>JAQJVK010000113.1:0-606950 GCA_035578135.1 Flexamia atlantica | reverse complement strand
CTTTGGGCAATCCTCTCAAAGTCGGGGCCTTCGGGTCTATCATTTTTAAATGCCTTAGGTCCTCTTTAGAAAACAAAACTTTTACCTGGTTCATTTGACTTTTCAAAACATTATTAAACTTATCAGTTGGATCGTTCTGAATTTCTTGTATGTTATTACTTATAATAAAATCATTGACTTTTGCGTTGTAGTCATCAATGGTCATGATAACAATAGACTGACCTTTATCTGCTTTTGTGATCAAACAATTGTTATCTTTTAGTTTATTTTTAATACTTTCTAACAAAGTTTTATCATTATGGTTGATTCTATTATTCCAAATTTTATTGTTCTTATCTAATTGACTTATTTTCCTGTCTAAGACATGCCTAGCAACTGTCTTATTTTGGTCATCTTTGATGCTATTAATGGCTGTCTCAGCATTAATAATTTCAGAAATAATTTGTCTCTTCCAATTACTTTTAGCAAAATTGTGTTTTAAGCCTTTATTCAATATATTTATTTCAGATTCATCAAAGTATACATTAGTAAGGTTAACTACTCTTTTATAGAAAACATGATTTATTTTAATATTTTCTTTGGTGTTAACCTGACGTTTTAAAAGTTCGTCAATCTTTTTAGTTTGGTTCTTTTTCTTTTTAAACACATCTTTGTTGATACTCTGTTCAAGTTTATACAAGGTTTCGTCTCTTTGAGCAGGGTGTAATGCATTCAATAATTCCAGATGCTTCTTGTAAAGTAGACTATTTAACATGCTCTTTTTCCTATAAAGAAACTTAATTTCTTGTTTTATCCAAAATATTTCTGCTACTGACTTTGTTTTTTGTGCAACAAAAGATTTATTTCTAATTTTTACTTGTACATAGTTGGGTATTATTTGCAGATCTAAACATGTTTTATTAAATTTTATGTTTAGGTTAGTATTCAGTAATTTATGTTTGACATTTTTGTAATCAAAGGCAATTTTAGCCTGACTGGCAGATAACTTATTCATTGTTGTTTGCCTCCAGAACTGTTAATCGACTATTAAATTATGGTTTAAATACCTCCAGTCAACAGTTCTAATCTTGTAGATTCTCCTACATGTTTCGAAACTACCGTTTCATCGTCTGGGATGATCCAAAAATTGTCATGACATTAAATTCTTGACACTTAAATAATTTAAAAATTTTAAAAACATTTATAAATTCACATACACATAAAAACACTTAATAAAAAACCAACATTGAGTACTTGTGCTGGCCAGCAATAGACACCGACTGAGGAAACAGTCTACCCCACCCCAACTTGACCTTGAACCATCAGCTGATTTGTTGTTTTATCCTGAAAGTAAGAAATGCGGTCAAATAATCTGTTCGAATTGTATTTTAGTTTTTCGTTCAAAATATTGTTGGGATCATTTTTGAAGGCGTTATATATATGAAGTTCTTCAAGTGTTGACATGAGGGGTGATTTTTTACATTTATTTAACACCTGCAAATTTGTCTCAAAATTGATAACACTGTGGTTTTTCTCAGCCAGATGTTCGGCAAACATAGATTTTTGTGTCAGCAACTTTGGTTTTGGCATGTGTTCTGAAAATCTTTTCTTGAACGATCTGCCTGTCTGTCCGATGTAAAATTTTGTACAATCAGAACAATTTAATTTATACACTCCAGTTTGGTCTGCTTTATTTATTTTTGGCTTGTATGTGTGGGTGTTCAGCTGTTTTTCTAATTTGTTGGATGTTTTGCAAGACATTTTAATACCATGTTTTTTCAGTTCTTTATTTAAAGTGTGACAAAGTGACTGACCAAATTCGACTGAGATAAAACTTTGGGCTGTTTCTTGATTTGGTTTCTGTATGTTAGTTGAACTATTAATTTTCATTTTCTGTTTATTAATTAATTTATCTATTAAATCACTCCTATAGCCATTGGCCACAGCGATGTACTTTATTATTGATATTTCGTTGTCGTAATCTACCTTCTCCATAGGTATCGCTAAAAGGCGATGGACAAAACTGTTGTACGCTGCCATTTTATGGGCCATTGGGTGGTAAGATGAGGCATGTATTGTGTGGTCTGTTGCAGTGGGTTTACGATATATAGAAAACTTAATGTTACCATCTGCTCCTTTTCTTAAGATAAATCCAAAAAATTTATGCTATTGTTGTTTTCTAATTCTAGAGTGAATTTCAAGTTGTTCGAAATACTGTTCAATTTTTTGTTTAAAAACTGTTTATCCAACAAGATGGATTAACCATGGGGTCACCACTTTCGAGTATCTTGGCAGAAATTTACCTCAACCACATTGAGAATAAACACATATTTTCAACAGACAACGTTCATAGCAGTCGTATAATATTCTACAAAAGATATGTTGACGACACATTGCTTTTTTATAAAGGAAATGCCCGACAACTCCAGCTTTTAAACAAAAAATTGAACAGTATTTCGAACAACTTGAAATTCACTCTAGAATTAGAAAACAACAATAGCATAAATTTTTTGGATTTATCTTTAAGAAAAGGAGCAGATGGTAACATTAAGTTTTCTATATATCGTAAACCCACTGCAACAGACCACACAATACATGCCTCATCTTACCACCCAATGGCCCATAAAATGGCAGCGTACAACAGTTTTGTCCATCGCCTTTTAGCGATACCTATGGAGAAGGTAGATTACGACAACGAAATATCAATAATAAAGTACATCGCTGTGGCCAATGGCTATAGGAGTGATTTAATAGATAAATTAATTAATAAACAGAAAATGAAAATTAATAGTTCAACTAACATACAGAAACCAAATCAAGAAACAGCCCAAAGTTTTATCTCAGTCGAATTTGGTCAGTCACTTTGTCACACTTTAAATAAAGAACTGAAAAAACATGGTATTAAAATGTCTTGCAAAACATCCAACAAATTAGAAAAACAGCTGAACACCCACACATACAAGCCAAAAATAAATAAAGCAGACCAAACTGGAGTGTATAAATTAAATTGTTCTGATTGTACAAAATTTTACATCGGACAGACAGGCAGATCGTTCAAGAAAAGATTTTCAGAACACATGCCAAAACCAAAGTTGCTGACACAAAAATCTATGTTTGCCGAACATCTGGCTGAGAAAAACCACAGTGTTATCAATTTTGAGACAAATTTGCAGGTGTTAAATAAATGTAAAAAATCACCCCTCATGTCAACACTTGAAGAACTTCATATATATAACGCCTTCAAAAATGATCCCAACAATATTTTGAACGAAAAACTAAAATACAATTCGAACAGATTATTTGACCGCATTTCTTACTTTCAGGATAAAACAACAAATCAGCTGATGGTTCAAGGTCAAGTTGGGGTGGGGTAGACTGTTTCCTCAGTCGGTGTCTATTGCTGGCCAGCACAAGTACTCAATGTTGGTTTTTTATTAAGTGTTTTTATGTGTATGTGAATTTATAAATGTTTTTAAAATTTTTAAATTATTTAAGTGTCAAGAATTTAATGTCATGACAATTTTTGGATCATCCCAGACGATGAAACGGTAGTTTCGAAACATGTAGGAGAATCTACAAGATTAGAACTGTTGACTGGAGGTATTTAAACCATAATTTAATAGTCGATTAACAGTTCTGGAGGCAAACAACAATGAATAAGTTATCTGCCAGTCAGGCTAAAATTGCCTTTGATTACAAAAATGTCAAACATAAATTACTGAATACTAACCTAAACATAAAATTTAATAAAACATGTTTAGATCTGCAAATAATACCCAACTATGTACAAGTAAAAATTAGAAATAAATCTTTTGTTGCACAAAAAACAAAGTCAGTAGCAGAAATATTTTGGATAAAACAAGAAATTAAGTTTCTTTATAGGAAAAAGAGCATGTTAAATAGTCTACTTTACAAGAAGCATCTGGAATTATTGAATGCATTACACCCTGCTCAAAGAGACGAAACCTTGTATAAACTTGAACAGAGTATCAACAAAGATGTGTTTAAAAAGAAAAAGAACCAAACTAAAAAGATTGACGAACTTTTAAAACGTCAGGTTAACACCAAAGAAAATATTAAAATAAATCATGTTTTCTATAAAAGAGTAGTTAACCTTACTAATGTATACTTTGATGAATCTGAAATAAATATATTGAATAAAGGCTTAAAACACAATTTTGCTAAAAGTAATTGGAAGAGACAAATTATTTCTGAAATTATTAATGCTGAGACAGCCATTAATAGCATCAAAGATGACCAAAATAAGACAGTTGCTAGGCATGTCTTAGACAGGAAAATAAGTCAATTAGATAAGAACAATAAAATTTGGAATAATAGAATCAACCATAATGATAAAACTTTGTTAGAAAGTATTAAAAATAAACTAAAAGATAACAATTGTTTGATCACAAAAGCAGATAAAGGTCAGTCTATTGTTATCATGACCATTGATGACTACAACGCAAAAGTCAATGATTTTATTATAAGTAATAACATACAAGAAATTCAGAACGATCCAACTGATAAGTTTAATAATGTTTTGAAAAGTCAAATGAACCAGGTAAAAGTTTTGTTTTCTAAAGAGGACCTAAGGCATTTAAAAATGATAGACCCGAAGGCCCCGACTTTGAGAGGATTGCCCAAAGTCCATAAGGATAACACTCCAATTCGACCGTTGGTTAATTTCACATCTGCGCCATCTTACAAGCTTGCTAAGAAACTTGATAAAATTTTGAGAGATAACATAATATTAAATAACAATCATAGCATTAGAAATAGTATAGAACTCACTGACATAATACAACAAACTTCATTACCTGAACAATTTATTATGGCATCTTTTGATGTGGTCAATTTATTCACAAATGTGCCTGTCAAAGAAACCCTCACTCTTGTTGAACGGAACCTAAAAGAACATTCTCAACTAAGCCCTGAAGCCATAGATGAAACTATGAATTTACTAAATATTGTACTCAACCAGAATTATTTTCGCTTTGATAATAAGTTTTATATCCAACAAGATGGATTAACCATGGGGTCACCACTTTCGAGTATCTTGGCAGAAATTTACCTCAACCACATTGAGAATAAACACATATTTTCAACAGACAACGTTCATAGCAGTCGTATAATATTCTACAAAAGATATGTTGACGACACATTGCTTTTTTATAAAGGAAATGCCCGACAACTCCAGCTTTTAAACAAAAAATTGAACAGTATTTCGAACAACTTGAAATTCACTCTAGAATTAGAAAACAACAATAGCATAAATTTTTTGGATTTATCTTTAAGAAAAGGAGCAGATGGTAACATTAAGTTTTCTATATATCGTAAACCCACTGCAACAGACCACACAATACATGCCTCATCTTACCACCCAATGGCCCATAAAATGGCAGCGTACAACAGTTTTGTCCATCGCCTTTTAGCGATACCTATGGAGAAGGTAGATTACGACAACGAAATATCAATAATAAAGTACATCGCTGTGGCCAATGGCTATAGGAGTGATTTAATAGATAAATTAATTAATAAACAGAAAATGAAAATTAATAGTTCAACTAACATACAGAAACCAAATCAAGAAACAGCCCAAAGTTTTATCTCAGTCGAATTTGGTCAGTCACTTTGTCACACTTTAAATAAAGAACTGAAAAAACATGGTATTAAAATGTCTTGCAAAACATCCAACAAATTAGAAAAACAGCTGAACACCCACACATACAAGCCAAAAATAAATAAAGCAGACCAAACTGGAGTGTATAAATTAAATTGTTCTGATTGTACAAAATTTTACATCGGACAGACAGGCAGATCGTTCAAGAAAAGATTTTCAGAACACATGCCAAAACCAAAGTTGCTGACACAAAAATCTATGTTTGCCGAACATCTGGCTGAGAAAAACCACAGTGTTATCAATTTTGAGACAAATTTGCAGGTGTTAAATAAATGTAAAAAATCACCCCTCATGTCAACACTTGAAGAACTTCATATATATAACGCCTTCAAAAATGATCCCAACAATATTTTGAACGAAAAACTAAAATACAATTCGAACAGATTATTTGACCGCATTTCTTACTTTCAGGATAAAACAACAAATCAGCTGATGGTTCAAGGTCAAGTTGGGGTGGGGTAGACTGTTTCCTCAGTCGGTGTCTATTGCTGGCCAGCACAAGTACTCAATGTTGGTTTTTTATTAAGTGTTTTTATGTGTATGTGAATTTATAAATGTTTTTAAAATTTTTAAATTATTTAAGTGTCAAGAATTTAATGTCATGACAATTTTTGGATCATCCCAGACGATGAAACGGTAGTTTCGAAACATGTAGGAGAATCTACAAGATTAGAACTGTTGACTGGAGGTATTTAAACCATAATTTAATAGTCGATTAACAGTTCTGGAGGCAAACAACAATGAATAAGTTATCTGCCAGTCAGGCTAAAATTGCCTTTGATTACAAAAATGTCAAACATAAATTACTGAATACTAACCTAAACATAAAATTTAATAAAACATGTTTAGATCTGCAAATAATACCCAACTATGTACAAGTAAAAATTAGAAATAAATCTTTTGTTGCACAAAAAACAAAGTCAGTAGCAGAAATATTTTGGATAAAACAAGAAATTAAGTTTCTTTATAGGAAAAAGAGCATGTTAAATAGTCTACTTTACAAGAAGCATCTGGAATTATTGAATGCATTACACCCTGCTCAAAGAGACGAAACCTTGTATAAACTTGAACAGAGTATCAACAAAGATGTGTTTAAAAAGAAAAAGAACCAAACTAAAAAGATTGACGAACTTTTAAAACGTCAGGTTAACACCAAAGAAAATATTAAAATAAATCATGTTTTCTATAAAAGAGTAGTTAACCTTACTAATGTATACTTTGATGAATCTGAAATAAATATATTGAATAAAGGCTTAAAACACAATTTTGCTAAAAGTAATTGGAAGAGACAAATTATTTCTGAAATTATTAATGCTGAGACAGCCATTAATAGCATCAAAGATGACCAAAATAAGACAGTTGCTAGGCATGTCTTAGACAGGAAAATAAGTCAATTAGATAAGAACAATAAAATTTGGAATAATAGAATCAACCATAATGATAAAACTTTGTTAGAAAGTATTAAAAATAAACTAAAAGATAACAATTGTTTGATCACAAAAGCAGATAAAGGTCAGTCTATTGTTATCATGACCATTGATGACTACAACGCAAAAGTCAATGATTTTATTATAAGTAATAACATACAAGAAATTCAGAACGATCCAACTGATAAGTTTAATAATGTTTTGAAAAGTCAAATGAACCAGGTAAAAGTTTTGTTTTCTAAAGAGGACCTAAGGCATTTAAAAATGATAGACCCGAAGGCCCCGACTTTGAGAGGATTGCCCAAAGTCCATAAGGATAACACTCCAATTCGACCGTTGGTTAATTTCACATCTGCGCCATCTTACAAGCTTGCTAAGAAACTTGATAAAATTTTGAGAGATAACATAATATTAAATAACAATCATAGCATTAGAAATAGTATAGAACTCACTGACATAATACAACAAACTTCATTACCTGAACAATTTATTATGGCATCTTTTGATGTGGTCAATTTATTCACAAATGTGCCTGTCAAAGAAACCCTCACTCTTGTTGAACGGAACCTAAAAGAACATTCTCAACTAAGCCCTGAAGCCATAGATGAAACTATGAATTTACTAAATATTGTACTCAACCAGAATTATTTTCGCTTTGATAATAAGTTTTATATCCAACAAGATGGATTAACCATGGGGTCACCACTTTCGAGTATCTTGGCAGAAATTTACCTCAACCACATTGAGAATAAACACATATTTTCAACAGACAACGTTCATAGCAGTCGTATAATATTCTACAAAAGATATGTTGACGACACATTGCTTTTTTATAAAGGAAATGCCCGACAACTCCAGCTTTTAAACAAAAAATTGAACAGTATTTCGAACAACTTGAAATTCACTCTAGAATTAGAAAACAACAATAGCATAAATTTTTTGGATTTATCTTTAAGAAAAGGAGCAGATGGTAACATTAAGTTTTCTATATATCGTAAACCCACTGCAACAGACCACACAATACATGCCTCATCTTACCACCCAATGGCCCATAAAATGGCAGCGTACAACAGTTTTGTCCATCGCCTTTTAGCGATACCTATGGAGAAGGTAGATTACGACAACGAAATATCAATAATAAAGTACATCGCTGTGGCCAATGGCTATAGGAGTGATTTAATAGATAAATTAATTAATAAACAGAAAATGAAAATTAATAGTTCAACTAACATACAGAAACCAAATCAAGAAACAGCCCAAAGTTTTATCTCAGTCGAATTTGGTCAGTCACTTTGTCACACTTTAAATAAAGAACTGAAAAAACATGGTATTAAAATGTCTTGCAAAACATCCAACAAATTAGAAAAACAGCTGAACACCCACACATACAAGCCAAAAATAAATAAAGCAGACCAAACTGGAGTGTATAAATTAAATTGTTCTGATTGTACAAAATTTTACATCGGACAGACAGGCAGATCGTTCAAGAAAAGATTTTCAGAACACATGCCAAAACCAAAGTTGCTGACACAAAAATCTATGTTTGCCGAACATCTGGCTGAGAAAAACCACAGTGTTATCAATTTTGAGACAAATTTGCAGGTGTTAAATAAATGTAAAAAATCACCCCTCATGTCAACACTTGAAGAACTTCATATATATAACGCCTTCAAAAATGATCCCAACAATATTTTGAACGAAAAACTAAAATACAATTCGAACAGATTATTTGACCGCATTTCTTACTTTCAGGATAAAACAACAAATCAGCTGATGGTTCAAGGTCAAGTTGGGGTGGGGTAGACTGTTTCCTCAGTCGGTGTCTATTGCTGGCCAGCACAAGTACTCAATGTTGGTTTTTTATTAAGTGTTTTTATGTGTATGTGAATTTATAAATGTTTTTAAAATTTTTAAATTATTTAAGTGTCAAGAATTTAATGTCATGACAATTTTTGGATCATCCCAGACGATGAAACGGTAGTTTCGAAACATGTAGGAGAATCTACAAGATTAGAACTGTTGACTGGAGGTATTTAAACCATAATTTAATAGTCGATTAACAGTTCTGGAGGCAAACAACAATGAATAAGTTATCTGCCAGTCAGGCTAAAATTGCCTTTGATTACAAAAATGTCAAACATAAATTACTGAATACTAACCTAAACATAAAATTTAATAAAACATGTTTAGATCTGCAAATAATACCCAACTATGTACAAGTAAAAATTAGAAATAAATCTTTTGTTGCACAAAAAACAAAGTCAGTAGCAGAAATATTTTGGATAAAACAAGAAATTAAGTTTCTTTATAGGAAAAAGAGCATGTTAAATAGTCTACTTTACAAGAAGCATCTGGAATTATTGAATGCATTACACCCTGCTCAAAGAGACGAAACCTTGTATAAACTTGAACAGAGTATCAACAAAGATGTGTTTAAAAAGAAAAAGAACCAAACTAAAAAGATTGACGAACTTTTAAAACGTCAGGTTAACACCAAAGAAAATATTAAAATAAATCATGTTTTCTATAAAAGAGTAGTTAACCTTACTAATGTATACTTTGATGAATCTGAAATAAATATATTGAATAAAGGCTTAAAACACAATTTTGCTAAAAGTAATTGGAAGAGACAAATTATTTCTGAAATTATTAATGCTGAGACAGCCATTAATAGCATCAAAGATGACCAAAATAAGACAGTTGCTAGGCATGTCTTAGACAGGAAAATAAGTCAATTAGATAAGAACAATAAAATTTGGAATAATAGAATCAACCATAATGATAAAACTTTGTTAGAAAGTATTAAAAATAAACTAAAAGATAACAATTGTTTGATCACAAAAGCAGATAAAGGTCAGTCTATTGTTATCATGACCATTGATGACTACAACGCAAAAGTCAATGATTTTATTATAAGTAATAACATACAAGAAATTCAGAACGATCCAACTGATAAGTTTAATAATGTTTTGAAAAGTCAAATGAACCAGGTAAAAGTTTTGTTTTCTAAAGAGGACCTAAGGCATTTAAAAATGATAGACCCGAAGGCCCCGACTTTGAGAGGATTGCCCAAAGTCCATAAGGATAACACTCCAATTCGACCGTTGGTTAATTTCACATCTGCGCCATCTTACAAGCTTGCTAAGAAACTTGATAAAATTTTGAGAGATAACATAATATTAAATAACAATCATAGCATTAGAAATAGTATAGAACTCACTGACATAATACAACAAACTTCATTACCTGAACAATTTATTATGGCATCTTTTGATGTGGTCAATTTATTCACAAATGTGCCTGTCAAAGAAACCCTCACTCTTGTTGAACGGAACCTAAAAGAACATTCTCAACTAAGCCCTGAAGCCATAGATGAAACTATGAATTTACTAAATATTGTACTCAACCAGAATTATTTTCGCTTTGATAATAAGTTTTATATCCAACAAGATGGATTAACCATGGGGTCACCACTTTCGAGTATCTTGGCAGAAATTTACCTCAACCACATTGAGAATAAACACATATTTTCAACAGACAACGTTCATAGCAGTCGTATAATATTCTACAAAAGATATGTTGACGACACATTGCTTTTTTATAAAGGAAATGCCCGACAACTCCAGCTTTTAAACAAAAAATTGAACAGTATTTCGAACAACTTGAAATTCACTCTAGAATTAGAAAACAACAATAGCATAAATTTTTTTGGATTTATCTTTAAGAAAAGGAGCAGATGGTAACATTAAGTTTTCTATATATCGTAAACCCACTGCAACAGACCACACAATACATGCCTCATCTTACCACCCAATGGCCCATAAAATGGCAGCGTACAACAGTTTTGTCCATCGCCTTTTAGCGATACCTATGGAGAAGGTAGATTACGACAACGAAATATCAATAATAAAGTACATCGCTGTGGCCAATGGCTATAGGAGTGATTTAATAGATAAATTAATTAATAAACAGAAAATGAAAATTAATAGTTCAACTAACATACAGAAACCAAATCAAGAAACAGCCCAAAGTTTTATCTCAGTCGAATTTGGTCAGTCACTTTGTCACACTTTAAATAAAGAACTGAAAAAACATGGTATTAAAATGTCTTGCAAAACATCCAACAAATTAGAAAAACAGCTGAACACCCACACATACAAGCCAAAAATAAATAAAGCAGACCAAACTGGAGTGTATAAATTAAATTGTTCTGATTGTACAAAATTTTACATCGGACAGACAGGCAGATCGTTCAAGAAAAGATTTTCAGAACACATGCCAAAACCAAAGTTGCTGACACAAAAATCTATGTTTGCCGAACATCTGGCTGAGAAAAACCACAGTGTTATCAATTTTGAGACAAATTTGCAGGTGTTAAATAAGTGTAAAAAATCACCCCTCATGTCAACACTTGAAGAACTTCATATATATAACGCCTTCAAAAATGATCCCAACAATATTTTGAACGAAAAACTAAAATACAATTCGAACAGATTATTTGACCGCATTTCTTACTTTCAGGATAAAACAACAAATCAGCTGATGGTTCAAGGTCAAGTTGGGGTGGGGTAGACTGTTTCCTCAGTCGGTGTCTATTGCTGGCCAGCACAAGTACTCAATGTTGGTTTTTTATTAAGTGTTTTTATGTGTATGTGAATTTATAAATGTTTTTAAAATTTTTAAATTATTTAAGTGTCAAGAATTTAATGTCATGACAATTTTTGGATCATCCCAGACGATGAAACGGTAGTTTCGAAACATGTAGGAGAATCTACAAGATTAGAACTGTTGACTGGAGGTATTTAAACCATAATTTAATAATAAATCAACCCATCTTCATGATACCAGGTTATTTTGAGTAATTATTATATAGTTATATATCGGCTTTCATTTGAGATATTAATTATCAAAATCAAGACAAACTATAAAGCTATCAGTTGTGCAAAGTTTTTATTTACTTTTTACATATATGTAGACATATCAGATGATCGATGGAAATCGATTTTTCCGAAAGTGGTTTCTAGCCTTGAGATTATACATCTCTAGTTCTAAATAAGTTGTTCTTAAATGACAGTAAACCACCGGATTCTGGGTTGGATTGGGGCCCAGGCGTGCAGCCCCCTGTGGCTTCGGGAAGAGTGGTGAGCTTTTTATTTTATTAGGGTATCGATAACGTTTTAAAGTAAAACTTTGTCTAGATGTCTAAATCCCCTTGAGTACAGGTGCATGCATCCTGCACCCTTTTTCGTGTGCTGTTTTTACTCGGGGGCCCTTTTATGCCCGAGGCCCCAGGCGCTCGCGTCATGCACCCTTAGGTTAATACGACCAAAAGGATTTCAATCGAGTAGACGCACAATAAAATCAGTCAAATTCAAAGGGACTTACGAACTTTAATTTACCATAACATCTTTTCATTTCCATATCTGCTTTATTTGAAAACATATATCTCAGTCATAAAAGAACTCCTGTTACGATCTTAATCATGGGTGTACAAGTGGTGATTTTTCAAGTCAAGTATTTTTTTTAAATACCTCAAAATATTTTTTGAGTATTTTATTTGTCATTGTCGTCGTTATCATCAAATCAAAAAAGCGAGTTATGACACATATTTTTGTGATCTCCGTAAGAATAAGATAGGGAATGTGAAAGCAGGTTTGCTGCAACAGGGATATACAAAGTGGGTGATTTACTTTATCATCTGATGGATCTGCACTGTCAGAAGATCCTAGAGACATATCTTGATATACCAAGTTTCAATGAGATAGTAGGTTTAATTGCTGCCACGGAAATGTAAAATTGGGGGTTTCTAAGCTTGTATACATTAGATCTCAATTAGAGTTGGTCACAAATCCAGTTTCATTAAGATAATATCTTTAAGAAAAAGTGAGATATCAAATTTCATTTATCTCACAGAAGGATAACATTAAGACAACATACTGTATTAAAAAATATATAAATAATTGAAATTTGAATTAAGGAAACAAAAGTGAACTATGAACAGCCTATGAAGAAAGGTATTTTCTTTTGCCAAATTTCTTTATTTGAGGCATGTTTCTAAGCCACTTTCACAACACAAACAAATAAAAACACAAGAACCGTAAAACGGGGTGAATCGGTACGAAACTTCACGAAATTACTAATACGTTTCCACTTTACATATAGTAATCAAGGCTATTAATATTAATACTTTTATCAATTGGCAAACATGACGGGAACCAAGGAAAATATGTTTTATGATGTTGGCAACCCTGACAAGTTGTTAACATATCCTGAAACAGGCTGCACATGATTCCGGTGAAATCCTGTGACTCCAAACTTCTCTTGTAGGTACTGAACAGTACCTGTCATAGACTCAACTTGTATATATTTTAATAGTTTCATACATAACTAATATTAGATTATGCGTGATATAAGTTTGTTGAATACAATTTTATACTATGAATTTTTATGTTGTGCAATGTCACGATTTTAAGGTTTGTGGGGTGATTCGGAACACAAAAAAATTGTGTTCCGAGGACATCCAGCTGGCCCGCCGTATCCGCGGAGAACGCGCCTAAGCTGCACACCGGCTAGGCGTTTAAGCGCCTCGAAAAACGGCCTTTCTAAATACCACCATATACTCACTCTTATTTCACCCACTTGCACTCTACCGTACGTCGTCGTTGCCGCACTCTGCTAGGTTAGGTTAACACCCTTTATAAAACATTAAACTTTTGTTCTTCCTTACCTCTATACTCTATTACTTGTTACTATTACTTGTTACTTACCTCTATACTCTATGCCTCTTACTTGTTCCTATTGACCCCTTTACTGTTTGAATCGGAACAAACGTATAAAGTAACAAGTGTTCCGATTCACCCCGCACACAGGGGTGAATCGGAACACCACAAAAAATTATAACATGCAAACAATGTTCTTTTTAACATTTAAAGGACTGATACTGAAAAAAGAAGGTAAGACCCATATTTTCAAAATAAAAAATATGTTTCTACATCATCATTTTACTTTCGGCTTTAACTTTGAAAGTGGAAAAGTGTTCCAATTCACCCCGTTTTACGGAACCACAATATCAAAAAATGTAAGCAAAGATTCAAAATTTCCGCTTTCCCTCATAAACTAAACACAGCTGATGTTTAATATTTTGAAAGCAGACAGATTTTGCTTATTAGCCAACACAAGTCATGATTGAATTAAAACCAGATTAAATTGGTTAGTATGTAATAAAATTGTTCAATCCAAACGAGTGATATTGAACCTCAAAAGGAGGTGCAACCATAGTGCAACATTTAGGATGAGAATTTTTTACTATACTAAAAAGCCTTCAAATATATATGTTCTACATACCAAAATACTCAGAATGAATAGGGAAATCATAATCAGTAATAATATAAAAATTAAAATATCCCGTTGCAGCAGACCTGCATACTCAGCGAATTTCAAATGCAAAACAACATATTTCAAACCAGGGGTGCCCACAGGGGGGGGTCATGACGCAAACTGCGTCATTGAAATTTCTGGGGGGGATGAAAAATAGTAATTTTGCGCCAGCCTGGGGGGGGCATCATAAAACAATTAAAAAACGTGAAATTAAGAAATTAAATTTCAGTATTAAATTAAAACCCATATTTCTAGAACTTTGGATGTATGCGTATTATACGTAGTGTGGGCTCTGGGCAGTGGGCAATGACAATGTAAGTTTGGCAACGTTGAGCTAGTGGTTGCTATGGTAACGAGACTCGCGCGGTGGCGCGATGTACTCGTAGTTCGGAGAATTTCGGCGCATGCGTTCACTCCCACCCCTTAGATCTTGTGTCAGTTGCAGTTGTCACTGTCTGTCAGTGGTTACTGGTTAGTTTTTGCTATCCGATACACCTGACACCTGCGTGTTTTGTGACTTTCGAGTATCATATATGTTTTAAAATATTTAGTTTGTGGTTTAGGTCTACAGTATTTTATTGTAAGATGTAATCACGGTGAAGTGCATCGGGCTTTATCACAACTCATTTGTATTTTACTTATAGTTTAGATATTTAAAATGCCTAAAAAACAAAAACTATTAATATGTAAGTGTTTGGAACCTATGTGTAACGCTAAAGTGCGCCACGATAAGTGGACAGAGCACTGCAGAAAGAAACATGTGTACAAAACTAAGAATGGCTTGAATATAAATTTTTAAATAATCGAGGAAAAGGAAATGGGCGAGTCCGCTTGGAAACCCTTGATAGGAAAAACTGGTAAAGAATAATATATACATATTGTAATAGTTCACAAACATTTACATTTAAATTTCATAAATGAACACCCATATAAATAAACAAACACACAGCTTAATAATTATTTGTATATAATATGTCAACCTAGTATATCACTCAGTTAATATAAATTATTTGATAATGTTATTTTCCTAAAATCATTCATTAATTTATTACCATCTACCATAAAAATTTTAGATAAGTTAAGTTAGATCAGCTGTATTCATAATTTAATATAATTTATATTTATGGGTCAGGGAACGCTATCTCAAATTATCTATTTTATATAGCATGTTTTTCAAAATTTGATCTCTAATAATTCAGTGAAGTGTTTACCAAAGACCAAGTTAGTGAACCATGTGTTACATTGTTAAAGTGAAAAGTGGAACCATTGTAAAGGACTCCAGCTTCTATTCCAGAGAGAGATGGCCAAGTGTTAACTTCATTGTACCTGGACCTCGTTCCAATTTTAAATTTCATCCCCCTTAATTAGTAGATTTTTTTTTTTTTGGTTAGCCAGCGGTAAACCTGATCTTAGTTGATTCCCCTTTAAGTGGCCAAATTTATCTATCTGAAGAAAAGATCAGGGTGAAGAGATAAACTCTTGGTAAGACCAATCCAAAATTTACTTCACCAACCATTGTTGAAGAGGAACAGACTTTCAAACAAAGACTTGATTTAATTAAATATAAAAAGAGATCAGAATTGGCAATTTATATTATTATCAAAATTATTTATTCTATTTAAAAGTATTTATGATTGTGATATTCAAACAAATTAATTTTTCAATGTCATGCCCGCACGATTCCCAGAACCCTATGTGAAGAGATCATGCTTCTCAAGAACTGAGCTAATGCCCTTAAATTGTACCATATTAATCCAATTAGCATAAGTAATTTTATCTAACCCCATCCACTGTAATAATCCTTGTACGTCCCCCTAGAGTTCAATTTTGATATTCATATTTATTGTTATTGTTGAATAAATAATAGTTTTGTAACAGATTACCATTCTTTTATTTCAAATTTAAATATTAAATAGGCTAGTATCACACTAATTATAATGACGCCATCTTGAACAATAATAATTAATTAGAATTAAGAAGAAAATATAAGAGTCACCTACCTGTACTTATAATTAAAGATATTTATTTATTTATTTATATTTACAAACCAAAAAGGATGAGTTGTAATTGGCGCCGCAACGTAAGGGCATTGACAATGAAAAGTTAATGATCGCAGACATTATTTGAGATAGCAAGAAGATAATTTTGTAGGAGATAGCCTAGATTAAGACTCATCTCACCTCATTTAGATATAAGTATAATATCCAATTTATTGTATAATAATCCTAATTGCGTGCTTACTACCTCAATATGGGCGACGAACATAAATACCATTTAAGATCAACCGACAAACCTAAAGTTTCAACGACGCAGTCCGAGCAGACAAGTTTTGTTTTATTCGGCAATAACACGGAACCAATAAATGTACACCGCGAATCGGACAGTGACCCGTCAGTGAACAAAGAAAACATTGTTTCGGTAGGCGACTCAAATAATTCCGACAACGCGAGTGATTCTAACAATGAGACAACAATTTCGGCCGTGAGTGAAATGTCAGAACGTTCCGCCATTTTGTCCCAGCCGGCGTCTCCCACTTCAACACCAACGCCAACCTCAATCAGTGCTACCACTACTT
This sequence comes from Flexamia atlantica, assembly GCA_035578135.1. Lineage (NCBI taxonomy): Eukaryota > Metazoa > Arthropoda > Insecta > Hemiptera > Cicadellidae > Flexamia > Flexamia atlantica. Next base: position 589,912 of record JAQJVK010000113.1, on the reverse strand, counting down.
CCGCGGCGATTTCCCCCGCTACATCGTCATTGAGCGAAATATACCGAACGGAACAACCAATCAGAACGCTAGTTTCTTTGACGAGCGACACAAGTACCGTCCCTCCTGTGCTGATTCCAGACCATACTCGTACTGAATCAGCTGTCGACAGTGTCGACCCACTCGTACAAATAGCAGCGGCGATCAATGCACTTAGAACCGACATGAATGAAATTAAATCGAGCAATGCTGCGATTAAAACTGACATGAATGCGCTTAAAACCGAGTTAAGAAATGAAATTAAAGCCGATATGAACGCAATCAAATCTGATATTAAAATACAACATGCAAACTTAAGATCTGAATTTCAAAATCACTCTGCCCGGGTCGAAAATCAAATTCAGCAAATTCACAATGAACAGTCAAATCTTAAAACTGACATAAATCAACTTAAAATTCTTCAGGAAAATTTGGCTAAGGAAGTCGATCAAATTGATACTAAATTAGAACAAGGGGAATACAAAATCAGAGAAAATTTAATACAAGACCTCATTCAACATAAACAGGAGGTTAGTCAAATCATCGTATCAGAAAATTGTAAAACCCAATTAAAAATCACTGAACAAATTAAACAGATTCAATTAGAGACACACAGGGAGGTAGAAAACATTTGTAAGGAAAATTATACACAAATCAAAGAACAAGTAACAGCTGAAATCAACCAAGTCAAATTAGAACTGAACCCAAACATTAAATCCAATGAATACCAAATTGCGAAATTGGCTGAGTCCGTGGAGGCGTGTCATAAGAAAATATTAGAAATACCTACTACACCCAACATTCAAACAACACAAGCGCCCGTCCCTATTAATATTGTGTGTAACGGCAGATCGACATTAACACCGGAAATGACCCACCCAAAATTTAATGGAAAGACACATAATTCCCAGGAATTTCTAAACAAACTTAAGAAATATTATGAGAAAAACCTACAGTTAAATCCAGAAAATAATAGTGCGGAAAGCCTAGTTGATCTCATTGAAATGTGCCTAGAAGGACATGCCTCAAAGTGGTTCAATTTAATCAAAACTGATATTCACACATGGGATGATTTTCAACATATGTTTGAATCGAAATATTGGAACCGAGATATCCAAAGAGGCGTCAAACAACGGATCGAAAATGAACGATATCGGCCAAATGGTTATCTGAACCGATCAGAGTATTTTATAGAGCGGGTGTTGACCCTTAAATCGCTAAACCCTCCCCTGGACGAAAAAGAAATCCTCGATTGCCTATCAAACCACTTTGGAGACATAATCCAAGATGCCTATAGAGTTCAAAATATTCAGACGGTCTGCGATTTTGAAGCTCTACTCCAGAGAGAAGATCTGCGAGAACAAGCAAGGTCACCTAACCATCAAAGGAACGAAAACCATAAACATAAAAAGGAAAATACACCTGAGGAAAATCATGTAAATAGAAACCACCACCAACACGGTAGAAAAGGTCATAACCAACACTACAATGAAAGAAACACGGACAATCGAGCGTACACACCTAAGTACCACCCGTACAATCGGAGACATGAGAATCACCTCCACCACGATAATCGGTACCAAAGAGACGACCGACGCCATCGATTTGGAAACGATTACCGTGACCTAAGACAGTTTCCCAATCTACCATCAAACCAACCGCCGTCTGAAGAGAGAAGACCACTGCCTAGATACCACCCGACACAAGAACAAAACCAGGTGTGCGCTGCCATTATTGAGGAGAACGCAAACCTAGTGCCAGAGGAAAATAATCAGGATTTAAACTGAGAGGCACTGATGATGGTGGTGACCTCATTCTCCATGTAAATAGCTCAAATCAGAAGAACACATCTTCAGTGCAAAATAAGAAAGAAGTCGGACATAAGAGGTCAATTGAAATTGTAAATAATGTAAATAACATGCATAATGAATCAGATACCAATAGTTTAACTTTGAGCAATATTTATTGTGATCGGGAGTTTTTATTTGAAGAAGAAACAGAACAAAATACTCATACGACTATATCGCAAAAATGCCCCGAAATAAGAATAAAGATCAAAAGCAAAGAAGTTACAGCTCTCATTGATACAGGTTCTAACATTACATGTCTAGCAGAAGATTGGTACATATCAAATCGGAGTGAATTAGGAAAAATAGAAGAATTACCAGTAAATAATATGCACATTAGAACAGCAACCAATGAAAAATCCCGGAAAATTTCAAAAATCGTAATGATTCCTATTACCATTGGTCAACAAACTATATTAACACAAATGCTCGTAGTACCAAAACTAATACAATCAGTAATTATCGGGATAGATACACTTAGTGCCTGGAAGATGAAGATAAATTTTGAAAAGGGTGAAATGCATATGAATATTAATGATACAGATTTAGTAATTCAATTCAATAACACAAATCGAGCTGGAATTTTATGCCATACTAGCAGTTGCCCGTGGCTTCGCTCACGATAAAAATTGTAACTCCCTGCTGACTAAATGAATATAGGGCCACATACTGAGTTTATGATTACACAAATAAGGTACAAAAACGAATGATAACTTTAAGTTAACTAACTAAACTAAATCTAACTTTTATATAGTACATATAATCAAAATAATCAATTAACAAAACAACCATAAAACCATTATGAAAGTAACAAAATTGTAAATCAGCTGTATCCGTATGTGAAGCTTGAACCATCTGCTTGTTGAATGAACATTGAAAACTAAACAAAAGATCATCCATTCCATTTACTAAGGAGAACTTCGACCTCGCCAAGACCCCTTAAAAGTTTGAATTTAAAAAAAAACGTTCTTAGCGGATGCTTACGCCATAAAGAACGTCCATGCAAAGGTCCAAGGTTGTAAGACAAGTGGTTTGGGCTGTGCAGTGATAGGTCAGTGGTATTGGACAAATGTAAAGAAGGTAAACTTTCATTAATCAGAAAGATGTTTTCAGGAATCTGCAAAGACCGCACGTCTGCTGCGACTGGAGTTATTCTATTACTACCCCCCGCAGAAGGTATTTCTATTTGGCCTCCCTGTACTATACATGCGGGCAGATTCAGCGCCCCGCCGACAAAGCCCTCAAGTGTGTCACTGCCCTAGGAAAGCTTACGCCCAATATCGTCAGATATGCTCGCATGTATGGTATTGAGTGGCACTTAGGCAGGATATAAATACCCCCGTCGCAGCAGACCAAGTATACAGTTTTCTGTTTTATGAAAGTATATGTACGTAAAACGTAGATTTTTCCCTTGATTTAATGTCAAAAAAAGTTCTAAGGTTTTTAGGGTCTACCTTGAACGAAAAAATACCCCCGTTGCAGCAGACCTCCAGACTATGCATGACCTTATTTTATTTCTTCCATAAGAATAACATAGGGAATGAGTATGCAGGTCTGCTGCAACAGACATACATACATTTTGTGGTTTTAAAACAATATCATGTGAATCTGAACCATAAAAGCCACATATACCAAGTTTTATTAAGGTGTGTTGAGTAGCAACCGAGATATAGAATTGTTCTTATTTTCCATGAGGATAAAATAGGGACAATGTGCTGTGTTTTCCGCTTTAAACATCGTTCAAATGGTGTTTTTTGCTTCTGGGAGCCCCAAAGTGAAAAGTTATCATGGCCTCGGGCTTAGGTCTTGCCATGAGACCTATGGTAATAGTTTATTCCTTTAAGGAAATTCGTTAATTCCGTCAATGAAATTCGCTAAAAGACAAAAGCAAAGTCTTTTTCTAATGATGTACATAAAATAAATGGTTTAAATTAGCTCTTTCAATAACAGCTGTTACAGGGAAGAAAGGTCTTTAAATTATCTCTAGTCAGTGATTTATTTTATGTTCTATTCCTGACAGCTGATTTGACATACTACTTTTTTTGCTTTTTAATCTGTTTAGATATAAACAGTTCATTAATTATTTTGTATTCTGCCACAACTTAAACTTGGTCGAGATAAAATAAAATCGTGTTTTAGGATTTTGCAGTTTGATTTCAAAAGTACTTGTGATTTAATAAATTGCCTAAAAATATCAAACATTTTATACTTGATGAGTAGATTCCATGAGCAAATGGATTATGTACGAAAACTAACGATGGATTAAATGCTACTTTTATATAGTACATAAAAAAATAAATATTATAAACCAAAACATAAAACTGAATGAAATCATTAAACATCTGTAACGACGAATCCATCAGTGAAGGTAACTACCATCTGCTTGGAACTCTGAAAATGTAAACAAAACATCATCCCCTTTAATTATTATGGGGAAACTTGGTTGAAATCAAATAAAACTCGGTTTTTAGAAGCTTGCTATTTAATTTAAAAAAGACGTAAGCTAGTTTTAAGTAGTCTAAAGCCTTCTCATATGTGCATACTACACAGGAAAAAAGTTTCAGCCATAACAGTACTCTAGTTTTTGCGTGAAAAGCGGTCTAAAGTGTGATGTTGAGCGTTACCAACACACATCGTGACATAAATTGAGAAAAGGCTTGATTCAGATTCTCTGACCTTCAAAACGCAAAAATAACCGAAAATTTCATAATTCTAAGCAATGTACAGACAAAACTCTAATTTTATTTATATAGATAATCACTAATGATAAAAATGTGGATAATTTAGAAGATTACTGCTGCAATGAAGATCCATACGAAGAGTGTTATTATATTGAAGAAACAAACCCCAGAACATCATGTGGATTATCCCCTGAAATAATTACAGAATCCCTCAAAAATAATTTAAATCTAAATAGTATTCAAAAACAACAATTAACTGATTTGTTATTGGACTTTCAAGATGTATTCTCCGACCAACCTGGGTTATGTAACAAATACCAGCATGTATTAAGAGTCGAAAATCCTCAAAATTTTAAATGTCATACTTACCCAGTACCATTAGCACACCAAGACGCAGTCATGCGAGAAATAAGGGAAATGGAACGCCTAGGGATCATAGAGCGAAGCAACAGCACTTTTATAAACCCAATTATCCCGGTCGTCAAGAAAACTGGTGAAATAAGACTTTGTTTGGATGCTAGAAAAGCGAACGAAATTATTATTCCAGATTACGAATGTAATAGAAGTGTCAATGAATTATTAGCAAAATGTCAAGGTGCAAAATTTATCAGTAGTATCGATCTAACTTCATCATATTGGCAAGTTCCACTATCTGAAGAATCGAGAAAATACACAGCATTCCAGTTCCGAGGAAAGACCTACCACTACAAAGTTACACCATTTGGAATCAACACATCTCAGGCAGCATTAGTAAGGGCATTGGACAAAGTTTTCGATGGGGAAGTAGAAAAATTCACCTTAATTTATGTAGACGACATTTGTATAGTTTCACCCGACTTCCAAACACACTTAAAACATTTGAGGTATATTTTCAATAAATTAGCTGAAGCAAATATGACGATAAAGTTTTTAAAATCAAAATTTTGTCAAAGTTCAGTTCCGTTCTTGGGGTACACATTAACAGAAACCGGTTTGGAGATGGACCAGGAGCGGGTCAAACCAATCCTCGATTTCCCCACACCTAAAAATAGGACACAGTTAAAATCATTTTTGGGATGCATTAACTATTATAATAAATTTATTGACAAGTATTCAGAAACAATCCAACCCTTACTACGCCTCACCTCAAAGAAACAAAAATTTATCTGGACCGAAGAAGATGATAAAACTTTTCAAAGAGTTAAGAACCTATTTCTAAAAATGAATGTTCTTCACCATCCAGACCATACGAAGCCCTTCTACCTACAAACGGATGCATCAGATTTTTCGATAGGCGGACATTTATTTCAATACCGAGATAATGGAGACAAAGCAGCAATTATGTTTTTATCACGGACACTGCAGCCAGCAGAGCAAAGATATACGACCACTGAAAAAGAATTACTCGCCATCATCTATTGTTTACAGAAAACACGGTATATAATATTGGGCTCAAAATTAAACATCATAACTGACCATCATGCATTAACATTTCTAAAAACCTGTAAACTCTTGAATAATAGATTAACAAGGTGGGCATTGGCGATTCAAGAGTACAATTTCACGATCCATCACTGTAAAGGAGCCGATAATTCGACAGCCGACGCCCTGAGCAGAATAAGTTACCCAGTTGAAGAGAACCAGGAAACATCTCAGAGAGAATTAATTATCAATTATATTAGAAGAATTCCAGACCCTAGACTACAAGAAGATCTCCGAAACATTGGGAAATTACAGTCACAAGATCCCCGCCTTCAAGAGATTCGTCAAATATTATTAATACCCCAAGATACACCTGAACACACAAAAATCAAACAATCATATAAATTACACCAGGAAATACTATACCAAAAACACCTTAATAAATGGCTCATAGTAGTACCAGAAACCATCATAAATCGCCTTATTTGGGAGTGTCATTGCTACTACCTCCATTGCGGGTCTAAGAAATGTTTTGATTTACTCAGAGAATGTTTCATTTTCAAGAACATGAATCGAAGAATCCGGCAATACCTGGCATCCTGTGACTCGTGCCAACGGTGCAAAAATGATACTCATCCACCAAGAGGTTTCGCTCAAGGTATCAGTTGTAATCAGAAGAACGAACAGTTAGCTATCGACATTATAGGTCCTTTGCCGCCTGGCCGAGGAAATGTGAAATTCATGTTAATTGTCCTGGACATTTTCACTAAATTTATCAAATTATACCCAATGCAGCGTGCCACCACACAAACCATACTAAATAAATTGTTTAACCAACACTTTATAGAACATGGAATACCCCAGAGGATCCAAAGTGATAACGGTACGCAATTTAAGAGCCACAAATGGATAAGAAAGTTAGAAGAAAACAATATTATTCCAATATTTAACCCTGTGTACCATCCCCAATTTAATATGGCCGAAAGACCTATTAAAGAAGTGAAGCGCTGCTTAAGAACATACTGCTCAAGACAACACAGAAAATGGGCTCAGTGTATAACAGAAATTAATGAATATTTGAACGAAATTCCTCACGAAACTACAGGATTCAGTCCGAATGAACTACAGTTAGGAAGAAAAGATTTCAGGTTCTGGGAACGATATGTGGAAAACCCATTTTCAGAAGATGTCCCACTAGAACAGAAGATATTCCTCGCCTCCCAACGGATCCGAGAAAAGAAGGGAACACGAGCAAGAAGAGCTAACCGCGGTGTATTACCAACATTATTCAATTTAAACGATTTGGTATTGGTCAAAAATCATCAACTATCAAATGCAGCATTTGGAGAAACAGCCAAACTATTCGCCATATACGAAGGACCGTACCGCATCTCAAGTATCCTGGGACATTCGACTTATTTTGTACAAAAGTTAAATGAAGAACAAGAGTTTGGACCCTACCATGTAACTGCTCTTAGAAAATATATAACGCCAAACCGAGATCAACAATAAATACAGTGTAAATAGTGTTATTAACAGTTATATAAACATTTGGACAATACACGGACAACTAATTAAAAGTTGTAGATTAATTTGTTTATTTATGGATTGAGGGGATAAAAGACTCCAGTAAATATAAACAATAGTGTAATAAATGTTGAACAGTGAAACAAAATTTGAAATAAGTGAAGTGCGCGTGGACAGTATTAGGACCTGAAGTTATGATTGTAAATATTAGGTCATATAATCCATTTAGTTTTAAGAAATCATCATTTTAAATTATAAATAAATATTTTATCATTTAGTATAGTTTTGTAAATATTTGTTCCTATTATTATCGAGTTTTCATTAATTTCAATTCTTTAAATTAATTCAACTCTGAGGGGATATTGTAATAGTTCACAAACATTTACATTTAAATTTCATAAATGAACACCCATATAAATAAACAAACACACAGCTTAATAATTATTTGTATATAATATGTCAACCTAGTATATCACTCAGTTAATATAAATTATTTGATAATGTTATTTTCCTAAAATCATTCATTAATTTATTACCATCTACCATAAAAATTTTAGATAAGTTAAGTTAGATCAGCTGTATTCATAATTTAATATAATTTATATTTATGGGTCAGGGAACGCTATCTCAAATTATCTATTTTATATAGCATGTTTTTCAAAATTTGATCTCTAATAATTCAGTGAAGTGTTTACCAAAGACCAAGTTAGTGAACCATGTGTTACATTGTTAAAGTGAAAAGTGGAACCATTGTAAAGGACTCCAGCTTCTATTCCAGAGAGAGATGGCCAAGTGTTAACTTCATTGTACCTGGACCTCGTTCCAATTTTAAATTTCATCCCCCTTAATTAGTAGATTTTTTTTTTTTTTTGGTTAGCCAGCGGTAAACCTGATCTTAGTTGATTCCCCTTTAAGTGGCCAAATTTATCTATCTGAAGAAAAGATCAGGGTGAAGAGATAAACTCTTGGTAAGACCAATCCAAAATTTACTTCACCAACCATTGTTGAAGAGGAACAGACTTTCAAACAAAGACTTGATTTAATTAAATATAAAAAGAGATCAGAATTGGCAATTTATATTATTATCAAAATTATTTATTCTATTTAAAAGTATTTATGATTGTGATATTCAAACAAATTAATTTTTCAATGTCATGCCCGCACGATTCCCAGAACCCTATGTGAAGAGATCATGCTTCTCAAGAACTGAGCTAATGCCCTTAAATTGTACCATATTAATCCAATTAGCATAAGTAATTTTATCTAACCCCATCCACTGTAATAATCCTTGTACGTCCCCCTAGAGTTCAATTTTGATATTCATATTTATTGTTATTGTTGAATAAATAATAGTTTTGTAACAGATTACCATTCTTTTATTTCAAATTTAAATATTAAATAGGCTAGTATCACACTAATTATAATGACGCCATCTTGAACAATAATAATTAATTAGAATTAAGAAGAAAATATAAGAGTCACCTACCTGTACTTATAATTAAAGATATTTATTTATTTATTTATATTTACAAACCAAAAAGGCTGAGTTGTAATATATAATGAACATTGTTTGTTAAAAATAAACCATTGTTTATTTATACAATGAATTTATCTTCCGAATCCTAATATCTCGGATGTGGGGAGGGGGTTGGTCGCAGTTAAGGGGGGGGGGGGGGTAGTCATTGGCCCAGGGGGGGTGAGTCATTGCCCCAGGGGGGGGCGGGCACCTCTGTTTCAAACAAACATAGCAAGATTTGACATGTTTTGTTAAACTCCATAAGAATAACATGGGGATTGAGTATGCAGGTTTGCTGCTACAGGTATATTAAAATTGGGTGGTTTTAATTCAATATTTTAGTAGATCTGAACTGAAAGAAGCCATTTACCAAGTTTTATCAAGATATGTTGAAAAATAAGCGAGATAAAGAATTTTACTTATTTCCCATAAGGTTAACATTGGGACAACGTACCGAGTTTACCACTTTCAATATCTCGGTAACCAATGAACATAGAGCAGTGATTCAAAATACTGAATTGTTTGTTTTTTTTTTAGCTGAATTCAATGGTACCCACAAAAATTCGATAAATTTAATTTTTCTATGTAAAAAACTCAAAACCCCATTTTTAGGGGGGGTTTATTCCCTTTTACCCCCACTTCCTGTGGTCCGATCAGGCTGGTTCACGAACTCGTCCAATTGATTACCACTTTACATGTCCATACCAAATTTCATAAAGATCGGACCATTTTTGTGGCTGCTATCGTGCTAACAGACACACACACACACACATATATATATATTCAAGATTTTTCGATTCAATATATATATTCTGTTCGAAGCAAAAGTTCGAATTCTTCTGTTCAAAAGTTTTAATTCTTGTGTTTTTTGCTTCTGGGGGCCCCAAAACGAAAATTTATAGTGGTCCCGAGCTTAGGTCTTACCATGATACCTACGGTAATAGCTTCTTCCCTTTAGAGGAAATTCGCTAAAATAAAAAAAACGTATGTCTGAATTCCCTTTAACTAGAGCAGTCGCTAGAGCAAAATATTAACTAACTGAAAATTCAAACAGCCAATATACAACTAAATTAGTTCAAAAGGCAAAAGTAGTGTTCACTTATAATTGGAACATAAATTCAGTAGCATTACCATAGATAAAATATACCCAGCAGGGTATATTTTATATTTTATAAAATATACCCTGCTGGGTCTATTTTATCTATGGCATCATTACCCTTATAAGCAAGGAGGTTAAACCTCCTTGATTATAATAGTATCCGACGATGACATCAACCATTTTAAAATGTTTGAAAGTATATTGGCAACACTGCAGACACCGGCATAATAATAGTAAACAAACGACTTTATCCGCATTATTCCTCGTCAACTTCAACCTATCAACCTATTTCGGGAACTCGTATGTTTATGTCTCAATTAAGTTAATTTTTCAATTAGAGTTTGTTTAGAAAGCTAGCTGGTTCTAATAATAAGAAATTTCAGTTAGCAGATTCAAAAGTAAAATCGTAAGTAATTTGTCACGCAGCAATACTATTAGGCTATTTTTATAATCATGAATAATATTTTGATTAGGTACTAGGTTAGTTCCAAGTCAGTAAAACTGTAACCCTCAAAAGTGATGTTGGAAGTGACACCCTAAATACGAAAGTGCTTAGGTACGAGTTTCATATCTGATTGTGACAACCCACCCCAAAAACTGTATTTTGTGGACAGCTCCTTAAATAAGGACACCACATATTATGATTAAATGGTTTGTTGAAGGTAATAATCCTTCATGCATGAAAGGATTGCCAGCCCTAGTTTATTAATGGTGAGCCCAGAGACTGACATTGGGTCTCTTGGACAATTGTACAGAAAGTTATTAAAATAAAATCAAGAACGCAGCAAGGTACTCATGTGGGAATGCTGATGCTGACGGTCAGCACGGTTCACATGGGTCAAGCTGCATCAGCAGGTCGTTGCCGCTGAGCCTGTGGTCAGTCAGTCAGAGAGTTGACTCGAGTGCGTGTGCGTTGTCCACGGCGCGCCGCGCCGCCGCTTCGGTCGGCCCATGCCGCGGTTCGCGTTCTCTATCCCCCATAATTAGGCCTTTAATTAGTGATTTGAAGTTTGTATTTAAAATTATAAATTATTAATGCTCACATGTTAGTTTGAAGTTGAACCGTTAAATTGTTTTAATAAAGTTAGATTTTTGTAACCACGTGCGTATTATTTGAGCTCCCAACCGGCAAATAATGCGTAATTATCTCGGCTACTGGCACATGATCTTCTAGGTTACGTTTACTGTCGATTGTTTCTTTAATGCTTAGGTTTGATAACTGTACTTCTCAATAGGATTTAACATGGGCGAAGATCAGTTTTGTTTTCGGTACTCAGTTTAGGTTTCGGTTATCGATATCAACCATCAACCTATCGTGTTAAACTCAAACAATGTACCTACTGTTTCAACGGTAATTATAGAGTTTACGGTACTCCTCCCGAAACTAAAAAATCTTTTTTCAAAGTGATGGAAATAATGCCCTGATTCCGGAAAGCAGAGTTGTAATAGGTAAATCAAACACAAGGAATTGACTTTTTTAATTTGTAAATCGTGTTTTCAGTAATATAACTCACATTATAAACTAAACGATATACGTTAAAAATTATTTGAAAACAGTGCTGATAACGTAATTAACTGGTCATTGGAACAAAGTGGACTGTAAATTTTTAACAGTGTTTTTATGTCTCTACAGCATTATGAAAAAGAATGTCTTTACTACCGCACGCTCGCTCCACCGTTCACCTTCTTTCGATAATCAGGTTATAAGTTAGTAATTCTCAAGTTCTCTGCCTGCCTCATCAAACATTCCATCTCCGACAGGAATGTTGTTCGACAATGTTGCAACACATAGACCACAACTCAAAGCTTCATCCTTCAGATTTTACGTCACATCTTCTATATTTTTTTACACACCACTCTCATGCAATGTGCACTTGCGATTGTGAAATGTGTTCTTTCTCTCTAGGGCTTTAACACTATACTCTCCTACCACCACATAAGGAGGGGTTATCCTTGATCTATACTCTCCTAAGTCTTCACAAGGGGTTATCCTTGATTTAAGTCCTCTTGCATTTACAGATAGTAAAACCGACAGGCCTAGCTAACTAAATAACCGTTTTGTTTCAGATGTCCAGCCCACAGTTGTGTTTACGTTGGAACAATCATCACCCTAACTTTATTTCGGTTTTCAAAAACCTACTAGAGGATGAAGAACTGGTGGATGTGACACTTTCAGTTGATGGACAGAGAATAAAAGCCCATAAAATAATTCTTTCTGCTTGCAGTCCATATTTTAAGGTAGGTATTATGTTACTCAAAGTTATTTTTTTTAACAAATGTATAAGCTGCCATTCTGCCATTATTCTCAGTAAAAAAACTTTGTTTTATAGGCTTATATTAATTTTTTTTAAGTTAAAAAAGATCCATTAAGATTACATTGATAAAAGTTATCAATGCTTACTACTTTTTTCACTTAATTCAAGCTTTCTTTAACAACCAAACAGCTTACTGTGCATCAGGGGCGCACAGTTTTCTTTTAGGATTTTTTTGTGGGGAGGGGGGGCTATCCCAAGAAAATTCCCTCATTTATGGGAATAGGAATGGTTGTTTTATGGGAGGTATATAACAACCACTCAACATGAGGGGCAATTTGGGGGTTCCCTCTCGGAAACTTAAGAAATTTGTAAAATGGTTAGTTTCAGACAATTTTAGTGGTATAATTTTAATTTAAAAAGAAAAATTCTTACTGTCCAAAATGTTGAGTAAAACGTAAATGTTCAAATGTTTTAATAAAGCTAAAAAAATTTTAAAGAAATCTATCTTCTGGTGGGAAGTATGAAAAATTTGAAAATTGGATTATGCTAAATAGCACCAAGTTTTTTTATGAGCAATTAAAACCTATCAATCTGCGGACAAACAAACAACATAGATAGCCTAAATATAAAATTATATTAAACCTAATATCATATAATAATGGGGATACATTTTTCTTTTTTAATTTAAATTATAGGCCTAGATTTAAGAAACATATTTTATCCAGTACAACGGGTTTTTGACTAGCCATTAGAGTAAAATTAGTAGGTTTGGCAATCCTCCAGACAAATTTGACTTGAGACTACATGCATTATGATTAAACCTAACAGGACAACAAGTTTTCTCATTGATCCAAAAATTACTTATGGTACATAGCTTATCTGAAAAATTGTTAGTGTTAGTTGTCTGACTTTATCACTGTTGTTTTGTATATGTTTCAGCAAATGTTCTCAGCAAACCCTTGTAAACATCCAACGGTCATCCTTAGTGATGTGAAATTCCTCGATTTACAAACCATTATTGAGTTTATGTACTGCGGTGAAATCATTATAACTGATGAACGTTTGCCAGATATATTAGAGGTAAGGGTTTCCCAATCAACCAGTCTCCCTACATGATTTGATCAATTAATTGTTATTTGAATATACCATTGATCAGTAGTCTTAAAACATTTCATTGAACTGATTTGAGGTGGTTTTGACAAAATTTAAGATGGTACTTAAGATGGTTTTTGTTTTAAGAAAAAATATGTTTAAGTTAATGCATTTTTAGCCGTGAAAAGGGATCGATCAAGATATCACAGATAGCCAGTGTCAATGGCAGATTATTTACTTTAAATTTGATCAAAATTATTCAACTAAATGAACTGTTTCAATACAAATGTTCAAAATTAAAACAGGTTTTTTTTTCATAAACGTCAAGTCTCGTGTCAACATTTTTAATGTTTCAAGGTATAATTTTATTCAGGAGTCGGGAGTTAACATCTCAAGAACTTTTAACATTTTAGGTAGCTGAGGCATTACAAATCAGAGGTCTCTTCGACCCAAATAAAAAGGTACCTAACAGTGAAGGAGCCCCAGCAAAGAAAAAGAAAAAAACAGTAAATAAAAAGATAGTGGAGAACCAAAGTGATGAATCAGTAGAAAGGCAAAACAGTGTCTGTGATGTTAACGGATCGGGTCCAAGCGTCGGCCCTCCAGTAATGGAGTGGGTTGAGGATCAACCCAATGAACACGAATTCAACAGCGAATACATAACTCCAGTTCACGGATCATTAATCTCTCCGAACGTTGTGAGTACCCTACCAATTGTACCAAAGACAAATTAGGCTATATGGTTTAATAGGTTGCTCTAATCAGTCTACCTAAATATACAATTTATTTTATTTTTATTTTACATTTTTATTACTGTAAATTGTTTCACCTGGTATTTGTTTTTTTATATGTTACCTGGAGCAAAACTAGCTTAGGTATTAATAGTTTAATTAGAATTATTTATGTATTTTTTTATCTTCTTTACGTGTCTGAGTAAATATTTGTTTTTTGAAATATATTGCAAAAATGTTTGATAGCCTACCTGTAACAGTTCTTAAATTGCTATGGTTTTATAGGTTTTAGGTGCCAATGTAAATTAGCCTAATGATAATAAAATCATCACAAAGCCAGAGCAGTATTTTTGGAATACTCAGAACAGATAATTTAAACCACAACTAGCATCTACAGTAATCCAGAGGCTAATTTTTTGGAAAAAAATTTTATTTATCACCGTATTTTATATTATTATTTAAAAAACAAATATATAGAAATAACCATTCATTCTTCGTGCAATCCCCTCGTATCGAAAAGCGAAACGAAGAAAGGTTAGGAAAGGTTAGGTTAGGTGACGAAGAAAGGTTAGGGGTTTGTTTTTTTCATGTAGGGGAAATTTTAGTTTCTCGGAACAGTGCAGTAACTCGCCTGAGTGCAAGACACGTGGACCAGTGCTGAAAAAGTTGTCCATCATGGGTTCTGGCCTAGATTTCCCTGCTTTTCCATTGTTTGTTTAATGGATAGGCCTATATCTCAAACAACATCTGACAGGAAGGCACACACTGATCTCTTTGGGTTCGTGCGCAAGTGTTTCTCAAACATAAAAAACATATACATTAAAATATATGAATAAAATAAATTCAAATTTTTTGTGCATATTGCAGAACTATGAAGCAGAAGTAATTGGTACATATCCGACTGACCAAACCATGGATCCACCCTTATCGCCTATTGATCAATCAGGTTAGTTGGTAATTGTCTTGTAATAATTGCTCATTTGCAATTGCTCATGTACTTATTGTAAAACCATTTTCTTCAAACAAGTTATCAGACCAAACTATTTTCAAACAATGATGTTAATTATCCATGTGAAACAATTTCTCCAAAAGGGATAAAAAGTGTAAACTTCCTAAAATTTCTATAGTATCTGTTAAAACTCAGCTGAAAAGAGTATAGCGTAAATTAAATGTTGCTTTTTAACTGTCAAAACTTTGTTTAATTTTTGCTGTAAAGAGTATAGCGTAAATTAAATGTTGCTTTTAAACTATCAAAACTGTTTTAAATTTTTTTTAGGCCCATATATAAGACAAAAGTTTGTGCAGTAATATTGCTCCAAAATTTGTCTCTTGAATTATAAATATCTATTGAAAATTTTGAATTGTTACTTTAAATTTTGACATTTTACTTAATTTTACGTGATTGTACTTAACGTAAGTAAAATCAAAAAGTGATAATACAAATTCAGAGGCTGATTGCCCTTTCATATTTTTTTATTCATGAAAGTAAATGGTAATATTTTGTGGGATTTTTTCTCCTCTTTCATTCGATATAAATCGTTTTGATTTTTGATAGAAAATTATTGTCGGTTTCCGATCTGGCACATCAAGGTGTTCTGAAGTATGAAATATTATTTCTTTGGCCGTTGAAGCACAATTTGTGAATTTAAAGTATTAGTGTATAGTAGTTTACTGTTTTTTTTCATGTAGGCACGCCCTCAGGCCCCGGCAGAAGACGCATTTCCAAAGTTCACCAGAACCAAAACTTTCTCTTGGCCATGGAAGCCGTGCGAACAGGTCAGTTGGGGTTCTGCAAAGCCGCTAGAGTGTACGGAGTGAACAACCGAACCCTTTGGTTGGAGTACAAAAAGCGAGGGTACCCAACCAAAAGATCTCAACCCCAAGCCCTAAGACAAAAACAAGCGAGTAGTTGCTAAAGTATGTTTGGAATTCCCCAAGGAATTCAAGCGCAATGACTGATTTTGTACCTATGTCAACAATAATATTTGTACCTGTAATGTTATAAGTATTGTTATATCAATATTTATTGTTTAAGTAAGGTTATTTTTAGTTGAGTAATGAAATCTTTGCTGCACGATGTGTTTATTTTAATTCTCATTTTTAATTAAAAGAATTACTTCCCTAAAACTATGATGAGCTATATAAGTATTTACTGTTTAAGTATGGGTTTTTATGTTGGGTAATAATATCTTTGCTGCACGATCTGTTTATTTTGTTCTCTAATTAAAAGAATTACTTCTTTTAAAACACTTTCTTTAAAACAACATGATCAGCTACCAAGTGAAATGTTAAAGCATGAAAATTTTGCGGTTCCCAGTTAAATTTTGTATCCAGACTTTGGTGTGATTAACTTTAGTTCTGATATCTAACATAATGTGACATTGTTACAATTTTTCAAATTTCATACGTCTTCATAACTTTTATTTAAAAAAATAAACTTACTTTCAGTTACCCACTGAATACTTAAATTTCGGGGTATGCTAGTATTTGAAGCATCGAGCTTTGTAATACTCAGCTTGGTTTTAGACTCTTTAAAAAAGCTCCAAGTTTGTACCAAGATTTTTGTACAAGAATTTTTATTGGGAAGATAATTATTATAGTCTATTTTTAAACATGTTAAACTGAAAGAATGTTTCTTTTACACTAAAACCATTTTCATCCAGTATGCCCTCAAGTAATAAAAAAAGGACATTAAACATGACATCCAGTTAGATGTAAATGTAGAAATTTAGCTGTATTTAGTTGACCTTGGAATGGAGAACCTCAAAAACAACAACATATTAATTGTTTCCTTATAAAAATTATTTTGGGAGGAAAATAAAAAATATTGTTGCTTTCAGTTATAAAACAGTAGTTAATTCTTTTAAAATTATTACTACACTTAAATTTAAAATGTTTAGTAAGGCCGGGGACACACACGGCGTTTTTTACGCGCGGTAAAAATGCCGCTCGCCCTTAGTGCATTGATTTAAATGGACGCGTTCACACGGGGCGGAAGAAATACCGCACGATAATATTGCCGCTAGCGGTCGCTTTGCCGTCGCTCGAAAGCGGATTTTTTCCGCTTTGTCATCACAGTTGCATAAGCAATTAAATGGGAGCGTGCACATTTGGCGGATTTTTTACCGCCGCCATGGTCAGACGGCAAGACACTCTTAACATTGTACCGTGTTGATGGCGTCAGGAGTTCTGTGATCAGCATATGGTAAAATGCATTTGGTGAACACCCTCCGTCGTCTCTCAAAATTAAAAATGGTACCATGATTGGCGATATTTTTTCCGTGACGGTTTTTTTACTGCCACGTGTATACGAACGCCGATTTCGTCGGCGGTGGCGGGAAAATTATCGCGCAATGAAAAAACGCCGTGTGTGCCTCCGGCCTAAGTTAAGCCCTACATATTATATCCCAATATTGCCAATGCTTTGACAGGGGGCTAAATACACCTGTGATTCAGTATCCTCATAATCATATTATTTAAATTAATAAAAAAAAAAGAAAATTCCCAAGTCAATTTGTAAAAATACATTGAGTCCTTATGGATACCTATCAAATATAAGATGCCAAATAAAGAGTTTGCCAGTGAATAAAAAAGTATTTTAGTCATCACAATAGGTATAGAATGTTAATCCCACCGTATAGTTAACATATTGTTCTTGTTAGGGCAATATTTTTATTTTTATTTTATACTATAAGTTAGTTTGTCCGTTTGAAAGAACAAAAGGTTTGTGAAAAAAATTTTTGAACACAAAGATATTACAGTGCACCTTAACTAGTTGACCTGACTAGTTGACTAGTGCACCTTAGTTGACCTGAACTACTTTAGACCATCCGAAAGAAAGAATGGCATAAAAAAGTTTTACGATTGTGTACTGCCTTCTTAGTTTTGCAGTATATACATTAAACTTCTGGTGAATTCTCTCTGCTAAATCTGTTCAAATTTGACAAATGATTTGTAGCATCAATCTATCAGGTACTTGTTATCTGATCGCTTTCCGAGCAATTTTATAGTAACTTAAATCATCCAGAATTTTGCTATCTGGACCAGTCTGTATTGTGCCACGTTAGTACAGATCATCTTAAGTGTACTGTAAGTAAAAGATAAACAAATACTTATTATACAATAATTTTTTGGGAGGAGATACAGCTAACTCACCTTGCAAATAAGCTGCAGAGACAAACATTAAACTTCCGGTACATTGTTTAAATGGACTTATTATACAATAAGTGCCTTTTGTTGCCTCTTAAACTATGACCTTATTAGGCCTACATTTTTAATTAAATATAATAGTAAAATATCATTCATAACGTTTTGATTATATCCTTCATAAATTTAAATAAAAGAATGAAGAAAACTGTGAAATCTTCATTGTATATGTATAATCTTGTTGTGTTATTCAAACAATTATTAATTGTAATTTTTGACAGTATTACAATCTGTAGTTTTAGGATTACAGCCCACCAAGTTTGAATAATTATTTTTATTGTGGAGTAGGATCTCTTTAGTTTAAAAAAATAGTTTTTGATCTTTTAGTTAAACATACTGTTTTCTGGTTACCCTTATTGAACTTGTGAAATATCAATAATTTTTTTGTTGTTATTTAATAACTGAAATAAATTTTCTGTAATTCTCTTTATTTGTCCATTATTGGACCAGTGGTAAAATGACATTAAAGTTGGTCAAAACAAATAACAAATTATTTGTTCGTAATTTGACACGTTTGCCATAGAAGGACGTTTGCCATTTGTGTTGGTCTCGTCACTCCCACAAACCAAAAGGAATCATCAAAACGATGCTTACAGACCAAGTGATATAGAAATAACATTGCCGACAGAGCATTGTTTAAATGGACTAATTCACTTCATATTAACCTAAAATGAACTAAAACCAATAAATATTGTCTTTACTTGCAGTTTTGAGTTATTTTTAAAACACCGCATTTACATGATGGTTGGTCTACTAATTAAAATCCAATAACAAATATAGGATTTTTGTTTCAAAAGTCCAATGACACATGTATACATTGTCATGAATTTACTCGTTTAGATGGATTTTTAGGCCTTTTATGTTTCATGGTTAATGTTCTACACAGTTAACTTACAAATTTCACTCAAAATTACCAAAAACTGCAACGGTTAGCATGTTTACAGCTAGCTGTTCAGTGATGCCATGGAAAAGACCACGTAAACAACAATTATGCCTACTGTTATGTGATGAAGGCTGACAAATTGTCATACCCACTAACCAAGCAACGCACGTCTGGCAGATAGTCCTCTGGACTGATACAAAGAGATCATGTCTTTAAAGTAGACCATTTTTAAGAAATAAGCTGTTTAATAACAATGGTTCTCCAACAAAGGTGTGTGCAGATATGTCATGTGTCAGTATTATTTCAATGTGACAAAGAACAGCTGAGGTAAACGTGTGAGAAATCTGTGAAAGAAAACTGTGGTCTCCCGTGAGAAACAATTTGCTGCACATATGTATCGCTAGTCTAAGCAAATGAAAATTATTCCATTATTGTGATAGCGTAAGTGATAAATTAATAGTAGTTTATGCAACGATTGTATAATGAATGCCTTTAAGCCACGATCTCACGAGTGGCTTAAAGGCATAATACAATCGTTGCATACACTATTTTATCTACGACCAACAATATACGACAAAATTTCCCCCGAAGTTAAACAAAACTCATGACTTTTACTAATGATGGAATAGGTCAACTAAAATTTGAGGTTAGGCAAATAAGGAGACTGAACCATGAATCGTTGTGGAACAATCAGCTGATTGGATAAGTAAACTCAAACATGAATCGTAATGCAACAATCAGCTGATGTGCGAATTGCATAATTGTTATTATGACACTACTTCCGTCAAATGCCGAGCTCTCATTGGTCTAGAACCAGTACTCTAAAGTGACTCCAGTACTCTAAAGTCGTCATTAGAGTACTGCTTGGTTTTTGGTGTTTTAATGTATATCATTATGATGTTAATTGTAATACCATAATTGGTGCTTATTGCAATGGTCGTAGATAAACAAGTTTTAACTTCATCAACAATGTTAAAAAACTATAGTCTCATGAGGGATTTTGATTGGTTATCATATCCAGGAAATATTGCCACTTTGTAACCTGAACATTTTTATTGTTCGGTATTGAACTTAAGCAGTGGTAACGACCACAAATTATTCTCCACTGAGAGGATGGTTAATCTGAAGTTCAGCTAAAGCAAGGGCTGCTAATTGGTCTTCAATTGTATTCTGTTGTATTTAGTGTAGTTTAAATAAGACCAAATTGAATTGTACCAATGTCTTGGATAGAGTAAGCTAATCCATGTTAATGTATTTTTATCTGTGAGACTAACAATTCAAAATATATTTTTGGTACCTTGTTGTTTGTTGTGTTATACTTCATTTATCCCCCATGATTTTCAATTAGAAGAATTATTGTGTGCAGCTACAGTCCTGTAAGATACCTTGTCAATGGTGTCTTGGTACCAGAACGCCGTTTGTGTTTCTGCACTGGTTTTCAAGATTAATTTTCATAAAAGCCTGGTTAACACCCATTTTAGAGGTTTCCGATATAAACATAGTAACTGGAAACATTTTCAAAGTTGAATACTGTACAACTATATCATTGAAATTACATGCTTTCTTTTCAATGTATAAAAATTGACATTACTCATGTCCTAAAAACCGTCTTCCAAGAACAATGATAATTTACAAGTGACGTGCAGTTGCCGTTTCGTCTGCTGACAACAAGTAGTCGGCTATCGAGGTAATTTTGTCAATAACAGATAAGGATGGTACCACTGGATATTGAATTCTTAGTAAGAATATATAATCCAAAGTCGTTCTGGCTGCTCTGTTGACAGTTTTCCGCTATCTAGTTTGTTTAGATTTGATGTATTTGCTCATTTCAATATTGCTGAATGAGGGCCAATCCATGTCAATTTAAACGTGTTTGATACATTCGACTTAATCATTCTCCATTGCTCTGCCTCATGCGGCTAAATGTATGCTGAACGTTTGACATAATTTCGCTGTGACACAATAATTTCATTTGGAACGGTGGAAGTATAAAGTATGAATTTTGAATTCTATCTCAGGCTATGTCCAGCAACACAGTCTAGGCACTTAAAAAATGCTTATTATAATTTAATAACATTTAAATTCGCTGTAGAAGGGGTTTTGTCCTATTAGCATTACCCATAATATTAGTTGAACCTGTATTTACTTCCGTTGTTAACTAAAGCTTTAAAACTTTTTGAATTCAAAAAGATTTCAACAAAATCTACTGACACCGGCTACTTAGCTTATTGTTTTTGCAATTTTTTTTCAGAATGTTTAAATACATTTTTTTACTTTTAACAAAACCCTTCAAACAGAAAAAGAAAGTGGACATCCAAATTTAAAACATTATTTGTATTGGCGGAGGGGTATCCACCCAAACCCCCTGGACACACCTTTCCAGCACTGGAAAATTTACCATGACCCCACTGCTTGTTGTTTGTTGTGTTATACTTGGCATATATGCCCCCATAATTTTCACTTACATACAAGTATTAATGTCTGCAACTTCAGTCCTGTAAGACACCTTGTTGTTGTTTGTTGTGTTATACTTAATACATCCCCCCATCATTTTCACTTCCAAAAATTATTGTCTGCAACTACAGTCCTGTAATAAAATGGCTTTCCTCAGTGACTTATTCGCTTAAAACAATCTGTACGTGTACACCAAACAAAAAGCAGACCCATGTTATAAATTTTGATGTTTTGTTTAATTGCTGTTTACTTTTTGGTCAGATAAGATGTCATTGTTGTAGAAATTCCTTAAGCTTTATCTAAGCAAAACTTAGGTCAGTAACATAGAAATAAGGCTCAATTAAGTAAAAACTTGTCTTATAATTTATGGGGCACCCAACATCCCTTTTTTATGTTAATGACTAAAAGTAATAAAATTTGAAATCAAACGACAGTTGAGCTAATGTTGAGGCCCATTTTTTTTGTTCTGGGTGTTCCTTGAATAGGAGTTTTCAAATACTTTGTTTTGGTGGGTGGGTAGTTGTGCCGAAAATACTACCGCTAGGCCTTGTTATTTTTAGTGGAGTTTTAAAACTAGTTATGTTTTAAAGTCTCCAAACAGAGGATGAAAGGAACAGAATGGCTGAGGTCCTTAAAACATGTAATCCCAGCACTAATGGGACTCCTTAAAAAAATTACTGTAGTTCAGCAAAGTACTGGAATTCTGTAATTTGGATCAAATTTACGATTTAACACTTAACCCTAGAAAGGCCAAATGGTGAGATTCTGTGGGGCCAGGCAGTTTTTGCCTTCCGTGCAGCATTTTATGTTAACTGTTATAAAATACCTATTTTTTACCAAAACATATAACATTATATACCATTGGATTTTGGACATTCTGTAGAATCTAAATACAGTACACCTCGGATTATCCGGATCAATTTGGCAGAACACCGATCCGAATAACGAAAAATCCGGATAATCCGAAGTCATTACAATATTGCTTAAATAGCGATCACGTACCTTAGCCCCTTCTAAATTGATGCTGCAAACAAAGTATCAAGACTGTACAACATGTACTTGATCCGATTAAGTACCATTTTCTAACTGCGCTCGGTTCTTCCTGTCACCGT
This sequence comes from Flexamia atlantica, assembly GCA_035578135.1. Lineage (NCBI taxonomy): Eukaryota > Metazoa > Arthropoda > Insecta > Hemiptera > Cicadellidae > Flexamia > Flexamia atlantica. Next base: position 567,090 of record JAQJVK010000113.1, on the reverse strand, counting down.
ACTTGTCTCAACACCCAGTTCCTTAGCTAATTGTTTACTTGATTCTCCTGCGTCAAGTCTTTTGACAGCATTTAGTTTCTGTTATAAAATTAAAACCATTTTTTTCCTTTTACAACCACCCATTTTGAAATTCAATATCAGTTCACATAAAGAGTTCACAACTGTAAACACTTAAAGTGACAGCAATAAACTAGCTTGCAAAATTAACGTAGGCTAAGCTTATGTTGATTACTGCTTGCGCCCCAAGTAGCAAACTAAAAGACTACGTTCACTGAAATGCTGTAGTAGGCCTATACTGTTTTGGTGATGCGACTTCTTTAATTATTGTGATTCCAAATGCATACAGTAATGTATTGTATTTGCAGTTTACTTTTAGAAGGCGCATTTCACTCGTGAACTCGCTAAAATCACTTTTTGCCGGGATTTAAAATTTTTTAATTTCTCGGGTGGACTGGTCCGGATAATCCGGGATCCGGATAATGTGGGGTCCGGATAATCCGAGGTGTACTGTATACTAACAAACCCTGAACCTTTGTTCCAACAAAAATGGCACATGCCAAAAACAAAAAAAACAAACACTTGCTAAAAACTAAATTTCAAAAGTAAGGCCTTCCAAAAAATAGAAAAAAATTTCTTTACGAAAATCCAAAATATACAAGTTGTTTGAAATTCATTTCCTTACACAAAAACACAAGAATATTTGAAAGAATTATAAACGTTTTTGAGTTATAGCGTGAAATGTGAAACTCAACTTTTTTTAAATTTTGCATGCTTAAATACTATTTAGGCCTACACACAGCTAAAGACCTAAAACATAATAAAAACTCATATATTCTGATAGAGCGGTAAACATAGAACAAGAAAAAAATAAATATCCGTATTTATACTTTTTCCGTAAATATAGTATTTCAGTTTGAAAATAAGTTTTGTTTTTACTTACGGGGTATTACACAAAAAACTAACAACTTCTAACACACGTAAAAAAATTATTATTGGTTGTATAAAAATTCCAAGATATAACAAATGTTTGAAATTTTGTACCGAATCAGAAAATATATAGTTTATTTGAATTAAAACAACTTATAAGGGTTTTAAGTGGTAAAATATAAAAAAAGAGTACACTTTTTTATTTACCACTCTATTATGCTCTGATATCAGAGCAAGATTTTCTTCTAAACACTCTCACTTTCATGATTTTATGGAATATATTAGCCTTTTATCATACCAAATGAGTCAATAAGAAAAATCTAGAAAAATAATATTTTTTAGAAGGTAAACAATGGAAACAACGTCAATGTATGTTTATAAACAGTTTTATTTTGCCTATCTTTCTCACAACTCACAAAAAACCTGGAGTCCAAGTTTTCATCCAATATTCATCACTGATTTACACATAAATACCTTCTAATATCACTTTAATAATAATTTTTATTCACTAAAGCAGTCACAACGAACAAAAACAAACTTATAACCGACAGCTGTGCACCACAATAAAGAATCATCTGGCTGCAACGCGATAGGCCTACAACACAAGTGCTCTGACGAATTGAGACATTCCATAACTTTGACTAACTGCAAAAACCAAAATATCACTCCAGGAAACTTACAACTATACTTAGATCGGTAGAGGATTTCTTCCTCTTCATTTCTGTATTTTTCTTTTTTTTCAATTCCATCTTCAAGCAGAATAAGAATAATAAATACTTATCCAAACGACTAAAAAAGTTGTTTGGCCCCACAGAAAACTCTTACCGACTTAGTTTACCGTGTCTTTGTAAAAAAATCACAGCTGGTAAACTAATGACGCTAGACCAAATCTTTCAACAGACGAAGTGTAGAGAAAGAAAGACTGAATTGAGTGATACTACCCTCTAGCTTCTACGACGAAAAATAAAGCTTCCTCGAATTTTACAAAATGGCCATTTTGCCTCCACTGCTCGCTCGGCAGTGCCGCGGAACGGGAAGGTCAAAATTTCAATATATTTATCTACTTATCCTGCCGACATAGTAAACATAAATGAGTATATTATAAATGGAAAATGAAGCTAATTTCATTATCTTTCCAGTGGTTCAATTGTCTTTGTGATTACTGCAATTTAACAGTACGAAATATCAGTTCGAGCAAAAGTCTGTAGCAAACGACTATAAAAGTTGTTTGGCCACCACCTTACCATAACCTAACGACTAAAAAAATCGTTTGGCCGTTCTAGGGTTAAACCAACTTCAATTTAAAAAGCTAAGCCATTTATATGAACTTGCACAGAAGCGTGCACAAATATATTTTTAAATAAGAACAAATATTTTAATTGATGTAAATCAATAAAAAAATATATTTTCTTAACTTATGAAATGAGAGGGGTAGATAAAAAGCTAGAGCTAATAAAACAGTCTTGTTTTAATTATTTACATAAAATACATTGTACAAAATTTAATTAATGTAACTTAACCAAGCCCCTTTAAGGACTTTCAAATCCATTTGTTTTGTGTTTCACCTTTCGTTTTAACTTTCCCTTTTTAGCACCTTCAATTTTACGTTTCTTTTGTACCTTCTTCTTGAGTTGTCTACTAATTTTTCGTTTTGCTGCTTTTTCAGGGTCCCGTACAGCCTAAAACAGTTTAAAAATTATTAAATATAAGAAATTGTAAGTATTATCGTCAACTAAAAATCTGAATTTATGGCATAAAATATAAGAAATTATAACTTTCCTATGAACCAATAATTGACAACCAGTATCAATGCTTTTCACTCTTTTACAAAATAGTGGTTATCAAAGCCAGTCAAGATCGACCTTTTTATGCCGGAAAAATTGTCTGGACAAAATGCCCAAACAGTTTCGGTTGCCCTCTCCATGGAGCATAGCTCGAAAAATGGTTTGTTGAGTTGTGATGGCGTCAATCTCATCACAGAGGGAAATTTGATGAGCAACCCATCAGTCACACTCAAAGAACGTAACCTTGGCAATTAAGCTCGGAACTTCAAGGTTAAAATTAATCAAACTAGTAGTAATAAATGTTTTATAATATCCAGGTTTTAAATTTAAATTTAAATTTTTAAAATAGCTTTTTCAAATTGTCCAGGACCCAAATTCGCTCCTCCCATTTCACATTATGGTGGTCGTAAACATTTAAACCTCCAAGTACAAAAGACTCCACCAAATGTTGACTGCGGTTGAGCAAGTTTGGACCTGGATGTTCTGGAACCAGAAAGTTTTGAAATTGCTTTTTTAATAATTTAAAATGGTAAATCTGGATGTACTTGAAACAAGGAAGATGTGAAAAAGCTATTATTACTGACTAAATTAAAGAATCTAGCCAACCACTATCAATATTGACTCAATAAATGTTTACTTGCACTTTTGAACCTGGACCTTTGGACACAGTTTTTTTTGTTAGTTAAAAATAACAAATCGCTAAAACGTTATAAAATAAGTAATATTACACAATGAATGTTTGTAATGATTTGAAATAATAATAAGGTCGTTCTGCACCTTGATGTTTTGAGACGTTCCTGAATGAATCTGGATTTTCTTCTATCAATCTGCTAATAGTCCAGTAAATCTACGTAAAAAACACCCTTAACCTAGAACAAATTGCAACACGAGCATTTTTGGTGGAGATCTGTCCAAAAAAATGTGCTTTTTATCATATCCAAAATCGGACAAAATCGGTCTATGGGAAACTCCCTAAAATTACGTTTCAAAATGGCGGATTACAATGGAAAAATTTAAAATTAAGTTTTACTCTTAGTTTTCAACCACACCTCTTGAGATATAAAATTAGGAATGCTACAGAAAACTGTTAGGGGAACAATACTTCATTTTCATAGGATTTCAAATTTTGGCCGCCATCTTGCATCCGCCATATTGGATTCAATAATTTTTTTCAAATACAAAGGTGGTCATGTGACACATAATTTAGAACTAGATTTTTACGCGGATTACAATGCTGAAATCCGTTTTCAAAAATCTGTTTTTGTTTTTAAGATATAACGAATTTATTTTTTTAATTTTTTTTAATTTGTTAAAATGCTCACCAACTTAGACCAAACTGCAACCCAACCTTTTTTCATGAAAATATAACAAAAAAATACTTATTCAAACATATCCAAAATCTAACAAAATCGGTCTATGGGAAACCCCCAAAAATCACGTTTCAAAATGGCGGGTTTTTTTAACATTGGGGAGTTTTTGTAAAAAGCCACTCGGCTGCATTTTTATCTACATTTAACAAGATATTGAGTTGGGACTACCGCTAATAACTTTTGAGTGGATAGTCGTGCATTTTGTCTAGGTAAACATTTTTGGCCGCCATCTTGGAAACGCCATATTGGATCCAAAATAATTTTTCCAAATGTAAAAGTGGTGTTGTGATCCATCATTTCAAATTAGATTTTTTCACTGATTACAATGCTGCAATCCATTTTTTAACATCTCAATTAGTTCTCAAGATATGGGTACTTTTAATTTATTTATTTTCAACCAATTTAAACACTACAAATTTATAAAATAGGCCCATAACCACAAAATAATGCTAGATAGTGGCGAATAACCACCATCAGTCATTGTTGAGCGATTTACACTTAATTTTCACCGATGTAAATGTTTTGGCCGCCATCTTGGATCCGCCATTTTGAAATTAGGCAAGTTATTTCAAATATGAAGTTGGTATTGTGACCCATTATTAATTCAAACTAAAATTTTACGCCCAATTCAATGCCACAACCCGTTTTTTATTATAGTGTTTATTTTTCAAGATATTGACATGTTTCTAATAAATATCTCAAAAAACATGAATTTTTCAAAAACTAAGTTGTATAGCTAAAAACGGGTTGCAGCTTGAATTCGGCGTAAAAAGCTAGTTTAAAATGATGGGTCACAATACCAACTTCATATTTGAAATAACTTGCCTCAGTCGGAAATGGCGGATCCAATATGGCGGCCAAAACATTTACATCGGTGAAAGTTAAGTGTAAAGCGCTCAACAATGACTGGTGGTGGTTATTCGTCACTATCTAGCATTATTTTGTGGTTATGGGCCTATTTTATCAATTTGTAATGTTTAAATTGGTTGAAAATAAATTAATTAAAAGTACCCAGGATATCTTGAGAACTAATTGAGATACTAAAAAACGGATTGCTGCATTGTAATCAGTGAAAAAATCTAATTTGAAATGATGGGTCACAACACCACTTTTACACTTGGAAAAATTACTTTGGATCCAATATGGCGAATCCAAGATGGCGGCCAAAATTGAGTACCCTATCAAAATGAAGTATTAACTACCCAATAATGTTTGGGGGTGGAGTAAAATTTATATTTGAAAAAAATATAGGAAAAAGTTAGGGGGGGGCTATTATTATGGGACACCCGGTATATATATATATATATATATAAAATTTATTTATTTATGTGTGTATTTATGTGTGTCGTTTCGGTGTTGTTTTTGTGTAAGTTGTTTCAGGTAAATGCAAAAACTTCCGAGGGGAATAGGCTGAAATTTCGCACCAAAGGTATATCATCTACCCAGGCAAAACATTGGTCTCCCCAGGTCCTTAATATCCCTTTAAGTTTCACCCCGTATGCATTATTTCTCACTAGTGTTTTGAATAATGTTTATAGTTTTTATTTGGTTTCCATAGGAACTATAGTTGATTTTATATAATAAGTGGGTGGTCATAGCAGTTACCATAGCAAAACTGAGTTGACAAGGATTAAGAATTTCTAAACAGAACTAAAATACTTGTAGTGGTTTAAAAAAATCCAATGTTTTCCGTAATTATTGGAAAATGTCTCTAAAATTGCCGCAATTTTGAAACGGCTAGAGATAATTTAGTTCTGTTTTCCTCAAAATGTCCCGTTCAGCAGGACCTGTAAAATGATATAAAATGTGGTATAGGTTTACTTAACAATATTGTGATATTTTTACCTTGGCCTTAATTTGAGGAACACCCTGTAGATAAATCGCGATGAACACATTTTCAATGAATTCTACATATCTGAGTTAGTGGAGGACAATTATGTTTAGCATTTCTGGATTACACAGTTTCCCCTTTAAAATAGGTAAATGGTTGGTTTCATTGATATCTGTAAGCTTTAAATGTGACACAAAAAATAGTTACAAAAAATTAATAAAAACAATATAACTCACTCCAAACTTGTCCGATTTTGATGATCAATGGCTCAAATGAAAGCTGATAGCTTACTGAGTGTTTTGAAACCATTCAAACCTATATTCCTTAAACAAAACTGGAGATACCCGTCCTTAACTAAATTAAAAATTCAGAAAAAAATATTTTTATTTTTAATTAAAGGTCCATAACTCGCGTCTAACTCAACCCATTTAAATGGTTAAGAGCTTAAATTAAAGCCAGTAATGTACTGAGTTAATTAAGACCTTAATTAAGCCTGAGTCTCAGCTAAATTTGGAGATATAAGTCTTTGAGGGGTGACAAATTTCGAAAGTTAGAAGAATTTAAGTTGAATTATGGATCATAACTCCATTTACATTAGTCAGATTTCGATTAGTTATAGTTCATATGAAAGCTTATACTTTACCGAGTAATTTGACACCAGAAGGAACTTTTTAACTCATTTCAAACCTGAGATATAAATCTTTAACAAAAAACAAATTTAAAAAAAAACAATTTTTATGTAGCATTTAGCTTTATAGCTCGTTTCACACTTGCCCGATTTTAGTGATCAATATCCCAAATAATAGCTAAACAATCACTCATCATTTTAAGATCAAAACGAACTAAAAGCCTTGCCTGGTTTCTGCGATATAAGAGAAATAATCGGAAAAGTTTTATTATTTATTTAGCCCCCATAAGAAATGTACAGGGAGGAATTTTATTTTGAGCATATCTTAAAAACGAATCGATATTTTTGAAAACGGACTTCAGCATTGAAATCAGCGTAAAAATCTAGTTCTAAATTATGTGTCACACGACCACCTTTACGTTTGAAAAAAATATTATAAATCCAATATGGCGGATCCAAGATGGCGGCCAAACATTTTCACACTGTCAAAATGCACGACTAGCCACTCAAAAATTATTGGCGGTGGTCCCAACTCAATATCTTGTTAAATGTAGATAAAAAATGCAACCGAGTGGCTTTTTCCAAAAACTTTCCAATGTTAAAAAGCCGCCATTTTGAAACGTGATTTTAAGGGGTTTCCCATGGTCCGATTTTGTCCGATTTTGGATATGTTAATATTCACATTTTTTTGAGCAGAATACCGTCAAAAACGCTCGTGTTGCAATTTGTTCTAGGTTAAACAGTATTTTTACTGGACTATAACAACATATGATATGCGATGGAGTGTTTTCTATTCCACATCATGTAAGTAGTTGCAAACATTAGTAGTTGCATTTGCACTATTACCCACCATGTAATAGTGCAAATGCAATCAAATACCAATCAGGCTTTAAAGTTTTAAGACTTTTCGTAAGTAACTTTAAAGTGGGTATGAAGGGCTACTATGGATCAAAATAAAATGTTAAAACTACTTGATTACAGTACTTGAGAGTCAAGACATAAAATTATATTTTACAAAATAAAATTGCAAAACAGGAAAAAAAGAACATTACCAGCTGAGCTCTTTCTTTCTTCCGCTCTGCCCTCTGAACCTGTAGTTTGGTAGTCAACGAGTTCAACAGCCTGTTGTATTCCTCCGAGCCAATCTTCTTCTTCACGATGTTCGCAGTTTCCCTCGCGGCATCTTTCAGAGTCTTCTTGTCCTCTTCCTCGGGGATGTTGAGCTCCCTGACAATGGGCGCCATCACCAGCGGCAGCAGCGGTTTCCACGACGCCGGCTCCAGTTTTACCACCAGCGCCGCCATCCAGTTGTAGCACATTGTGCGCTGCAAGCATTTGAAATTACATTAAAATTTGGAATTTTACTGCCTTCAAGAAAGTTAATAAAAATAGCTTGTTTTGATAAATGGTAGGAATTGTATTTAATTTTTTTTAGTTTGGAGTGCAGGAGTTGAATTAAAATCAGATAAGTCAATCAATTTTACTAGCGTAAAACATATTTTTTGAAATGGATTTTCGTAATTTGCTTGGGTACAAACTTGTGAATGAATCTTTAAAAGGCTACTATTTTTTTACTATAGTTTTTTAAAGCTCCATTTTTTATCATTTATTAAATTTTTGTAGGTTTACAGAATCAGAATTTCATTTCTAAGGGTTATTCCAAAATTTAAATGTAATTCTTTGTTGAAAAACAACCAAAACTACTATGCACATTAAATCATGTAAAGGGAAAAAACCATTTTATATTGTGAGTTAAAATTTGAAAAAAAAACTGTCTTAGATCTCTGATTGAAGTAGGCATATTCCAAGAGTAAACTCAAATATGTTTATTTTTATGACACAAAAGATGAATTTATCACTAGTTTTTTTCTCTTAATGAAACTTTGTACATTTTTGTTCCAAAGTGATAAACCGATACATTCTCAACATACCAGCACCGTGGAGTTGGGCGCATGTATGATCTCGGAGTGGATGACCTTCCTTATCCTTCGGACGAGCCACTGCAGAGTCAGAGGTTGGTCTCCGTCCTTGTTGCGAACGTGCTGCAAAACCTCGGCCAGGAATATGAGATTCTTCATAGTCTGAAAACCATTTCTCTGTTATAAAAAGAGAGACACTCTAGAGGTAGTTGAAGTTTTTAAGTAGAATGGATTGTTAAGAAAATTTCATAAAAACAGGTTGGATTTGAAATTGGAATTTGTTCATAATCATTGTGCAGTCAGGTCATGCTTTTAGACCATTAAAAAATACATGCTGTAAATTAACATCTCCTAAATTTATCAAAAAACACCATAAACCTAAACCAATGCAGAGCTATTTTATTAACTTTCATCTTAATATAGGTCCCACTAAATATAACTGTAAATAAAATTTAGTTGTATTTAGTGGACATAAATGTCTGTTGAGTGTTAGTACGTGTCAAAATAAACAGTGTCGAAGTATCGAATGTTGAACCATGGAGAGTCTACAACAGTATATTATAATCTTACTGGTAACAAATAGGAAGCAAAGGATTCCTTTATAATCATCCTCACCCACACCACACAGGACACTCAGGAAGCAAAGGATTCCTTTATAATCATCCTCACCCATACCACCCAAGACACTCGACTTCTATCATACCCTAAGTAAACAACCCCTTGCCGACCTGCATGAGCAATTTCTCATTGAGTTCGATGCCGGGCGTCAGCTGGGAGCAGAGGTCCAGAATGAGAGTCTTGAGCGTGTGGCGAGTGTCGCAGCGCAGGTAGCCGAACCCCCCGCCACTCTCCCGGTCCCCAGCGTTGGCCAGAGCCGCCACTTCCGCGGGGGTCGAGACACTCAGCACCTTCCCGACGAACTGCGACGCCGCCAGCCGCACCCACTCGTGAGGGTAGGCTAGTAACGTCTGAGCGCTCTCTGTAGACATTTTGCTCGTTAGTTAAAGTGATATTTAGCTTCTCATCAAAAGCTTAGGAAATCTGAATAATTTATTTTGAAAAATATTGTTAATATTTAAATAATTGTTTTTAATTTAGGAAGTCAAGAAAGAGGAAAGGGTGGGTGGAACCAAAGATGTTGGTGTAATTACATACAAACACTAATAATTTATGTTTTTTTTTTAAATTACAACTATTTAACCCTAGAAAGGTATCATTATTCAAATATACGCTAAAGGTATCGATACGTAAATTTTACTCTGTGGTTAAAAATTAAAATATGTTTGATGAAATATTCATTTTCTTTTAAAAAAAGGCACCCAAATACAAGAAAACATCGATAATATTATTTACTTTATTATTTATCGATAATAAATTTACATTATGTCTTTAGCTCCTAGGTAATAAGCTCCATAAGAGTCCATTGAAAAGCACATTTTACTGTTATAGGTATCGTAAATAAATTTGACGTATTTTTTCAATTTAATTTGGAAAACATTAAGAACAGCCATAATACTGTAAAATTAAATCAAACCTATTGCGGGAAAAGCACTGCTGAAGGTACAAGGTACAAGGTCATTTGATTGCAAAATTGGACAAAAAACACTTCCGAACACGTCAAAATTACGTACGATACCTTTCTAGGGTTAAACCTGTACAAATATAAACATTTTTATGTTCTAGTTTACTCAGTTTTCTATTATCTAAGTTTATTGAATGGGTGAATATGTTTATGAATATGAATGTCTGTGAAATTTCTTTTTTATATTTAATGTATGATATGAAGATGATAGCCTGTTAATTGCCATTGGCTGTTGGGCTATTAATTAACTGTTCTGTCTAAGGAACTTGTCGGCCTAAGTCAGTAACAAGACTACAAGATCGCGCCACAATCACCCTACACACATCCTTCTCTCATATTCGCCTTAAAATACCCCTTACTGGTTGTCGTTATCAATATGGTAATCTACTAATCGAGCCTGGCTGTCAAAAAATTTTGTATAAAAAACTACACTAGTTTGGTTTGTAATTTTTTTCCTCAAATTAAAAAAGCTCTTTATGAAACATTGTACATTCTCTGGAATTGTACCTTGCTAGTTTCACTAATAAAAAAATTACAAATATCTGTAAACAAAAAATGATGGGAAGCAGATGTTTAAGTTCTATCAGCAGACCTTTCATCGCATTATCAAGTTTGTACCGGGTTTTGAGTGACCCAGGATTGAAAGAGCTCCTAGTTGTAGTGAATCCCCACAGGGTGTGCTGATGTGACCTTTTAATTTAAGTATCAGGAGTAAGTAATATATCATTTAGTGGCACATAAAACAAGCAATAGTCAATTAATTATTGATTTATGCAAGATAGAATACAAATCTATATATCAATACGCAAGCGGTTTTCTTTTCACAGTCCAACCGCAATAGCGGCTGGACCGATTTTAACGTTTAAGGTGTCAAATTAAAGGGATTTTTATGTAGATTTGTCATCAAGTCTCAGAATTTTAAAAAAAAGGCGTCAATAAAGTACAGTAAAGGGCTGAAGTTTAGGAACAGTGGCGCTATACATCGACATTCGAGCAAGCTCAGTTCACTTTGTTTACAAACTGAACATATGGTCAAGCTCTTAAATAATTTTACAGGTAAACGACAGATTGCAGCACTTATAATTAATTTTTCGAAAAAAGCAGTTTTTATTTTTACAGCTGCTTTTTCTTTGCTTTCAACAGTTTTCTTTTTTAAAAGATTTATTATGTAATTTAGGTTATTTTATAAAGTTTTTAAAGTTCTTAAATGTTTTTCAATGTAGTTTATGATACCTCATAGTGTTTTTTGAAGTTATATCAACCGAGCCAATCTTATTTTTGGATTTGGTGCATTTATAATTAATTCCACCGATAAGACGAAGATGAACATTGACCGGTTGGAGGAGTCGGAAAGAACACGATCGCAACCGCTTGCATCACCCTCCCGATATAACATTTGATGCTCCTTCGAACCTCAGACCAACGAACTAAAATAATTTAATTTCCGTGGGTTGCATTTCATGAATGCAACTGGCACATAGTGGCAAGATAATTTATGGACTGGTATAGATAATGCGTCATTTGCGCGTTTTTACCACAAACGAAAGGTTCCCTATAAAGACAGCCATTCCCTACAATGTCTGTTTTGGCGATGATTATCAATAAGGTGCAGCGGCAATCTATAAACAAAGGAAGTCATTTCTCACGGCGCCAGTGTTTGCTCTCGGTCAGCAACATGTTGCTGTAAGCAGAGCTTGATCTTTTGCCGCTATTAAAAAAATACATTACAGAAACAAAAGGACATGTGGAAATGAAGGTGTTCCCTAAAAAATCGTTTGCGTTTACCGGAAACTGCGATAGATCAAATTAACTTTAAAAGTTTCAGTAGTGAAGCCATAATTTTGTTAATGAATTTAGCCCTTTGATTAAACTTTAAAAGTATATAAGTAGGCTGATTTTTCTTCATTCTTTTACTATATGTTTTTGTTCATTTCGAGCTACGTGTTATCTAGTTGTTCAAATAAATAGCTAAAATAAGGGGCTGATAGAAGCACCATCTGATAGTATCGAATGAAACTACAGAGCTCGGCTGATACCTGCTAGAATCTGTATACTCTTCGACAGCTCCGGGTCTGTCAGCATGGACGGACACAGGCCGCTCAGCTTCACCACCAGGTGCAGCAGTTGGTACAAGTGGTGGTCCCGCAGCTGCTCCTTCACACTGACTGTCTCCACCTCGACGTGCGCCCGCGGCTTGAACTCTCTGATCTCCACTTTCATCTGGTCCACGATGAGCGGGAGGACCTTCCCGATCCGTTGATCGAAGCCGCTTTTCTCACAGGAGGCGAAGATTCCGCAGAGTTGAACGGCAAGTCTGCGATGAAGAAGCTGAAAGTATTAACAATGGTTTTCAGAATTAAAACTTGCTTAAAAGAAAATTCTTGCCACATGAAGAATCCGTAAAGAAGGGTCTATTACAGAATGAGTTAGGAACTTGGAACATAAATTAAGGGGGAAATTTCTCTTATCCTAGGTCTTAGTTGCCCTTGAAATTGCAAGGAGAAAATATTTTTCTTTTGTAAAATATGACAAAAATATGTGGTTAGTTTATTTTACCCCCAAAAAGTTCACACATCAAGCTTATGGCGTTACTAGTTGTAAGTTATATATTTAGCTCAGGTTTGTGAATTTTAAAGTTGTTAAAACTAATAATAAAATCTCATTAATAAAGAGAATAGTTCACTTACAAAGGAAATTTATACAACCATAAAGATTAACCATTGAATAAACATATTCGTACTTAAGGCCTACCTTACAATTCTATAATTTTAGTCTTGAGACCTAGGTTTCAGCTCCGAAGAGCGATCATAAACCTAAGCTATCAAAGTTACCTAAGCTAGGTATAGGCAAAACAAAATAAGTAGCCTAGCCTAGGACTAATAAAAGCTCTTCGGAGCTGAAACCTAGGTCTTTAAGACTGAAATAATAGGATCGAAAGGTAAGTTTTAAGTACTAAAAATGATGATAAATAACAATCCAGAGGCCTAGATGTAAACCTAGATAAAAACAGTAAATAAAAGTAAAGTATTCATGTAATATTGAAAAGGAATATGCATAAACACAAATTTTCTTAGAAACTATTCAAAATACATAGACTGGCAAGTACATCATCAAAAAACACTCAGTTACCTTTTTATCTTGCATCCAAAGCATTACAATGTCAAACAGGCTCTCTCTGACGTTGGTATTAACCTTCTCGATCAACAGAGTTACAATGTCGGCAGCCATCTTGCGGCAAGCTGGCACATCATCGTTCACCAGCCGAGCGGCCACGGTGACGAAAATGAACCCACTTTGTTCCTTCAGAATATCCTAGAAACAGTTGAAAAATATTAAACGACGACAAATATTGATACAAAAAACAAATACAATACACCTCAGATTATCCAGATTAAGGTGGCGGAACACCAATCCGGATAACAAAAAATCCAGATAATCCTAGGTCATTATAATATCGCCTAAATAGTGATCGCGAACCTAGCTCCTGCTGTAAGGACGCTGAAAACAGCATATTAAGAGTGTTCAACATCATAGTTTCACTTATTTTTAAATTTATGTCAGTTAAAACCAAGCTAACAGTAACAAACTAACGTGCGAAATTGCCAGAGGTCATGCGTGTGTTGATTACTGCTAGTGCCCTCAGCAGTAAAGCCAAACTTTTGTCATAAAAAATGCTGCAATGTACTGTTCATGTAATTTGCGATATAAAAAAAGAAGTGTATTGCAGTTACACTTCTTTTTTAACACAGGTAACAGGTGCAGTTACACCATCTTATTTTAAGAAAATAATCTTCCCGCGTAATACTCAGTAAAATCACTTCTTACAGTGATTTTAATATTTTTATTTCACAGTAGGTCGATCCGAATGATCCGGGACCCGCATAATGTGAAGTCCTGTTAATCCAAGATGTACTGTAGAGAACAAAGTGAACACTCCATTAAAAACTGTTAGATTGAGGTACTAGTGCACTTCATAAGATTCAGAAAAAAACTAGAAACCAATCAAAGAAAAGCAAATAAACCAATGAGTCCCTAAAGAATAGAATAAAAATAATTTTAACTTACTGATGGTAGAGTATTGATAAGAGTTTTTATCATCTCTAATGCACTCTCTCTGCCAGGTTGAAGTTCATACTCTAATTGTTGCAGATACCATGTTAGGTGTTTTTCAAATTTCTTCCCCATCGCATAGTCCATGAGGTACTGATGGAAAACCTAAAAGAAATTTAAACACATTAGCATGTATTAGCATAGTTTTCATCAGCCATTCTCAACGGATTTATTTCCTATAAAATTGAGGGCTGACAGCCAAATTTAAAAGAAACAATATTTTAAACATGAATTGGCAAGCAATTTTTCAAAGGATTTTGTGCAGTGACGGCTTCTTCTTATGTTTTACTCAAAATATTTGTAATATTTGAGCCTTTGAAAGCCAAAGTGGTATAAGTCAACTTTTTAAAAACTTTGAGTCATTGGTACCACTGAGCAGGATTTAATCAAAAGTATCTACGGGCAAAGCGATATAAGTCAGATGATGTCAGAAACAGCTGTTACAGAGGGTATCTGTTTTGGCTATCAACGAATAAGTGATTTCCTTGAGAGCAATAGTGGTGTAAGTTACAGACTTGTACCACTTTGGCAGTTACTAGAGTGACTTATACCACTTTGGCAGTTCCTGGAGTGACTTATACCATAATAATTATAATATGACTTATACCATAAACCATAATAATTGTGTGACAGACTTATAATTACTGTTTTCCTCATGTACCTGTTAAAAATCGTTAAAAGCCAAAGTGGTATAAGTCATTTACGTAACATGTAATAACTATGACTTTATGTAAAACAAAATTCCAAAATTTATCAAAAAAGTTAAAGAAACTCAACAACAATAAATTTAGACCCAAATATTACACCCAAGATTAATTTCTGATTTATGGTAAAAGTTCTAATCAACCCCTTTGTTTCTCAAAACAAGAAAACCATGACTTATACCACTTTGACTTTCGCAGGCTCATTTGTAAGTTGTGATATTATATCTGATTGAAATCCAGTAAAACATTAATAATCACATTTAAAACCAAATAGCATGTATTTCTTACTTTTAACTAACCCTTAAACCAAGCACACTCTGTTAGACCAGGTTTGTGAGGGTTTACGGTAGGCCTAAGTTGGATTAATTTTGAATCTTTAAAAAAATTAACTGACCAAAGCTTAAGAACTAATAAAATTACTGATTAACAGAAAACCATAGTTTATCTTACCTGTCTCGCTTGTAGCCGCACATGTTCAATATCGGCAGTGATGCTGATTTTGGCCACTTTCTCCATGACTGCGTTTAATTCCGGCAGTTTCAGCTTTCGACCCAGAATGGCTTTGAGGAGAGAAAAGGCGATAGCTTGACGAGAGTAGTCGTGGATGTCTTGTTCACAGTAGAGAAGGAGTGTTCTTTGTTGTTGATTCGATAGTTGAAAATGTTTAACATCTCTGACTATAACTGCCACAACCTAAAACAAAAACGGTTCAAACAAGTTTTAACTTCAAGAAAATCTCTAACTTAATGGTTTTAGAGACCGTTTATTCACTTAAGATTTTTTAAAGATGAAAAGAATAATATGTTATTTATCTTAAATTAAAAAGGTACTTGTTTAAAATTTATTTTACGTAAATTCTTCTTTGTAAAAAAATATGATTATGAGCACAAAATTAGGCGGGTGGCATTACATTAAATTATGTTGTTTGAAAACCTGTTAATTTCTTAAATTGCCTGCCTCAGCAAAAAAAAACTTTGCAGCATATTTTGTAAATACTGCAGCAAGTTTGTGTTGCAATATTTCTCTGAAAGTTATCTTGCAGATCAAAACTGTCGATGGCACTTTATTAAATAGTGTAGCCTGGCTTCTTAAGTTACATATTGTTGAAGTTTTCACACATTTGCTCAAAGGAACATTGTATAAATCAAGCCCACACAATAAAAACCTGAGAAGTACTCCACATTGCTTCCTTATCTCCATATGGACAAATTTTATGGCTCCTTATCCAACAGCACAAATTTTAGCAGTGTAGATGCGTCTTTAGTTCATCATATGTTTGGTTGACTTACTTACTTACTATTTACTGCCGTGGCTCTTGGTACCCAAGGTGGTACTTTGCCTCGCCAACACACTGCCTCCAGATTTTTCTATCCATTGCCTCCTCTTCCCTTCTTCCCATTCTTCTTAAGAGGAGGTTGGAGTTGGCGGCCATATTGGATTTATACTCCATAAGAACCAATGTTAATTGGTATGCGGGATTTCTCGTTTATTTTTGGTCGGAAAACTAAAGTTTATATGTCAAATTAAAGCTCTTTTTAAACTCTACCGGACGTAGGAATTACATTTTCACATAAACTAGCCATTTTTTGTAAAATTAAAAAAATAACTTTTGATTGCGTTTTTTACGTCATTTATCAAATTTATCGAAAATCGGCTTCCTACGTCCGGTAGATAATTTAATTAAGATTTCTAATATTCGGCTTTCGAAATTATCTAAGTAATAACAACGACAAATTCACGCATACCAAAAAGCATGTCAAGTGAAAATTCAAGGTAAATTGGAGCTTCTGTTCTCGCTGATTTGAAGGAATTGCTAGCGATCAGCTGACTTGTGATGAAAATTAGCCATTCAACACACGGCAAACGGCACTATTTCATGCACTGTATACGGTGGAGCAATATAGTTTCAAGCTTCGCCGCATCATTCTATTAGCAGCACCCGTCTATCCAACCTCCTCTTAAGTCTCTTCTGATCTGGTCTCGCCATCTCAACTTGGGCCTTCCTGGTGGTCTTCTTCCCTCCGGATTGTTTAAAAGGACATTCTTGATTAAGGAGTCGTTCTCTTTTCTTAGTAAATGGCCAGCCCATCTCATTCTTCTACCTTTGATTATTTGATTATTGTTTGGGTTGGTTGACTACCCAAACAAATTTTGAACACTGAGTTCGCCATTGGCAAATTACACTCACCTGCTTGATTTGAGCCGTTTAAGAACATTGGGTGACAAAAAAAACAGAGATGTATTTTTCCCCATAAATATATTTTATTCTTACCTTAAAAGCAGCCATGACAAGGTCAAAATTATCTCCTTTGCTGAGACCCGCAGCTGCGTATTTGTGCAGGAGTTTGAATACACTGTCAGTTATGTCTTCCACCTTGGACTGCAAACTGGGCAAATCAAACCTCAGCACCCAACACAGACACTGGAGTGATATTGTAGTTATCTGGAGCAAAGGAAGAAATAATATTTTATGTGTTAACAGTGAACTACAAAATGAATCAGTCCAAGAACATTTGGATGGATAAATTAATAATTCCTTTATTTACAGCGCTCTTAAAAATTACAACTCTGCTTTTCCAGATAACTGACCTCAACTTATACTAAATAATGTCACAAAATTAAATCTAACAAGTAACTTAAAAAGACATTTCCATAACTTTACTTTTAAAAGAAGGGAGGCTGCTGCCTTTGATGGTCTGAGGCATTATATCCCATGGGAACTACAAAAGGCAATCCTGCCTGGTACTTCAAAGGCTTATCTTGCTGCAGAACTCCAACTTCCTCCCCAGGTAAAGCGGTTCATGTACAATAAGGCCGGTTTGGACTTTGAAACACTCAATAATGATTTTAATTTTTGCTTTTTCCCTGAATTGACTGATGTGATAAAAATTTTTTTAGATTAAAGACAAATCTCAATGAGTTATTTATAAGTATAATCAGAAGAGTGATGTTTTGACAAGACAGACTAATATTATGTCAAAGGATGAGGGTGATATATTTAGACCACCATTTATGACTAAACCATTTCAATAATTTTGGTACCAAATATCGATAAAATGTTAGTCCACTTAAAAAAATAATACCATGAACTGAACTGTTTACTTATCAACAAAGATTTTGTGCTTTACATTAATGTAACCCCCATTAGTAAATAAATAAATAAAATAAATAAATAATCCTTTATTGTCACATAACGTTTCATACAATAGCAAAGCTAACAAACAGGTGACATTGTCAAAATTCATAATCTTAACCGTATAATAGATACAACGGATACAAAAAATAGGAAGAAAAATAAATTATAAACTACTGTCATAAAATTTAAATGTCATTACAAGAAAAATTTTAAGATATAAAATAGGCTGAAAAAGGTTACATTGTCAAATTTTCATCTAAAAATTCATTTACATTGTAATAGGTTCTACTGAGTAAAAAGTAGACATATTTCAAATAAATATATTTTATGATAGCCCAGGCCTTAATAAAAAAACCATAAATTATTATAGCAGTAAAGTTACAGAGGTGATTATATTTTCGAAGAAAACATTTCAAGGTGATTATATTTTTAAAGAAAACAGATCACAAAATCTTTTTCTTCTGTTGTTCTTTTGTTTTTAAAAGAGGG
Source organism: Flexamia atlantica (assembly GCA_035578135.1). NCBI lineage: Eukaryota > Metazoa > Arthropoda > Insecta > Hemiptera > Cicadellidae > Flexamia > Flexamia atlantica. The sequence goes on along the minus strand of JAQJVK010000113.1, from coordinate 548,610 downwards.
TGGCGGCCTCTTTTTACCTTGCATTTGCCCCCCCAATGGGCCTCTGGCCTGTGCGTGGAAGTTATCAAGCAAACCCAAGGAGTGAGCCGGTACAGTACAAGGATGAACTAGTAGATGAAATAGTATTATGTAACTTAAAAGCTTTGCTTTATAAATTATTTTTATATTTTTGAAAATATACAAATATGTTTCGGCTGATGATGTATCCGGCAAGTGTGTCATCCTTGAAATGCCAAGTAAATAAGCTCCTACTTCCCTCAATTGAAATTTTCTACTGGAAATCTCACCTTGACATGTTCTGATTTCAAGCAGTCAGACAAAACGTTCACCAGGGGGTCCAAGTGTGGTCGGTAGTCTGCTCCTTTAATTTTCTCTCGCTTCAACAAGAAGTAGTAGAGCATCAATCCAAACTCTACGAATATGTGAGCGTTGGTGTTGGCACATAGCTTGGTCTGGGCACTCGGCCTGCTTTTGGGCTCTGGAAATCAGTACAACCATTAAATTACTACTTCAAAAATAAATCTTAAATAATAACTTAAGTGTAATGATGTAAAACTAAGTCCGTGAATCTGTGCTTTGAGGGAAAAATAGACATTAATCTTGTTTATCTTAAAATAGGAGCAATAAGGATATATCAAGTAGGTTATGAGAAAAGATCATGTGAATAAAATACTTAACACACTCATTCTGACTTAGTGTTTTGTCTTAAAATACGTAAATTATTATTAAGGTAAATATAATGAACACAATCGATTGTTTTAAAACGTAATAATGCTTACCTTTCCAAGCCTAAATTATATTATATTCAGTGTGATGAGCTAAAGTTTACTTTTCTTTTTCTTTAAAAATGTAAAACAAATTCATTCAAACAATCTTTAGAAAACACTCATAACTTACCAGTTGGTATTAAGAAGGTGTCTATTCTTTCTTCCAGAAGAACTTTTTTAGGTTTGTCATCTTTCTTATCCTTCTTTACGTTGGAGAACAGTGCAGGAACACTCTCCGACGATGTTCCGTAGGCGAAAATCAACAACGATTCAGTCGTGAGGAACTTATTATCCACCAGCCCCAAGACAATGTGTCTCAGGCATTCCCTGGCCTTGTTGACTGCCTTGTGAGAGAGTGTGCGTCCAACTTCCTGTGTACAAGTAAAAAAATTGGTACTAGTTTAAACTAACTGAGGGAAAACGGTCTTAAACCTTGTAATGAAATTTCTCATTTTTAACTATACTGGGGCAATAGCTCAGAGATAAAGCGCTGGCTCTGTTAATCAAACATCAATGGTTCAATACCACCTGTGGTGGCTCCAGTTTAATCGTGAGCAGTCAGTAGTCACCTTTGGCTTGTCTCCGAAGCAAAATCATAAAATGATCAGGCGTCCGGTTTTTTTTCTTTTTTCTGAAGTGTCCTGTTGACCCAACAAACTCTCTGGGGAAGCCCATTTGTACGAAACGTTTTGGCGTTATTTGTACCAAAAAATACCTTTTATGAATAATTTTTAATTTGAATTTAGTCTAAAATTATATTACCTTTGATTCTTTAAAAAAATTCTTTTGTCTTTTTTACAGCTTAGGTTTCAAATTAATGCTATAGGAGTTTATTTGACAAAGTAAATTTGCACTTAATTCCAAGTCCATTTGAAATTCAAATGTCTACAATTTTTCAAAGTGTTGTTGACTGAATCCAGGGTTGTTCAGTCAACATTAAACTGTCCACAAACTGTCTCCGTATTCCTTGCAGACTTATTGATTCCCTAAACATATAGTAAATGCATTTCAAAAATAACATATTAAAACCATGGATAAAGACATTTTTTCGGATTCTTGTTTTGATTGTTTTAAAATCTGGTCACCTTTACTAATGCCGCTACGTTACTTCACTTCAGTGCCTTTAAATCGCCGCCCACACCCAAGGTCTATGGCATTAAGCATTTGAGGTTTTTTTTATTGAATAACTTATTTAAAATTTGTTGACTCCAATTTGAAAGAGCCAAAATATATTTTAAATCCAAGATTGAACTAGGGTATTTTTATCAAAGACAACACCGACTAACCTCCTTCAAAGGAACTATCAGATCGATGAGGCACTTCTGAGTGACAAACTCGGCCAGGATGTGGTACATGTCGTAGCTTCTGTTGGCTCGAGCCTCCATTAAGTTCCCAGCGATCTGTTTCACTTCCTTCTCCTCTGCAGTCTTGCCAAATAAGTCTGTTCTGCATGCCTGCAATCAGAACCATCATGCTACCTTATGTGGATTGAAATTAAATGTACAATTGAGTTTCAAACTTACTTGATCAATAAACTTGGAATATGATTGCATAAATAATAGGGGTCTTGTTTTTTTATTTTGAATTCTTATAAACTTTATAACTATTCTAAAAAAACACACGCACCTTGTAAAGTAGCTTGTAAAATAGTGTTCTATTTTAATTGGTCACAATGTTCAACAGACCTAATGAAGGCAATGGCAAAAAAATTAAATTTGAGTTTTTATCTGACTTTTTTTAAGAGGGTGCGGCCTCTTTTTTTACCTTGCATTTGCCCCTTTATATGGGCCTCAGGCTGTGTGTGGGAGTTATCAAGCAAAGCAAGGAGTGAGCCAGTACAGTACAGTGCTAAAAGTATGTGACATCATCGTGACTTAATCCTGTCGCGCTGCCGCCTCAGATCCCAGGCCGAGTGCACTACCAACTGTGCCACTGACTCACTATCTCACCATACATCTTGTTGAACCATGATAGACATAATGAAAAGGATCTCTGCACAGTTAGCAGAATCAGCTGCCGCAGGATCAGACTTTTTTGTACTTAGCAAACGAGATGAAACTCAACATTAACTATAAAGGGGTCCTGTTACTTTTCCAAACTTTGTGTCAGACTATCAATCCTTCACAATTTGACATCTAACATTTAGGCTAAAGCTATCCACGAGTTGAAGGAGTAAACTGAACTAAAATAAACATTTCATATAGTAAATTGGTAGTTTTATAATAAGAGAATACTTTAAGAAAAAATCCCAGAAATTAAAAAATATTAAACAAAATTCCATGGTAGAAAAAAATAATACTGATAAAAGTCCTTCAACAAAATGAATACCTTCTATTTTTATATTTCAAAATGTTAATTTTGTTAAGCAAAACATAGTTATTTTACTTGTGATCTTATTCATAGCTACCAATCGCGGGGATCTAGTAACTAAACATTCCCCCTGCAAGACTAAGTAAATTTCTTAATAGCTATAAATATTTACAAATTAAATTTTATAATAAGTTGCCAGAAAGCTTTAGGAATTCAGATCTTAATACTTTTAAAAGTTGAATATCAAAATAGCTTATCGTTTAGGCCTTTTATTCAGTTCAGGACTTTGTAACGCATGATGATTCCTCTTATCTTTGAAGTGAGGTTTAGCCCTCTGTAGCTTCATGATTAAATTTTCATATTGTATGTTTAGTTGATTGGCACTGCATCAATTGTTACTTTTAAGAGTTCAAAACAGTCACACACGTTATTTTACTATTATTCTTATTATTACTAAGCTTGTATTGAAAAATTCTTTGTATGAAATTTTTCCCAGCATGTAAAGCCTTTATGATTTAAATTGTATTTTTATAGTTAATGGCATGATTATTTATTAGGATTGAGAAATTTCTGCATGTTTAATAATTTACATATGCATGACGTTGTCTATTTCCTTGTGATAAATGACAATAAAGAATTATTATTATTATTGTTATTGTGTTGATTTTGATGTTATGATAGTGATTAAGTAATGCTTGCATTTGTTAAATAAAGATAAGTAGCCTAGTTAGTGGTATATTTTGATGAGCTGTGTATGTGATAACCAACTGCATGATAATATGGACGGCCTCATCAGTGTATGACTATTTAATGTTTATTAATTCATATTTTGTCACTTGCATGTAGTGCTGTTATTTATTGTTGTATTTGTATTATGCTACAATGTCATTGGATTAATTCTGTTTTGTGGCATTAAAATTGAAATAAATAAATAAATTACCTGCAGCACGACGGGGACGCAGGGGTCAATGTCGCCAGCTCGCAGCAGCCCTTTCACCGCGACCAGCACCGAGTGCAGCGAGTAGACCATGACGTGGACGTGGAAGCCGTGCGTGAGAACGGCGGACATCTCGCGCGCGACCAGCGGCAGGTACGCTGGCCCCAGCGTCACAACGACTTTCTGCAGCGTCTCGCGCGTCACACGGCGCACGCTGTCCAGCCGCGACTTGAGGTACGTGCACAGCTTCATCAGGATCCTATGCAAGTTATTATGGTCTCAGGCTTAAGTCTTACCATGAGTACTACGGTAACAGCTTCTTCCCTATAGGGGAAATTCGCTAAAAGCAGACAGCTAACTTTCAAAATAATAGGCTGCTCCCATCGATTTATTATATATATCGATGACTGCTTCTACAGTAAAACATAAACATATGGTTAGTTCAGATATATTTTAATCTTTCTTCTCGATATGGTTTTTCGTAATGGAGATATTATTTTTTTTTTTGGCTTTTTACAACTATTATTAAAATGTAAAGTTTTTAATTATTATAATCATACAAGTGTTGTGTAGCGAAATAAAAATGAATACTATTTTAATCTATCTTCTTATTTCCATAAAGGTTTTTAATAACTCATTGTCTAGCTCAATGGCATAGGGGTTTTTATTACTGTAAAAAGTATAGTTAATTTAGGTCTTCATGACGCTAGCCAGATTCCTGAAGTCAGATTGTGGACAAAAATAGATCGTCTGCACTCTACAACTGTAAACAACAGATGAAAACAGATGAGTGAGTGAAATATGAGAGGGTTGTTAGTAAACTCAATAATTCATTTTTACCCAAGAGCTTCTATCATAACTTGAGATACAAATAGTAATTATGTTAGAATGTGAACTTCTTACAGAATAAAATAGGGACTTAAACACTATAAGCAGGCGTAAATTCAGCCTCTTTTCTCAGAAGAGCCTCAAAGGACATATAATAAAAGCAAGGATGGTTACAAGGACTTTAAGAAATTAATTTAACAAAAGACTTTCCCTATCTTTTCCTTCTCCTATGTGGTACCAGCTAGTTTTACACCTAGGTTTTATAAGTATACCCAGTTTCTTAGCAGGATTTGAATTATTACAATTCTATTCGTAAGATATATGAAAATTTCCAAAAAGAAAGTTTTAGAACTGAGCACCCTGCTATTTCAATTTGCACTGAGCTTTATAGGATTTAACTATGTATGATATTAACTATTCATCATGGGGATATTAAACGAGTCAACTCATTCTTGGAAAAACCATGAAACATGAAAAATGAACACTAAAACATTAATCCCAAGGAGGGTTTTAAATGAATAAAGAATTCTTTCTTTGGATCGCCCAACAACGTATAACCAATAATGACAATTTAATTTACATGTACCAGAGCACTCACCCGCCGATGTTCTGCTGCAGCACGTCCTCGGGCAGTCTCTGCAGCAGCTTGACCATGGCCAGAGCGATCGGCACCCGCAGAATGTCTTCCTCATCCCGGTCCGGACCTACCATCTTGCGGTTCACCTTGTGCATGGCGTCGCTCTGAGTTCGGGCGGTGATTGTTCTGTGCAGCTGTGGCAGCAGAATCGTCCTTATCGTATAAATGACTCTGGTTGCAAGCGATTTGTTGAGAACCGTTTGTCTTTCGATCACAGGAACCACGTCTTCTGGTACTTCCATAGCTTCCGAGGTTTCATCTTGTGTTACAACCATGGAATCATCTTTGTTCAAAACTTCGTCCAAACCCTCCTCTTCTGTAGTTTTTTCTTCATCTTCCTCTTGGAGGTTGTCTTCGTCACCCTTTTCTTCCTTATTTTCTTCACTGGTTTCATCAGTTTTTGGTTTTAAATTATCTACAACACTTTCAACCACTGTTTCATTTGGTGGTTTTAGTTCAGCATTACTGAGGTCAAAGTGGAAAGCGTTCAATATGGCAACAATTATCCTAACAAGCTGCTTTTGGAATTCTATATTACTTTTCAGTTTGGCCAAGTAAAATCGTAGGACTAACTCGTACTGGTGCCAAGGAAGCATTTTGCAAACTGATCCTAAAACCTGAAAAAATACATGCCATGTAAGCTAAAATTCCATCTCTTAAAAAAATGTCACTACTGTCAAGAAAAAAATGCCAATGAGTCTGAAACCTGATATCAAGAACGGATCATCCGATTGAGCTAAATAAAATTAACTGATATCAAATATGGTAAAATTAAACCAAACCTTGTACAGTAGACGCCCGATTATCCGAGGTAATTGGGACCGAGGCTGCCTCGGATACGCGAAAAACTCGGATAATACGGAGGTTACGCTTTTTTCTTTACACCATGGGTTTCTGTAGGCACAGTATTAAAAACTTTATTAAAACACCGATATTATGTTACCCTACTGGTAGCAAGCGTAATACTGACAACATATCTTTCATAAAAATATTGAGCTCCTTTTTATAGGTAAAAAATACAACTTCCAATCTACGTACAAACATGTGAGACAGATGCGCGGGCAAGCGATTCCTAGAATTAGCCAAAATAATATTCCCAGAAATCAACTGCTCGACCAGCGCAGTAGAGGTGCATTACCCGACCTATCAACAGCCATAAATTTAATATTTTGCATGTACAACGAAGATAATCCACTTCTTGCCTTAATTTTCATAACTTTATGAGTTTTCTTTTAATTTTTATTTTCGGAGGACTAGCTCGGTTAACCTGGAGGCTCGGTTAACCGGACCTCAGATAATCGGGCGTCTACTGTATTAAAAAGAACTCATATAAACTTTGTCAGTTTATTTAGTTCAACATCATAGGTTACTTGGAAAAGGAAAAACTTCTTTAATAAAAGCATTTAAAAAGTTGTGATAAAAAAGTAAAGTACATGTTTTAGTTTTAAGGAAAAGGCTATACAAACCATCTCACCCACTGAATACTTATTTATATCAGGCTTCAAAATTATCTAGATAGACTAGACACTTTATGCAGGGTAGTAATAATGTAATGGTGATATATCTGTTAAAGCTACTCATTACTTACCTCGATAGCAGCATCCACAATAGTGTTCTTATTCTGATACTTTTCAGAACAAAGAAAGTGGGATATGATTGGCAGAATGAACTGAGTCAGGGTTCTTGTGTTGGGAGGCTTTACCAAAGTCTTGGTGACATCACAGAATCTGAAATGAAAAAAATATAGTTTTCAATAACATGTTCAGAGCTGATGACTCCAACTGGACTCATAATTGGGAACAAATGCAAAAATAATGCCAATACATGATAGGACGAGTAAATGTAAGGCCAAAATTAAAACTGTGCACTTTGGTTTGTTGAAACATAGACATCTAAGCTGTGACTTAAACGCCAGTAAAATAGGGTGTTTTACTATCTCTATACTAACTCCATCCAGGGCTTGATTAACCAGTAGGCTACCTAGACTGCAGCTTAGGACGCAAAATAATTATTTATTTTATTTTATGAAAGAATTGGGGTAAGTTGCGAGAGTGTTAGTTCAATGACCGTCATAGGCAGCAGCGGATCATTCTTAAACATGAAACTAATACGACTTGATTTATTTACAACTTTTTGTGATTATCTTTGTGAGCACTGACCATAGTTTAAGGATAATCAGTGTAGGTTAGTTTCCCAATTAAATGTAGTTTTTTAATGTATTATTTCTGAAGAACTATTTTTTTTTTATTGAACTCGATATTTCACTTTATATTCAATATATAACCCAGCTAAAGTCGTGGTGTTGGGAGAGGGTGAAGGAGAGGGGGGTGCCAAATCGACTCAAGCCTATGGGCGCCCCAACTCTTAATCAGGTCCTGACTTCAATATGAATTCAAACCAGAAAAGAGATGATAGATGATCTTTTGGTTTGGTTTTAGTTGGAATGTTGCAGTTGACTATCTGTTTTAGTTAAGTCTTATAGCTATGCGGTTAACCATTTTATTTATTTTCAACAGCAGAGTTAGATAAATTTTCAAATTAACATAATGGAAGAAAATCAGTTTGATTTTGAGATTGGTTTATTAATGCTGAACGATATTAATCCAAAACCTTGTCATCTTAGACAAGACTCTACTCAAGAATTTATCTGCAGAGCTTCAGTTGCATTGTGATGATATTTTTGAATAATCTGTTAGTACAATCAAACTCGAGTTACTTTCCCTTACGACAGAGTCGATTAAGGTAACTTTAATATTTTACAAATAAACTTACTTCAACAAAGCTCGGACTTTACGATGCAGCTGTAGATGTTGTAAATTTTCAAAGAAATCAACCTCAATATCAATTTTATTTGCCAACAAAGACAAGTCCCGGAGTACTGGGTGGACTTGTGGACATTCCCTTGCCTGGAAAATACAAAATATCACTGCTTTGCACCTTGTAGCCTACATGATTATTGTTAGTTTTTGTTGTTATTGCTTTGATTTGTTACTGCTTTTTGTAGTGATCATTTATATTTTCTATTGTTGCATTTTTACTGTGCTGTTGTTACTAGTTTTAAGAAATTGAGAAATGGTTTTACTGTTGGAATATATTCAGTAAAAAAATATTATTGGTATACATTATTGAATTAAATATGATTTAGTTTTCAAATAATGAACAAATAATACAATCAATAGTTGGGAGGACGTAAATCATAGAAAAATCTACTGCCCAACATGGCACAAAAATGTAAAATGATTTATCACCCGCAAAGTACTGGAAAACCATAAAAAGCATTGTATCTTCTCAGCATATTCTAACTTGCAATCACTCTTATTAATATGATTAAGAATTTTATTATCGGAGGGTTTGCTTAACTTAGAGCTACAAATCTGGTTACTTATGTACATCGATGCTTTGATTCCCGTGTTATAAATTACTAATAATGTTTGGCATGTGGGATTTCATTTAGTGTTTTTAGCACAATGCTTCTGGCAAATATTATGTGTAAACTGTGAAAACATATAATTGTAGTGAATGCCATCACGGATGTAAAAAGTTACTAACCATATACCCCAGCAGTGATATGGATTCCTGCTGAACTGTTTCACTTTTCTTGTCACGCAGTCCGGCAGCTATAATTCCCAAAATAGTTTTGTTTACGAGGAACTCTTGTTCAGTAGGGTATTGTTGACAGAGGCTTGGGCAAAGCTTGTGAAGGCACTGACTCGCTGAATCCTTCAAAGACATGTCTTTTTCCTGGAAGTACATAAAGCAATAAACTAAAACGGTCGCCAAACGTCACATAGAAAATCCAGAACTTTGCTTGAAAAGAATTTGGTCAAACGACAAATACCTAACTATTTAGTTAAACAGAGAAAAAAATTCAGAATCCTATTAAAATAAGAGTATAAAAATTCTTTTGACGATGACAAATATAAAAGGTTTTTTACAGCATAAAAATTCTTAATGAAAATCATTATCTTTTTGATCTGGGAATTAACTTTCTTCTTTGCTTACCGTTGGTGTGTTTATCTTGAGCTAAAGGAACCGTTTACACCTGAAGCAGTTGGAGTGGAGTAAACGTCTTCAGAACACCACAGCTGATTTCTGAAGTTGTACTAGCCTGACATTTTCTAGCAGTCTGACAAGATAAATTTAATCAAGATATATAAATATATCTGTATTGTAACTTGTAAATAAACACAGCTGATGTTTGTTGAAATTAATTTTTACATTGTTCATTGTGCCACATCATTGAGAATAATAAATGTCTGATTCGGTAATTGTAACGGTCTTCTGTTTAATGGATCAAGTTATTTGGATTTATATTAAAAAATTACTGATTTGAACACTTGATCATATGGTACAACATGAGACTCTTTAAGAGACCGTACATTGTTTTATGACTGATATTTTTCAAAGTTATTATTTAGTCATTTTTACAATAAATCTCAGGGTCTTCTTGAATGCTTTTAAATGTTCGTAATTTTAATATATTTCTCGAGTAGATAAATTGTAATATAAAATCAACAAAAAAATTTTATATTATTACTGAGCTGTATTTACTCTACACTCTATGTTAAGTAGTCTTTGTTGGAAATAAAAACAGTTTATCTAGTTACACTTCCTTGGTTTTTATTTCACAATTTTTTACAACATTACAACATTACTTCTTGATGTGAGCAAATAATTGACTTTAATTCTCTTGCATATGAATACCGTTAAAATTAGTTCAATTTCCTTGAAGGCCTAAATAAGCACAGTCAATATTTCTACTTATCCAATTTGAAGATAGATGAACTTCAGTGACTTGTCATCCCTGCCTCCTGTCGTGACCACGAGTTGTGCTGTGTCGACTCCGACCTAGGCCCCGTGATGACTCCGATGTTAATTTCGTCCGAACATGTCAAATATTTCCAATACTACGGCGCGATATACTTTCGAACGAAAAGTGTCGCAATAATATTGTAGACGCGGACGACCTAAGATGCGCGGTGTCTAAGTTGATGAGCGCCGTAACTGCGAATGAATCTGCTCATCTCCCTCCTGATTTTGTGAAAACAACCGACCGAACCGCTCCCCGCGGAGAATACCGGCAATACCTCGACCAATCAGCGCTCTCGATTTCACCTTCGCGATATACCTTAGACAACGTACTGCTTATTCTGTCCTACGGGTGGGCATGGCCAACGACAATCCTTGTACTGTGCTGCTCTCCTCGTCTGCAATTTAAACTAATCTGGTCGCATGCCTTAGCAACAAAAATGACGTTGTGGAATATTTCCAGCCGCTCAAGGACAAATCCCAGGCGAATTGTTTTCAAACTCTTTCCTATGCGTCTAAAAATAACTTGTTGTTTCTGGTCTCCTATTCCCACGGGAAATACAAAGGATCCTCCATATTGTGGTGCAATCCTTTCTCGAAGACAAGTAACTTGTTGACGATTTTTCGACCGTTTTTCGACATACATTGCGCAATCTTATTTTCGACCTGCATAATTTTGAATTTAATTTTATTTCGTTGACCGATATTTTTTTATTTATTTATTTATTTAATATGAATTTAACACCCGTCACATAATCGAGTAGGCAATAGTTCAAGATAAACTGTAATTGACACGATTTTACTACAACAAACTTTGAACATTATACCAAGTCCTAATATTTCAAATAAATTATAGGATAACTGCTGCCATAATAATAAAGCACTTACAACACGAATGAAGTGGAAGCAAGTGTAGATTATGATGACACCTTGTTCAACAGATATTTTTCCCTCAGTGTTCAGTTGACTGATGGTCTTGAAAGCATCCAAGCGTCGCTCAAAATCAGGCTGATCAAGCCACTTGGCGTTCCAGGCATTTAAATCTCCCAACAGTCGGGCATCCAAACCGTTTTCTTCACTGTAAAAATAAATCGTCCAACTGTTTAGGCATCTTCATTTATAATTCTTTCATATATGTATATGTACATATACATATATGAAATAAATATGAATTATGATATTGAAATAATGGTTAACACTTTTTCCTGCACGAGCCTTCTAGGCATGTGGGATTTCGTAACCTGCATGTATTTAAAAAAAACAAATGTTTTGAATTTGAATTTGAAATATTTTAATTTAATTAGAGGTGTGCCAGTAATAACAAACTGGAATCTGATAAGTGATGCAGTGTTACCAAAAGATTAATTTTTAATACAATAATAATGAAAATAAATAAAATACTTCCTTGTTATCACTCACTGATTCAATACTACCCTAACACATTTTTTATTGTTTTTAACTTTGTTATTAGTTGTTCGAGCAAAAGTATATAAAAGCTCAAGCACAACAGTAATATTAATTAATTGAAGGTTTATATTAAGAAATAAAAATTTGTTGAGCTGGTATCTTAGAGAGAAGATAATACTGTACAATTCGTGCATAATTTTATGTTTATAAAGGAAAAAACCTACCCATCGATGCTTTTCACCAAATTAGACAACATTCTGCGAGGCTCCGCCCCGACAACAGAGCCAAACAGTGGTGCCAAGCTGCGGATGTAGCCGCGAGGGCGGGCGACGTTGGTTATCAGGTTGGTAACAGTGGTTATCAGCGGGCAGACGACATGTTCGCCCGCCCCCGCCTTGCGACCGACGATCGGCAGCATCAGCGAGAGCAGGGTCTCGCTTGTCTCCGAGTCGTGGACCAGACTCGTCACGTGGGACAGAACTGTCAGGTCTCGGTGTCCCAGAGACGCCTTCGGTTTGTTGAGTTTCTTCTTCATTCTTTCCAATATCGCTGGAATGTGAGGGAACAGGATTCTGCAGCCAAAATTAACTTCGCCTAAAACAAGTACACTATATGATAGACAAAAAATAAAAAACATAAATTTTATTTTGAAGGAATTAATATTAAACCTTCTAATAACATCAAGGTCATTGATATTTTACATATGTTGTTGGCATATCTAAAAAAGCACGTGGTAAATTAAACTCTAAAATTAACTACAGTGGAACCTGGATAATTCAAAACTCAAGGACCAGCTAAAAACTTCGAATTATCCATAAATTCGAATTAAAGAATTTCTAAAGAATGGGGCCAAAACATTAAACTCCACATTGTGAATTTAACCTATTGATTAAATTGACACTCTAAAAGAATAAATTCATCAACAAACGCTAGTTATAAATAAGGGTTCAAAAACTGTAATCATAAAACAGAAATAACTACCTTAAAGTATAAACTACGTATGACGCGACGTACGATAATACAAAGAAACATTTCTGCTAGAAAAAATACAGTACGTTCTGCTACTTCTGAACTTGGTACAAGCTACCAACTTAACTTGTGTAACATTGACAATTACACGCTCATTGACTTTCCGCTAAAGTGAGTGTTTCATAGGTCCGAGATTTTGTTGACATGGTACCTGCAATCATTTAACGTTACGTAAAAACTTTTAATCACTTAAAAACAAGACACTGCACAAATTAAAAAAAATAAAAAAAATAACGGAATGCTGCACTGGAATTCGGAAGTTAGTGTGGCAGGTGGGGGGAGGGAAGGGGGCCGCAGTGTTGAGTAGCATTTGTGTCGACACAGAAAACTGCGCATCAAGTCTGGCGCATGGCTCGTCTGCCGAGAGCACTTCTACACAGAATCAAGCGCGAAAAGACTAGTGGCGCTGCCACGGCGAGGGCAACCCTTTCCGAACCCAGTCATCGTTCTGTACTGTTTTATTTTACTGTTTTATTGGTGTCGCGTTACTAGCGATGTTGGGGCAGGGTGGGAAGTGGAAGGGATGAGTCATTTGACCATAACCTGACACGCCATAGGTCTGGCGTTAATTTTGTATTGAACGTCGTAGTAAAACGTGTTTTCCAATGAATTTGTAACTATTTCCAGTCGTGGAATGAAATTAATGTACCTTAATTTGGCAATTCAAAATTCGAATTATCCAAAATAAAATTCAAATTATCCACGATTTTTTAGCATTGTTTGGATACAAAATGCTAGGGACCAAGAAAAATATTCGAATTAAAGAAGATTTCGAATTATACACGTTCGAATTAACCAGGTTCCACTGTAACTGCTGTAAATTAACTGTGCTACTGGGGCTTATTGGCCCGTGGCATGGGCAGTTGAGATTTAGAACAAACCGACTTAAATGAATAATGAAGAAAAACAGGAATAAAGCTTCACATAGTTACCTTATACAACCTCGCATCAATTCATCCTAAAACAATTTAGTTTTAAAAAGCATTCACTTCTAAAACTATTATACCCTTAGTTCAACTTTAAAATTTTTTTTCTTACTACATACTGGCTTCCAGGAATTGCTATCAAATTATAATTTATGACTCGCCGTCTTCCAAGTAATCCAAACGTCTGCATATCAATTTGCTGGTCAATATCGGCCGGTCGTCACAACAGTGAGTGAGATTAGAAAAGTCACCGAGTAAATATGTGTCTTTTTCGTTTGTGTTTTGTGTCCATCGATGTTTTATGTAATATTTTAACGTTTGACAAAAACCAGTTGTCTACTGGTATGATTAAACCTCAAGACTTGTAGACTTGTCATTACCCCTGGAATAGAGGGGCGAAACAATTGTCCACGATGTATGCATACGTTTGGATTGCTTTGAAGACGGTGAGTCATAAATTATAATTTTTAATTTTGTAGAGGAAAGTGCAAACAAAGCTCCAGCTAAAACTGTCCTTCAACAAGCATGAAGGGAAATGGGCAGACTAGCTAAAATTAAAGTTCACTAATGAAAGAGATTAATAACTTCTGTTCACTGTATAAATCAACGTTTATTTTAATACAATGTTTAACTTGTATTAAAGTAAACGTTGATTTATACAGTGAACAGAAGTTATTAATCTCTTTCATTAGTGAACTTTAATTTTAGCTAGTCTGCCCATTTTCCCATTAGATCATTCCATTTTGAACCTATTTGAGTACGAAAACATAATATTTGTAGGAAAAAGGCTCAAGTATACTACAAAATGCTCTTCAATAGACATTACAATATGAAATGATGGATATATTACATCAAATAAGAAAATCATCCATCAAAAACACCAAAAACCAACTGAAATCGTAACAAGTACCTTGAATAGAATACTGCTCTACAGGCAGCAGATGGTTGACAGGCAAGGGAGGTGCGGGGGGAGACTCCTCGTCGACAATGCCGTCATCCCAGGTCAACAGTCTCTCCACCATGTCCATGATTGCGTTCACCACAGAGCCATGTGTCTTCGGGGACACTAGCAGCGACATCACCAACGGTAGAGGCGTCACATCCAGACACGTCTCCTGGTGTTTTATTAGAAGCGGAAAGTACCTGGAATATTTTTTTAAATGTTAATCTTCACAATAGTCCGTTAAATTTCTTTAATATAACAGATTACCAAACTTGATTTGTCAACGATCCACAGTAATCCTTATTTAGTTACTCAGAGTTCCGGCTGGATGTAGCCATTTTCAAACCAAAACATCAAACTTTTTCCTTCATTTGGGGATTGTCAAACTTTTAAAAATTCCACATTAAACATATACTCAACAATTAAAATATTCAACATTCAGTCACTTGTTCTGGCTGTACAAAATCCTGTTGTACAGAATTTTTATTTCTTCGCTGGAAAAAGAAGGTTATACGAAAGCGAGGTTTTTATATTGTTGCCAATTAAAATAAAAAATTAAGAACTCAAAAATCTAAAATTTTATCAATGAATGCCTTGATATATAGAGAGATGTTTGAATAGAAGTAGAATTTTGATTTTCACCTACACATCCTTTATCAGGGGCCAAATCAAGATCAATTAGGTTTTAAGTTCCACTAAAACTGTTCTGCTGACTGCAAATATGTAAATAGGTTGATCAAACTCTATCACGTTTTTATCAAGTTCTGAAAACATGAATGGGTAAATAATGTTTATTTTAAATTCTTTAAGAACCCAGGCAGTAACCAAAATTGGCCTAATTAACTGAAATTATTATTTTCCCTGAACCCAAGCATTAGAAATGTTAATTTGACCCACAAAAATATTATAAATATGTGTGGTGCATGGAGAAAAGCAATAAAATCTACCTGGGGTGTTGACACCAAGTCATGAAGAGCTTCAGAAGTGGGGTGGGGCTGTGAATACCTTCCACTGGCAGCTTCGAAACATACGGCCACACAAAGACCTAAAACCAAAATTTATTCATTTGAGAAAATAAATATCAGACTTTTATAGGAGTGATTTGTTTTGTTTTTAATGAAAATTTTGTTTGCTTTTACATTCAATTGGTCATATGCAATTTTCACCGGCGAGTAAGTTGATTTAAAAAGACAGTACAAATACATTTGTCAGAAACTATAAGATACCAAATTATAAGATTGTGCCATATACTCACATCAAAGACAACATCAATCTCCTGATCTGACCAAGAAAACGTCTCAAAAGCGCTGAAGAACTTCACAATGACATTGAACGCTGCCGTACGGATGTTCTTGAGGATGTTGAGGTAACCAGAGTGTACGATGTCGCGTTGAGCCAGAGCCGTCGACACCGTCACTCCCACACACAGCAGAACTCGCAGCAGGAAACTGTGAAGGAAAGGGGTTATAAAATAAAAACGTATGACTCAAACTGGTGAAAAAAGGTATCCTTAAAATTAACTTGTAATTACAAGAAAAGAAACTTTTAATACTCATAAACATTACAGGACAGTTTTGCTTTTTGGCTCCTTTATTGGAGGAATATTTTAAT
Organism: Flexamia atlantica; assembly: GCA_035578135.1. Taxonomy (NCBI): domain Eukaryota; kingdom Metazoa; phylum Arthropoda; class Insecta; order Hemiptera; family Cicadellidae; genus Flexamia; species Flexamia atlantica. The sequence continues at coordinate 532,406 of JAQJVK010000113.1, read as the reverse complement.
GCCATGGGATTTTTCAAACAAGGTCTCATTCATGAGTGCACCCCGCTATCGATCTTGCGTTTTCGATATTGAACACTAGACTGCTTGTGTTTCTTGGACAAGTCAGAGGTAATATCCAATGCACTGGATGTAAATAAAAAACGTATTACAACACTTAAAAATATATTTACACTTTTACTGTATTTACATACAAAACGGTAAATATACAAAAATTGTGGAAACTGGCGATCGATTTCAGTTGGTCACACCAACCATCATCAGGCCCAATGAGAGACTGGCAGATCCATCATGGCGTCCGTCCTTTTATCCTATTGGTTGCCGGAAGTTCCGCTGGAAACAGATTTTTGAACGTACCACCAGGGTCAAAGTTCACTTCCTCGTTAATCAGTTTGTCTCTATCTTTACATTTTCCTTTAAATATATATAATTCTTCCCATGCGTTCATTACATTTCCCTTTTTACAAAATTTCATTATTTTGAGGGTTTCTTCTATATTTCCTATGTTGTGTCCATCTTCTAACAGGTGTTTGGCGACATTGGATCTTTCCGGTTTCTTGTTTTTCTAGGCTGATATATGGTTCTTGTATCGTTTCACAAAATTGACTGTTTGGCCTATATAAAATTTATCACAATCATTGCAACTAATTTTGTATATTCCAGCAGTATCAAATTTAGATGTCGACACCTAAAATTGTGACACCTAAGATGGTGTAGATGTCGACACCTAGAATTCGACATCTACAGGAAACCCACACAGACGAACACTACAATAAATAGTAAATCAGTACACCCGAACAGCCACAAGACTGCCGCCTTCAGATCTATGCTTTACGAGTACATAAGATTCCACTGACCGAAGATAAGAGAAAGAAAGAAATAAATACAATAAAGGCAATAGCGAAAAGTAATGGCTTCCACTCAAGAACCATCGAAGAACTTTCAATGAAAATAAAGAGAAAAATAAAGAATCAAGAGCGCCTTTGTGAAACCACAACATTAGATGGAAGAAAAGAAGAAACTAAGAAATATGTGTCATTTAATTACACTGGAATGAGGACACAGCAAATTGCAAATAGATTCAAGAAATACGGAGTTTCTATAGCATTCAAGACACAGAACACAATCGGAAAAATTCTGCACCCAAGAATTGAAAAATGCAACAAATTTGATACTGCTGGAATATACAAAATTAGTTGCAATGATTGTGATAAATTTTATATAGGTCAAACAGTCAATTTTGTGAAACAATACAAGAACCATATATCAGACTGGAAAAGCAAGAAACCGGAAAGATCTAATGTCGCCAAACACCTGTTAGAAGATGGACACAACATAGGAACTATAGAAGAAACCCTCAAAATAATGAAATTTCGTAAAAAGGGAAATGTAATAAACGCATGGGAAGAATTATATATATTTAAAGAAAAATGTAAAGATAGAGACAAACTGATTAACGAGCAAGTGAACTTTGGCTCTGGTGGTACGTTCAAAAACCTGTTTCCAGCGGAACTTCCGGCAACCAATAGGATAAAAGGACGGACGCCATGATGGATCTGCCAGTCTCTCATTGGGCCTGATGATGGTTGGTGTGACCAACCGAAATCGATCGCCAATTTCCACCATTTTTGTGTATTTACCATCTTGTATGTAAATACAGTATAAGTGTAAATATATTTTTAAGTGTTGTAAGACGTTTTTTATTTACATCCAGTGAATACAACAACACATATCATGCTAATCAAGAAACTATTTAATATCCAATGGACAATTAAAAACAACCCATCCAACACAAACTGTGTGAGCAGACAAATTTTAAGGTCAAAATTTTTGGAATCTGGTAAACAAAATTTTACTCCATTAGCTTTTCTGTATGTCTTCAATGAGCTGTATGAATGTTGCTCTCTATACTTTTTTAAAATTTCACCAACTGTACATTGAAAAGTAGTTTGAAAAAGTATTTTTACACTAAGTAAAACTTGTTGCTATGTAAAACATTTTTTCTTATTTCAATTTATATTTTAGGGCTCCAGCAATAAGCATCTGTATTTAGAGTTCTACCCCTGTAAATGGGTTTTCGCTGTTCAGGTAGTATTTCCTGAAATGTTTTTATCGAAGCATGCATTTATACAAAGTTTTTAAGACACATGATGACACAAAACGTTTAAGAATCATCTCACATGTATCTGTACTTTGTTTTATTTCTGCAATAAACTACAATTTATTTCAACTTACCGTAAGGCTTCTTCTGACAGCAGCGAGCCACACTGGGACAGAACTACGTTCAAGAGGTTAGCCGTGGACAGGAGACGCTTGGGAGGCACCATGGCCGACAGGTCTAGCTTGGACTGCACTGACTGTACCATGGCTGCTGCGTCATCTGCCAAAATAATGGGAAACCAAAAGTCATTAACAAGCTTAAACACAACGTACGTATATAAAAATGTTAAATTTCATTGACATATCTGAAATTACGTACATAAACAGGCAGCAAGATATCAAACAATTACAAACAATCATGACAATATCAAAGCAGATTATTTAAAATCAAATAATAAATATATACCTGCCTTGGACTGTGGGAGCATAAAGCCTGAAAGCCATACGCAAGTAAAATAGAAGTTCTTCGTGTTTACATCCAGCCAAGAATCGGAACACAATCGATCTTCGCACTTGTTTTGCTGATTTGCTTCCAGTTCTGACTCCACTTCTGTTCAACATTTTACTGTATACAATCCTGAAATGAAAGAACATACTTAAGATTTCGTGTTCAATGATTGTATCAGTAATTTTGTTTTCCTTTATTCATTACACTTTTTTCTTTCTCAAGAAAAATTAAATATAAAGATAAGTCAGCAAAGATTTTTATTTGGAGTTAGTGAACTCTGGGGTTTGGGGTTATAACTAATGTTTAAATAACTAACGTTTTGATATGCTCCTTGATCCTCAAAAAGTGATATTTTGAAGAGGTATCTTGTTTGAGGCCAAAGAACAAAAACTTATTGAGTTTGATGGATTTCTTCTGGCCTTAAAAAATTGCATCAGACACAAGTCTGATAAAATTCAGCTTAAAGTGGATCCGGTTTCAAAACAACTATAATTAAAAATAGTCTGTTAAAAGACATACTTATTATTTCAATTGAAAATATATCTTAAAAAGAAAACATAAAAAAAGAGATGAAAACTTTTCATGTAAACTTCATAATTCATCATCATAATGTTTAATGCTTTAGATATGTTTCAGTAAAAACCTTTACATCATACTACACAGAAACATCTGTTTTCCATGCCTTACTCTTGGCTGGAAAATTACTCTTTGCCAATCACTGCACAGTAAATTTACCGCACTGGTAAACAGAAGTAACAGAAGTCAATAATCAAAACAATAAGCTGATTACAGTAAACCGACGTTACTGAGTAGTATGATGTAAATTATCATACGTCACACGCCCGGTAAGTTGTACTGTACGCGCATGAAAATCCCACACTCGCCTAGCGGCTTGCGTGGGAACTATCATGCTCGCACAGTAAAACAGTACTTACCAGGCTAGTAACTTAACTATAAAATAGCCATACCTCATGACAACGGGAATAAGTTCTGCCCTGTGCTCTGGCCTAATAATCTCATTGTCAGCGTCAATTCTAAAAAGAGTGACTTCTTCCTTGAATGTCTTGTCATCGATCAAACCATACAAGTGTTCCCTGGAACATACATGAAGAGTTATAATTTACAGCACTCTATAAGATTGTATTTAATATTTGCATTTAAAACCAAAAATGTTCTTAAAGGCAAACAAAAACTATTAGTGCACACTTGAGATCCTAATTTTAAATACTTAGGTCATCAAAGCCAATTCCATTTTGTTAGTATAGGAGTGTTAGCAAAAAAGTATCCAAAACCTTTTGGACACAAAGGAAGATATTGTTTATTGCAAGGCTTCAGTCTGATTTAGAAAAACCCTCAAAACTCACTTGTTCCAGCAGGCAAAAAATTTTTAAAAAACTATTGTTAAGAACAAAACGTAACTAAAATATAATTAAGTCTTCTTTGTACAAAGAGTACTGTGACACTCATTCCATTTAATATCCAAATTCATTACACAGGTACTAATTCTTTGGCCCGATTCAGGTTGTTTAGGGCATTTAGGCATATTCTAGCCCAAACTGGAAAAAGCAAAATTGTGTAATTTACTGAAGCTTTCAGGTAGTTATTGAAGAAATAACTACTTTTTATGAAAAACTTACTTGTAAGGGACTATGTATTTGAACTTGTATGTCATAATGCAGTCTAGAGCTGCCTTTTGGATGTCTGGATTTTTGTGGCACAAGAAGTCGAGATATGTTTTGTACAGCTCAGGCTCTCTAAACATTGACCTGGGATTCCTCAGTTTGCTGAATACAGTTAGGTGGGCCAATAAACTCCTGAAAACCAAAGATCACAACAAAATATATCTATTAGGAAGGGAAATCAAGATTTTAAATTATCCATAACTTTAAAAATTAGATATTTTAAGTACTAAATCTAGTGTTAATTACATTAGACAGTACTAAAAAAGTATAAAAAAATGGAAACTTGAAAATACAGTACACTCAAGATAATCTGTGTTGTCGGGACCGAGGCTGCCTCGGATTTCAAGAGTCTCAGGTAACACGGAGGTTGCTTATTTTTTTAGGTTTCAGTGTTATAAGACCACAAAAGAAAGAGTAATGCTGGTAAAATATTAGTCTTATTAACATATAGTGTGTTTAGGCCAATAAAAAATAATTTATAAAAATTATTTAAATACAGTACCTTTATTAAAAATGTAAAAAAAATCAGTTACAACATACACTTTATGTAACATGTTTTTACATTCGCACAAATGTTTGTTAATGGTGGGAGTTCACTAACGTCAAGCAAGGATGAGTCTAGGCCAATACGAATGTGGTGATGGTCTGGTGCAATCGGCATGTAGCGTTTCTACATCACTCTCATAATGACTCATATGGCAAAATAGTTTGCCAAATATTGGCGGAATCCCGGATAACCGGGGCTTGTATCATTGGGAGTGTACTGTAGAAATCATATCAAACTTGTTAATGAACTATCCTTTACTATAAAAGATTTAAGCTAATGTTATAAGTTTGTTGGTTGTACCTCACTAAGAATCAGTCAATAAGTGTTTCTTACATCTTAAGTTGGTCATAAATACAAGTAACAGTGATTAAAATTTATATAATCTATGAATGACCTTTTCATATTAGAAAAATAAATAAAAATTATGAATAATAAATCAAGCAAAATCTAATAAAATTTTAATTTAAAGTAAATACTTTGAAGCGGTCCTTCCAGGAGTGATGGTTCCACTGGTGTTATCCTCGTCGTTGTCATCGTCAGAGTCTTGGGTTTCATTCAAGTCTTCGTTAGTATTTTCAATTTCCATACTTTCTTCACTTTTTATTGAATTATCATTCTTTTCTTCTACCTCCGTTTTCCTTTTCCCTTGTTTTATATTCCAAGAGGTTGCATCCTCAGGACTGATACGGAAGTATTCAGTTCTAGAACAATAAAACGTTTGACCAAGAATTAGAAAGACTCTTTAATATGGTTTACTTGAAATTACAACATCAAGGAGCAAGAAACTTATCATTCATTATTTCTGGATAATATTACAAATCATAGCACACATCACAGATAGCTACGTAATCAAATGAAACTTTTATAATTGATCCAACCATTTTTAGGGCGAACAGTTGAGATAGTTTAAGTGCACTTAACACTCCACTATAGAAAGTGCAAGAACACCATAGGGGACTGATTTGTTTTAACACGTTCTCTGCTGTGGATGTTCCGGAACGTCACCGGGAACATGGCGCCAGGAGCTAGGAACATTCCGGAACGGCACCGCTCATTGTTGTTTAACGCTGTCATGGATTAGCCAGCTCCTCATACTTTTCCCACAATAAAAAACATTATTTCCAAAAATTACCACAAGGGTCATTTAGATAAGGGCTTGTCTCACCTCTTTCTCGCTAAATAGCAACACTACTTTACCGACTGCAACTTAGGTAATTCTGCTATCTATCAGAACCACCAAGTACTAAGTCCAAAGTCGGTTTGATAGTGAACATTGCTATCCGACATAACCATCATTGTTTTCACCATAGTTCAGTGTAAAAGAGGATATGTTATGTAGCGACACACACACTAGTTCAGCTCTTGGCGCAGCTAAACGATAGACAAGAATGAATCAATTATTTAATGAATAGAAACTTCGTATATCCCTAAAATTTGACATATATACTTACCAAAACATCCATACATAGAAAGTAATTTCTTTTTTTGATCTTTGTGTACTAATAAAATTGTTACTTTCAATTTTTTTATGTAAAACATTATCAAAGAAAAGGCCCAAATGGTCATAAAAACCTGTTTGTGGGGTCGTAATAAAGATAAATTATAAGGGAAGTATTACTTTTGGTGGGGACCTGAGAACTGAAATAAATCAGTTATACAGGGTGTTCAAAAAATGTGGGGCAATAATTTACGTAGTGATTCCTTGGATGAAAATAAGCAAAAAAGTTTATAGAAACATAGGTCCTAAAGTGCTTCGTTTTCCTTCTGTGTGTCTGTTCATGATTTTTAAATATTTAATCATATCTCACGAACCACTTAACGTATAAACTTCAAACTTGGTATACGGATAACCACTAGTAGTAGTTAATGATATGTTCTAGCGCACGACGTATGAGACGTATGAGACGTATGAGACGTATGAGACGTACGAGACGTATGAGTGCAAAGTCCAAGGTCATCGCTACGTCATTATTTCTCGCGCGCGCCACGAGCGCAAAGTCCAAGGTCATCGCTACGTCATTATTTCTCGCGCGCGCCACGAGCGCAAAGTCCAAGGTCATCGCTACGTCATTATTTCTCGCGCGCGCCACCACCGTTGCGCCGTTCGCTCGGCTCGAGCGCGCCGGTTCCTACTAGATTCTGCCGCCCTGATACTTCGGAAGAATAAAAAACTGAATAATTCGATATTCGATTGTCGATTTCGATTTATCGAATCGTTTCGTTAATCGATTTTAAAGTTTCTACCGTATTCCGCCCTCCTGATACATAAAAATCAATTTTGAAAGCCATTTTAGGACTTGTAAATTTTTTCAATAAATACAGTTTGGGACTTAGAATATTTTTAGCTAGTTTGATTTTAGGACTTGTAAATTTTTTCAATAAATAGAGTTGGGGACTTAGAAAATTTTCAATAGTCAACAAATATTTTTTCGGACTCTGACAACTTTTTTTTTGGAGTTAGAAAATTATTTTTCAGGAACGAAAAAAAAAATAAAAATAACAAGTATGATCGAAATAATAATAATAACGGGTATAATCGATTAAACGAATATTCACTCTCTCACGAACTTGATATCGTGTTTAAACATATCATTCGACATCGGGATCTTTCCGTGGTACACCACATACAACGGTTGCTCCGATTTCAATAGCGCGTTTATATTTTTCGTACTCATTCTCTCGTTCCAACTCTCGGGTAGTTGAAACCGCACATCATCGCATGTAACCAAAACTCTTACTCCGTAAGCGTAGTGCATTCTCTCTATGCTATTGACCAAATATTTTTTACCGATTTCTAAATCGCTTATCTTCGCGAAAGCGTTACCGTTCACTTCGTCGAGGATATCTTTATAATAATCCTTTTCCATTTCCATCTTTCTTCCGTCTATATATAAAAATATATTTTCACGCTCGAATAAAAAATTGAGAGCGTTTCAAAAGATGTAATAAATCATCGCTTTTGACGAAAACTAATTCATATTTAATTCCGACTCATCGACTAGTTTTAAATAAATAATATAATCGGCCAGAACGTTTCGCAGGGGAACTTTGTTTTCATCCGTCAGATAAATGTTGATTTCTCTTATCGTCTGCGTGTCGGGTTTGAGCGGCATGTAATTTAAAACGGACGGTTTCTCGTAAATTTTATGTCTGTGTTCTCGCGGACTCGAGTGATACAACAACGAGGAGTTATCGTGTCTGTGCCAATGCTCCGCGTGATTGATATACAAATGTTCGACTAAATCGCAATGCACTTCGATCATCTCGAACGGTCTGATTTGTAATTTACTCTCTTCTTCGTAAATTGATAAAATAGTTTCCGACTCGAACATCAATTCGAACGCGGTTTCATCTTTTTTCAATTCTGTAAACCCTAGAAACCGTCGTAGCTCGTTGTTCATATGGAACTTAACTGGAGATTTGATACATATCTTAGACTGTGGGTCTCGAAAAATCTTAAACTTTTCCACATCTATCGCCGGTGTGATCTTACCGATCCTAATGAATTCCCTGATTTCTCTCTGCATAGTTTTCAAATCCCAAAACTCCGCATCAAAAGTTAGTGTAGGACGATCCTTCTCACTCTTAAAAAAAGTAATCGAAGCCGGCTCTTTCAAGTTATAAAAATAGTTATGAAATGAAAACCCCGTGAGCGCGAGATAATAACGCGCGTCCTCTTTCAAGTGTATGGGGTTTTCGAGCTTCAACTGCAGATGCGGTTTTCGACCGATCAATTTGAAGTACACCATTTTCTCTATATATACTTTTAAAACATTACGGTTACGATTATTTATTAAGAGTGGGGGAGAAAAAAAATAAAATTATTCGAACCATCTCAAAAATGCGTATTTATCGTTTTGTAAAGCGCGTTCTATCGTATTGAAATCCTGTCCTCTGGAAAAACGCCGCAATACCTCCAAACACAAATGACCGCATATCGGGGGATCTTCGTAATCTTGATATCTCGCGTGGTTATAACAAATACCTTTAGTCATGTTTAGATATTTCTCCAATTCTAAAGGTGGAGGCGCCTCGCCGAACGAATCGAAATATATGACATAATTACCTTTTTTCGTATAACAAGTCCAATGCGTGCCGCCCGACTCCAGATCGCCTAGATTAATAATAGCACACTCGTTTTTGCGCGGCTTGTCGGGTAAACACTCTCGCATAAAAACACCACGGAAATTGTTGATTTTCAACTTGTTGGCCCATGTCTCCAGTTCGGACATGGTCAGTGGAACTAGTTTTTTTTATCCTCTCTAATATCTTTAAGAGTCTTATGCAATTTTCCGCTTACACGTTTCACCAGACCGGCTCCGGTTTTATCTTTATTAATCAATTCGTCCAGTTCATTGTCTATTAAATTTTTCAACCACGGCACGAAATCATTCTTCAACACAGGTGCCACTTTATTCTTTATCAGAGGTGAGGCGAATTTCTTAAAATACGGAATATTGTTTTCGGCCAGTTCTAAAACTTCCTTCAGAAGACCTCCATCGATCATTTCCTTCAACTGGGAATAATCAAAAATCAACCGTGTCCCTCTATTGTTTTTCAACGCTTTTTCCACTTGTTTGTTTTGATCGCCATCGAGTGACACTTCGGTATTACCATTTTTTAATTGATCTTTTGTTAAAGTAAGCACTGCGCGTTTAAGCTTCTTATGAGCTATCCGCAGCTTATTCAGTTGACCTTTAGTCAAATTTATTTTCCTCTTGTGATTCCCCATTATCTATGTATAAAAATTAATATTTTGAATTCATATAAAAAATTAAAACTTGCCAAATGATTGATATTTTTTTCTATCGAACGAAAATTTAATTTCATTAATATAAGAGATGAATTCTTACTGTCGCACGTGTAAAACGCAGACCGCGTCAGAGAACATGAAAATTGTGAAAACGAAAAATAAAAGATGGTCGGCGAGTTCCGATTGCGCGGTCTGCGGCGGCGTTAAAAACTCGTTTATCAAAGAGCCGCCCGAAGTGGTGGAGGCTAAAGAACTGCACAAACCGGTAGTGAAAAAATTTATAAAACGCAGGATAATCATGAAAGGTCTGGATAATCTGTGGGCAGCGGATCTGCTCATCATGAAACAATTCGCCAGAGAGAACAACTGGTACAAATACATCTTAAACGTGATAGACTGTTTTAGCAAATTCGTCTGGTCCGAACCGTTGAAGAAAAAAGACGGCGCCGTAGTGACGGCCGCTTTTGAGAGGATAATAGAGAGAGCGAAAAAGGACGGTCACACTACGCCCGAACTGCTGCACACGGATAAGGGGACAGAGTTTAAAAATAAACCTTTTAACGACATGCTCAAAAAACACCGCATAAAAATGTACCATAAGGAGAGCGAGGAAAAGTCGGCGATAATCGAAAGATACCACAGGACGTTAAACGATAAATTCAGAGTCAAATTCCAAGTGAGAAACTCGCACAAATGGTACGACGTCTTACAAGAACTCACCGACGAATACAACAAACACGATTACCACAGCACGATAAAAATGCGCCCGGCCGATGTTAATAAGAGCAACGAGTCCGAAGTGTTGGAAATATATAAGGATTTCGAAAGTGAAGTTCCGCGAAAAAAACCGAAATTCGACGTCGGAGACAGAGTCCGTATAACGGCGAGTAAAGTCGTATTTAGAAATAAATATAAACAAAACTGGACTAGCGAAATTTTTGTGATCGCGCAAGTTTTAAACACCAAACCCGTCACATACAAAATCGAGGCTCTAGACGGTGAAGAAGTGATCGGTGGTTTTTACGAGAGGGAACTGCAAAAGACGGAGTTTTGATTATTTAAAAAAAAAACACTTAAAAATATAGACCCCTTAAAACTACAGGTCCTCGTAATTGTTTATTTTTAGACCCGTGGTTTTGTAATATAAGCCTTACTAAGCTTTTATCGCTCGAAAAGGGTTGGGACACAAATCGTGTCCCACCCTGTTTTAGGGGGTCCCACTCCCTAAGACGGGGTGGGACCCAAATCGGGTCCCACCTAAATCAGTCCAAAAATGTTGATTTTTCATTAGCTTTCAAACCCGTCTGCTGTAGATGGTTAAATTTTTCATTACCACCTAACCCCACCTGCACGTCCTAATTTGGGGCTGTTATTCATAATATCAACTTATCCTAGTTTAGGACTTAACACATCCTAATTTAGGTCCGTTATTTATAATATCAACTTATCCTAATTTAGGACTTAACCGTAAAAGCAAATGTATAAAAATTCACGATGACGATTTCGACCTGATTAACCTCGTTAAAAAAACATTGTCGGAAGTGATGTTGTGGTGAAATAAATACGTTTCCGATCGTACGAACTATATAATTTATTTATTTTTATTTTTTCGATCGTAATAAAACGTTAACGTTCGATCGGTTGTTTTTTCTATAGTAGGTACGAAATGAATAACAATAATAATATGGATATTGCGAGTGATGAGATTTCCGACGAAAGTTCTTCATCGTCTTATAATTCTAATGTGTCCAACACAGATGAGGATTACATGGACGATATCGCGAGTAAATTCGTTTTTAATAATCGAGAGGTTACAGTGTTGTTTGATGATGATAATAACTCTTGGTTTAAGGGTAAAGATGTAGCCGAAATATTAGGATATTCAAATTTAAAAAGGGCCTTACAAATGCATGTTAATGATCGTTACAAGAAAAATCTGGCCTATATAGTTGGGACACGATTTGTGTCCCAACCAAATCTGAGCGATTTTGGTGGGACCAAACCTGTTTCGCATCATAAAGGCTTAGAAATTTACATATCTGAGTCCGGATTATATGAATTGATATTTTCATCAAAGTTACCCTCAGCGAATGACTTCAAACGTTGGGTCTTCGAAGACGTTTTACCTTCCATTCGTAAACATGGTGAGTACAAACTGAGAAATAAAAACGTAGAGCTTATGGAAACGATAAGTCGGTTAGAAAATGAAAATCGTCTGATAGAAAATGAAAATCGTCTGATAGAAAATGAAAATCTTCGTTTAAACAATACGATACAAAACATGAAACCTAAAGTAGCTTGTATGCCTCAAAAATCGGACCTAAGACACGTCTTTGCCGTCTTTAAACGATATTCTTATGCGGACGGTATTTATACATACTACTGTGTAAGAACTGAAGATCGGTATTTTTCTACGGTTTATAAAAAGAAAATCGATGAAGGTTATTTACTTTTGTTTTACAAAGATGAAGTGCCGAACAGTATAAACGTTTTGAACTGCGTAAAAGATATCATGAGATGCCGCTATATAGCCTATAAATCGCGCAATAATGTCGTAATCACGCCGTATAATTTCATAGAATTAGTAGAAGAATTCTTCAAAGATTTGAGAAAATAAATAGTAAACATTTTCCCATCCTAATAAATTCTTATTTCTCGTAATTTATTTTATTTCTTTTCTTAACCGGTGCGTTATTTTTTTCCTCATAGAGAGTGATGGATATCGTCCCGTATTACGAAGAGAAGATCGAAGATAACCTTCTACCCCGACCGTTACGTTGTCTGATAGTAGGCTCCTCGGGCTGCGGAAAAACGAACTTGTTGTTGAATTTTATTTATAATCCGCGCGGTCTCGTGTTTAGAAATTTATACGTGTTCAGTAAGTCTATAGAGCAGCCGGCTTATGTAGAATTACGCGAAAAGTACATCGATGCTGAAAACAAGTTGAATAAGAAGATAGCATACTTTTTTAACAATTGCGAAGATTTACCTCCGCTGGACGAGTGCGAGAAAAACTCCCTCGTGGTGTTCGACGACTGTCTGATGGAAAAACAAGAAGCGATAAAAGACTACTTCATCAGAGGTAGACATAAAAAACTGTCCTGCGTCTACCTCAGTCAGAGCTACGGTAAAGTCGACATGCAAGTGATACGGAACAACGTCAACCTGCTATGCGTCTTCAAACAAAACAAACACTACACGAAACGTATTTATGACGATTTCGTAGGATCGGACATGACGATCGATGAATTCGAAAAGATGTGTCAAAAGTGTTGGAGCGAACCGTTCGGATTTTTGACAATAAACACCGCTAAGAAAGCGCACAACGGAAAATACATGTTCAAGTTAAAAGACGAGTTAAACGATGTTATCGAACGATAATCGATGTGTATGCATCGTTTTTAATAAACGATTCGTATACGTTATTTTATAAAAACCACGTGTAAGCATCGTTTTTAATAAACGATTCATATACGTTATTTTATAAAAACCACGTGTATGCATCGTTTTTAATAAACGAATCATATACATAATATTTTATAAAAATAACGTGTATGCATCGTTTTTAGATTTTTATTCAAATTTATTTTTTTCTTTAATTTTGAAAAGCGAAACTCCGAACCCGAAACCTATATATATAGATAATATAATGAAGAGGAAAAGCGATGATAAGGAGATCATCGGCACGCTGGTGAAAAAACAGAAGATGGCCGATAAGATGTGGCCGGACGACGTACGAATGGCTAAAAAATATGAAAAGTTACAAGAAAAATGGCTAGAAGACAGTAAGAAAAATCAGATACGCGAAGCTGAGGAGAGGAGAAAGCTTTTCAGTTCACACTCGACGTCGTTAGTAAACGCTAAACCGAAAGAACGATTGATCGCGCCTCCTCCTCCTCGCCGTGAAAACAAACCGATTACCGTCGCGGAGGCTAAGAGGTTGGATAAATTGGAAGATCGATTAAAGAGTGAATTCGACACGTCTAGAAGAGCGGAAGTGGAAAAGGTGCGCGAACAGGAGAAGCGACACGAACCCGTAGTTAAAGCTATAAAAGAACAGACGGAAACTTTAAAGACGGAGAAAAAACCCCGCGTCATTTTGAGAAGACCCATCCCCACTGTCGGACAGTTCAGACCTAGAACGTCGAGCACACCCGGTAGACCTGTAGGTAAAGTGGACAAAACACTTGGTAGACCGGTAGATAAAGCGGACGAAACGATAACTCCAATCGAGGACCCAGACGTATTCGACGCGTCTACAGTTTTATCACCGGCGCAAACTTCGCAGGAATTACAGAATCGTTCTATCCGCGAATTCACCGAAAACGAGGAAATTGGTGATATCGCAAAGCAATACCTCTCGAACTGTAACGATATGAGTTTCGGCGTTTATTACGATTTCGCGAATAGCAAACTCGCGATCGGATCGCAAACCATATCCATCGAAAACAACGATATCATACTGGACAGAACTATGGACAGATATATCGGCACCGAGGGACTGTGGTCGCTCTTGACCAGAGCGGAGATCCACGGCGTACAATCCACAGCCGCGGTCGGCACGACACCGAAGGAGAGACTCATAAGTATAGGCGCGTTCACTTCTCAGGACTTTGAAAAATATAAAGATATTTTAATCTTACTTAAAAAAACTTAAAATCTATATATAGATATGGAGAAGTATTACGAGGAAGCGTCCGACAAGATAGAACGGTACGAATTCCATACCGTCGAACCGGTGTCCGATCTGAATTTCAATTCACCCAATCAGATGATCACGTTCAGATTAGACGGCGGAGACGTTTTTTACGATAAGGAAATATATTTTCACATACGAGGCGAAGTGTTGAAAAAAGCGAATGGCGCGAAGTACGAGGCGACAGACCCGATCAAGTTGGTCGATAATTTCCCGGCGTTTTTATTTAAGAGAATCGAATTGAAAAAACACGGTCAGTTGATAGACTTCGTCGACGAAGTCGGTATCACGAGTACGATCAAAGCTCTGACGACATACGGCAAATCGAGCGAGAGCACTTTTCACACGAGGGGATTCAAATCTAAATTCGATAAAGGAGTCGGCAAGTTCGAAGCTTACGGTCCCTTGTCGCATCTCGGTTTAGGGTTTTTCGACGCGCTGAAATATCCGATGTACAGAGGAGGATTCCAAATAATTTTTACACGCAACGAAGATAACGACGCGATATACCGTTGGAAGGAGGGTAGCGGCGCTAACGAGAAAACTGCGGACGAGGGAAAGATACAAATCACGAGGTTCGATTTAAAAGTGCCCCTGGTCGAGTATGACGCTGTGAAAAAAGTGCCGCTCATAGAGGGACTGAGACGATTGAGTACGAAGGGCGATTTGACATACAACTATTACCAGTGGCAGTGTATCGAGAAGTTCGGGGTGTCGGGGTCTTCGTTCAGTTTCGACTTATCCGGCTTATTCGGGAATATATCCGATCCGCTGTTCGTAATCATAGGTCTACAGACCAACCTCAAAAACAATCAAGAGAAGGATCCGAGCCGATTCAACGCTATAAACATAAAAAACTATCGCGTCAAAATCAATGGACTAGGGTATCCGAATGAGCCGCAGAATTTGTCTATAAACGATAAGGCGTACGGTATTTTATACACGAGTTATTGCTCGATCAGGCGGGTGTTATTCGGAGACGAAGACGTTTATTTAAGCGATATCGATTTTATAGACAAGTATCCGTTGATGGTCGTCGACACGCATCACCATCCGTTCTCCAGTGATAATAGGCAAAAAGATATTAAAATAGAATTGGAATTTACGAACCCCGTCGCCAGTCCGGTCTCGGATCAGGGGACGACCGCTTATGCTGTAGTCGTTTCGGAGAAAGGTTTCACTTACGATTTGGAGAGGAATAGAATTACAATGTTTTGAGATATTTTTTAATGTGGAGACGATGATAAACCGTCTACAGCATAGACGGTTGAAAATTGTTTTCGTTTTTTATGAATATAATTATATGTTAACTTTTTACACGCGAGAATGAATTTTTTTTTCCAAAGTGTGTAGTTTAAAGGGAGGAACGAAACGTTCCCTTTATAAAAAAAAAGAAAAGAAAAAAAAGGATTTTTAAATAATAAGTCGGTTATGAAATAAAATATGTATTTATTATCTTTTTTTTTTAATCCGCGTACAAGTCGAGTGTGACATTTAGTTTAATTATTCCGTAGACGAATTAGCATCAAGTTCTAACGCGGACTCTCACGGTATCTTGTAGTGCCCCCAAGGGAGAGTGGTGATGCCGTCTTCTAAAATAAACCTTTTTTTGTCACTCGCCGATAATGCTAACTTGTGCAGTTCTACACTATACAATTCATGCTTCTTACTTCTTATCATATTCATACATCTATACAATTCTCTCTGTTCGAGCAAGCATTCCTTGTAGTCTTTAAAAGTAATTTTAGTTTCCACAACCGATTTCTTAATTCCTTTCGCTTTTTTAAATTCTTTCCCATCAACTTCTTCAAACGATCTTAACCGATTGGAGTACATCTTCGCTCTGAGTCCTACATATTCCGATAATTGAGCACCGCGCATTTCATCCTTAAATGTGCCGAGTATTTTTTCTCGAAATAAGTCATATCTTTCATCATGTTTCCTCATATCCGAGTAGAAATCCGGAGTTTCTATTAGGTATTCCAAACTGTCGGTGTCCGTATACTGCAATTTCGCTTTTTCTCCGTATTCTTTTTTAATATAATTATAATGAAAGTCGTACATCTGCGTTTTAGCGATGTCCGATATACACATTCCTATATATATGGGTTTGTTAAACAATAAACTAGTTTTTCTCATGTGAACGGCGGAAAGATCTTCACAAAATATAGTTCTATGCTTAAAAATCGGTTTCGCCACCCATTTCTCGATCTGTTTAGTCTGCGTAGCGAGTCGTATGTCCACTCTATTTCTGACATTTTCGATGGTTTTACCGAACACTGAATTGTTTAGAAGCTTGTAAAATTGCTTTGTGGGTTTATTAGTAGCGTTTTTCCAATAGCATACATTTTTAACGATAAAATCCGACATCCAATAACTCTGACTGAAACTTAGAATTCTATGTATTTTTTTTAGTTTCAACCCTAACGAAAGATATAATTTTAACGCTTTGTAATGAACGACATATTTTTCTTTATCGTACAACGTGGTCAAGAGTTTGATCTCCTTTGAACCGGGAGGTGCCCGTCTTTCGACCGCTAGCGGTAGGTCGGAATGTAAATCGTGTAATTCTCGAGGATATTCTAAATCCACTTCGAATATATATCCTACGTCGCTATTATCGGGTATCCGCATTACATCGATTTCCTCTTCGACCCATTTAAAATTACCCGTAGGCATTTTGTGTTTAGACATCGCCCAACCGTATTGGTTCACGGCGTCCAAGTACATGAGATACGTTATAGGCTTACTCTCATCATACCCATCGACATGCGGGTTATTGGCTTTCGCGTGTCTGTTCGACACTTGAGCTAAGCCGCCTCTAATCCCCCTCGTGATCATGAGTATAATTTCGTAGTCGTACAAATAGTCTAAAACCGCTCCGCTTTCTTTTAATAATATGCTCCACGCCAGACCCGGCGTTGTAAAGTACCACGCTAAATCCAATCCGTATGATCCCAAAGAAATACTTCTATAATCTTCCATCACATCAGCTAGTAATAAAACATCGAGTTTGTTATAAAACAGTGTATATTCTTTCATATTCTTTATTTTAAATGTTTTCCAAACCAGTTCCGCGTGTTCATAATCCCACGGACTAATACCTTTTTCGTTCAACTCATTATAAAATTTTTCTATCGGTGGTAAACTAGTCTCGAGATATTTTTCATCATCGTCCATATAATCGTACGGATAAACCCCTTTTCTAAATAATAACTTCATCGGATCGGGATTTTTATATTCATGTAAAAATAAATCAAATTTCATTTGAAATTCTATACTCGATTTATATTTATGCAACCCAGCATCGATTAGTCCACCTAATTTTTCCTCTTGTAAAAATTCATAATATTTTTTTTGATGGTCGGACCAATTATTCATATCTTTATCTTTGAAAGAGGCTTCAAACGTTCCTCCATTATCCCAATCGGAATCTGAACTGGAATCTGAATCGGAATCATTTTGCGACTTTCTCGATCTATTATACTTTTTGATATCATTATATTTATTTTTTATCTCATCTCTCTCCTTTAACCATCTCGTATAATACTCTTTTTGTTCCTCGAGCATTCCATACTTTTTTACATGTATAAACTGATATTCACTCAATCCCTTAGTTAAATCGTCTAACGAATAAAGTGTAAACTTATACGAGTCTAAAAATCTCGCTTTTATTCCGATCCCGAAATCGACAGTATACGAGATATATCTCTCTTCGTTATTCGGAATGATATCGATACGCGTATTTTCATCTAATCTCAACATTTTTATTATTAAATGCGTATCATAACCGCTCAAGTTATGGATAAAAATGGGAATAAACTTCGGAATTTTAAAGTTCAAATTACAAGACTGGTGCGCCGCGCCTCTATACTTTCCGGTCAGATGACAATGATCGCAAACGCGGATATCCTTTTTTCCATGATCAAGACGAATAAAGCGATAAGTGAATAAGTTAGCGATATCCCGTTTATCATCATCTTTTTCATCGGTTTCGAATTCATTCCCGCATATGTGACATATTTTAGCATCTGAAAAATCTTTTTCTTGTTCAGCGGTTAGAGGAAGCATGGGTTTTTCGTTGTTTTCATAATAATCTTTAATCGCTTGCAATTCTGATTTAAGTGTTTTAGCAAACTGTTTCCCAGCGTCGGTCCCGTAGTATAAAATCGGTTCTTTATACTCGCCGAAGGTATAAACCGTGTAGAGACAGAAGGATCTCGCTACATGATGTTGATATGTGTCGGTGTAAGAAACATATTTCGCATACCCCTCGGGTGTTCTTATAGTGTTAGGCGGTTGACACGTAGCTTCGTTTTCAGCGACTTTTTTGATTAATTTCATCTTCGGCGGTCTACGCCTCTCTACATTTTCTAATAAACACTCAAAATCCGCGTACATAACGAAAGGAAGTTTCATCCGACATTTGTAATCTTTAAATTTTATAACTTCCCCTTTTCCCGGTATATTTACTTTTACAGAGTCGTGTTCTTTACAATACTCTTTGTGTCTAATCAATAAATCTTCTCTACCGCAATATTGCAGGCATCGTTTGCATATGTAGATTTTATTACATCTTTTCGTCATCTGAATACGTACCAGTTTTTCCAGATCTTTAATATAACAATAATGCGATTTTTTTCCTTTTTTAATATATAAAAGATCGATATGCGTATCCTTTTCTTCATCTGTCACAATCAGCGGATATATATTATAGTTACTATTATAACCGTAAACGTTTATCGATATTCCGCTTCGCTTTACGAATTTTTTTACATCGTCCAAGGCGACTGGAAACTCTATGTCTTTCATCGCATCGACAAACTCGTTTTCATATCGTTTATATTTTTTAACTCTATCAGCATGTCGATTAACGGGGTGTAAAGCGGATAAAATCGCCCACAAAAAACATTTTTCATCTTTGTTTTTTACATTTATTATAGCTTTTTTATTTTTTATTTTATCTGGAAGATCGATGTAACTCGATCCTCTAAAAGGCGAGTATCTGTTAATCGCTAAATCTAGTCCTTCGATTTCGTAAAGGCTCCATCCGGATCCTCTCGCTTCAAACTCCTCCATATTCGTACATATTATATCTCTCATCATCCTCAATGTTTGTTTCAAATCGGTAGTACTGTATGCTCTAAAATTTTCAGTTCTAAAAAACATCTTCTCTATTTCACATTTGTCACTCACATTACGCTTATACTTAGCGATAAAAGTCAAATTAAACTTAATATTATGTTTTGCGAGATAATCTTCTATGAACTTTATGATCGTATCGATAAATCTATTAATAAAAACTTTCGGATCTTTTATTCCGTGAATATTTTTAAAGTGATATGTAATTAACCTACTTTCAAAAGCCGTTTCTTTTAAAATAATCTCATTTTCAGTAACGGGTGGAAGTTTATCACTTTTTACAGGCTTCACTAGATTAATAATCGTGCTCATCGCTAACAATGCGGCGCCGTGTAAAACGTTAAAAACGGAATTATTTTTATTAGTAGTAGTAGTAGTAGGTCGTATATCGAGTCTGGGTTGTTTGGCTGAAGTCGGTCCATCTTCAACATCATCATGTCTCTCGATATCCGTTTTAGCAGTCGAAGTCCGAGCCGGAGGTCTGCTTTGATAATCTCGAGGATTGAAATTTTCGATAGGAATTAAGTCGGGTACAGCCCGCTTTAATCTATTGATCCCACTCGTACTCGGTTTAGCTAAATCATTCGCATTACATTTTTTCGTGTGTCGGCTAAAATTTAAACTTGTGATTTCTTTTCCACATTTATCACACGTCTTCTTCTTATAACGTGTATTATCTCGTTCTGGATTCGATGAACATCTTTTTACATGGTAGGATAAGTTTGTCTTCGATATCAGTTTACCGCAGAAACCACATTCAATTTTGGAAGTCATTTTTTTCACCTATAACAGAAAATAAAAAGATTAGTTATCAATAAAAAATTAAATTCGAATGCATTCTTACAAATAATATTTATTTAAAAAATATTTATCGAAAAATTTTACAAGTCTAAAAAAGTCGACTACTGAAAATTTTCAGTCTCAAAAAATATTTATCGAAAAATTTTACAAGTCCAAAAAAGTTGACTAACGAAAATTTTCAAAGTCCCGAAAAAATATTCATCGAAAAATTTTACAAGTCCAAAAAAGTTGACTAACGAAAATTTTCAAAGTCCCGAAAAAATATTCATCGAAAAATTTTACAAGTCCAAAAATGTTGACTATCGAAAATTTTCTAAGTCCCGAAAAAATATTTATCAAAAAATTTTACAAGTCCAAAAAAAGTAATTTTCGAAAAATTTTACAAGTCCGAAAAAGTTGACTAACGAAAAATTTTCAAAGTCCCAAAAAAATATTTATCGAAAAATTTTACAAGTCCGAAAAAGTATTTTTCGAAAAATTTTACAAGTCCGAAAAAGTTGACTAACGAAAATTTTCAAAGTCCCGAAAAAATATTTTTTGAAAAATTTTACAAGTCCAAAAAAAGTTGACTATCGAAAATTTTCTAAGTCCCGAAAAAATATTTATCGAAAAATTTTACAAGTCCAAAAAAGTTGACTATCGAAAATTTTCAAAGTCCCCGAAAAGTATTTTTTGAAAAATTTTACAAGTCCAAAAATGTTGACTGCTGAAAATTTTCAAAGTCCGAAAAGTATTTTTTCGAAAAATTTTACAAGTCTAAAAACGTTGACTCCCAACAATTTTCAAAGTCTCAAGATATATTTATTGAAAATTTACAAGTCTTAAACTGAGCAAAAATATTCTAAGTCCAAACAGTATTTACTGAAAAATTTACAAGTCCTAAACTTGCTAAAAATTTTCTAAGTCCAAACAGTATTTATTGAAAAATTTACAAGTTCTAAACTGAGCAAAAATTTTCTAAGTCCAAACAGCATTTATTGAAAAATTTACAAGTCCTAAACTGAGTGAAAATTTTCTAAGTCCAAACTGCATTTATTGAAAAATTTACAAGTCGTAAAGTGAAACTTGCTAAAAATTTTCTAAGTCCAAACAGTATTTATTGTAAAATTTACAAGTTCTAAACTGAGCGAAAATTTTCTAAGTCCAAACAGTATTTATTGAAAAATTTACAAGTCGTAAAAATGTTAAAGTCTTAATAAACCAAAGTCGGCACTTACCTCAGGAACTGTCGAGACGATCTTCAAAACACAACTGGTCAAACTCAAAATCGGACCGGTATATATACCCGGAAAATCACGTGGCTCACGTGTAAAGTTGCACGTGCTCTTAGGGGCAAAGTCAGCTTTCAACGTGATCAACATTTTCCATTGAAAACCGTTTAAAATTACAAATTTTTAAGAGAAAATAATTCAAAATTGATTTTTATGTATCAGGAGGGCAGAATACCGTAGAAACTTTAAAATCGATTAACGAAACGATTCGATAAATCGAAATCGACAATCGATTATCGAATTATTCAGTTTTTTATTCTTCCGAAGTATCAGGGCGGCAGAATCTAGTAGGAACCGGCGCGCTCGAGCCGAGCGAACGGCGCAACGGTGGTGGCGCGCGCGAGAAATAATGACGTAGCGATGACCTTGGACTTTGCGCTCGTGGCGCGCGCGAGAAATAATGACGTAGCGATGACCTTGGACTTTGCACTCGTGGCGCGCGCGAGAAATAATGACGTAGCGATGACCTTGGACTTTGCACTCATACGTCTCGTACGTCTCATACGTCTCATACGTCGTGCGCTAGAACATATCATTAACTACTACTACCACTATTAAGAACTGTTTTTGCGAGAAGTATCAAATTTCTACTTTGTACCATTTCAGAATGATGACTATTTTTTGTTTTCAAAGCTAAATATCTTAAAACCCGTTAATTTTAGAAAAATTATACGAGAGCCAAAAAAGTTGCGAAATTTAATCTAATTAACGATGATATTAAGATTTTAACAATCAGGCAACTAATAATGGAAAAATTTTAAGTTTTCCGAATAAAAACATGCAATTTTCAGACAGAATGTTATAAGGAACCATGTTTTATGCAGAAAAGTTAAAATTTCTCCGTTATTAGTGATCCGATTATCATAATCTTAATATCAGCATTAATTAAATCAAATTTTGCAACTCTTTGTCTCTTGTATAATTTTTCTAAAATTTACGGTTTTTAAGATATTTAGTTTTGAAAACAAAAAATAGTCGCCATTTTGAAATGGTACAAAGTAGAAATTTGATACTTCTAACAAAAATAGTTCTTAATAGTGGTTATCCATATACCAAGTTTGAAGTTTATATGTTAAGTGGTTCGTGAGTTATGATTAAATATGTAAAAATCATAAACAGACACACAGACGGAAAACAAAGCACTTTAGGACCTATGTTTATATAAACTTTTTTGCTTATTTTGATCCAAGGAATCACTACGTAAATTATTGCCCCACATTTTTTGAACACCCTGTATACTGTATGTTACTTTACAGGAAAAAATTATTAAAGCTGTGACACAATAGAAGCTTTTATATACTTTGACCAGTAAAAAGGATATGCAAAACTGTGGATTAAGGTCTGGTGGAATGAAAATTTTAGATTATAATAGAACAACTACAAAAAAGTGGAGGGGGAGGAATCGGCACAATTGTCCAGCCAGTTCTGACTTCTTCAGAATTAAGTGATAGTAAGAAAATGTTTCTTTGGCATTAAGAGATAATTAGAAAAAACTTAATGAGGCAGTGAAATTGGTAAGTACCTAATACTTACTTGAGGAAATCTAAAAACAGTCCTACAATATCCCTATTTTTCTCTTCACATACTTCTGGAAAATTAGTCATCAATTGCCACAGCAAGATTCGCCTATTGAAAACATCTGGGCGGTCTTCAGCTGAAGCCAAGTTCTTACTGGACTCTGACAAAATCTCACCTACGAATACAAACTTCAGATTAAGCTGAATTTATTCATACCATCACAAAAAAGTACATACCTCAAACTAAATTACATTACTATTTTCTTAGCCTTGAAGTACACAGCAAAGCTTATGTGAAGCTGTCAAAGAAATGTTAAAGCTCAACATTGATTTGATGAAACATTGATCTGATTTGCCTCTTTTCAATCAGGTTTGAAAATTCTCTAAGCCCCATGGATATAAACTAAACTCACTGCAACCATCTTAGAATATGCTTAGAACTTAGAACCATCTTTGTGTCCAAGACCAAGGACCATCAAGGTGTCCTTGTGTGTTAGAACCATCAAGGTGTCTCAAGAATTTAATACACACAGAATTAACTGAGACATTTACATCAATAATATTTTTTTATATTTTTAATTGTTATCAATTATTAGGTTTATAAAAATCTTTAAAATGTAATACAAAACATAAAAACTGTATTCGGCCATGAACAGATTATAAATCAGAGGGTTTGGAGGTTGACTATAAGGGGTGTTAAAAATAAATTTTCCAGTAGCTTCAGGCTGATGACATTTGAAACATGCTCAGTGTTAGAGTAATATAATAGATATATATAATTAATTTGGTCAAAACCTAAAATTTGTTTTCTTTTTTTATAAAATAGGGAAAAGATTTTAATAACATTTTTTTAAAGAATGTTTTCTTTCCATAAAAAGGATAATCATTTAGTTTTAAAATACTACCATTAACAACAGCTCTAATATTAAATTAATTTAATTGCACTCACATTTGTAATCGTGTTTATCTCTTGCGGAGATACCTTGCTGGACTTCTGTAACGGCAATGTTTAGTTGATTGTGGAAGACCGGCCAAAACTCTGCTGTGGGCATCATCTTGGCGTAGGAAACTATCAGCTTGGATACAGGTTCCCACAACAACTTGAAATTGATGTAGAGATTGCCGAGCAGATAGTTGAGAGGAATTTTGAATATTGCTTGACGTTCTTTATCGTCTGAACACTCGAGTAACTGTAGCTGGCGAAGTCTGTCACGATACTCGTGCACTGTGGCTCCAATGTCTTCCGCCTTCACTATGATTGATAGGACTTTGTATGCTTCACTCTCTGGGTTGCCTTGTTCAAGGAACAGCAGGGTGCTAGCACTCAAAGACCTTATCTGTAAAAATATTTAGTCGTAAGCTTTTTTAAATGTGAATGTTTAACCTAATCTTAGCTTATATACGTGAACAAAAAGTCTGAGCTTTGAATATTTCTAGCAGTCCTGATAAAAAACAGGCTGAGTTTTTCGAGGCTGGTATTTTAATCATTAAGCCAATGATTGACTAAAATATGAGTTAACTTAGATCTGGATGATTACGAGTTAAAATACGAGTAAATCTGGATGAGTACAAGTTAAAATATGAGTGAACCTGGAATTGACTTCTAACTTCAGCTTTACGTTGGCATAAAATTATATCAGCGAACTGTGAATTCTTTACAGCTCAATAAGCTTAATCTAGACATTAAATAGTGAAAATGTTAGAAGATAAAGCTCTATAGAGTCTCTTTAATGAAGTAATGGAAGCTTCATTCAGATGATATAACTATCAGTGATGAAGTGGATGTTTAGCATTGGAGAACAAAGAGAGACAATTAAAACAATGTATTTTACTTTTTTACCTGATTGCCACTTTTACATTTTTATAACAATATTTGGAAGTTGAACAACTGAACTGAAGAGTACAAAATTTAAAATTAAGTTAAATTCTTTCACATGCTCCTATTGTAAAATTTGAAAAATTAGTCAGTCTCCTATTTCCCCCTCCTTCAAAGATGCACATGTCAGTTAACCTATTAACTATTTATCACTTTCTGATGGGAAGAAACATTACCTGATGAAAGGGAGAAGAGAGGTTTTCCGTGAGACAAGACTTAATTTGCTCAATGTTCTTCTCATAGACATTCATCTTGACAATGTTGACATAAATCTCAAAAGTCTGCATAGCCAAAACACTAGTTTCAGTAAGCGGGAGCAAACACTCCTGAACATCCCCAAGGTCTAGATCCAAATTTCCTTTTTTGCCTGATAAAATAAAGATTGCACTTAAAGCTTGGTGCATTAAAAACATAAATCTAGAAGGACAATTATCAGTTGCTGAATCTTGCACCATTAGTTTGATCAGCTTTGATACACTTTCAATCACTTCTCTTGAAGTTGTCAAATTATCCATAGCCAAATTTGGTAGAACTATAAGAGTTTGAATCAGCTTCTCCTTGTTTTTCTCAATGTCATCCTTTGTTTCACAACTTAAAATTTTCAATAATTCCTCGAGGATACTTCCTCTCCTGTAAATAAAGAAACAATTCATTGGAATGATTGATTATACAACTCGTTATTACAAATTATGGTTTTCTTTGTTAAATAAAACAAAGATTGAGACTTTTAATAACTTTTTCCAAAACAAGATCCAGTACACCATATGAATGCTGCAATCTGTTTTGGTATTTTATTTTATAACATATAATTTTTTATTTCAAGGCATTTATGTGTTAAAAAACTGTAGCAAGAAAAGGAACAAGCAGCAAATGAATTTCATGTTTCTTTAACATACAAGTTACTTGTAAGAAATCAGGGTAGGACAGGGGAATCAGCAGGCTTACCTGGTGGTTAAGGCAGCTGAAGAGCACACAAAAAACACAAAACACATAAACAAAATTACAACTCAGGCCTAGAGCCCTACTTCACAAAATGATACAAGTTACTTGGTTACTTGATGACCATTTTTCACACAAAAACTTCCTTTCAATAGTCTACAACTAAAACTACAAGTTTGGGCATGAGCATCCAGTTCGCTCTGTTATCACGGACTGACTTAAGTTGTTATAACTAAAAAGTAATGCAACTCAATTCAATTTCCTGTAACTAATTTCAACCGGTAACGATTTTAACCTAATGAGCTTTGAAATACAACTTCAATGTTCAAAAATACCTACCATTTCAAAGAACATGGAAGAGGGTAGTGGGTTTTATGTTTTAGTTCAGCAAATGACTTTGAAGGTGGGCTTTTGTCCAAAATTATCCGTGTCAACTCCAGAAGGACCTCATTGAAATCCTGGTCCTGGCAGAATTTGAGGAAGGAAGGAAGAACGAGGATGTCGAATCCCGAGTACGGCAACATCCCGCCTGTGAATGCCTTGATTGCTTCCCAGTTTCCAGTGGACATGATCTAAAAAGAAAATATCATCAATCAGGCTGTGAAATGTTGTAAATAGAGTCAAAACAGGTTAAGATCACTTGCAAGATAGTAAAACTGTAAGAGAAGAAAATATTTTTCATGATATATGTTGGCCACCACAAAAAATATGCATTTTTAATTTAAAATTATGATTGCAGGACTAACCTTTTTGCCTTAGGTATCTCAATCAATCAATTGTTCGGAAAATTTTGCATTTTCACTATGCATCATCACCTGCCTTAAACTATTTACATCTTACAAGTGGTAGTCATGGATCATACGGTATTTAAAGCATAATAAATACAGGGCAGCTGATGATGCATTGTGAAAATGCCAACACGTCCTGCAATAACTGAATCAATTGTGACATCTAGGCAAAAAGGTTAGTCCTGCAATGATATACAGCAGACTCTCCCTTGTCCGAGACACCTCGGGACCGAGACTCGTCCTGATAGCAGGTTTCTGATTAAACCAACGTTACCTAAAACACATTAAATAAGAACTCTAATGCACTCTGCAAAAACCAATACTCTGATTTAAATTTGTGATTACTGGCCTATAATCTTTTCCACTAGAATTGTTGAAGCAGTGCTTTCCATTTCCTGCCGGTCACGTCCGGTTAAACCGATATGTTGATAAAAATTGTCCGATTAAAAATATGTCACATCCATGGAGTATAGTCCGGTTACACTGATGTCTGATTAAACCGATGTCCGATTAAAAATCGTCCGGAATAGAGAGAGTCTACCGTAATTGTAACAGCTATTAAGGCTATAAAATCAATTTCGATCAGCAACCTTAATTTACATTCATTTTGCGAAATTAAAGATCAGTAAATGGAGCTAAGAAATTGTACTAGTACCAGAAAAGTAAGGTTTATGCTTTGATTTAATTGATATATTGTCAGATTTTTACTATCATTGAGTTCTCTTTCAAATTTTGCAGTACATTAATTTGCTCATAATTAGCGGTATGCGAGTATTGATTTTTGAAGTCGAGTCGAGTCTTGAAAAATACCCGCAAGTTTCGAGATTTTTTCGAGTTGAGTATTTTGAATAGTATAAGTTAACAGTTATCATGCTTATTATTGATCAAATAAAATGCAATATTTTTTATTTACTAAACTGAGTTGTTCTCCTAAGCATTAAATGTAAACATGTTTTCAAATGAAAATAAACGAGAATTCAGGCCATCTTTAACATAACTTTATATCATTACTCAATATTTTATTAAACATTCAGCCATAGGAGGTAAAAGCCAAGCTACATCTGCGCTTGTTGCTTTAAGAAAGGGGTTTTTGTAACATATTGTTATAGGTTTAAAAATTAAAGTTTAACTAGTCTCATTGAGCATAAGTAAAAAAATATATTAAATTATAGAAAGGATAAAACAAGACTAAATTTATTGATATTAATAACTCAAAAACCACTTTAATTCCCCGGGTAAACGGCGCGAGTAACTACTCGTTTTAAAACTTCGAGTTGAGTCGAGTAGGTAACCTCTGCTCGGAAAAAGCTCGATAATCGAGTACTTGCACACCCCTACTCACAATGAACTTTAAATATTCTTAAAAAGTTGAAGTTGTACTCAACGACCTCACATTAAGTAAAATGTGTTGGTATAGACGGTTGATAGTGTTGATATTGTGACTAAGATGCAGAGGCTTAGCGTACTGATTTTAAAAGTTATGACACTGTTATGACAACAGTGTACAGTCTGAACTTGACCTGTTCCATTTAAGTAACCTGCAATTCAGTAAATAAACTTAAATTGCCATTTTACCTTTTCAATCATTATAACAGACAAATCTTGAGGCAGACTGATTCTTGGTGATAGCAGGACTGTCCTTGAAATTTCCACCAACTTCAGCATGATCTGTGAAGGCCAGTCACCACCCTCTGACGTTATTACAGTCAATGTCTTCACAAACGCAACTGGATTTAGTAGAAATACACCATTTTTGTGGTTTAGAACGATAACAATGAGATGAAGTAAGTGCATTAAGTTGGCAGCAGATTTTTCTGTTTTTTCTTCCGACCACTTTGATACTTGTTTCTTCATATTTTCCTGAAAAAATATTCATTTGATATTCTTGTTTATTGATAAAAGTAACTCAATAAGATATGGTGTATTCTGATATTTTTCAAAGAGATTTTTACTTGTTTTTGGCAATATAAGTCGTAACAATAGAATACAATTTACTTCGCTATTACTGTGGAATTTACCTTCCCAAAAGCGACAATTGGACTTTTTTTAGTGCTGGCCACATACTGATCACAGCGATGTGACAGCCGATTTTAGAACTTCAATCCCAGCAGCAAATGTGTGTCAATAACAGTGTTTTGAAAGATGAACAATGTTAAAAAAATCCTAAATAGTCCTATCATATTTTCAACATTTACCAGACTATCATAGCATGCAGTTTTAAGAATTGTTAATATTCTAAAGTGAATCATAAGAATAATGAGCAAAATAATAAAATATCTAAACTTTTTTCCCATAGATTGTGCTTTATTAATTTTTAAAGATTGTCAGTTTCCTGTGAAAAGTTGTTAATAGATGTTTGGTATGACAACAAATTTTGGACAAGCCATCCAATCATAAATAAAAAATGTGTAAAATCTTAATTAAAGAAATAATTAAAACACAAAATAATCACTAGCCTACTTGATTTTAAAGAAATTTCAAAGAATTCAGTTTATAACATTAGGATAGTAATTGATGAGCAACATATGTATTTTCTAATGTTTGAGTAGAATGGATTAACAAGGATTACATTTTGCCATATCTTACCTCCATGATATCCCAAAAGATCTTGCTGTGCTTGGCATACACCCCAGCTGAGATAAATGAAAACATTGCGGACAGGATTTCAACCAGCAGTTGCGATGGCAATCTGTCAGGCAAACAAAAACGTATACAATAATGTTTTAAAGCATTTATAAAAATCTGACTTCACAACGAGCATTATATATTATTTCATATCTAGGCCTAGCCATTTAACAGCGAACAATGTATGATCAAGCAGCAACATTGCTAGTCGAGGGAATTATAAAGAAGAATGTGCTAGCCTGCATTGATATAATATTGGGTATAGTCAATACATTTCCTGACATTATAGCCTCAAAACAAAAATATACATTTTTATGTATCGCTAATTTCCTTGGATCTTAGACGCCGAGATAATATCCAAACTTCTGATGGAAAAAGTGTCTACCAATGGTTAACCCAAAATATTTAAAACTATCCTACAGTGAAGAACGTAACTACAGTTCGGATAGAAATTGGTAATCCGAAATTCTACTTTATCCTGCTATTAGGACAGTAAATTTTCCCTAATTTCAGGTAAAAAATGGGCGAAACTTTCTAAATCCGATAGCGCATTTAAACAGCAGGAGTTTGAGAACGACCATTGCACGTGTTTACTGACCGCGGGTGGATATATGAAACTTGTAAATCGCAGGTTAACAATAGGAATAACTTTGCAAAAAAATAAACGACCATGAAATTCGTTTACGCGTATTCACCAATCGTAGGGGCAACTTTGTAAAATAAGCAAACGACCGTTTAGTTTGATGCACATATTTACTGTTTATTTTCCGCAGCAGCAGCGGAAGTAGGTTTGCAAAAATGATCATGCATCTTTATTGATTGCGGAAAAATTACAGAAGCAAATCTGCGAATATCGTTGCAAACTAAACAAACGGATGTAAAATTTAATCTCACATTTTTGCCAATCGCAGGTAAACAGCAGCTATAAATTAAATGCTATGTGTAGTAATAATAATTCTGCTTAATCCGAAATATTTGCTAATCCAAAATAGGTTCGGTTTCAATTATTTCCGATTATGAGGACTCCACTGTAGGTCTACCAATAAAAAAGCAATAGAACAAATATTACTAAGAGTATACTCCTGACTTGATATTTGTTTAGCAGGTGATTGATTCCTTTAAGAACCTCGTAGCGATTTACTTACTTTAAATCATATACTAGTACAAAAGGTGTGAATTTTGTCAATAACCATTAAAAATTAATTTTAACCAGCAGTTAATTAAATAAAGTATATAAAATAGTTTTACAAAAAAATTCTATAATTATAAAATGATATGCAATTCTCACCCATCATCTGTGATAGATTCCACCAGAAACTGTAGCCAAGTCTGGGCGCAAGTGTGAAACTGACCCTGAACGCCCCTGACCACTTCATACAGCAGCCTCCCGCACCCCGGCACACCCTGGGGAACAACAGCACTCAAGCGAGTTTTTACCTATTTTCCAGCTTTACTACTTTGATGATGATTTGCCATTTTAATTATATGCCTAGTTCCACTGGTTGTTACCTAAAGATTCCAGCACGATTTTTAAATGTAGAACTTTAAGTACAGTGTAGCAATATTTTTATTCTACAATTTGGTTATATAACATACAAGGAAAATCAACAATTATTAAAAATAATAACTTTTCCATAAGAATTTTTAGTGTAAGGCCTCCTAAGTTATAAAAGTGGGGGGACTGACTAATTCTCCAAACACATATAGCCTAATCTATGATAGTTACGATTACAGGAATGAAACACATGAATGAAATACACACAGGTCTCTTTATAGGCTTTCTATTATATGAAGTCATGCGAAAAACCCCCTTAGCTTAAATAAACAGGGGGATTTTACAAATGCCTAATTAAGCTTCATTCTGTATACAGTCACATCTTATACTCACATCATTTGTTTTGATGACTGATTTCAAAACAAGTTTTAAAAAGTTCCTCTTATCCTTGACTTTTCTTGCAACAAATGCAAAACTTTCGGCGGCGAAATTGTTTATGTACTGAGGTTTTGAAGAGCTCAGAAGCGGCAGAAGTTGCTCGAACACAATATTTAAATCTCTTACCAAAAACCTCCATAGGTACTTAAATAGATATGCAAGGCATGTGAAAGCCCACTCCAACTGATCAGTATTTTTCGTATTCAGGAGATTCAATATTTTTGTTAGCAAATCAGAGTAGAATGGATAAAATTCTTGTCTCAAGTCTTGGGCCAAAGCAACAACTAACCTAAAACAAAATTTAAATTAAATATTATTGACTAGCCTACGTCTAAATCAGCCATTATTAGACTAATAATAACGTTATTCAAGTTTTGGCTACTCATCACTTTAATTACAAATAAAAAACAAGAAATTGTTTTAAATTGGAATATATTTCGGCTTCTTTTTATCTGAAGCCATCTTCAGCCATAGTAAATAAACAAATCATTGACAATTCAAAATGATTGTCAAGCGTTTGTTTATTTACTATGGCTGAAGATGGCTTCAGATAAAAAGAAGCCGAAATATATTCCAATTTAAAATAATTTCTTGTTTTTTATTTGTAATTAAAGTGATGAGTAGCCAAAACTTGAATAACATTGAAACAACCATCACAAAAAACACATACCGTCAAGAACTAATAACAACATACAACATGGATTGGCCAAAAAACAAATAGCAAATAACTTATGTTTCATTAAAAAACGTAATATCTAATGCATCTAATATCTAGGCGTATCTATGTTTTCAATGTAATATCTAATTTACTTCACTTTAGCAAACTGTATAAGCATGTAAAACATACTCTAAAGCCTCTACAGCAATGCAGAGAGTAATAATATTACATTTCTAACAGAACTACAGCCCATTCCAACATAATATCTTAATTCTTTTTAAAAATATTTATACAAACTACAAAGTTTAGTAGTATAACTAAGGTATAGTTAATGTATTAGTTCTAATTTTGGTTCTCTCCTTCCATTTGAATTTAAGTTATATCAAGTTAAAGTATAATTAGGTTAATGGAACGGTAGGCCTAAATGTTTACTTTCCGGTACTCCTCCCGAAATTGAAATTTTTTTTCCAAAATGTAGGAAATAATGCCCTGATTCTGAAAATGATAATTTTTTTCCGCGGAAAACGTCGGAAAATGCCGGAAAATCGGAAAAACCGAAATAAATTTTCACCTCGGAAATGGGTCATGTGGGTACTCAAATTAACCAGGAGAACAAGCTAAATAGGAATATGCAAGAAGTTTTAAGATCCGATGTATATTAAAGGAATTACAGCAAAAAAAGTGTCAGAAAAGCGGTAGATTTGGACAAAAAAGTTTTTTGGTTAATGTTTTATGATTTTGCTTAATTTGTGGTAGCTAAACTTAGGTTGTGATACATTAAGTTAGTTTAGATAAGTAAGGGTTAGGTTAGGTTAGGATTGGTTAGGTTAGGTTTGGTTAGGTTAGGATAGCTTAGGAGAGGTTAGGTTTAAATAAGATAGGTTTTAATGGCAAAGTTTGTATTTGTTATTGATATAGTTATATTTTTATGTAATTTTTTCACTTTCCCAACCTTATCTTTACTTTACTAAAGAATTTTAAACAAATCCTAATGTAACCTCACACAATGTAACCTAACCTAATATAACCTAACCTAACCTTAGCTAACTAAACCTGACCTCATCCAATCCTAACTATCATAACCATACATAATAAACCTAATTCCTACAAAATGAATATTTACATAACTTAAAACGACCTTACAAAAATAATTTATCAACTTATTTGATATTTTTTTATTTTTGTTGTTATTGTATGTTGGATCATGAAAATTCTGTTATTATTGTTCACCTCTCAATTTCCGTTAATTTGAGTACCCACATGACGTATTTCTGGCGAAGTTTTTCTTCAGATTTTCCGACACTTTTCCGGCCGTATCTTGGTTAATATGCATCGGATCTTGAAAATTCTTACATTTTCTTGTTCAGCTCACTCTTCCAGTTAATTTGAGTACCCACATGACCTATTTCAGTTAAAAAAAGATTTTTCCGGTTTTTCCGATTTTCCGACGTTTTCCGCGGAAAACGGCTGTCATTTCCAGAATCAGCGCAAAATTTCCTATAATTTGAAGAAAAATTTTTCGATTTCAGGAGGAGTACTGGAAAGTAAACATTTACCAATGGAACTATAATTTGGAAGAGGAAAGGATATTATGGTCACGTTCATCGGTGACAAGCCTATCACTCACAAATAACAAACGAAAACCCACGAGTTTACTTCACGAGATCCTGCCATATTAATGTGAGCGAGAGTGATGAAAAATAAATGTTTACAGTGAAACAGTCTATTCACTTAACATGGACATGTCATTAGCAGCACATTTTAGTTTGTTTGTTCCTGAATTGTTAAACGAATCATACTTTAATTCTTGGTCTTAAAATTAATCACTTTTTACTAAATAGGAACTTGAAATTTTGGCAACTGAATTAGCCTTTATTTCTGATCCATACCACCTTCATTCATGAGGTCAAGCCTGTTGCTGGCAAACGATAAAGATACGGTAATTATACATTTGCTCCTGTTTCATAGTTTCTTTTTATTCTTACTATAGGCCTAAATATAAATTATTAACCCATAATTCATCCACATTCAAATTAACAGCAGCCAAAGCTGCATGCTGGTCAGGCAACAGACAAACTATAAATAAAAAAATTTAGTTTTCACATTAGTCTCTCTTGTTCAGAAACAAATTACGGTACTCAGATGTCAGATGGTTCACACAATTCCTTGAAAATCAATCGATGCAACAAAACTGTCCACAAAAGACTTTCTAAAGGCACAAAGCACACAGGAAAAAATTTTTATTTATCCTCCCCTTAAATACAGATCAACACAGTGGTTTAAGTGTTTGTTTGCTACGCATATGAGATTATATTACTTTGATAAATGACCTTATTTCAGAACTGACAATCATGATTTTGAGGGTTGAACTTTATTCTTATGATAGCATAAAATATTTAATTCTTTATAGAAAAACTTCATAATTTAATCCAAATATTTGAGTTAGTCACATTAAAAGCATATTAAAAGTTGAAAGGTTCACTATTCTGTTTATTTTTTGTAATTTTTAAGAGACCACCAGATGGTCCAGATGGCCAATTCTTTATCTGAATGAGGGTCTGGTCCCAACATCTCTGACTTTGAGGGATTCTGTATTAAACATTAAACTTGTCATTACCACTACTCAAAATTTCAGTCCAAACAACGAGGTTCGTCTAGAAAGTAAGGACACTTTGTCCCTACATCTAGCCCAGTGATCTCATCTTCGTAACTTAGAGTGCGGCCTAAACCTCCACTCTTGGTCCCAATCTGAGCCAAGTCTTGTTGCCGACTGACCATGCAATTCATTCTTACAGCGTTTCAAAATGGCGATGTCCTTTGAAAATCCCTCCAAATTGATGTTACCTAATAATGTTGCTTATTTTAGTTTCTTACCATTTGTTAACACTTTCCTGCCTAAAAATTCCCTTCATCTTGAAAAAGGGTAACCACTTCAGACCAGGCATGGGTTATAGAGGGTTTGTCTAAAAATGTCCCGATTGAGGCAGCAAAGTTCTGTGAAGTTGCTGCTGCTGCAAGGGGCGGGCACCGCGGTGGTATGGGTCAGCAACACCCTCGCCTACGATTGAATTTATCCATGTCGCATGTTTCAAATTGCATATCAAGGTATCGCAGGGTTTCGCAATAGACTCGGAATTACTTTTTTCTCCTCTAAGCTTAAATTCAACAGGGAATAAACTTTTTAGGCCGCAAAACATTATTAAAAATACAGTACTCGCATTCGGCGGGATTTTCAGTTGACACCGCAATTTTAAGAAAGCTGTAAGAAGGAAATGTATGATCGGTCGGCAACGAGACTTGGCTCAAACTGAGTGAAGGAGCGGACCTTTAGGCTGCACACTCAGTCGCGGTGTCGATGTAACAGGGCTAGATGTGTAACAAAACGTCCTTTACTTTCTGGACGACCTTCAAAATTTTCACTATGGCATCCAACCAATTTTCTTTTGATCAGTTGCTTTAAGCCTTTGTTACGAATATAATAATTTATACGTATTTAGCCTAAGGATGAAGCCTCGTTAAAGTAACGTAGCGCAATATTACTCACTCAAGGCAAGGCTGCAGAGAAAACGTGTCTGCTTCTTCTA
Organism: Flexamia atlantica; assembly: GCA_035578135.1. Taxonomy (NCBI): domain Eukaryota; kingdom Metazoa; phylum Arthropoda; class Insecta; order Hemiptera; family Cicadellidae; genus Flexamia; species Flexamia atlantica. The sequence goes on along the minus strand of JAQJVK010000113.1, from coordinate 496,989 downwards.
ATGATTCTGACAAAATGCTCACTATCCTCTCCTTTTGTGCCAATAACTGAGGCAAGGTTTGGACATCATTGCCGATTTTCTTTTTCAAGCTTTCATAGCTCTTTGCCAAATTGAGATCATTACATTTTTGCAATGTTTTGTAGAAGTAGGTTGTGCTGTCTTCTTCTTCATTTTCGTTCAGATGACCCACTCGATGAAAAACATCAACATCGATGTTTGCAATCCGTTCAGAAAAAGGCTGAAACTATTAACAACAAAATGTAAAATATTATTTTTAATTTTGAGTAAGTTAGGCTATTAGGCCTAGGCCTACTATGTGTAAAACAACTTCTTGGCCAGCATGAAACATGCTTTTTGGAAATAACTTACTGTAGGCTACTGAATGTAAGCGCAACACAAAAAGCCATCTAAGAACGCATTAGAATAATTTTTACACTTGTTGGCCTGTTATTCAAATAAAAAATATTCACGCAGAAGAGAGTCAATAAAGGTCAAGGTACCGAAACAAAACGTAAAAGTCAATCATTCACCTTAATCACAACTGACAAATTGTTTATGAAATTCACCTTAATCACAACTGACAAATTGTTTATGAAATACTAACTAGTAACAAACTTGCTCGATTTGATATTATATCGAACTGTATAGGCCTACCTAGCTTTTTAGGATTCAGTAGGGATGTATCACAGTAACAATTAGGTTCAGTTTTGGTTTAAAGTTAACCAGTCTATCAAAATTATCTAAAATGCTGACGACAGACAGACCGCATCATCTATTTTTCCAAAGTGATAGAAAGTCGGAGTCACCGAGTAGTTAGAACTATGGATTTTGATATGTGTATCAACATGGAAATTAATTTAATTGGGTTTTCTACTCTATGACATCTAGTGGAGGAACCAATTTTCTAACGAGTTCTTTAGAGTTTGTTGTTAAAAACTTTCCATGGGTGCTTCATTTAGAAACCTTTGTAAAATAATATTTATAAACATACATAGGCTAATATAAAACTCCCGAGTCTGTCATTCATCTCGAAGGCCTTTCGAGAATTCTTTCAAACTCAATTTTTGTTTGTCTTTCCATTTTGACATGTCATGTTGTTTTATGTTACGTTTGAGTTAATTCAAACATGGACAATCTAAAGCTAAATTAAAAAAGAATAAAAAATATGAACACATAACCAAACATGAAATAGGCCCGACCTGACTTAGAATCTAGAACGTAAATGCAAATATTGAAATGACTGCAATGTTTAGACCACCATCCATATTTTCACTTTCGACAGTTCGATATGTGGTTAAGAATTCAATATTTTCATCTAGCAATCACTTTAACCTTGATGAATATAATGATTTTAAGTTAAATAGGTATGAAGTTTGGTCAGCATTTGTTTTGGAACGTTTGAAAAGAATTTTTAAATGAATTTGAGAGCTTAAGCTTACCTTGAAAGTATTTGATTCTTTGTGACGTAGAGGTTTGTTCTTCATGTTGACTGAATGAAGTGATTTAAACCAGTGGCCAGGACCAATTGTTCAGCCACATTGCTTGGCTATCATGAATAACACTTATTAGTTCAAGTGGCTTTGAAATGCTTTATAAATAGAGTTCTCACAAAATTATTAATTGAAGGAAAAAATCAAACAAATTCTGAAGGAGACGACTAGATCCTAACCTCACAAGCTCAAGCTACACATGACTTAACCTCAAAATTTGTTTTTGTCTTGATCATGTGGCCAACGACGATTTTCATTGGCCACACAGCTGTCATGGTGTTGTTGTGCGTGACTATCATCAGCTGATATTGCAATTTTCAATCCCAAATCAGAATGGCCACAACACGTATTTTTTAAACTATAATTACCATAATTACCATCCTCTTCACCCTTGACCAGGCAACTGGATAGGCTGCCTCAATTTTTAATATATACTATTTATATAATTTATATTTCTTGATAAATTACTTGATAATTTTTGTACTAAAACTTGTTCAAAAATTGGTTAATTAATAGATTAATAACTTCATTATTAATGGTATTATTTATTATTATTAACTTTAATATTGTTGGTTGGTTCTTACTAGGCTTAACTAAAAAAAATTGGTTGTTATTGTTTTAATTTAATTATACGTTCATTAGTTAAGTTTTTTTTCTATGGTACAATAATCTTTGACTGTTTGCATTTTTACCTTGTTCAAAAACACTGTACAACGCGATAGTTCTTGGCGTTGAATTTATACACTAGAGGTTTTAGAAATACAACTTACTTATTTCGTCATGATGCTTGCAATAAATTACTATTGAAAGTTTCCGATACTTCCAGGAGTTTTTGCGATAATGCTGGGAGTTTTTGCAATAATGTCGAGAGTTTGAAATTCTGTCAAGAGTGCGATAATGTCAAAAATTTGCGATAATGTTGAGATTTTGTGTTGTTGTGTTCACAGATCGCCAACGGCAATTATATGAGCTTCATGGGGAGCTGAGGGGTTTGACTATGCAAAAGTGTAAAGCGGATCGTTTAAATTTGGATTATGGTCGAAAACATGAGCGAAAGACAAATTAATTTTGAAAGGGCGATATTGTGTTGTATCAACATCTTTGCAATTAATTGAAGAAAAAGGGAATTAATTTATCGACCATATGCGGTATAAAAAATGAAAATGTTTCCCGAAGCGACATAAATATGAAATCAGTTCTGGAAATGAATATTATTTCCAACTGAAAATTCTAAAACCCCCGAAAATCGGAAAATCCGTTAAATTTCCTGTTACGTATTTCACGGATATCTAAGATTAACTGAGTTTATGAGCTATACACAGTAATTTTTATAGTCTTAACACAAATCAACATAAATATGGGAAAGCATTGGAGATCTCGATTTCATTTTTTTACGAAATATGTCACATGAGAAAGAAAGTGTTTTCCAAATTAAAGTACGTAGAACCCCTCATATCCGGCTACCTCGGGACCGAGCCTTGGCCGGATAACGATATGGCCGGATAAACCAACCTACTATAATTACAGCCATTTGCATTAAATTAATCTTACATAACTGATAAATAAAGTCATAAGTAGTGTAAAATACTCTTTTTTAGGGTTATTAAAAACACACACTTTGTTAAACCAATAACATATTATTTACTTTAAAATAAAATTAAATTACGGAATGATAGTTCACAAAAATATTCACTGCAGTACAGAACTGTAGGCTTCATTATATTTGTTTTACTTTATGAATAAAGAAAACTCATATTGATGTTAAATAAAGATGAATGTAAAAAATTTCTTACTAGCCTATAAGTCGGCTTTAAAGATTATTAGGCCTTAAAAAGTCAACAATTATCAGCTTATAGTTAACTATCTCAACTAAGTTATTTTCATAAAAATACAATGTAAACAGATGTACCGTGGATGGAGCGTTCAAGTCGAGTTAGCGCGCGCGTCTACTCGTACGTAAGCCAAGGGAAATATATTTTGATATTTACTTTCAGGAAGCGGCCGGATAAACCGAGGACCGGTAAATTCGAGGCCGGTTATGAGGGGTTCTACAAATTAATAGAAATCTTGAGCTAATCAAATCAGAAAGATGTTCGGCTCGGTCGTCATTGCCGTACAAAAGAGCATAACGTTAAAAAAGTTGTTTGAAATTCATTGTTGGTGATGGTGATTTTATATTTTGATTTGGATTTTTGCAGACATTTGCCATCACTGATTAGTAAAAAAAAACTGTTTTTTACTAATCAGTGATGGAAAATGTCCGCAAAAATCCAAATCAAAAGTTAAAAAAGTTTTTCCAATTGAAATTCGAAAACCGCACCGGGTCGCGCCGCGCCGCGTGGCTGCGGCCAGAGAGAGAAGAGTGAAAAACCACCGAATTTTTACGATTTATGATTAATCGGAGTGAAGCTGATGAATAAATGGTTAATAAGTTGGGTCGAAAAAACTAAATTTTGGAATTTTGAATTATAATAGGTCTCAAAAGTTGCGTAATAGCACGTATAATACTAAAAAAAACTTTTAAAAAATCACATAAGATCTTCCGGTTGTGCAATGACCTTGAAGTTTAACATGTAAAACTCCATAAGAGAATTAGTGAAAAATCATAATTCAGTTTATGCTGGACATTCATAATCGTACAAAAGATTTGCCATGGAAAATGAAAAGAGCTTTTAAAACAGTTTGAAAAATGGTATAATTTGTGCAAATGAGCATTAGAATTATTGATTTAATACAAGCCAAAAACTTGGAAAAATGTCTAAATAAGGAATTTTTAGTAGGCTATACATCGACAATACTGTTGCCTATTTGGACACATTATATCATTTTTTTAAACTTTTTAAAGAGCTCTTTTCATTTTTCATGGCCAATCTTTTGTACGATTATCGATCCCCAGCATAAACCAAACTAAGATTTTTTACTCATTCTCTTATGGAGTTTTACAAGTTAAACTTCAAAGCCATTGCGCGACCGAAAGATCTTATGTGATTTTTTTGAAGTTATTTTTTCAGTATTCTACATGCTATTACGCAACTTTTGAGACCTGTTATGATTCAAAATTCCAAAATTTTGTTTTTTCGACCCACCCTTATGTTTATCAGTCTCTCACTGGGCCCCACCTCCCCGCGGTCCGCAGCTGGGAACGAAGCCAAGGTCACCCGACCATGGGCGGAGTCTAACATCGTTTAACTCTAATAACAGAATTGAAGACCATACAAACAGGGTGTCTGCTGATTCTGTACAACAAGTACTACAGTTTTGCTTGAATACTGGAATATTATGCCAGCCAACTGGTATTATTTGTTTGTTTAATACTGTTAATGTTAATTGTTTAAATTGTTCATTGTTATACACAAGTATGTTTCTGTATTATTTCTATAAACGTTAGGACTGTCCCCAAAGTACTTACACTTAATATAAATAATGATTTTCATGTAATTCTTCTAGCCCTGCGCGTGCGTTTTGCACTTTGACTTTGAATATATGAGTTTAAAATTATAAACCTACTTAATTCTTTTCAGCGATTGGTTCATGAAACAAATTTTTTTTTAGTTTATTTTGTATATTAAAAAATATATAAACTTTAAAAGTTTACATTCACTCAACTGAGTTCTCTCAGTTTTACTACTTTCACCATTTATGTAATTCATATCTTAAATTTAAAATATGCATGGGAAATGTCACACAAAATCAATGTCATTGATTTTATTACCGCCTTTCGACTTTCTTGGCTTATTCTCAAAGAAATGTCTTCCCAGGTCAATTTTTAATGGAGTTTCAAACTTTAAACAATGAACTATGTTGTTTTATTTTCATATTTGAACAACGTTTCTTTTTTTGGGTTAAAAATAATTATTAAACAGCAGGTTTTGATTTATAATATTGGTTCTGTAGCTAAATTTGGAGAAGTTTAAAGTAAATATGGCCCTCCAATAACAAAAATAAAGAGTTTTATGAAATTTGATTTCAAATAAAGAAAGAAACAAGTCTTCACTTGTAAAGTTAATTATATAGTTGAGTATATCTAATCACTTTTTCTGGCTACTATTACATAAACTTCCAATATCCATTGAAAAACTTTTTGTTGCAATTATAATTCTATCTTAAGGGCATTATTTTCACTAAATCTATCCATCTAATTGATTTATTTAAAACGGACATCAAACATGTTTTCGGAATGTAATGGTACCCCCCTTTTCAAATTTTATTGTCTGCAAGTTGTACTGGAATAAAAAAACTGAAATTCCAAAACCAGTTGTCAGTAGACACCCTGATAAAATGAAAAATGGAATTTGATTTGTTCAAACAGTTTTGTACGGGATGAAAACTCAATATCCTATTAAAACAACCAAAATGTCTACAGTTTTTGAAACATATTAGTACTTTATGAAGATGTTTACCCCCCCCCCCCCCCCCCCCAACTCCACCCATGTTGGGCAATAAAAATCCTCGGTACGGCTAGAGGGGCTGTGGCGGATGACAGAATTAATAAAGCATCTGAGCAAAGAAGGAGAGTCAAGGAGAAAACTTAAAGACGATGAACCTGGATCAAACGTTCCAAAAATTACCACCAAATATTTAGAAGGGTTCTACGAAGGCTACAATAAAACTACCTGAGCTTCTGAGTATGAGTAATTATACCACTGTATGATTAATTATGCCGCTGTACTGTGATGTGATGGATTGAAATATTGAAAGTAATGAATAGACTTCCAATGAGTTTTGCAATCTATGCGGGGTTGTTCTAAAGAGTAATTTTATGGACTTTTGGAATCCTTAAATGGAATCCTCATTAATACCCCGCTAAGAGTTAGAAAATAGTTTTAAAATTCAGTTATTTAGCTTAGGAAAAAGAAAAATGACCACCATTTTGAATTGAAACCAAGTCCAAATTATATATATATTCCAAATTAGAGTGAGTCTTTGTATCAAAGCTCTCCCTCCATTCCCATCAACGACTTCCGCTGTTTATATTCTGTAAAAATCAGCCGATCATTGAAACAGGTGAATCAATACCTTGAAACTACTACATCAGTTAAATGAATCTATAAGTTTATTCAGGAAATGTGTGGAGTAAAGTGCCTCCCCTTAACATTCGCATAGAAAAGAACCAATCAGGGAAGAGACAACCTATATGTTCCTAGGGATGGTTCAGCCGTTCCACTTGGTGATTTGAAATGAAAAATACAAACCACTTGATATGAGCAATAACCAAAGTATTGATCAATGCATTTATTTATCTTGTGGCTATATCGTATGGCTTTGCCACTAGCCTGTCCTTGTTTTCATTTATTCTGTTTATTTTTAATGTTTACATTGGTGTGTTTACTTTTTGTTTTTTAGAGTTGTTATCTTACTTAAGAATACAAATGTTGATCTACAACTAATTACATCCTTTTATTTACCGTACATTAATTTATATTTTATACTTTATAATTAATAAAGTATATTGGTGACCCATTAAATATCTATCACTGTCAGTTAGTTCAATTGCAAATATGAATGATCAGGAATCTATTCCAATCCCTGGTACGCCAGATGCCAGTGTAAGTATTTCGCCAGTTCAAGTAAAAATACCACCATTTTGGACCAAAAATGTCTCATTATGGTTTCACCAAGTAGAGTGCCAATTTTCTCTTCATGGAATCTCCAAGGAAACAACAAAGTACAACCATATCATGAGCTCACTAGACACCGAAGTAGCTAGTCACCTCACCGATTTCATTGCCAAACCTTTGTCTTCAACCCCCTATTCCGACTTGAAGGAAAGACTCTGCAAGGAATATGAGGTCTCGGAACACGTCAAGATGAAGCAACTAACCACTGAAGTTTACCTCGGGGACAGGAAACCTTCAGCTCTCCTACGTGAAATGAGGACTTTAGCCGGCACTCAGGTAACTGATAACTTCCTCAAAGTTATTTTTATGCAACGTTTACCTAACCATATGCGTACTGCCCTAGCTGCTTCTCAAATTGATTCACTAGATGAATTAGCTAGGTTAGGAGACCAAATAGCTGACCTCTCAGCTGTTGATAATCACATTTGCGCTCAAGGAACTATTGCACAACCTACTGATCGTATAGCTGCCTTGGAAAAGCAAGTCAGTGATCTAACACAGTCAATTGATGAACTTATTAAGACAGGTAAGCGAAACATGCAAATAAAGCAAAAGCACGGGTATAATCCTAAAGGCAGTGTTGATCAAAATGATATCTGTTGGTATCATTACAAATTTGGCAAAAATGCTAAAAAATGTATTCAACCGTGTTTGTTTACGTCAAACAGTAATCGACAACAGGGAAACTTCCTGCCCCTTCACTAAATGCGGCTGAAGATGACAGGGGCTTTAAATCTCGCCGCCTATTCGTCACTAACTTAATTTGTGGTCGAAAGTTTCTTGTTGATTCCGGAGCAGACATCTCTGTTCTGCCTCGCACTAACATGGACGAACTTACCGAGAGTAATAGACAATTATTTGCTGCAAATGGTTCCATAATTAAGACGTATGGTAAACGTAACATTAATCTTGATTTAGGTTTGAGAAGGAAATTTTCCTGGTCTTTCATGATTGCAAATGTAACGCAACCCATAATTGGAGCAGACTTTTTATCACACTATGGTTTACTGGTTGATATTAAAAACCAAAGACTAATCGATAATAGGACTCAATTGTCAGTTTTAGGGTTTCAAGCAATTTCAACACAACAATCTGTTTTAGTACTTGATCCAAATGGAAAATATTCCAAACTAATCTCACAATATCCTAACTTACTTAAGGAAAACCCTAACTTCCATGTGTCACAGAACACTGTATTTCATTCAATACAGACAACAGGTCAACCGGTGACTTCTAGAGCTAGGCGTTTACCCCCTGAAAAGCTTGCGGTAGCAAAGGCTGAGTTTCACAAAATGATTGAATTAGGTATTTGTAGACCTTCAAAAAGCTGTTGGTCCAGTCCACTTCATTTAGTACCAAAAAGTGATGGTTCATGGAGACCTTGCGGGGATTATCGTGCCCTCAATGCCAAAACAGTTCCTGACAGATATCCAATCCCATATTTACATGATTTTAACAGCCAATTAAATGGAAAAAATATATTTTCCAAAATTGATCTTGTTCGGGCTTTTCATCACATTCCGATAGCTCCTGAAGATATCTCAAAAACTGCTGTCATAACGCCTTTCGGGTTATTTGAATTTCTCAAAATGCCCTTCGGATTAAGGAATGCAGCCCAAACCTTTCAGCGATATATTAACTCTCTTCTACAAGACTTAAATTTTACATTTTGCTACTTAGACGACATCCTTGTTGCATCCTCCTCTGAAGATGAACATGTTAATCACTTGAAAACAGTTTTCGATAGACTCAATGAACATCATATTAATATTAATACAACCAAGAGTGTGTTTGGAGTGTGTGAGATTGCTTTCCTCGGCTATTCAGTTTCCAAACACGGCATATCCCCTCTTCCCGATAAAGTTAATGCTATTGTAAGTTATAAGCTTCCTGAAACCGTTCTTCAACTTCGAAGATTTCTTGGACTTATAAATTTCTACAGACGTTCTCTCCCTAACGCAGCTGCTATTCAGCAAAAACTCTTTGATTTGTGTAAGGGTACCTATAAACATGACAGGCGGAAAGTAAGTTGGACTCCGGAATCTAAAAAAGCTTTTGAGGATGCCAAAAATCAGTTAGCCAATGCTACGCTTCTAGCACACCCATCTCCTGATGCCCCTCTAGCGCTCATGGTCGATGCATCTGATTTTGCTGTCGGTGCCTCTCTTCATCAGATTTGCAATGGAAACTATGAACCTCTTGGGTTTTTCTCAAAGTCTCTTACACCTACTGAAAAAAAATACAGTACATACGACAGAGAGCTCCTGGCTGCATATCTTTCTGTAAGACATTTCCGTTATCTGGTTGAAGGACGTAGTTTTGTTATATATACCGATCATAAACCTCTGTCTTTTGCCTTTACAAAATTCTCTGATGCATCTAGCCCGAGGCAATTGCGACACCTGGACTTTATTGGACAGTTCACTACTGACATACGGTACCTACCAGGAAAACAAAACATCCCTGCTGATTTCATGTCGAGAATCGGTGCTATTGATCTACCTCCAACGGTTTCATTCGAAATGATATCTCAGATGCAATCACAAGACATTGAACTGAAGAAGCTCAAACAGTCAAATACAACTTCATTAAAATTTCAAAGTATTTTGCTACCTAATGGCTCAGAACTACATTGTGACATTAGTACTGGAAGACTGAGACCATTTATACCACAACAGTTTAGGAGACAGTTATTTGATTCTCTTCACAACTTGGCACATCCTGGCATTAAAGGATCTCTGGATCTTGTAAAAAAACGTTTTGTTTGGCCCTCCATTAATAAGGATGTCAGACTTTGGGCCAAATCATGTGTTGCTTGCCAGAAGTCCAAAGTTTGGAGGCATACTAATAGTGAGATTGGCACTTATAATCAAAGTGATGGGCGTTTTTCTCATATCAATGTTGACTTAGTTGGACCTTTACCACCTTCTCAAGGATTTACGTACTTGTTGACAATTATAGACCGCTTCTCCCGTTGGGTCGAGGCAACACCGATTAAAGACATTACTGCTGAGACAGTAGCTGAAGCGCTACTCTCTACCTGGATTTCAAGATTTGGAGTTCCTCAAATGATCACTACAGATAGAGGAAGGCAATTTGATTGCAACTTGTTCCATGAGTTAACCAAACATCTTGGTATCCATCACATTAGGACTACTGCATATCATCCTGCAGCTAATGGAAAAATTGAAAGGTGGCACAGACACTTGAAGTCTGCACTGACAGCTCACCTTGCGTCTGACTGGACACGAAAGTTACCAGTTGTATTACTTGGATTAAGATCTTATGTCATTCCAGAATACAACGTCACTGCTGCTGAAATGACACTTGGTCAATCCATTAGGTTGCCGTGATCTGTTTCAAACCTCGGACGACACATTTGGCATTCCTGATTTCGTTTATAATTTGAAAAGAAAAATGAATGAACTCAAACCGATTGAGGGAAAATACCATTCTTCAAAGAAGATTTTCATCCATCCTGACTTGCGAACATCCAGCCATGTTTTTGTGCGCCATGATGCATCAAGAAAACCTTTGCAACCTGTCTATGATGGACCATTCCAAGTTGTTTCACGGTCTGAAAAATGGTTTAAGGTGCTGACTCCTAGGGGACCTACATCGATCTCTATTGACCGGCTGAAACCAGGGTTCCTCCTTAACGACTCGAATGGTGAAACAAACCGAGAGACCACAAGAGTCGAAAGATCCAGTCCTGACAAAAAAATAAGTGTAAATAACAAAGACACTCAGAAAACTTTGGTGTTCACGAGGTCAGGGCGATGTGTTCGTCCACCAGGTCATTTTGCTCCTCGTTGAAACTAGGGGAGGAGTATGTGGCTATATCGTATGGCTTTGCCACTAGCCTGTCCTTGTTTTCATTTATTCTGTTTATTTTTAATGTTTACCTTGGTGTGTTTACTTTTTGTTTTTTAGAGTTGTTATCTTACTTAAGAATACAAATGTTGATCTACAACTAATTACATCCTTTTATTTACCGTACATTAATTTATATTTTATACTTTATAATTAATAAAGTATAATCTTATGAACTATTTATTTACTTTTTGTAAAGCCCGCTTGTATTTTAAGTTCACTGCTACAAAGATAACCATAATTGGCTTTGTTAACATTGTTACCAGAGCTCCAGTTTATACTTAAGCCCTTTGGAGTTCTGTAGCAATAACAGGTACTCATGTGACACAGCCTGCCAAAATTACAGATGGTGCAGGAGGTGGCGCTTTACTTTAAACTCTCATTGAATACAGTATACTACTATTGAGTGTGAATTTTTATCTAATAACGAAATATCATGCAGTTTTTCATGTTAAGTTTAATAACAATATAGTGTTGAGCCAATTACCATAAGCTGCAGGTCCAGGTTCTAGTCTTAGTAGTGCCAGTAATTTTGTATACATTCACCATCTCTAGTGTTTTTTCCATGTATTATGTGTAAGAAAATTATTTTAGTACATTTTTACACCATTTTACACAAATTTATTTATTTATTTATTTATTTTAAATTTACATGCATACTTTACAGGTAAATCACCCAATTACAAAGATGCAGTTCACATAATTGTCCATTATTTCTCTTGGAGATGATGTGCTATTAATTTTATGCTAGTCACTATATTGAAAAGTATCACAAGAACAAACGACAAACCTTAAAATCTATATTTATATAATATAATATATTAGGCAAGTATAAAAATCTAATATTCAATTTATCTCAAACAACAACGAGTAAATTAAACAATATTACAATAGCTTGATACCGATAACATAATAAAGAGACAAAAATTAAGTAAAATTTAAAAAAAAATAAAAAACTGCCAGGGAGAAATAATTAGACAATGAGACAATAACATCTACAACCCGCTGATGCAATTTTTTTTAAATAATCTCGGTGAATCCGAGAAAATGTCAATATCTACAACTGATAGTAGGCAATTATACGACCTCATCATCCGGAAAAGGGGAGAGGAACCATGTGCCAGCGTCCTAGCCTGAGGTAAGCAGAAGAGAAACTGACATCTTGAATTAAAATTGGGAACCCGGATGGGTAAAGCTGCCAAGAGGGCAGGATCGTCGACCCGTCCCCGGACCAACTTGTACAGAAACATCAACTCCAGGACCTTTCTCCTCAGGCCTAGACTCTCCAACTCAAACATTTCTAATAAATCATCATAAGGTATCTGAGTTGTGTAGAAATTATAGGATTTAAAAAACAAGTGCCTTAAAAATCTTTTTTGAACTTTTTCAAGCGCTTCATAATGAGTTATTTGAACTGGGCTCCATATAATAGCTGCACTCTCTAGTCTTGACCTGACCAATGACATGTACAAATTTAACAATGTTTTTACACCTTTAAAAATTGATCCGCTTCTTATAATAAATCCCATCATTTTATTTGCGCTCGAAATACATTTATCAATGTGATAGGTAAATGATAAATTTGAGTTGATGTAAACACCTAAATCTTTTACCATTTCTACTCTGGATAATTTGACACCATCAAGTAAATAGTCCTGATTTACAAAAAATATAGATCTTGTAAACGTCATTACACTGCATTTAGAAATGTTAAAATTCATTTTGTTTTTCTTACTCCACAAATTTACTCTGTCAAGATCTGCCTGTAATAAATTAGCGTCCTCTTTGCTCGAAATGTGCATAAAAAGTTTTAGATCATCAGCAAATAACAGGGCCTGGGATGATAACAGACATTCAGATAAATCATTAATTAAAATTGTAAACAGACATGGGCCCAAGATTTGACCCTTGAGGAACACCCGACTGAACCGTAAAAGAAGGAGAGCAAGAATTGTCATAGTAAACAAATTGTTTCCTATTACAAATATATGATTTAAAAAAGGCTAATAAACTATTTGAAATCCCATAGAAATTCAATTTTCCCAATAAAATTTGATGGTCAACCCTATCAAACGCCTTGGCCAGGTCAAGAAATAAGGCATCAGTCTGAGTCTGAGAGTCCAGGCCCGAGGAAACATAAGAAATAAAATTTAACAGATTGGTGTTAATAGAACGTTGAGGTACAAAGCCATGTTGAATAGGTGAAATGTACTTTTTTAAATGACTGAGTAACGGTTTGTGAATTATTATCTCGAAAATTTTGGCTGGTATTGATAAAATAGCAACTGGTCTGTAGTTTTTAATTTCCGATTCCTTACCACTTTTAAATATTGGAGTAATTTTAGTTATTTTCCATTTCTCAGGAAATATATTATTTCTTAAACTTAAATTAAAAAGAAAAGCCAGGGGTTTAACTAAAAATTCTGAGCATCCCTTAAAGAGATACTGAGGCAAAAGATCGGGTCCTGTTGTTGCTTTTGACTTCAATTGTTTGATGGCATCCAGAACCTGATGCTCCGCTATCCGGTCCAGGGACAGGCACGACACACCCGGCATGACAGGCCCGCCACTCGCCGCTTCCGCCGACGGCTCCACTTGATACTTGCTGTATACTGAGCAAAAGAAATCTCCGAAAGCCCCGGCGATGGCAGATCCATTGTCGTAAATCGCCCCATTGTAATTCATTACTAAGCTGCGATTGTTTACCTTGCGTTTAGCTCTGACAAACTGCCAAAACATTTTACTATCCTCGCTAATTGTATTTTCTATTGAAGATATGTAATTATCATAAGCAATTTTTATGTCGGTCTTTAACATAGCCCTTAAATCCTTAAATCTTTCATAGAATTCTACTTTCCCAGATTTTTTAAATTTCCTATGAAATTTATTTTTTAACTTTAAATTAGAAATTACGTTCGGTGTAAACCAAGAAGGATATTTTGAGCGGTGAGTTTTCTTAAGAGGACAGTTTTTTCTTAAAATTGAATAAACTTCACTGTAAAAATAATCAACAGCTACATCTACATTATTAATTGTGAACAAGTGAGACCAATCTGTGTTTGCAAAGTCTCGATATATTTGTAAGAAGTCCGCTCGGTGATAACAGAATCCAGCTGCGTCCGACGACCTTGAGCGATAAGATAACGGGGCTGACACAGAGCACCTCGCCACCAATGCCGGATGATAAGGATCTTCTACAACTAACGGATTATCACAACGTAACACTTCTACACAGTCAATGTTGGAAATAATCAAATCTAATGTTTTATTTTGGAAATTGCGAACATTATTTTTTAGAAAACAAGCATTAAGGCTCAAAAATTGCAACAGCTCTTTACACAATACATCTCCTTGTAACAAGTCATAATCATTGCCAAAAACTTGAATATTAAAGTCCCCAATAATAATTATTTGTGATTTATAATTTTTGCAGGCATTAATCTCATGAACCTTATCAAAGAAATTCTGATAGACAAACAAAGAAGATCTTGGTTTGAAATATACCACACAAATATAAATGTTATTGCCTTTGATATTTGGAATTTTTACCCAAACACAATCACAACCTGGTGTATTACTATCCAAATCATCTAGTCTACAGCATTTGATGTCGTTTGGTAAAGCTAACAGAACCCCACCTCCTCCTGACATGCCACATGCTAAGAGGTCCCTATCCTTCCTGAATACATTTAAATTACTTGGTAAAACTTCTGATGAATTTATATCCGACTGTAGATTTGTTTCAGTTAATGCAATTATCTGACTATCAAGACATAAAACATTTGTAAATACGGAATCTAATTTGGTTCTCAACCCTCTAACGTTCTGATAATATATACTGATCTCAATCAACTCACACGACATCTATAATAATTTAATAAATACAATAAATCCCCATAATAATTTAATAACATCTATAAATAACTTAAATTCATATATTGTAATAAATACACCTAACAATAAATAGTATAACAAAGTTAATAATTTATTAAAAAACCATGCATTAAAAACATGTTTCCATGCAAAATATTTGTACCCTTATTATTTTTTTATATCTGTACTAAAAGTTTTAAGTTAAATAAATCAAGACTCAAGACAAATGCAATGTAGGAAATGGTAACCTATCACGGATAACTTTCAATGTACTATATATGGTAAAGACATTATATTTTAATACAATAACTAGAACGTAAATAAACATCCAAATTTTTAAAGACAAAAATACAACAAATAAACTTATCAACAACAATCTACCTATAATTAGAAAAATAACATACCTATTGTGACATCGCATTACAAATTTGATTTTCTTGGAGCCCAACAATTTAAATATCGTATCCCAAACAAATTAAAGATTTTGAAGATCGTTCGATGAGGAAATCCTTATCGCCGGTGCCTTGCCCTTCTCCTTCCGAACGTAGATGTTACAATTGGCCGTCCACACCTGGCTGTAGTTCTTCTCCTTTGCCGCCTGTCGCGTAATCCGCAGTAGCTCCCGGGTCGAAGCCGTCAGCGACTCGTTGACATAGACGGGGTTCTCACTGGCGTATCCGAGGTCCGTTGCCTTCAGATTACGTTTGATTTTTCGTTTTCTCAAGAACTCCTCCTTATCCAAGCGGCTCACAAACTTAATTATAACTGGTCTTGGGTTAGATTTGGAGGATTGTCCCATACGATGAACAGCGTCAACCAGGCTCGTAGACCAATCATCAAATTGCAAAGCAACAGCTAGGCGACGCACCACATGGTGAATATTTTCCCCTCGGTCCTCCGATATACCATATACTATTACGTTGTTCCTATGAGAATACTGTTCCAAAGAATTGATTTCATTTTGTAATGAATTCAAATTAGCCTTTAATTTTTTGTTTTCTTCCACCACACCTCGCACTTTCTCCTCACATTCACTGATTTTAATGTTCTGATTATTAATTAACTCTTTCAAATCTCCGATGTTTGAATGACATAATTCAAGGGACGCTCCAATATCTTTTTGCTCATTTTTTATGTCACGAATATCATCAGTGTTCCGCTGAAGAATTTCCATTATAGACGTAAGTTTCTGGTCGATCGTCTGCATTGAGGCCGCGAGGGCGGTGTTTGTTGACGTTGCGGTATCAGCAGCTGGTGTCGTCTGCTCCGGTGTGTCGTTCTCGTTCTTGGCCGCGCCGCGAGTCGTGACCTTGGATCCTCCCGCCATTTCACAAGGTTATGTCCGATGCTGGCTCCGACAAGTAATAAATAATAATACTCACGGGATACTTATTGTAAACTAATATCTGACAGGCACGGACGATTCACAATCACTTCACTCGACTGTATGACAAAAATAACTGCCCGTCAATAACTTTATCCCTGCAAACAACTAGTTTATTGCGGAGCCGACACGAACGCGTATTTACGCACAGCTCATCCCCACTCCAGTCAAATGGTTTATATAGTGTGAAAAAATGATAAGTTTGAATTTAGCATGGGAAAAACCTATAGCATGGGAAAAATCATTATCATGCCTCAATTTAGAAAACAATTGGACTTCGCAGGCGGTTTTGATACATAAACAATTCAATATTGTGGATTTTGGCTTGAAATAAAAGCTCCAGCCCACCGTTTTATTCAGCCTGGGGAGGGTTAAGGTATGAAGTAATAACAGAGCGAGTCAACCTTGGGATTCAGCCTTTATTCAGCCTTGAGATGTTGAGTTTATGATCGTAGAATGAACAGGTGGCCATCACATCCGGAGTTGCTTCGTTCCAATGAGCTCCGTACACGATACTGGAGTGACCCTGGTAGTGAGCGACGGCTGTAAAAAAGAATATATTCAATAGAATCAACGACAAAAACCAGGTTTCAACCTATCTGTCTATATAAAACCCAAAATACCCGTAACTCATGAGAAAACCATGAGTCTGACACCCATCGACCCTATACTTAAACAAAAGTTCTCGGTGAGAATGTCCCAAGGAAAATATTCGTTTTTTTATAACATTTTCCCTATGGGTATCGGATTGACTAGAATACATAATACACTAATACATGATATACTAAATCACCTTTAAGAATTTTGTATTGTACTGACATGATTTTGTTTCTCTCAACACTGAAATATATCTTTACTTGTACCAAAATGCAGTTTTCATTGGTCCTTTTTCCGTCAAAACAAGTTATTTACAATAAATTATCTGTCTTACATTACAAATCATATATCACAACAAAACAATACATTTAAATTCCAGGACACAAATCAAGTGTGCTGTAACTAAATTTGGATTTAAGTTAGTGTGTCATGACGTAAATATAGATAGATGGATTGACTGATTACCTGTCAGGTCCTGGTCGTACACTTTGAATCCGTCATACATGCAAGCGGCTAGCACTGCATCTGTCCCCGGCTGTAGACGCAGCCTCCACACTCCGCCGCCCGTGTGGACCGATCCCAGCGGACACTTGAACTGACGTGTGTCCCAGTGGTGGATCTGTTCATCATAACTGCACAGTCGGAATCAGTAGTGAAATTTAAAATCTGATTATTTCTGAAATAGTATATTACATTACTAGGCCGAAAAGAACATTTTATTGGACGAGTATGACTCGCCTCCACTCGTGCGGGATTTTCAGTATGATAACACTTACCAGCCATATAACGTACGATACTTTTCATCATAGTACTCATAAAAATATTTTAATCATGATGTACTCCTCGCATACACCACTAATACTACTACTAATATCTGCAAAAATGAAAATCAAAACATAAACTCACTATTAACAATAAAGTTAAAACACAAAAGGTACCCTTACTTTATTTATTTTGGTTTTTTGCCCTGGACTGATAGTGGTTTTAATTTATCTGTCCAACCACAGTCCCAAATTAGTTGAAAATCACAACCTGGTTTTAACATCGTGGTGGTTTCACCATGATCACGTGTGGTCAGTCGGGAGAGTCAAGCTTGTAGATAGAAGTTGTAGTCACATTGACCAGTCTCCTCGCGCCAGTACCGTGAACGAGAGTACGTAAATTAAGAAAGCTGACTGTGTCCGTTGAACGTCTGGTGTACCATTTATGTTTGTTTTTGTTCATTCGTATAATATGTGTGAGTGTGTATGTGTCATTTTTAACTCTCGACAATGTCAATGTGACTACAACTTCTATCTACAAGCTTGACTCTCCCGACTGACTACACGTGATCATGGCACAACCTAGTGCCGAAACCAGGTAGTGATTTTCGAATAATTTCGGACTGTGGACGGACAGATAAATTAAAACCACTATATGTACCCTTATTTACTTAGTTGATATTTTGAGGGAAGCTCATCATTGAGAGAACATCATTGTCAATCAAAGCTCATCACCAAGAGAGGCTCATTTGTAGAGCAAAGTTCACTGCCGAGTGAAACTCCACTGTCAAGCAAATCACATTGATGAGCAAAGCTCATTGTCAACCGAGCGAAGCTCACCTCCCGGACAGCAGTCTGTGTTCTGCGCACGGCTGAGCGAAGCTCGTGACCCCCGCCGAGTGGCCGCTACAGGTGACCTTCGCCGCACAAAGCTCGGTCCTCAGGTCATACACTCTCAGTCTGGCGTCGTCGCCGCCTGCGAAGAATAAACGGCTTAGGTATTTTTAACGAATTTCCTATGGAATAGTGAGCTATTGGTATCACCTGCACATTGGCTCTGGGGCATGGGACCATAACTTTTTGGTTTGGGACCCAGGACACAAATAACGCCATCCAAAAAATCATACATATATATTCATACCGGGTGTCCCATAATAGTCCCCCCCCCCTAACTTTTTCCTATATTTTTTTAAATATCAATTCCACACCACCCCCAAACATTACTGGGTAGCTAATACTTCATTTTTAGGGGATATCCAATTTTGGCCGCCATCTTGGATCCGCCATATTGGATCAAAAATAATTTTTTCAAATGTAAAAGTGGTGTTGTGACCCATCATTTCGAATTAGATTTTTTCACTGATTACAATGCCGCAATCCGTTTTTTTAATATCTCAATTGGTTCTCAAGATATGGGTACTTTTAATTAATTTATTTTCAACCAATTTAAACATTACAAATTCATAAAATAGGCTTTTAACCACAAAATAATGCTAGATAGTGACGAATAACCACCATCAGTGATTGTTGAGCGATTTACACTTAACTTTCACCAATGTAAATGTTTCGGCCGCCATCTTGGATCCGCCATTTTGAATTGAGGTAAGTTATTTCAAATATGAAGTTGGTATTGTGACCCATCATTTCAAACTAGTTTTTTACGCCGAATTCAATGCCGCAACCCGTTTTTAATTACAGTGTTTAGTTTTCAAGATATTGACATGTTTCTAATAAAAATCTCAAAAATTATGAATTTTTCAAAAACTAAGTTTTACAGCTAAAAACGGGTTGCGGCATTGAATTCGGCGTAAAAAACTAGCTTGAAATGATGGGTCACAATACCAACTTCATATTTTAAATAACTTACCTCATTTCAAAATGGCGGATCCAAGATGGCGGCCGAAAAATTTACATTGGTGAAAGTTAAGTGTAAATCGCTCAACAATCACTGATGGTGGTTATTCGTCACTATCTAGCATTATTTTGTGGTTGTAAGCCTGTTTTATCAATTTGTAACGTTTAAATTGGTTGAAAATGAATTAATTAAAAGTACCCATATCTTGAGAACTAATTGAGATATTAAAAAACGGATTGCGGCTTTGCAATCAGTGAAAAAATCTAATTTGAAATGATGGGTCACAACACCACTTTTACATTTGAAAAAATTATTTTTGATCCAATATGGCGGATCCAAGATGGCGGCCAAAATTGGATACCCCCTCAAAATTAAGTATTAACTACCCAATAATGTTTGGGGGTGGTGTGGAACTGATATTTGAAAAAATATAGGAAAAAGTTAGGGGGGGGGACTATTATGGGACACCCGGTATATCTAGCTGTTTCAGTGGTGGTCTGAACAGTTAATAGCTGACCAGACCATCAGCTGTGATATCAGCTGGTGATATTAGCTGATATCTGGCTAATGGTGGCGGCCAGTAGAGCTGGCCGCGTAATCATTACGTAATGGCAGCAAATACCCAATCTAATCTTAAAGGGTTAATATGATATCAAAGTTTTGTTTTCTGAAATTGCAAGACAGGCAACACTATTATTATCTGATTTATGGCAATCTGTTGAAAATGGCACTAGCAACCCCTGACACCAATCTGAATATTTAAATATCCAAAACTGAATTTTATTCAGATGATCACATTTCTACTGCATAGCAGAACGATTAAATTAGGGATGTGCGAGTAGCGGTTGAAAAAATGTTTAAAAAAAGCAAGTTTTGAGCTTTTTTCCGAGTTGAGTGGCTATTTTGAAGAGTAAAAGTTAATAACTATCATATTTCTACATGATCATAAAGTCAAAAATAATTATTAGTCAAATGCAATGTAATATTTTTAAGTTATCAACTTTGAAGAAGATACTCGGTTAAACGAAAAATGAGAATGAGTACGGAAAAATCTCAAATCCTTGAAAGAAATAAAGTTATTTTAATTTATCGATATATTAGTAACTAAAATGCACTTTAATTTGAGCCAAACAACGAAAAATATAGATGGCAGATAAAGATTGGGTTTACTGCATGTGAAAAACTTCCATGAAGTTTGATCCCGCATTACCCATTTAGAGTGCTTGACTCAAACTTCTAGACGAAGTTGCCTAGTCGAGTCAAAGTCAAGGTTCTAGTAGAGTTGCTTGTTTCGCAAAACTTTTAGACGAGTCAAGTAATAAAAAATTGAAAAAAGCTTAAACTCGAGTACTTGTGCACACCCCTAGATTGAATGTTCAAGGACTCACCAGTGTAACAGATATTAGGGTTATTCCGGTCCAAATGGACGGTCCACGCCTCGAACTGATGTGCAGTCCAGCTGTGCTCCAATCTGAGACCTGGGGAAAAGACTGCCAGTTATTAAAACTTCAATATTCCAGCTTGCAGTGAGGGTGTGTGTATCATTAATCATTAAATAATTTAGATACAGTAATTCTTGCAGAGCTACTTTTAAAGAGCTCTGAATTCTCACACTACCTTCCATTTACATTATTGAAACCACTTTTTCATTTTAAATTTAATTTAATACAAGGTTGTGATGTTCATTCGTACCATGCAAGAAGCCAGGATTACAAAAGAGTTGTTCAGGACAAGCTTCAGGTGTTTCAACATCTTGCATCGTCTTAGTGCTTACAGCTTACATTATTTTTTTGTTACCTGTTTTGTTTTTCTGATAATCTCACTAAGCAAATGTATTTTTTTACCATAAGTCTGTTATTTGATATCAGAAGCTTAATAAATTTTATAGATTAAGTAGAACTAGAGATCGCCAATGGTCCAAAATTCAACAAATTTTCAAATTGACATCTAATTCTGTAAATTATACTTATTTAAACTAATTTTAGCGAATTTCCCCTATAGGGAATAAGCTGTTACCGTAAGTCTCATGGTAAGACCTAAGCCCGAGACCATCATAACTTTTCTTTTTGAGGTCCCCAGATGCCAAAAACACTATTCGTCCATTTTCATAAATATATATATATATATCTATATATATATATCTATATATATATGTGTCTTTAAGCACGATAACTCGCGTAAAAATGGTCCGATCTAAATGAAATTTGGCATGGACGTGTAAAGTAGTAATTATTCGGACGATTTCGTAAACCAGCCCGATCGGACTACTGGAAGTGGGGGTAAAGGGGGGTAAACCCCCCCAAAAATGGGTTTTTTGAGTTTTTTACATATAAAAATAAAAATTATCAAATTTTTGCTAGCACCATTGAAATCAGCTCAAAAAAACAAACAATTTAGTATTTTGAATCACTGCTCTATGTCCATTGGTTACCGAGATATTGAAAGTGGTAAACACAGTACGTTGTCCCAATGTTAACCTTATGGGAAAATAAGAAAAATTCTATATCTCGCTTATTTCTCAACATATCTTGGTAAAACTTGATAAATGGCTTCTTCTAGATCAGATCTACTAAATATTGAATTAAAACCACCCAGTTTTAATATAACCGTAGCAGCAAACCTGCATACTCATTCCCCATGTTATTCTTATGGGGCTTACAAAAACATGTCAAATCTCGCTACGTTGGATCGAAATATGTTGTTTTGCATTTGAAATTCGCTGAGTATGCAGGTCTGCTGCAACGGGGGTATTTTGTTATTAGGGTGATTGGCGGAAGGAAATTTGCAGTATACAACGATCATGCATATTGTAAGGTAATTACACAAGAAGTTACAGCCTGAAAGTCACACTCTTGTCTATAGTTTGGTGCTAAGCCAAATGTTGAAAAAATTCCCATAAAAACAAATACTCGCACAATGCTGATAACAAAAATATGTACATTTTTGAAATAGATTTTTTAAATGAAGTCATATTTTTTCTTTATAATTTAAGTTAATTATAAAAAATGTTAGTTAAACAAAATTTAAATCCAACTGACTATTCACATGCAAAAATTATCTGGGATGAAGGGAAGAAGTGAGGGAGATCATATACCTCCTGTTTGGTTATTGTTCCGGTATCTCAATTTCAACAAATCAAGCACATGACAGACACATCCTGTATGGCCCTTATTTGACCTCAAGTGGGCTTTTCAAAGTTAAGACAATTTCAGTCAGGAAAGTGTTTGCAAATGATAAGGAGCTGAAAGAAGCAACTTTAACAGGCCAAACCCACTACGCAAGATTTTCAATGGACACCTCTATTTCGAAAAACTGTAAGACTGGAATAAGTTATTGGTCGGTCGCGAGACTCAGCTCACATTGAGAGGGGCAACAGTGCCAGACGTAGCGAAAAAATGTCCTTTTCCTTTCTGGTAGACTTTAGTTATATACAAACCGGTGTTGTCCACTTGGAACGTGGAAATCCTTCCTTTAGAGTCACTAACTGCTATCCGTAAATCTTCGCTCAACGACCAATCCAGTGCCAACGCGAGGACTTGGCTCCCGTCTTCAACATCGGGGAGTTTGATTTTATCCTCTTCCGTCAGCATATCCCGCAGAGATTCTGGTTCTGCAATAATTATCTCAAGTCAAGATGTCTAACTATGTAGGGTACAAAATTGTAAGTAATCAAGATAGGTATTATTAGTTTTATATAGCACTTTAATTCCAAATGTAATGAGTTTTTTATTAATGTTTCAATATAGTAAGTTAGTTTAATATAGTTTGAAATTAATAACTATTTCATTACATTTATTTGGATGTCTTATCGATCTGCTAATTTAAAATCAGGTGATGTAATCGAATTGTGCATGTCTCGATTTTTTATTGAGTCCAGAAATTGATTTTAAACTTAGAGTATAACTATGGAGTCCGATATCAAAGTTTTGACCAAAATACTCCCTTCAGTCCCCAGGAGTGTATATGTTGAAAATGCTATCAATGGAAAATAAAAAATAAAAAAAAACTTGTGTTGGGCCTAATAAATACAAGCATTACAAGCTACAAATAGATAAACAGTAGAAAAACACGAGACTCTTTAATTAGCTATAGTCGGACTAGTAATTCTGTTGGAAAGATGTAAAATTTGCTGTATAAAACCTTTTTTAAACACAAAATTTTACCAGTTTTTGACAATCCCCTTTAAATCCAATAAAAATCATAAATACCCGGTTTTTGGGTATTTACCTGGACTCAGAGTAGATACTCATTTAATACTTTCCTACCCTCTGGGTATTTACCTGGCCCATATCACTAGGAGCTCCCTGAAAACATGAGGGTACCCCCAGTGGAATCCTAACAGGGTTTTAGCGAATTTCCCCTATAGGGAAGAAGCTATTACCGTAGGTCTCATGGTAAGACTTAAGCTCAGGACCACTATAACTTTTCGTTTTGGGGCCCCCAGAAGCAAAAAACACTATTCGTTTGAATTTTTATATATATATATGTCTGTTAGCACGATAGCGGCTGCAAAAATGGTCCGATCTTTATGAAATTTGGTACGGACGTGTAAAGTGGTAATCAATTGGGCGAGTTCGTGAACCAGCCCGATCGGACCACCGGAAGGGGGGGTAAAGGGGGATAAACCCCCCCAAAATTGGGTTTTTTGAATTTTTTACATAGAAAAATAAAATTTATCGAATTTTTGTGGGCACCATTGAATTCAGCTCAAAAAAACAAACAATTTGGTATTTTGAAACACTGCTCTATGTCCATTGGTTACCGAGATATTGAAAGTGGTAAACACAGTACGTTGTCCCAATGTTAACCTTATGGGAAATAAGTAAAATTCTATATCTCGCTTATTTCTCAACATATCTCAATAAAACTTGGTAAATAGCTTCTTCTAGTTCAGATCTACTAAATATTGAATTAAAACCACCCAGTTTTAATATACCTGTAGCAGCACACCTGCATACTCATTCCCCATGTTATTCTTATGGAGCTTACAAAAACATGTCAAATCTCGCTATGTTGGATTGAGATATGTTGTTTTGCATTTGAAATTTGCTGAGTATGCAGGTCTGCTGCAACGGGGGTATTGATAGTTTAAGTACCAATACTGGGTACAGTAACGGAAGATGTCACGATTACAGGTAATGTTGTAGCTGTCTTTTGGTAAACAACTTCAGTTCCCCACCAGGGGAGGCTGGGCTTGACAGCAAGGTGGGCAGGGGTGTTTTGTCGGAGGGCCACCCTGGCTACCTGTCCCTTGAGGCCCTATCCCTTCAACCATTAGATAAAAATATACCTTTGCCCACCCAGTCTAGGCTTGGCCAAACCTATTCCATCTTCCTTCTACTTTCCCTGCATTAATCTGCTAAAGGCTTAAGGCCTAAGGGATATTACAAGGGAAGCTTTTTTTCTTTCTGTTAGCTGTAGAAAAAAAACAAAACAATGGCTGAAGTACCCTCATAGGATTTTACTGCAAGGTAGGGCAACCCAGTCAACCAAATTCCCCACAACAACAAAAAGAAAATACTGCTTTTAATTACCTTGCGTGAGCCTGTAGAGACACAACTCCCCCGCTGCGTTGACTAGTCCCAACAGTGGCTGGCCTCGCACCAGCGTGGGCACCCATTTGCTGTCTAGAACTGCTGATGTCTCCAGCGACTGTAGCAGTGAAAGCTGAGCAAACGTGATGAGTCTGAGTGACCTACGTTCAGCAAGGTCATACTGTAAATAACTGAAATGACCGTGTGATTGATTGTTGTATACAGGGTGTATCCGAAATACACCGAAAAACTTTGGGATATTGTTCCTTAGGTCAAAGCAAATAAAAAATGTCTATAAGTATATATCCTATCTCGCTCTGTTTTCCGTCTGTCGGTCTGAACGTGTTTTTTACATGATCAATCATAACTTTATAACTATTAGAGGTACCAACTTCAAACTTGGAACACATATGCTGGCTAATAGGACCTATCTTTTTGCTGAAAATCAAGTTTCTACTTTTTACCATTTCAAAATGGCGACCTTTTTAATTTTTCAAAGCTTAATAACTCAGGAACTATAAAATTTCATTCAAAATAACAAGAGACAAAAAAGGTGAAAAATTTAATTTCCTTTCAGGAAATGTACAATTTTAATAAGGTCAAAACACAAATAACGAATAAAAATAAGTTTTTCTGAAGTTTTAACTGTAAATTTGGGTAAATTTAATAATTTAGCAAGTTGTAACTTAATAAAAATTGAATTTTCTCCGTTATTAGTGTTTTGTTTAATAGTTTCTGATTTATTAAGCTTTGAAAAATTAAAATGGTCGCCATTTTGAAATGGTACGAATTAGAAACTTGATACTCAGCACAAAGATAGGTCCTATTAGCCAGCATATGTGTACCAAGTTTGAAGTTGGTACCTCTAGTAGTTAAAAAAGTATGATTGATCATGTAAAAAACACGTTCAGACCGACAAACGGAAAACGGAGCGAGATAGGATATATACTTATAGGACATTTTTTATTTGTTTTGACCTCAGGAACAATATCCCAAAGTTTTTCGGTGTATTTCGGATACACCCTGTATACTTTACTTCCAAAAAAAGGTTGTTAGAATTATCACTCATTCGCAAAGACTCATTACAAGCCATTATTTGTGAAACTTAAAGTTATGACTGATTTTAATCTTTACATACACTATTTCACCGCATACTGCGAACAATCTACTGAGTCAGCAACCTAAAGACAACATTCATATATTACAAGGAACTGAATAAACATCAATGTATCTTTTCAAAGTTAGGCCAAGACATTAAAGAGCTATGTTATAACTGGATTGTAAATGCTATAATACATTTTCACCTGACAAGTAAGTAAGTAAAATAAGTAAGTGAAGTGGCATATTAAACTGTTCAATGAAAATTTCAAGAAAAAGTTGCATGATTGGTTGATTAATTATCCTTTTCACTCTCTAGAAAAATTCTTTGAATTGTGTAATAATTCAATTGTATTTCAAATTTAGGTTTTACTGCAATACTTAAGAATTACTCTCAATTTCATTTTTAATATCTATTTTTATTTTATGAACTACATAGATTGTTAAAGTTAGCTGCTCCAGAGAATTAGACCATGATAGCTCATGATAGACCGAAAAAAAACAGTGTGCATTTCTTTGTAACCAATGTAATTAAATGGTGAGTTGTGAGATATTGGTCTATTTTAGAGGCTTGATATTTTTTCAAAGACAAATAAACGTTGGATTGTGAGAGTCTGGTCTATTTTTGAGGCTTGATACTTTTGCAAATGAAATTAAATGGTGAATTGTGAGAGACCAGTCTATTCTAGATACTTGACCCTTGTTCATGGGGGAGGTGCCAATAATACAGTGTGCTTGGTCTCTAGGTTCCATACTACCTACCTGGACCTTAAAGAAGACTACATTGAAGTACCACACTCTGTCACTATAGAAGCAGGGGTGTCATGATTCTGACAAATGAATCAGTTGATCTTGACCAGTAACAAAGCTTCCCTAACATCTAGGACATTCGACTTTCATTCACATTCACCTTAATATATCCTTGAATGGTGGTGGATGTCTTTCATGCTATAGTTATTATTGTTATAGTTGTTGATAATTAAACATCTTGACCGAGCCAGACAATTTTATAACTTTAACTTGTTTTCCGCATAGACCGTGCCATATTAGTTTATAACCTTACCTTATCTTCCATGAATGAAAGTAGGTGCAGCCTGCCTTTTCTGGAGGAAGTCAGCTGATCTTCCCCCTCGATCAGCTGATACGTGCCACAGACTAACAGGTGAGTTTTGGAAGGAAACGGACACCATTCCACAGAATCAGCACTCAGCTGTGTATCCCATGATACTATGGTCTGAACTTGGACCATTGTCTGAAAGCAATCGAGCAAAAATGGAAATATTTTAAAGACACGGTGCTTATTGAAATCACCGTGCTTTGAGGAAGAGTAGGCTAAGTCAATGTGTTTAAAACTAAAATCTTCATCTTCATAGGTCTAGTTGTGTGAACGCTGAGTGGAAGTGGCATTCAATGTGGTGAGTTTCCAGGAGGAAAAGTTTTGTTGACAGAAACTGATTTAATTTTTGAAATAATTTTTATCCTCCAGGGAGGAGAACCTCATTTTTACATTAAAATATAAGAACCAAAATTATAGGCTACAACAAGCTTAGGGTTATGAAAAGTACTATCCCAACTAAACAGGATCCAAATAGGCTTAACAAACAAAAATTAGGTACGAGTTCCATAGGTTATCTGAACGTGTATTGTTTCTATACGAGAAGATTGGATTGTTGCATTTTCAACATGTGATTTTCTCCCTTTTCTCCCTCCCTCTCAATCAAGTAGGGAAATAATCTATTGATAATCAAACTTCGATAGGTAACTTATGTTGTTAGTGGTTGATATATCGGTACTTTTCCGTTAAGCGGAGGCCACCATCATACAGCGAGCTGTGGCGGTTACGTTAGGTTAGGTTATCATAAATATGTTAGTAGGACTTTCCTCGTTTTGTTACGAATCGAACGACACCAAATGAATCATACTTTTGCCTACCAAATTCCGTTGACAGGTGATACGTGCGCTCCGGTCAACGACCTGACCTTGGCCTTCTTAAAGGGGATTTGGCGGGCGAAAGTATGATTCATCTGGTATCGTTCGATTCATAATGAAACGAGGAAAGTCCTACTAAGATATTTATGATAACCGAACTAGGCCTAAGTCAAATAATATTCAGAATAACCAAAATCATAATTACAATACAAGGCATAAAAACAATTTCATCCCTCAGCATCATCGATTAGAACTTTATAAAAAAAACATACACAGGGAATAAATTACTTTTAAAAATTCCGGAGACTATAAAAAAAGAAAAGGATTGTAATAAGTTTCAAAAAGTACTAAAAGAATATCTAGTCAATTTGGTATTGTATTCTATTGATGAACTGGATTTAGACAGTGTTGGATGACCAAACATGTTTAGAAATATAAGTGTATTATAGGTATATGTAACTAATTAGCAATTTGACACTATTCAATGTACAAACGAATGTACTCACTACATAATGAATAAAGAATTTTTGTCTATTGTCTATTGTCTAACCTAACTTGACCGCCGCAGCGCGCTGTGTAAGGGTGGCGATCGGGTGAAGTCGCTAGCGTCGGCGGTGACGCGTTCAACTCAATCCTCGCCATCATCGCTATTACAAAGAAAATATCAGACAGAATATCGCCAACAGCAAAAAACAAATACCGCTCATCATAATTACGATGACAGTAAGTCAATTTGGACAGTAAGTCAATTAAAGTATGTTATTTCCAATTATGAAGTCAGTTTTTGGCAAATCCCAAATTAATTTTACACCACTCATTTCACTACACACACTACTCACTAGACACTACTCATCCATACAGTAAGAATTCAACTGAGGCGGAATAATTGTCATGCAGCAACAATGACAGGTAAGAGATAGATAAGGAAAGATAACTCATTGTTGTAACGCGCCGTCCGGCCGCGCGGTAAATTGACCTTGATCTAGTTAAGTGTGTATTTTCTGAGCCGCACTGAACTTCCAAGATTGTTATAAGCGTAAAACTATTCATAATACTACTGGCATCTATAGCGAAGACAAATAAATTGAATTCGAAGCATGTATAAAGCTGTACTGGGTGGCCTCCGTATAACGGAAAAGTACCGATATATCTTCATTTTTACTGTAATCAGTTGTCGGAACAATTTATTAAATCGATGACTCAGAAATGATAGATTGATGTTTGTATTTCGTGTCACCACTGAGGACCAAGTATATCAACGAGTCTGCTTGAAACAGACCTAAGCAGTACATCCTTACACAAAAACAATCTTTGGTCACATATAATTCAGAAGATCATTCATTACTTACTTGAACTTAGATCTTGACCAGAGTGCTCCTAACCCTTGGAGCGACAGACCTATCAAACGTGCTTAAGCTCAGTGAGGTCAAGGAAGATCAGCTGAAGTTCATAATAAATTACTGAGGCTCATCTGCAAAACCACCAAACCTGTGCAGGCAGAAGTTCAATTAAGAAACTGGTATGAATAACAAAAAAGAATAAGAATCTTGATTTCCCTCACACATTTACAAGCATTTGGACTTGTAATCGCCACATTTAGGCCCTACGAATTCATCTGTTCAATGCATCCTTAGCTTTAGCAGTACCTACCTAAGCACTTGTACACTTAATGTGGAAACAATCTTCACACACATACAATCAAGGGTACAAGTTCCGAAGAATATGTACGCTCCGCCTCACTATCTAGGGGACCCGGTGGGAATAGGGGTTATCAGGTAGGAACTATCGATAGTCAAACACCTCTTACGAACGATATATATGTGTTTTATGTCAAAGTAAGAAAGTATTTTAAATACTGTCACATTAAGAAGTAAAATACTGACACAGCCAATCCAATTTATGGTCAAAGGTCAAGAGGAAGAAGTATAAGTATCGATAGTTCTGTAGTTCTACATACCAATATATCGATTGAAACAGTTATCAGGTGACACTGCGCTGGCCCTGTAATGCGTAGCGCTTTGTCCGCCATAATTTCACGATCACTAGCATCGCATGAAACAAAGGATACAATCACCGCGCCCGAAATCGCAAATAGTTTTGTGAAAAATTTAATTATTAATTCTACTAGTCCCCGTTTATTTGGTGATACCCGTTTTAGTGGCGCCCTGAGTGGAGCTTATGGCGCCATGGCTGCAGCAGCGGCCTAGCTTTTAGTGGGAAAGGAAATTTGAAGCCTGGCCAAATTCCTAATGTAGGAAATTTGCAGCCAGGCCAAGTTGTTGACAATCGATTGTTCCCCACCCAACAACACCAGTTCCCACCGAATCCCCTGAATAGTAATGTGAAGTAAATCAGTGAAAAATCTACAGAGAATATCAATATATGGTTCGTAGTAGGTGTTTGACTATCAATAGTTCCCCACCTGATAACCCCGATTCCCACCGAGTCCCCTAGATAGTGAGGTGAAGCGTGCACCTTCTGCGGAACTATGGCCCAATCATTAGAAAATTTACTATTACACAAGGTCAGCTACTAAACCACCTAACATAACCTTTATAGGCAGAAGTTAGAATACGGGACAGGGGTACAAATAATGATCTCTAATTCCCCTTGAAATATTTCCTTGCATTTGGAATCATGAAATTGGATGCATATCAAGGTGATCGAAAACAAAATGTAAGCATTTTACTCAATAATAATAAGACCCAAGGAAGGCTTATGAATGCATCTTGGCTTTTCAATTCAACTATGACATAAGTTATTTTGAATGGAGTATTTATCAATGTGAAATGAATAAGGTAAGAGAGTGTTTATATTACCGGTAGATTAGAAGGCGGGTAGATCATGAAAGGGTTAACAACTATCTTAGTTATTGTTTACATTGAATAATTTCTAAACTTCTAGGTTAAGGCGTTGAGGTTATGTTTATGTTTGATAAAAAAAACTAAAACATATGTCCTAAGTACATAGAGTAACGTTCACACAACGAAACAAGTTTCCAAACAAATAATAATCTAAAAGTATACTTAATTATCAACAACACATTTTAAAATAAAATTATAAAAAAACTGATGTGGACGTTATAAAATAGCTGTTTCTCTAAAGTAAAAATAACCTGGACGTTCTGCAACTATTGTATATAAAAATACCAAATCGACTCCATCCATAGAGGAACGAAAACTCCGCTATCACGTGTTCAATGAATGTGTCAACAATGAACAAATTGAGGCAATTTGTGTTAGATAACGGTCTTTGAACTACTCGTCAGTTGCTATGTTTCAAATTATGTCTGCTCTATCTATCTGCCAAAAGGTGGTGGATGTCGTTGTGCACTGCGGCTTCAAATAAAAATAATGTATCTCAGAGTCTTATCATAAAAAAATAAAATAAGTTTTAAACTTTTTGTTAGAGTTAGAGTTATTTTAATAATACTTAAATGCCTAATATTATATCACTTTTATTGACATTACTAATATTTGTTTTGATATTGGTGTATATAATTCTATGTAAGACAAGGCGACCTCATCTCTTTCCTCCAGGTAAATAAAACGATTCATTACAATTTTTGATAATTTTTTTTAGCTATAGTCCGTACATCTTAACTTTTGTCAAAACTTTCATGTCCGACTCTGTATTTAATTTGCGTTTATCAATTTTAACAACTAATTAATTGATTCAATAAACCGAACCAGAGTTAAAGGACAAATAATTTACCATCAATAGATTCTTTGAAGAGTAACAATATATAAATCCTATACCCTTATATGAGTAATGTTATCGTGCTTGCTTGCTTGCTTGCTTGTATGCTTGCACATTTATCTCAAAAACGGCTCGGAGGATTTCCTTCAAAGTCTGGAAATAAGTAATTTATGACTCAAAAACGTCTTTTACGCACATTACTTGGCCAGAGAAAATCTAATAACATAATAAATTGAATTTTAAAGTTGTAAAATTTTAACATTGGCCTTATGGGTTGCCGTAGTAACGAAAATAAACAAGGAAAGTGTAAACAAATGAAGTAATCATAACAGCTGTTTGGAATCTACAGCTATCAAGGGAGAATACAGCAGGTGGGATGAAGAGTCCATGGAGCAATAAAAAAGGTTTTTTATTGATAAATTTTATGACATTGAAATATTTTATGGTAACTGGATGAACTGGTAAACATGAAATAACACCGAGCAAGGCTCGGTCCACCAGGTACTATCCATCCTAAATCTATACGTATATAAAATTATCAGGGAACAACTAATAGTAAAATACATTTTATCAACAGACCATCTCACAAAAATAAAAAATAAATTACCTTGAATTTTGGATGGTAATTGGTAGGGAAGTTGTATTTTTTTATTGTCAAGATAAAGTGAATTTGCCTTTATGGTCGATGGTGACGACAACCCCACCAGCAGTGAGTGAGTGGGCTGAACGCAACCATTAAGTCACAATATCTCAATGAGAAAATAAACATTTACTTCCTTAGTGTATATTACAGTAACATAAAAAATGTAACAAACCTTAAAACAAACATAAAAAAAATATGATGAAAATTATTGCCATCAGCATTTTTCATGTTGACTCTGGCATCAGGATACCATTCCCTTAATTTTAACAAACCCAGAGTTTAGAAGATTTTTTTAATGCTGACACCCATCAACTTATTATTTTATTTTAAAATGACCAACACCATAACTTACTAGGACTCAACAAACAATAAAATATTTTTATTTGGTTTGGCCACTTTAATTTAAAATTTTATTTTTTCACTCATCCGGAATCAATTTACTTGATGATTTATCATATTATCTGGGCCTAGCAGATGTTGACATACCATCAGCCACATGGCAGAGAAATTTGCTCTCGTCAGCAAATACTAGGATGGAATAATCCAACACCTGTTTAAATAAAAACATTTAGTGAATCGATGGTGCAATTAGTAGCTTGACATTCTTAGAAACTACGGCAGCAATCTTTTAGGTTCTAGTCTACAGGTCACTACAAAAATTGTATACCTTTGAGCTATTTTAGCCCACTCTTTGCTTGATAGTTAATGTTCTACCCACACACAAGCCAAGTGGATTTGTAAATGTAATGTCAAAAAAATCACTGCCCTCTTAAAAAAAAAGACAATATTCTCTCAAAGTTAAATATGAGAACCCTTTTCTCATCTGGGTTTGAATAATTTCAAGTAGGACCAAAAATGATGAGTTTTTTATGATCATATTTTATAATAATTAATACATACAAACTACAGGTATATACAGTTGTGACCAAGTTTCATGACAAATGGTCAAAGCTTTGTTGAACCAATTAATTTGTTGTGGTGGATCACCAATCCAATGAATGAGTTTAAGTTTAAATAGTTTGTGAGTCATTATTTAAGAAGTTGTCTTATTTGTTTGTAGTTTCAGTGAGTGTCAAAAGGATTTATTTATTAGAGCTTTTATAACTTATAAATATATAATATATATTGTTTTATTATTTTTTATTTTAGGGAGTGTGAAAAGAATTTATTTACCAGGGCACATGCAGCACATTTATTGATGAGCTCCAGTTGCACTGACAACCCTTGTAAGGACTTGACTTTGGACCAAATATTTATTTATTTTTCTTTACTTCAGGTCCATCATGGTTGCCGTTTGCTGGAAATTCATCACTGTTAAAGCGTCTCAGTATACAGCATGGTGGTTTTCACAATGCTCTGATTTCTTTGGCAAACTCATTTAAGACTCCCATCCTCGGGCTCAAGTTGGGTCATGAGTTATTTGTTGTTGTGTTTTCCAAAGATCTAGTGAGACAAGTTTTTACTCGAGATGAGTTTCAAGCTAGACCAGATAGTTATTTCATCAGGCTTCGGACTATGGGCAGCCGAAAAGGTATGATTTGATTCTTTGTTTTTACTGAAATCTTTATGATTAAGGTAAATTATATGTGTGCCGGTGACTGGGTGAGAGGCATGTGAAATTTTCTCATTCACAGTATTTTATAAGTGGAGAAGCAAAAAGCGTAGTGTGGGCTAACAGCCATACTGCAGTTTTAGCCCTATACAAAGTTGATAGTCAAATCTTACCAAAAGCTCTCCTTACTATTTTTTTTCCTTGTTCCTTATCTTACCTACTGTACAACTTTTTTCCATCTCACCAAGTTAAATTCTTTTTTGGTTCTTAATGATGACTCCTTGTGAACCGGAAATGTTTTCTTCATTACTTAGGCCTATCTAGATAGAAATAATGAGTTATTTTATCATGAAAGATATATATGGTACAATGAATGGCCATTGTAAAAACTGAATGATTGCATGTGGTTATGAGCAATTCTTTAGTTCAGAATAGCACAGAGTTTAAAATCTAAGAAATTATAGATACAGTATTGAGAATTGATTGCTTTGTTTGATCATACTGACCATTAAGTGATAAGTTAGAAATGAGCCTCATCCCACTAATAAAAAATGATTATTTTAAATTTTCTTAAAACATTTCCCAGTTCTATGAAAAAAAATCATAATTCATAGAAGAACCTTCAGTTTGATTTTGCCGTGGGGAATGTAGGTACATCTTTAACTTTCTCTAGAAAATGTTATATTTAGCCCTATAACTAAAACAAAGCCATTTACATAAAAATCAGTAAAGCTGGGCTTTCAGGTTTTTTCTATATTCTATAAATTTAAAAAATTAATAAAATAGATATGACCATGAAATCAATTATTACATCCCACACCAAACACATAAAATTGTATGTGTTACATTAGTTTTATAATATTTGTTAGTTTTTGTTGTTGTTACATTTACATTGTAAAATCTAAATGTTACTTTTCAAATAAAATTTCTTGATCAATAGTCTTTCCCCCATAAACAAAAAGCTTATTTTTTTTTCTTATTTGGCTTGAAAATTATTTTACTCAATTCAGTATTTATTTCAGGCATTACAATGACCGATGGGGAGTTTTGGCTAGAGCAAAGGAATTTTGCAGTAAGGCATTTGCGCAGCCTTGGTTTCGGCAAATCTCATATGGAATCACTTATTATTGAGGAGCTCAAGGTGATTTTACAATAGCAGGATCAACTGTATTATTCTATATTATATTATTTTTTACCTCCACTGTGTGTCCTCTAGACATGGCGTATGACCTCCACCCAGCTTCCTCGTTGGGTTGTGAAGTGGAGTTTGTCGATTTCTGATCTCCTTAAACTTTGCACACGTTACACAAAAAACCCCTCTTTTAAGTTTGAATTTTGAGAAAAGATTTTATGATTGAAACAAATAAATAGACAAAAACTACACAAAACATAGAGTAATTTTCAATGTGGATTTTTTTACCGCTCAAATAAAGCCTCCTCTCACGCCAAAGGTCGCAGACCCACTCTCCCTTCTCCCTCATTCAGTAATTGTTTAAAATCAGCAAGATGAAAGGGCAGGTTTTTGCACACATTCAAGGAACCTGTGTAACTTAAATTTGGTGAATAGGCAAACTGAAAGACTTAGTTTCAGAGTAGAAGTTTTGAACAAAACATAATATTATTATGTACCATTAACTGTTATATAATGTTATGGATGAAAATAAGTACTTTATACTGAGTTCGATGGGTCCTATTTACATAAGAATCAGAAAATCTTTATTTACAACAAACTGCAAACAAGTAACAGATAAAATACTATAGTGTCAACAAATGGTCACCTTTCAGTACAGGCCTTACAGGACATTACTCTTCTACTGTACTACCTATGCAGGGTATACATGCTCAATACCCATAACATGCTGCTACATAATGATTAGCTGATTATAACATAATTTGGCTAGTAGGCCTCCAACTTAGGCCCTAATTGCCATTTTAATTACAATGTTTATGGAAATTTCATGCTGAAAGGTGAACGTGGAACTGAGTATATAATAGAAGTAAAAAAAATTAACATTTATAACATTATTGTAACAGATATGTAGCTCAGTAGTTGATGATATTCCCGTGTTGGGCCGGGACAGAATGTCCAACAGTATCCCCTGCTTGTCGTAAGAGCCGACTAAAAGGGGAGGGGGACGCAATGGTCCTTTTTCGCGTCTCCTTTTCACAACTGCATTCTCCGTTTCATTTCAATAGCCCGGTTGTTTTTTTTTCTAAATCATTCCGGCCTACTTGCCGGGGTGACTCTGGGTTCTTCAGCCTCCACTGCGCTGGGGGTCTAGGACGAGCAGAGGGTACAGCTTAAAAACTGGGTTCTGCACCTCCCAGGCTGCCGGATAGTACAGGGGCCCGGGTCAGCCCAGCCAGCTGACCTGGCTGCCCTATCAGCCGGCGAAAATCCCCTTGGCCGTGGTGGTGCCGGTTGGCGACCGGATAGGGCCCTGCTGCGGTCACGGGGGGGGCTCTGCCGAGGCCACTGCTCGTCTGGGACCGCCGGTGTTTTGGAGGCGGTCGAACACGGATATAGTTGCTCTGGCGACGGGTCGGTTTTGACATTCACATTGGGGCACTGTTTTGGGGGGTAACAAACGCCCAGTCTTGGGGGCTAATCCAGACATTATGAGCGGTTCACAAGAAAAAACTATTCAAAAGGTGCAAGAACCTTCCCGGGGTACCCTAACCCCAAAAACGAACCAGAGGGATCAATTTCCTCGCCTACCCTCTCAAAGTGGGGACGTCGAGGTAGAAGACCCCTTTGGCCGGAAGCCTCGTGTCGCGAGGTCGCCACAAGGCCGAGCGACACCAACTGCCTCGGTGACAAGAACACCGGTGCTCACCGAGCAAGCATCCTCAGGCGGCGTTGAGTCGATGCACACCGACCCGTCCCCCTTCCAGGCGGTGATTGCACTTGCCAGGCAGCAGGAGGAGGAGCACCTTCAAAAGTGCTTTGCCACCCTCGCTGTCATGAAGGCCGCGACAGGCAGGCAGAAGAACATCAGCAGGGATGTGCAGGAAGGCATAGTCCAGTTGGAGACTAGCCTTAACCACATCCTTCAGCTGAGGAAATCTTGGCAGTCGTGCGAGTCGGTGACTGCTTCGACGCAGACGACCCCATCACTGCGCGTTAAGGCTCAGCCGGCCGGTGGGAAACGGGCTGCTTCCAGCCCCGCCCAACCGGAGGCTGAGAAGAAACCCAGAGGTGACGGTCCAGGGGAGACATCGGACCCCGAGAAATGGACCGACGTCGTTAAGAGGAAGGGGAAGAAGAAGAAAGTCCCACCCCAGCAGCCTGGAAGCCAGCCCGGCCCTCAGGACAACAAGAAGGCGCCGAAGAAGAGGTCACGTAGGACGCGGCCAGACGCCCTTCTCATCAAGCCGTCGGAGGGGAAATCCTACGCCGACGTGCTGGGCGAGATTCGCAGCAAAGCGAAGCCCGATGAGAAGGGCGCCGTTATCAAGGCCATGAGGAAGACCCGAGCCGGCGATCTTCTGGTCGAACTCGGGGACGCCTCCGAAAGCAAGTCCGCCTTCAGCGAAGACCTGAAGAACATCTTGGGGGCGAACGCGACTGTCAGCGTTCTCGAGCCCAAGTCGACGCTGGAGGTGAGGGACCTCGACGAGCTGACGACCGAGGCGGAGGTGACTGCAGCTGTCAAATCCGCTATCGGCGAAAACGTCGAGGTGAAGACTTTCGTCTCGAAGGCGAATGCTCGAGGCCAGAAGGTGGCGATCCTTACGCTGGGAGCCAGAGCAGCTGCGAAGCTCCTGGAGAAGGGCCACCTGAAGATCTGGTACGTGAGCTGTCGGGTACGCGAGAAGCTCGTGGCCTCCAGATGTTTTAAATGTCTGGGGTTCGGTCACGTCGCTAATCGCTGCTCTGGACCCGATAGAAGCAAGCTCTGCTTCAAGTGCGGCGGCCAGGACCACAGGGCCAGCGCGTGCAACGCAGCGTTGTCCTGTGTCCTGTGTACAGAAGCCGGCTTGAAGGGCGACCAGGTCAAGCATTCCGCTGGGTCTGGTCGTTGCGGGCAGTACAGGCGGGCCATCCAGGAGCTTCGCCAGAACCAACAGAAATGATCAGTGTTCTGCAACTTAATATGCAGAGGAGCAGGACAGCAAATGACTTGCTGTTCCAATTCACCACGGAGCAGGGTGCTGACCTACTGCTTCTCAGTGAGCAGTACCAGAACCGACGCTCTGCGCAGTGGTTCTCGGACCCCTCCGGCACTGCGGCGATTTGGATCTTGGACCTCGGAAAGGTGCCTGTTCTCGATTCCGGATCGGGCAACGGCTTCGTTTGGGTGAGGAGCAGGGGTTTCACCGTCTTCTCCTGTTACCTCACGCCTAACCAACCGATCGCAGACTACCGCCACATGGTCGATTCCATCGAGGATAAGATCATGAACACCTCTGGCGGGGTCATAGTCGGTGGCGATTTTAACGCCAAAGCCGTGGAATGGGGTTCCCCGCGGACCGACACTCGAGGACGTTACGTCCTCGAGTCGGCTGCCAGGTCGGGCCTCTGTATCCTCAACACGGGCGGCATTTCCACCTTTCGCCGTCCGGGGTGCAGAGAGACGATCCCTGACATATCTCTTGCCTCTGAAGGGATTGCCCAGCGGATCTCCGACTGGCGTGTCTGCGAGGACTACTCCTCCAGCGACCATCAGGCGATCCTTTTCAAGGTCCTTCCCGAGGGCGCGCGCTTGCGCGCTGAACCTGCTCCTCTGGCTCGACGCTGGAACACCAGTCGTCTGAGCAAAGACACTTTTAAAGAAGTAATTAAGGACCAGAGCATTGTGAATTTCACAAGTGCCGAAGATCTGGCAGCATCGACGATGCGACTCATCGCGACCGCATGTGAGCAGTCGATGCCCGGAGTTTCCCGCCGCCACAGGAAGAAGCCGGTTTACTGGTGGACGCCTGAAATCGCGGAACTCCGGAGGAGATGCCTTGGTCTCCGACGAGCTGCGCAGCGAGCCAGGAACCGCCCTGATGCAAATGCCAGATCGGCTGAGCACAGAGCGGCCCGCCGAGAGCTCCGCGGTGCCATCAACCGGAGTAAAGTCAGGTGCTGGAAACAGCTGTGTCAGGATATCGACAACGACCCCTGGGGGACGGGCTACAAACTTGTAACCCAGAAGCTAGGGGCTCGCTCACCACCTGCGGTCATGGAACCACAAGCCATGGCCGCCGTCGTCGACACACTGTTTCCCAGCCACCCAGTTCGGCCAGTCAGGGAATTCGGAGAGGTAGGCGCCTTCCCAGCTTTCCGGGAAGAGGAACTCACCGCCGCCGTCCGATCCCTACGACCCAGAAGAGCGCCCGGTCCCGATGGCATTCCGGCGGAGGTGCTCAAGCTCGCTGCGGAGGTGAATCCAAGGCTTCTGCTCGACATGTTCAACGCGTGTCTGGCGGAAGGCGTTTTCTTTTCGTCGTGGAAGGTTGCCCGCCTTGTCCTTATCCCGAAGGCGAAGAGCACACCGGGGACCCCTTCTTCTTTCCGACCCCTGTGTATGCTCGACACGGCCGGGAAAGTGCTTGAGAAGTTCCTGCGCGTCAGGCTGACCGAGGCCATCGTCTCTGCGGGGGACTTGTCCCCGCAGCAGTACGGCTTCAGATCCGGTCGCTCTACCATCGACGCTATTCAGGAGGTAGTTGAGGCAGTGCGGAGGGCGGAGGACCACAACCACTGGTCGCGCCGCGTGGTCCTTCTTGTCACGCTCGACGTGAAGAACGCTTTTAACTCCGCCAGGTGGAGCGATATGCTGTGGGCGCTTGAGCATACGTTCCAAGTTCCCTCCTACCTCCTGCGTATGATAGAAGCGTATTTGTCAGACCGCGTTCTGTTGTACGACACGACCGAAGGTCAGCGGCGCATTCCCATCACTTCCGGGGCTGCGCAGGGGTCCATTCTCGGACCAGATCTCTGGAACGTGTCCTACGATAGCTTGCTGAGGCTAGACATGCCCGATGAGACCCGCCTCGTTGGCTATGCTGACGACGTCGCTGCCTTGATCGCTGCGAGGAACGTCGAGCAGGCAAAACTGAGGCTCAGCGTAGTAATGGCCAAGGTCAACGGGTGGATGCGAGATCACGGCTTGTCCCTGGCTACCAGTAAGACGGAGATCGTCGTCCTCACCAAAAAGAGGATAAACACCGTGTTCCCGGTGCAGATAGGTGACGTCACACTCGAGACTAAGCCTGCTGCAAAGTACCTGGGAGTCATGGTCGACAGCAGACTGTCTTTCGGCGAGCAGATCCAGCGCGCCGCCGACAAAGCCGCTAAGGGTGTCGCTGCCCTTGGTAGGCTTATGCCCAATGTCGGCGGTCCTCGTTCCTGCAAGCGCCGTCTGCTCATGACTGCCGTCCAGTCAGTCTTGCTGTACGGGGCGGAGGCATGGGCTCACGCACTCGAGAAGCGAGTCTTCCGAGACCGGCTTGCCCGAGTCCAGCGTCGAGGAGCTCTGCGGGTCGCTTCGGCCTACCGCACAGTCTCCGAGCCTGCTGTGATGGTGATCGCCCGAGTCATCCCCGTCCTCTTCCTCGCGAGGGAGAGGCAGGCGATTTACCGGAGGAGGCCTGAAGTGGGCCGGGAAACAGCTGCCAGGGAAGAGCG
Source organism: Flexamia atlantica (assembly GCA_035578135.1). Classification (NCBI taxonomy): domain Eukaryota; kingdom Metazoa; phylum Arthropoda; class Insecta; order Hemiptera; family Cicadellidae; genus Flexamia; species Flexamia atlantica. Next base: position 456,464 of record JAQJVK010000113.1, on the reverse strand, counting down.
CGATCGCAGCTTCGACTCCTGGCAGCGCGACTGGGAAGCCGAGCCGAGGGGACGTTGGACCTTCCAGCTCATACCATCCGTCCGACCATGGGTGGAACGGCAGCACGGCGAGGTCGATTACTACGTGACCCAGTTTCTTTCTGGACACGGGTACTTCCGAGCCTATCTGCACCGGATGGGCAAAGTCGCCAGCCCGGACTGTCTGTATTGCCCCGGCATCCCAGACACGTCCGAGCACACCTTTTTTCAGTGCGACCGTTGGCACGTCCGCCGAGCCTCACTTTCATCTGAGATCGGCGTGGTCGTCAGCCCAAACAACATCGTCGGAGCTATGCTCCAGGGAGAGGGCAACTGGAACTGTGTCCAGCACTACGTCCAGGCCATTCTTCGGGCGAAAAAGGTCGACCTCGATCGGCCTTAATCCTCAGCATTTCCCCACGGAGGTTGCCCTAGCGGCGTAATATCAAAGGCCTAGCCCGAAGTAATGTGTGAAACAGTTCCAGGCTAGTGTCCTCGGTGCCGAGGGAGGTGGTTTAGTCGGTAGTTCACGGGACATCGAGCTCGTGGGAGTCCGACACTACTGAGGGGACAACGAGCCCCTCAGTGTGCGTAAACGCATTCCACCTCCTACCCAAAAAAAAAAAAAAAAAAAAAAAAAAAAGTAGTTGATGATACAAAAAAAAATGCTTCCTCAGTATTAACAATTATTTTAGTTCAGTAGCTTTAATGATAATAACACTTGGCCAGGGATTAATATTGATTTCCCACAGGAATTTGAAAACTACAAATATGAGCAAACATGAGTTCGCTGTTTTTCTAAATTTCTAACCTTCTTTTACTTTTTCCAAAAACACACCACATAAACCCCCATTTACCACAGCATTTCCCCCCTTACAGGATCTACTGCACACCCTGAGCGCCGCGGGCACCGATGTGGCGCTGAGCAGCCTGTTGGCGCCGAGTGTGCTGAACGTGCTGTGGGCGCTGACGGCCGGTCGGCGCTTCCCCTCCGCGGACCCGCAGCTGGCACGACTCCTGGAGCTGATGGCGCGACGGAGCCGAGCCTTCGACATGGCCGGGGGCGTCCTCAGCCAGCTGCCGATCTTGGCTGTCCTCGCGCCCGAGTGGTCTGGCTACAACCTCATCCGCTCGCTGAACGATGAGTTGAAATCTCTTTTGGAGGTGAGGGTTGACATCAGAGCCGTAGCCAGGAATAGTTTTTGGGTTGGGTTCCGCAGTTACAGGAAGTGAAGACAATTATTTTTTACCTTATAATTTTTACACAATTTCAACATATTATAACAAAATTCTAATAATATAAAATATTTATTTAATATAAAAAATCGGCACACAGTAAAACCATATTTTTCTAAATTTGGTATTATGACTGTATATGACCTATACATATTTGAAACTATTTTACATGTAAAGAAATCAAACTATCAAGATTCTCATAACTATAATTTAAGAAACGATCGGCATGTTGAACAGCACAACTTACAATTTTTTAAAAGAAAACTGGTTTCATTGGCACAAAGTTTTTATTTGGTTTGCCTAAAAATATTTTTGATGTTTGATGATTTTGATATTTTTAAGAAACTTGTAAAGAAATATTTCCTGACAAAATCCCTTTACTCATTTCAAGAATTCTGGGATTTAAGAAGTGCAACGTAATATCATTTGAAATGTACTAAACATTCTAAAAAAAACTTTAAAAAATTTAAAAAGATTACGTTATTAAAATTGTCTTATTTATGTTAGAGATAATTTTAGTTAGCTATGTTATTTTCTTGACACTATTCTATGTATTGTTATAAATACTGTCTGTATGAATAAATACTATTTGAATAGAATTAAATTGAACATTATTGGTTTGGGCTTTGTTAGCTAGAAAGTTAACATTTAACCAAATCTAGTGATAGCCAGGGGTGGATTTACATATGGGCTTAAAGGGCTATAGCCTAGGGCGGGAGAATTTAAGAATTTGGGGGGCGGCAAATTAGAGAGGGAAGTCACAACCCCCCCTGAAATCGTAGGAATAGCTTTGCATAGGGCTTGGAACAGGTAAAAACGGCCCAAAAGGACCACAACGGGGTCAAAAAGCACACTTGCGAGTAAAAAAAAAAAAAAAAATCACCACTTTAGCCGAGCCGGAAATCCCGCCGCCGACCCCTGCGTAGCCCAGGGGCGGCAAATTTCCAAATCCACCTCTGGTGATAGCTGTATTATAATGGGGGAAGCTGAATATTTTAAGCTCAATCCTCCCTATGGTTCGGATACCTCGGGACCAGATCCTTGTCCAAACGAAAAAAACAAACCATTCAAAGGCCCTTCAAAAGTATTACAAATAAAATAAATATCATGTCTTTATATTAAATAAATAATGTAACGCTAAAGTAACTACTTTATTCTTAGTATTTACTGTGTTTGTTTAAGGTAAATGTAACAACTAATGTGTTTCCTGACTATTTCTGGTGTGAGAAACCTATCCACAGGTGAATTTTCGGCGAGGACTGATTTCCGAGAAGCTGTCTGAAACATCCGATGTCCGCACCACCCGATTCCAAATGAGAGGAAGTCCACTGTATCTATATTTAGTTATTCATTAACTGAAAACCACCCTCTTATTTATAATCCTCTAATTTTTTTGTTAGAAAACTATTGAAGAACATAAGAAGACCTCTGATGATATGAAAACGAGAGATTTTATTGATGCATTTCTTAAAGAAATAAAATTATCAAATGGCCATTCTACTACCTTCACAGGTATTGTAGTAAGTACCTATTTTGTGTACTTATAGGGTTCCTAATTGATCAAACTGATTCCTGACTAATTTTAATGATATAAAACTTTTTATTAAGCGACTAAGCATAAAATTAACCCCTTTGATAAGTGTTCATTAAATTACCTAGAGATGCCCTTATTTGAAAAACCTTAGATTTGTAGGTTTTGATTCGAGTATTTATTTTGATATTACCTGAAAACTTCTTTAGCATAGTGGTGGAGTAGATGTTTCAACGTAACCTTTATAGTGGCATAAATGGGCTTTTAGTTTTGGGGGTGGCAAGCAGAGTGAGACCTATTAATGCTGGGGGGTTGAAGAGGGGGCAGCATAACAACTATTAGTATTTCAAATTATTATTGTTACCCTTTTCGGGAGGGGGGGATTTATCAATCACCCATACTTCTCTGTAGGAAGGCCTATCATTTGTAATCAATTATCTTTAATAAAAAATTGAGTGGCACTAATTTAATTGATCTGTCTTTACAGAAGAACAACTGATCATGGTCTGTCTCGACTTCTTCATTGCTGGCTCCCAAACCACAAGCAACACTCTGGGCTTTGCTTTTCTGCATATGGTCCGCAACCAAAATATACAAGAGAGAGTGTACTCAGAAATCAAGAGTGCCTTGGGAGAAAGAAGGCTTCCATCTCTTGAAGACAGAAGCAGGTATATGAATAATAATTATTATGCTCTATCAAAGGAAGTTCAATTACAAGGAATTTACAGTATGCAAGAACATATTTATGTTCACCAATCATCGTGAATGAGAAGTAAATGTTTTTTCCCCCCTTTCTTTAGTGGGCTACACTCACCTCAATAAGATATCCTTTAGGGCTTTGTCAGATGATAAAAACATTCAGAACACAAAAACACATACACGGACAATAACACGTACATTAAAGCGTCCCAAAGTACCTACTTCCCGATGTTTCCCGAGGCCGCGGATTTAAAAAACGCCTCGCTTTATAAAGACGTTTTTTAAAGCGAGACGTTTTTTAAAATACACGGCCTCACGAAACGTCGGGAAGTACTTTGGGACCCTTTAATACAAGCACATACAAGAGAGCCCTTTAATATAAGTACATATGTTTGTCCGTATGTGCGTTTCGTGTGTTCTGAATGTTTTTTATCATCTGACAAAGCCCAAAAGGATAACTTACTGAGGTGAGTGTAGCCCACAAAAGAAACGAAAAATTGAAATGAAATGAAATGAAATGAAATGAAATGAAATGAAATGAAATTCGTTTATTCCTTTTAACAACATTACAATATACTGTTCACATAACATAAATTATCAGTAGGAATTAGTTCCCCACATGGGTCAAAGCCTGTGGGTGGGGAACGAGTCAAAAATCAACCACTTTAGAGGAATTATTATTAGTAAAAAAGTGAAGAATATTAAGTTTTAATTAAATAACATAAAAGTACAAATATAAATTTAAACAAAAACAAAATATGCACGCAAATACAACTGGGACAATAGTTTACATTTAGGACGGAAGTTCTGGAGTACAACAGTAATATAAAAGTAAAAACGCCATTGCAATAACCGAGAATCTCGGTCCAGTCATCCTCACATTCACAGGAAACACGCGCTCGACGGACGGACGGACCCTCACTCACCCACACACGCACTCTCACACACACACCCAATCGCTCTGTGACCTTGACCCTAGGTATACGGGGAAGTAAAGAAAGTCTTAATTTGATCTCGCCCTATCTCCAATAGCCATTTGTCAACAATTTTTTTATAAGTGCGGTTGCTACAGGGTAGAGGATATTTAATATGATTCGGAAGTCGAGGAAATACTAAATTAGCTACATAAAAAGATGAGGTAGTATTTATTGTTTTATTCAATCGAGGGGCAACAATACCGGTATTGATAGCAGATCTTGTAGAATACGTATGAACAGGACGACGAAACAAAGAATTCAGATTACTGCGGATATATAAAACTAATGTTTTCATAAAAAGTTGGCGGATACTGAGTACTTTAAATTCATCAAATAAAAGGTTTGAAGGATATCGTCGATTTTTTTTCAATGCCGCTTTTATGATAGATTTTTGGGTAATTTCCAATGGCGTTAAAATACTTTGAAAACAACTGCCCCAAGCTAAAATTCCGTACTGTAACAAAGACTGAATATAAGCAAAATATACAATTTTAATCAGATCTGGAGCAAGGACATTATTTATATTCCAAAAAATAAAAATAAATTTACGCAGCTTATTTCTTAAAAGTGTAATATGTCCAGCCCACTTCAGACGATTATCGAAGATAACACCGAGATATTTATATTCGGACACGCTTTCAATACACTCACACGTTTTACATTCATTCGCCCTGTCACTCCCACATGTATGTAAACGTAGACACAGGTTAACTGGATCGTGGTCGGCTCTCAGAGAAATAGGCATATACTTTGTTTTTGAAATATTTACAGAGAGCCGGCTTTGATCAAACCACCGCTTGACAGAGGACAGGCCCCGCTCCGCCAAACGGTACGCTTCCTCCCAGCTGTCGCCCTCAAAAAGTAAAGCTGAGTCGTCAGCATAAAGAAAAACCCGTCCCTGTTCCAAATTAACCCTACCCAAATTATTTATATAAAGAAGGAAAAGAAGAGGCCCCAATGTGCTACCTTGTAAAACTCCATAATCAATCCGAAGAGGAGCACTGGATTGACCAAGAATTGACACTATTTGGAAACGCTCACACAGGTAACTCCTAAACCAATCAAGAGCAACTCCCCGTACTCCACTTATTTCCAGTCTACGTATTAGGATTTCTCTGTCAACAGAATCAAAAGCCTTAGCTAAATCAATAAAAATCAACAACGGTTTTTTATTACGCCCTATAGCATCGTGAATATTTTTAGTAAGTAAGAAGAGATCGTTGTTAATATTTTTATCTTTCCTGAAACCAAACTGATTTTCAAATAAAATATTTCGTCGTATTAAATAGTTTTCAAATTGATTCCTCATACATTTCTCCAATATTTTCGACAGAACACTAGCCAATGTAATAGGTCTATAGCTCACACATTGATTTTTTTGACCGCCTTTATAAATTGGAATAACTTTCCCCAATTTGAACGAATTTGGAAAAATACCTGTCATCAAACTTTTATTTACGATGTAAATAATAGGATTCATTAAGTCAAGAATATTATTTTGAATCAATTTAGCCGGAATTTGATCTTCGCCGGGGGCTGATCCACCTTTTAAACTATGCACCACCTTGAGGAGCTCAGCCTCAGTTACAGGCTCCAGCTGGAGGCTCGAATCCACCCTGTAATCCTCGTCCCTCACGACAGGCTCTGAAACAGGGGGTATAGTACTGGCAAGGTTGGCCCCCACCCCAACATAATACTCATTGATTTTATCTGCAGCAAATTTGATATCTTCAGATGTTGTATTTTCTTTATCATTCAAAAAATGTTTAATTGGAAAATTTTCCTTGTTATTTTTGACTCCCAATAAATCCGAAATATTTGTCCACAATCTTTTCTTATCATTTCTAGATTCGTTAATTTTATTGCGATAAAATGTTTCTTTTGCTGAGCGAATTAATTTAGTTAAAACGTTTCTGTATCTTTTAAATCTTATTTTTAAATTTGTATCGAAAGGTTGACGTTTTAGGAGTTCGCTCATCCCATCTCTGACCCGAATTGATCTTACTAATCCAGCAGTGATCCAGGGCTTTATTTTAACCTCTTTTGAGCGACAGATTTTAATTTTTGTGCATGTTACAATGATATGCTGTAATGTTTTTATGAAAAGGTCACAGCTTTCATTTACATCCTCTAAACTAGTCACAGGAGACCAATCCGTGTCAGAGATAAGATGGGCGGCAGTATGATAATCTAATTGTTTAGAGTGAGAATTATTGACACTGAAATTAGTTAAGTTTTTGTTGACGTTACAGGGAAATTGTGCGACAGTAAAAAAATGATCAGTCATTCCTGATTTAATGACGGCTGATTTTATAGAATGCGTATGTTTACTATCCGTGTGAATATGATCAATACAACTTTTGGTCAAACCCGAGACCCTAGTTGGTACATTAATACAGCTGGTGAAGCCCAACCCATACAATACGTCGAGATACCGTTGAGAAAACGCGTTTTCAGTCTCCGGTAAAATACAGATATTTATATCGCCAACCAGCCAGTGCGTCCTGTCCCTAGGCCTGTTATCAAGAAATGTCTCAAGGTCGTCGATAAAGAGCGATAGATCACTAGATGGACTCCTATACACAGATAGCAACGACACCCTCTCTCTGCCAAACGTAATATCCAGTTTAACACATGTGGCTCCAAACATACTCACTTCCTCCGCACACACAGCAAAACACTTTTTCACAAACACAATCACACCATCATTTTTATTCTTGCTTTCCATGTTCATCACCACATCATACCCATTCATACTAACATTCGCAACGGATTCATTCAACCAAGTCTCAGTTAAAACAATGACATCAAAACTCACTTCAAAATTATTAAGAATAACCGTTAATTCATCAAAATGCTTATTAAAACTTCTAATGTTTAAACTTAGAATAGTAATACTGTTATCCACATCCACATCATATTCACTAAAAAACTTAAAATCCTTACATTCGTCGTATGTACGTGCATTTACATCACGAGAATCGATGATTTCATCCAAAATCTCATTCATTGTAACAAGAAAGCACCGCCTACCGCCCATTTATGAATCGTGTTTAATGCAAGTGATGCCAATGAAAGAAAAAAAAAAAAATAATATAAAATAACATTCTGCAAAATAAGCGTTAGTTTTCACTCGTAATAACTAAATGAAAATTAATTCAATGGACCAAATAATTAACATTCTTACATAAGATATTTTCAGGAACTACAATAATTAAAACATAGTAATGAACCTTTAACTCTATTTTTATACTTATCAAAGGGAAAATTCAGATACAATCTAGTAAGCTAAACAGGAAAACATTCTGATTGAGTTTCCAATATTGCTGTGAGCATTTTCCCATTATGCGTCCAAGGAATGACAGATAAATAACTAATTTACTGTTGAAATTATTTGGCAGTTTTCTCTTGTGTGAAATTTAAATAATTATTACAGTAAGTAAAAAAGAACAAATTATTTTAATACAATAAATATTTATTTTCATGCCAAAAACTAAGAATATAATGATATAATGGTGTACTATTCTGTCTGTTATTTATATCCTGTTTTTTTAAAACTGTTCCATGCACTGATTTATCCCATTATAATTAAAACAAGTCCCATAACTCAATTCATTGAGCACTTAAAAACTAAATGAGATTGCAAATTCTGTTGTAACTTAAAACTTAACTTCAAACTTCCTGTGTACTAGTTGTTTACAAAATATAAATCTATACAGAAAATAAGCCTTTTCATAAAATTTATGCAAACGATCATTAAAAAAAAAAAAAAAAAACTTAAATCTACGTGTAAGGAACCAATTGCTTGATGGCAAAGAAAACAAACTTCATATTCAATTATAAAAAATAATCATTCCCATGCATAGTAACTAGTTTCCAACATGGAAAAGCGAATTATAATTAAAAAAATAAACTATTTGTTTATTAACATACTTAATAAAATGTGTCTGCGTTGGATAGAAATTATATTTTATTTCAAATTTAAACAGACAAATTTGACTTTAAAATTCCTTTGCACTGATTGGACATTATTCATATATATATATATATTTTAAAAAAAGCTTTTCTTTAACTCCATGCACTCTTTGTCAGAAATAAATAAATAAATAACTTAAAATGTACGTGCAAGAAGTCAATCACATAAGGCAAACTAGAAAAATTTCTTTTTTACTCATTTAGGACACGATGAAGCTAATAGTAGCTAATGAATGCGCAGCATGCATGGTAGCTAATATTCACAGCGTGAAACCCCAATATTACAATATATATGAATATGTTTAAGAAAATATAAACTGCTTTAAGAAGAAAATGACTGGTTTATCGAATCTGAGAAGAAGTTAAATATTACTTGATTTTGTATTTGTAGCTCTCAACTATGGCTGTGAATTAAAATAAAATGGTGTATACCGAATAAAAATTGTGCACTTCATTTAATATAAAATTTATGCATGCTTTAAAATAAAAAAATATGTATAAAACATGTAAAAATAACAAAACGGAAATACTTATAAAATGTTTTGGTACTATGAACCTTACTTGATTCGACTACAATATAGCATTATTAAGTACCGCACACACGTTTGAGTATTCGACTGGTCCCAATAAAAATAAATTTCCCTAAATACTATACTCGGTATAAAAATAAAAAACCTTGTAATAAAAATAATTTTTGGAAACTATGAAAAAAAAGTTAATACTTAAAATATGTACTAAACCTCAGCAATATTGCACTTATCAACTTGGAGATGCTGTCTTTTATGAAGATCCTTGAGCACCGCGATCGCCGCCGCCGCCACCGCGGCTGACTACCTCGCCTCCGCCGTTGACCTTCGCCGCGTGGTCCACCTCGCTTGGCGTCCGGACCCTCCTCGCCGACTCCGCTGCTGTCTTCCTGACGAAGATTTTTCCGTCTTTCGACCAGGCAAAGGCTAATTTCCCATCCTTGACTAACGATCTGGCGTAACCCAAAAGTCGTCGATTCTGCGTGGTCAGGTGATCTAGGAGAAAAATGGGCGAGGGACGAAGCTTTGACGCCAAATCTGTGGTTTTAATTTTCTTTTGCTTCGCCATCTTCATCCACTCAGACCTAGTTGTTCTGGAGGTGAACTGAGCTACAATGGACGGAGTCACACCTTTCGGAGCAGGAAGGCGGTGCGCGATTGATACGTCTTGACGGTTGTATGGAACACCTAGGGCTTTTGCCACAGCACTGAGGATGTCATAGACGTTCTCGTTTGTAGTTATTGGTACACCCCTAATTTCAATGTTGTGATTTCGGGAATACTGCTGTAGTTCACCAAGATCCATTTCCAAATTGTAGACTTTATCTTTAAGAGTTTGATTTTCTTTTCGAAGTTCGTTACATTCTTCTTTAATCGCCGCATTTTCGGCCTCAACCGCATCAAGTTTATTGTTGACATTAACCAGAGTTTCATTCAATTTGACGAGTTGTATGTTAATGGCACTAAAACTCTGTTTATTAGACTCTTGGTTTGCAGCGATGTCTCGTTGGATTGCTAACAGGAGTTCGGCTACCTTGGGGTCTTCCGAGTCGGATTTCAACGACGAGGAGTCCTGATTACACTCGTCACATTTCCACGTGGCCAAGGTGCCCGCCGACAGCTTGGCTGCGGACCGGATACGACAGCACGCCTTGTGAAACGTTTGACTACACTCCACGCACTTTAAAGTGGCTTTTGCGTCAGATGCATCGTTGTGACACTTGGGGCAATTCATGGTTCGGCACAGTTAATACAAATAAATAATTACTCGACAAAACTCGAAAATAACTGTCAAATTCCGTTGCAGAAAAACAAACACCCGAATTGGTATTAATTTAATATAAAACGTACACAGTCACCGAAAAATCACAGTATTTGATACGAATAAAACACTACAAATTATAATTCACAGGATTACACGGGCAAGTAGGCAGGCTTGCACTATCAGGCCGCGCGGTTATCGCATCGACCTTCCTCCTCGGCGGACTGATAACGACTGAAATCTCCTCACATAAAAAAACATGCCATTAAAAAATATAGAAGTGTATTTATATAAACAGGTAATGTAAGGCAATACATTTTGAACAAATTAAATTCAGTGCCTGACCAGAGGACAAATGGAAATAAAACTATGCTAAGTAGAATGCTAAATTAGGCTGAGTTTAATCATTATTTGGCTAGCATAATTTATGGAATGAAGGAAAAAATTAAGCAAATAAACCACAATACAGTGCCTCATACTTTGGTTTTTACTTGAAGATTGCCCTACGTGGAAGCAGTACTGGCCGAGTGTCAGAGGTTTCTGCATGTTGTCCCAGTGGCCGGTCCTCGCAGAGTGCTTCACGACACAGTGCTCGACAAATACAAGATACCCAAGGTAATTCAAAGTCTTGATATAACTAAAGCTTGTATCTGATATGTTTCTTTATGTTTATGTTCCTAATTTGTGTGTTAAATGTGGTTGAAGCCTTTTTAGACCGATGTTGCCACATCCCAGCACACCATTATCATTGTTACGAGTTTTCCACAAACTGTACTTACCACTTGCCACTTTTAATGTTTTAGGAAAATGGATAAAGTAAGATTTTGGTCTGAAATGGCTTTGCAAATTCTACCTTTTTAACTTTTGGAAATTTTGGAACCTTTTAACATGTTCACAGCGACATGGGAGTGATCGCTCCCGCTCGAACCCTAATGAAATCCTGATGAGTGCGATTGCTCCTAAGCTGCAACGTGTTACAATATGATTTATTTTTAAGCCGGAATCTGAGGTAGAAATCTGGAACTTTACAAAGCACTGCCTAATATATATTGTATTCTGTGATCATGTGGGTATTTTATAGTGGTCAGTGTTGCTAGGGTAGGCAATGCGGTTTCAGTAACCATAAGTCAGAGTCAAGGCGGAGCACCAGGATGGTGGTGATATAAATGAAAAAACATGCCGCCGCCGCAAAAGTGTTAAGGTAATTACATCATGTTCATACTATAAACACATATTTAAGCTCTCATTTCACTATCAAGAATGATTGTACTTCAAATAAATTTTGTGTTTAGGGCACTACAGTCCTCCTCAGTTTATACTCTGTGCATCATGACGAATCAATTTGGGAAGATCCAAACACATTTAATCCTGATCGTTTTATGAAGGAAGCCAATAGAAAACTAATGGATGAATTGTACCAATTTGGAATAGGTAAGTCTTAAAAGTTACTTAAAAATTCCTTTAGTACTATAAAATTAAATTTTGTTTCTTAATCAATCTTTTCTGGTGTCGATCCAGTCTACTTTATCCAAGTCAGATACCGGTATGACATTGATAAATTCTAGAATAACTTAGCAGACAAACTTTGAACCATGTGTAGCACATTTTAACATGTTCAATAATTGCAATTTAAAAATTTATTGAGCTACAGGTTTTTGTTTTGCAGCAATCTTCATGGATAAAAGAGTCTGATACTTAAAACGTTAAAAAATTTATTAAATAAACGGTTTTATTTCAGTTTGATTGTACGAGTAAATCAATATTGCAAGGGTATTTTTTAATGCTTCTGCAGGTATAAATTTTAATCAGGTTTATTTTTTAGGTAAAAGAAGATGCCTTGGCGAAGCACTAGCCAGAAACTTTATCTTTCTATTCTTTACTGGAATATTATGGAACTTTCATATAGGTGTACAGAATGCAATGGATCCTCCAAATTTTGACTTTATACCTGGAATCACTCTGTCACCAAAACCATACCGAGTTACATTAACAGCAAGAAAAAACTGAAATAGTAATTCTGTTGACTAAAACCAGAAAAGTCAACAATTAATGCACTTATAATTGAAAAGTATTGTTTTTTTTTAACTGTAAAAAATGTCAGTTTTTTTCTCAAGAAGATGGACACCAAACTTATTTTAGATTAGAATAGTGAGTGATGTTATTCAAAGCTAGCTTTATGTATTAAGCACTAAATAAAGAATTGTTTGGTAAGATTTTAATTTGATTTTATATTTCACCAGTTGCTAATTACAGTAAACTACACAAATACATTAGATAAAGTTCAAACATGCATACCTAATGTTTTTAGTAAATTCTAAGATATATTTATATTTTCCATTCAATGGTGTTGAAGATAAACGCTCATAATCTCATGAAAAAATCTATTATCTTTTTCGACTACAGTACAAAAACCTTTTATACATAATGCGTTAAAAATTTCTACTTTTTTAAAAGTATCTAGATAAAAACTAATCAGTTTGATCGTCTTTTGCACGAGGAACTAATAAACATTTGAAGTGAGGTGGTGAGAGTGTCGCTCCGTCTAAGGCCGCTGCGGAGGGAAGCTTCTCTCCCGGGGGCAGAGTCAGATCGAAGCTGTGGAGCAGGGAGGCCAGGAACAAAAAAAGACTCGGCTTGGACAACGCTTCACCCAAGCAACGCCTACGGCCTGAAAACCGACAAAGTATTCTGAATGATAAATTTTGATAACTCAAAATAAACCTTATATAAAATTCATCTGATTCTACAAGTTTCTAAAATGAATGATTGTTTCTTAAAAAGCTAGTCCTTTGGTGATGAAATATGTGTCTTCACAAATGTCTCGACCTTTGCATTTCCCCACTGTCTTTCTAACAAAGGATTCATCTGGTAATCTCTTGATTACCGGTACTTCACACATTCCCTACCATCGATGTCAGAACATATTCCCCTGACTGACATCAACTATAGTTGACAAATGGCCTGATATTGTTCTTCCAATGGCCCAACTTTAACTATAGTTGACGCACAAGATCCTTCCAGTAGCCCGAAGTTAAATATTTTTGATAGGGATACACACAGCTTTTATACATCTCCTACAACAAACTGGGCTAGAAATTGAATGTTGTCCGTCGATCTGCGAGGGAAGTTTACTTATCATAATGGCAAATTTGTTCCGCGGAGGGATATTTCACGTTTCTCTCCTTTTTGTTTAGTCGCCTGAATTTGAGTGATAGGACACTGCCCCAGCACTTGTTGAGTTGAGCGTTGAATTTAATTGCATTGTTTGAGTTTTTATCATGTATTATACACATATAAATTTTTCTTAATAACCCTTAGAGGTACTTTTTTCAAATTGGCCAGGAATTAGCCTGTAAAGTGATTCAGATTGTTCATTAGTTAGTAAGGGCTCTGACCCTTGGGTTTGTAAATAAGTTGACGTCTTTTATCATTTGGGGTTTGGCTCAATGGCAATGGTCTGTGAAAAGGGCCTTTCATGTTGACTACAGTTTACGTCAGTACTGTAGCGTGCGTTTTACTCCAAGTTTACCCCAAGTATTTTGTTTACTTACCCAAACCAAAAGGGATGAAGTAGTCATGCTGGATTATTTTGCTATCTTCATCGAGAAATCTCTCCGGTTTGAAGAGTTCTGGAGTATCCCAGTAAGAGGGGTCCATGTGAACGCTGTAGATATTAACCAGTACTGTTGTATCCTGTTATCATAAAAATAAAAATAATCAGTGGCTGTTAGTCATATTGTTGTGGTTATCATTGCAATCTTAAAATAAGTCAGTATATTGATTATGTTATTTAGTGAAATATGAAATGAATACCCTAACAGGAAATATTAAAACTCTTTATTTCTTTATTTCAAAAGTACAAGCCTGTACATGAGGTACCTGTCTTAATAAGTGATTAAGTGATTAAGTGACATTAGTGTCAACTTAATATCTAAACAATTAATCAACTTAATTCTAAAAAAACTTATTCTACATACAGAATTATCCTTATTCTAAATATAGCAGTTAATTTTTTTCATTAATTTCAAGCCAAGAAAAAAAGAATTTTTAGTTTCAAGGAAAGAACTCAGAAAAAGAATAGTGTGGATGGTCTATTAAGAACGATTTAGTCTTAAATGTTTTTTGATTAGTTTCATTTTTTATTTTATTAGGTAAGATTTTGAAAAATTTTCACCCATGAATGAAGGTTTTTTCCTCCACCTACTAACTATAGTCGTCTTTTAGTCCCTGGAATAGAATACTAAAGTACTAGTTTATACTCCATGGGATTTACTTACTTACTTTAGTCCCTCGGGACTAAAAGTAATCTCATAAGAAATACATGGGAAAAAATCCGGCAACGCCGCGGTGGACAGTGAGAAAATATGGCAACACTGTCGATTTTAATTTGTTTCTCTATGTTGAAGAGAGTGTCACAGCATCCGAGCGTCCGTTTCCGTTGTCCACAGGACAGCGTATCCATTTTGATTTTGCTGTAGTTTAGGCTACATTCCTGCATATTTGTGAACAAATAAGTTAGGCCTAGAGTATTTTTAAAGAAGAGTGTGAATAAAATGTTAAAATTAAAGCCTAAATACCTTGCATTATTAATTTATATAGGCTATGTGATTGTAATGCAGTTTTGTTGAAGCAAAGGATCATCTGAAGGTAAAGTTACAGTGTTATACCCAGTTATTGTTAATGGTGTAGGTGGAGGAAAAATGTTGTGTGCATCACGGGACTAAAGTACTTTTTCTCCCTTGGGAAATTGTCGCCCTCGGCTGCGCCATTGGGCGACAACAGTTTTCCTCAAGGGAGAAAAAGTTGCACTTTAGTCCCTAGATGCACAAATTTTTTGGAAAAGAGATAATTTGTGCTCTTGAATGTCAATATCATTTTTATTTCGTGAATTGTAAGAATGGATATTTGAACGCATTTTAGTTTTCTGTAAGTTATTGGTCCAGGCAATGAATGCTCAAAAAGAGGTATAGAGGGAATTGCATGGATCACAATATATGACTTTGTAACTTTGTTTGGACTAGTTAGGAGTAAAACATATCAAAAGTCCCCGCCCTTAGCCCTTGAGCCGGCTGGGCTGGAAGGGCCTAAAGGTAAAATTTTTTGGTTTTTCCTAAGTATCTTGAAAACTATCAACTTTTAGTATTCCTTATTAAATTTAAAAATTAAAGAGAATTAAATTTCCTGTAAGAAAAATACATAATATGTCTACTTTGGTCCAACCGTTTACAAGGTAAGCACTAATTTTATTAATATTTTAAAAAATATCCCTTTCATAAGAAATACATGTAAATTTGTGGGTAACTTAGATGCCCAATTGGGCAACGCTTTTTTCGCCAAAAGGAAAAAGAACAGCTTTCAGGACATATTGACAAAATTTCCAGTAATTTGACACCTCAATCAAAAAAAAATTGGTCCAAAATAAAAGGGTTGTCGAGCTCACAAAAACGTTATTTTTAAAGAAATGATTATAATTTGTTACAATTTATTTAAGAATAACGTTTTTTGTGAGCTCGCCAACCCTTTTATTTTGGACCAATTTTTATGATTGATGTGTCAAATTACTGGAAATGTTGTCAATATTTCCTGAATGCTGTTCATTTTCCTTTAGGTGAAAAAAGCGTTGCCCAATTGGGCATCTTAGTTACCCAAAAATTTACGTGTATTTCTTACAGACGGGACATTTTTTAAAAATATTAATAAAATTAGCGCTTACCTTGTAAACGGTTGGACCAAAGTAGACATATTACGTATTTTTCTTACAGGAAATTTAATTTTCTTTAATTTTTAAATTTAGTAAGGAATACTAAAAGTTGATAGTTTTCAGGATATTTAGGAAAAACCAAAAAATTGTACCTTTAGGTCCTTCCAGCCCAGCCAGCTCAAGGGCTAAGGGCGGGGACTTTTGATATGTTTTACTCCTAACTAGTCCAAACAAAGTTACAAAGTCAAAAATTGTGATCCATGCAATTCCCTCTATACCTTTTCGTTGCCTGGACTATATGTTTTAAATAAATAATAGAATCAAATATATACTGACTAGCAGAACCCGTGGCTTCGCTCACGATAAAAATTATCGTCTAACCTTGTTATGAAGAATCTAGAGGACTGAATAGAAAAGATTTATATCAAGGAATATGTCATGTAGAGATACGTTTCTTTTATGGCGGAATGTAGGACAAAATATAGGATGTAGGATACCACAGTAGATAGTGAAGGTTTTCTTTTCACCGTTATAACTCGAAAACGGCCGGACTGATTTTAACACCAAATGTGTCGATTTTAACTACTTCTTTGTAGATTTACCATTACGTCCATGGATTGCCTAGTAGGGCATCAATTAAGTACAGTAAAGGGCTGAATGTTCGAAACAGTTATGGTGCTATCTGTGGGCAGTATTTCAAACTCGATTCACTTAGTTTTTATCTTAAAATATGGGCGGGTAGTAATAATTTGAGATCAACCACTGATTGCAGCATTTATTTTTCCGTGAAAAGTCGGGACACCGTCGAATTAGATGAAAAAGGACTTTGCCAAATTATTGTAACTGGCATGAGTTTAATTAAAAACATAAAGGCCGGCATAAGGAAATAACTATAGCTCCCGCTGCCTAAAAAGATGGTACCACATAATGAGCTTATGATTGAACGTATAAGGTACGAAACTAAACTAAATGTAACTTTTATATAGTACGAACAACCTAACAAAATCATCAAAACAACCATAAAACTACGATAAAAGGAATCAAATTATAAATCAGCTGTAACAACGTATCCGTTTGTGAAGCTAATATGCTTGATTGAATAAAATTGGAAATTTAAACAAAAGATCATCCATTACATTAACATGGGGCATTTTCAAAGCTTCAGCTCCACGAAAAACCTCTAAAAACCTTGAATTACAAAAATCCGTTCTTGGTGAATGTCAACACTCTGTAAGGAACGTCCATACAAATTTTCAAGGTTCTAGGTTAAGTAGTTTTGGCTGTACATAGGGTAGGTCAGTGGTATTTGACAAAAATACAGTAGAAAAGATAGTATAAATATAACTTACAATCAGGGATTTGTATAATTTATAAATTTTTACATAAGTAGATCAAAGAATCATATCATTTCAGCACATTCTATTTGTGACTGAAAAACCACTGTTCTTTTCTCTTTCCATCTTACCGGGATTTAGTCTCAAGACTCAGCCACAAAAGGCAGTATGCTCTTCACGTTTAAAACTGCGTAATTCCCGCTACCGAAATATTGATGGTGCCACTTAACTAATTAATGGTGGATTTTATCTAAACTAAATGGAACTTTTATATAGTACATAATTATATCCTTGAAACAAATCAACAAAAATCAATGAAGCCATGATCAAAGAAATCAATTTATTACCATCTGTATCACCGTATACATTTCCGAAGCTAACTACCAGCTGATTGTTTTATGAACATTAAAAATGTAAACAAAAATCGTCCAACATACTTTTAAATGGGAAAATTTGAAAACTTCGGCCTCGCCAAAACCCCCTTTATACTACGAATTTTGTAAAATCCGTTCTTAGCGGATGCCTACGCCCTAAGAGGAACATCCATGCAAAGTTTCAAGGTTCTAGGTCAAGTAGTTTGGGCTGTACGATGTTTCCACTGAGTGGTATTTGACAAATATATAGTAGATTAAAAACTGTTAATATTTCTAAATTTTTAAAAGAATCTCTAACATGATCATCTGGTTTAAGCTTCAGCATAATTCTGATGCTCTTTTTTGCAGAAGTAAAATCTTATTTAAATTAGCATAACTTGTGCTTCCATATAAAATTAATCCAAATGCAATATGTGAGTGAATGTTGGCACGATATATTAACTCTTCCTCACCACACTACAGAGTAATCACCTGGAGTTAATACAGTCATTCTGGAGGCCGAAAGTAGTTTATTTCTGACTAAGGGCCAAACATTTTTGGGCCAAAGGTGATAAAGTCAGCTAATACTTTATTTGCTGAAACAATTAGTTAAAAATACTTAAACATACTGCATTTAATAGGTTCTTATGTTTAATGTTGATAAAGAATCTTCACAACTTGGAATCAAAGGGTTTTGCAGGCTCTCAGTGGTTTCAAGTTCTTGGGCACACTTCGAAAACTCTGAAACACGATCTTGAGCCGGCAAACTCTCCCATGTGCGAAATATAATGCAAGTTGTTTAAATGTATAGTATGTTGTCCATAAGCCGAATTTAAAAACTGGACCTTAACTGTAAGATTTAGGCAAATTTAATTCTTGGTCGTTCAAGGAACCAAGGGTTTGATTAGTTTTGAATTGAAAGGGTTTTTGTCTGAAATTGTAGTGATGGGTAGTATTTTGGAATATACAACAGAAGCAAAGCCTACATTTTTCTCTATCGCTTTCCATTTGTTTTCAGTTATTCTAGAAAACAAAGGCCATACCTGAGGAATAGTGAACCCCTTCAAGTGTGTTGTCTTCTTTGCTCGATGTGGTGGGGTTATTGGGGCTATGTTCCCCAACCTTTGCGTCTCCATAACTATTGCTTCGATGTAAGTTAGCCTGGAGAAAGTAAAAATGTAATAATAATATCTACATTTCCATGTGAAAAATTACATGGTGTGCTGTTGTAGGTAAAAAAATAAGTGGTTCTGTAGTAGTTATAAGTTACAATTAGCTAGTTGAAGCCAGTATGTAAATAATATACTTTACATATAAACAAATAAATATAAAGAATATAAAGGAATTGTATTTATTTTTCATGATCTTTTAGGGGGATTGATGACAATTTTGAGATTTATCATGAAAGCAGTACGGTATCAATACGAAACAATACAGTGGATTAATAGAACAATTTATTAATCAAAATCATTAGCAGTTGTATATAAAGAAATATTCAATCAAAAGTAACCAATAAACAATATCTAATAAAATATATGACCACAACTCATGTATGTGGTGGGCAATCTCTTTTTTCTTTGATCTACGCTAGATGTTAAAACGTACCATCTAACGAAACATACAAACCCTTACCTCGATCTGTCATTCAGCGATGGTAGTTTACCAGGCTCTACAACAGATTTCAGTTTCCTTCTAGCAATTTGTTGTACGTGAGGATTTTTCAGCAAGAAGAAGATCGCAAAAGCCAAAGTATTGCTGGTGGTCTCTGACCCAGCCATGAATAAATCCAGAAGGAGCATCAGTAGCTGTTTTTCTGTAGATAAAAAGGTTTGTTAGTGCTCTTTCTATTTTAACATGGATCAAGCTCGAAAACTAAGTTGAAAATTGAAAAACTTTGCTTGAAAAAGAACAAATAGCAATCATGAAAAAAATAGAGTTTAAGGAAATTGACCAACATAGATTCACCTAGCATGAAATTTCAGTTTTCTAGATTATATTTCACTGCAAATTTATGAACTAGAATTAAAGTTAATGACTGCACCTGTGAATGAAGTTTGAGGATTTTTACATTGTCTGTTCACTTCATGAAGAAAAGCATCCACTAAATCTCTTATTACTCCTGGTCTCACTGTGGCTTTATGTTCTTCAATTATTTCCTGAAATGAAATATGAGAAATATGCATGTAAGTGTGCAATTTAATAGGAAGGATGGTAAAATTTTGACTTTTGTGTGTTATTCTGTGTTCTCCAAACTATAAGAGAAGAAGAGTTTCCATGTCATCCAGAAAATTACTTTGAGTATTTTTTCAAAAGAATATGAAAAATAATATTAAATTTGATTCAGACATTATTACGTATATATACGTAAAAGTCATGTCAGCCAATTACTTGACTACTTTGATAACTACAGTCGTCCCTTGCTAATGTCTGACTTGGGTTCAAAGTTCAAATCCCTCCTGGATCCCAATGGATAATTGGATCACACATTTTTCTATTTGATAATGACATGGCACTAC
This sequence comes from Flexamia atlantica, assembly GCA_035578135.1. Classification (NCBI taxonomy): domain Eukaryota; kingdom Metazoa; phylum Arthropoda; class Insecta; order Hemiptera; family Cicadellidae; genus Flexamia; species Flexamia atlantica. The sequence continues at coordinate 436,336 of JAQJVK010000113.1, read as the reverse complement.
GGTTTTTCTCAAACGTATAGTTCGACTTAGGTAAAGTTGAAGTCATAGCGGTAATTTTTTCTTAATTTCGACTCGCAGATCTAATTTGAGTTAAACATGAGATATGTAGAGGTAAACCAAATGAAAATTTGAGTCACAGAGCTAAAGAATAGAAACGCTAGGTTAAATATGCCTCATTGACAAATTTTGACCTGTTCACAGGGTTTTGATTTACAGACGTCCGTCCTTGAGAAATAGAGGTGAACTTCAACTTATAGAGGTGAAAAAGAGCATATTTAATTCAATTTATCTACAGAATTTAGTGTTATAGAGATAATTTATGTTTTGGTTTGACTTATATGGGTAAAATATAGTTTTAAAATTTCTTCAAGTTACGCATGATTTCCATTTTAACTTAAACAGATTTTTCCTGGGGAATTGAAAAGAATTCTATTGGTAGAAGATTTTTCAGTAATTTAGGTTTGAGTTATCGAGAGTCGACTGTAATAATTTAGGAAACACCCTACCTTGAGAAGCGTGTTCATATTGTCCATGAGATGAACGATCTGGTTGTACCCGGAGAGGGTGGGGGCGAGGAACCGCAGAGCCGGGACCTGATTGAGCAGCCCCCCGGACATGTCGAGCAGACGGAAGCTTTCTCGGAGTAACGACAACAGTCGCTTGAGTCTCCGGTCGGCCAGAGAGAAACGACAGCCAGCCAGCATGGACCACAGGCTGTTGACCACCGACACATCGAATATCTCCTGGATGTCCACCGGTCCTTCCTGTGGAATTTGCACCATCATGTTAATTGGGGCGTTCTGAATTGGTTTTTTCAATCACCAATTCAAATCGCCAGTGGTGTGGTGGCTGATTTTCCAGTATGGAAATGCTAAATGTATTTGACAGTTTATTAGGAAAGTTGTGTTTATATTATTTCTTAGAATGATGAAAAGGTTTAGAATGAAGTCTTTGAATCATCCTAAGTCTTCAGATATTGGCGTACTAATACTAATAGCTGTAGAAAAGCAATAAAGAAATAGTAAAACCCTATTTTAAAATATGTAGCAAGCGAGGTTATCTTTATATTTAGAGCATGTATGGTAATATTTACTTTTATTTCTATCCCAACTACACATCTCAGGATGCTAGACCTAGCCCGGAATGGTTTGGGTATAACTTTGGGTCTAGGTGGGTTGCAAGCAACATTATCAAATAGAAAAATGTGTGATCCAATTATCCATTGGGATCCAGGAGGGATTTGAACTTTGAACCCAAGTCAGACATTTGTTTTTCAGGTATTATTGTTGTTCATGGTAAGAAAGTAACATTAAACTACCTTTTTGAATTCGTTTAATTAATTAGAACTCAGCCAAAAACAAATTGTGACTGTCCAATATTAGTAATTGTGCTAATATGATCCATGGAAAGGAGCAAGAACCTTAGCCACTGATAGAAAATTATTGGAATGCTTGTGATTTCAAAGTCAATAACGTAAGATCCACAGTAAATTTTTCCAGGGAAATAAAAATGATATTTCATTATTTTTTCTCAATGAACATCAGATATTCTTCATGTTTCTCTCCCTTCACATAAATGCCTTTTATTTTCATAATCATCAACTCAACATGACTCTAATTATCTAGTGATGAATATCAGTATTATTATTAAAATGACACTTTATATATGACTGTAGTCCCAGAGCAAGCTTTCTTGTTCCAGGACTCCCACTAGAACCCCTGACCCTGGGAACCCAGTAGAACCGGGGCCTTGAGGTGGGGCGGAGCCCCCTGTGAGCCAAATGCAAAATTTGCAATTAATGAAAAATAATAGGCAAATGAGTAAATTATGTACTGTACCTGACTATGTAACCATTCAATGAGTTTGATTTACATCTTCATTTACATGTTGTTCATAGAACTTCCACCAAATCCGAATTCTTTGAGATGACGAAGGAGGAAACGCTTTTGTTCATGATCAAATGAACCGTCTACAAATGCTATGCCTGGAAATAAATTTGTAATGAATAGTATTGATTTACTGTTTTAAGTGTGATATTTTGTAATTAACGTGTACACAAATGCAATACAATAGGTTTATAACAGTCCATAAACGAGGATTACAGGTATATTTATAAATATAAGTTGTGTACTCGATTGATGAGCCAATGAAGTGAAGTGAATCTATGTATTAGCGGAGTCAAAGATTTGTTGGCTGTCAGTGTGTAAATAACGAGATAACTTAAAAATGGTTGCACTGATCATTTTTGAATTATGCACAAACGTTTAATAGCTCACTGAAAAGATGCCATTAAATTTGGAAACAAATTCCCTAAAGCCGCTTCTTAGCAATTTAATTTCCAAAATTGCTATTAAATTAGCATTGGCAAAAAAAGTGTTTACTAAACAATGGAATGCAAATGAAGATCATTTCAAATACAAAAGAAGACTGATGGTGATTATAAATAATCGTCAAATAATATTTGCTGGTTTTTTTTACCATACAGTTTCTTTTTCTTGTACCTTACAGAAAATTCTACAAAAGGTACATCACATGCCGTTGTGGGTAATGATTCTTCAATTACTTTGAAAAAGGTTTCATGATTACTACTGGTGAAAAAGCCAAAATTTACATGTATAAAATCTCACACAACATATTTTCTACTTTTTCGGAAAATATATTATGTTGCATGTGCCAATTTATTTTGTATTTGTAATAATTTTTATTTGTATTCCATGGTTTAGTAAATACAATTTTTCGCCAGATGTTAATTTCATGGCAATGCATTTGGCTTGTTATTGTGAGTTCCTCCCAAAGTCGGACAATGACTGTTTTTCCATCCTGAGTTGTTGCCGTTGGGACATTGATGTTTCTGTGAAAAAATTAAACAGAACGTGTTTGTCGCCTGACGCTACCGACGAATCGTGACAGTTTCAAAACAGTATGGATTTGCCGCCGTCCGACTTTGACATCACTGTGCGGAAATGAAACAGCCCGAGTTTGTCGCCTGACCTGGACGCTCCCGACAAATTGGGACAGTTTCAAAACAGTCGGGGTTTGTCGACTCACGCACAAACGGAACCATTACGGAACTAAGCAATTTGGCCACTCCCCGATTTATGTCATATTGACTGTAGTTTCTGCCATATATTACCATAGATAAAGGGATACAAAGAATACTTAATAGATAAAAGAATACTTAATATTCTTTTATCTATGATATTACCCACATCCCCTTGATGTAACGTTAAATCATAAAAAAATACAATCTGATGATTCAAAATCACATTATCAGCCCATAATGGCTAATATTAAAAGTCTACAACCTCAAATTTAATTACAATAGGCAAAAATGGAACACAATTAAAATTATTGAGGTTTTTAAATTAATTGAAGGGGTCCCTCCAGTAAAGTTGTAACGACAACTGTTTTAAAATTGAGATTTCTATGCAGTAAGGTTGTAAACGATATCCTGCATCAGTGCAGGGTATTTTTTCGTTCATATCTCTTGTGTTGGCAGCACTACCACAGGTTGAAAACCAAGTGCTGTTGGTCCCACAGTTGCAGCAACGTTGTAACCGCCAAAAATTGCAATATCACCGCGCACCGTTCTGTCGCCGTCCCGATGTTAATCGGCTAAATCGTAGTAAAAAACGCCCTGTTAAGTTCGAAAGTTGGACCAGAAACGTACGTAAGCAGAAAAGAAATGCTGGGGAACCGTACATAAATGAAAAGAAGAAACAAAAAAAAAACATTGGGCCAAGCCGGCAACAACGTTGCAAACGACTGTCATTTACAACCTTATTGCAATTTTAAAATCACTTTTTTTGTAATAACTTTTTTATTACGTGCGATAATATTGTAATACTTCATAGTTTGGCTAGTTTTATGATATTATAATTATATAAAACAAATAAAACATATTTAAATCATTATATTCCCAGTTATATGTTTTTCCCATTTCCTGAAAAATTTACTTTATGTCGCTTACAACGTTACTGGTGGGACCCCTTCAATTATTAATAAATGACGCATATTTAATTCAGAAGAAACCCCGTTATATTATTCAACAGTGAGCGCAGAAAAAAAATCATGGTCGAGAACAGGGTTGGATTAAACGTTAAATTATATTATCATTGATTATATAGGTATACAATCTGATAATTTAAAATCACAATATTAGCCAATTTGTTATCGTCCCCTTTATAGCGAATCAATGAGAACAAAGGGAAGGAGCCCGGTACAGTAACATTCAAAAGCAAAACCGTCCGGGTTTGTCGCCGTCCGACTTTGTTGTTTGTTGTCAGAAAAGAAACCGTCTGGGTTTGTCGCCTGACGCTCCAGATGAATCGGAACAGTTTCAAAATCGTCCTTATTCGTCACCGTCCGACTTTGACGTTTCTGTGCGGAAATGAAACAGTCCAGGGTTGTCGCCTACCGCTCCCGACGAATTGGGACCAAAGCCGTAGCCAGAAAAATTTTTGGGGGGGATTTGGGCAGGCCCGGCGACAGGAATTTCGGGCCTTCAAATCTGGCGACTTTTTTTAGCTCTTACAACTGCTTTTCGGTCCCTTTATTGTCTTTGGACCCCGGGTCTTGCTGTTCCCGGGCCCCCTGTGATCCCGGGCTTCTATTCATTTGCCCCTTCAACAATTTCGGGGGGGGGGGGGTTTCACCCCCTGAGCCCCTGTTGGCTACAATTTCAAGGCTATTTCAACTATTTCGGGGGGGTTTTGACCCCCTAACCCCCCCCATTGGCTACTGCCTTGATTAAGACTATTGGGATACTTTCAAAACAGTCCGGGTTTGACGCTGTCCGACTTCGTCGCTTTCCAACACAGATAAAGGAATACACATTCCTTTATCTGTATTCCTTTATCTTTATTCCTGTATTCCTTTATCTGTGCTTTCCAACTTTGAGGTTTTCGATATTTTAAACAGTCCGGATTTGTCGTTGTCCGACTCTGGTAGCGTCCCCTTCCGTGAAGGAGCCATGAAGAGCCATGAAGGAGTAGAACTGTGACGGTACCGGACTTGTAGTTTTTATAGTTTTTATTATGATTTTTAAGTTAAGTTGACTCTATCCAAGCTTGTAATGCATGAACACGGAATAAATATTTCTCATTTCTCATTTATTGAGGTATACCAAAACCTGTGCCATTGATTGTAAAGAAAAAATAGAGTTCCTTAAAGTTCCTTTTTGCGAAGGTATCATAATAAAGTATTATAGAACTATACAATGAAAAAGGGTTGAAATGTTTGCTCCTCTATGTATGTATCTCTTTCGTAGTTGTTTTCCTTTTTCTTTCCACGTGTGATAATATTACTCTTTCCGGTGGAGGACTCTGAACTTCTAGGTTAATCGAGTAGGTTAGTATGAGCTTTATTTCTTTTAAATTTATTTATTCGACAGAATTTAGAAGTATTTCTTATTATTTTGCTTTGTTTTTTGTGTATCTATAGCGCCAGAGTACCAATAGGTACTTGAAATTATATCACATTTGACACCCAGGCACTCTCTCATCAAGGTGTCAGAAAATTAGTTCATTTTCCCCATCACGTTTACATTGAAAGTTAGGTTATTAATGTTTCTATCAACACAATGTGTCTGTTGCACATGAATAGGTTTTTTGCTATGCAGAACAGCAATATGATTGTAGGCCCTAATTAGTCCATCTCTTAATCTTCTAGATGCAGGCCCTACTCAAGACAAAAAGAGTTACTGAGGCTAGGTCAATGATGGGATCATAGACAACTCCTTAAATTAAACCGTTTGTTTATGAGGAATCCTGAATAATTAGCGTAGGGTATCTTTTGACGATATTTTTTTTGCCAGTCGAGGCTAAATTTTGTAGTCGAGAATGTTCAAAAATGTTTTTTCACCTTTGATTAAGAAATGTGAATTTGGTGACAAAACTAAATGAATTGGTAGGCCTAACTTAATTTATATATAAAAATCTAGGTAGTAGAGTGACAAATTCGCAATAGGAAAATCTGTCATTTAGGCCTAAATCGCAACAGGCAATTTTAGGTAGGATTGCGACCGGAAAGTCGAAGGCCCAGTCGTCAGGCATGTTATTTTTGTGGTTCTATTAGGCCTTATGGCCTTAGCATCACTCGCTTGTTTCGTGGCTGGGTAATCGTAGGCTACTTAGATCGTATTGCGATCTAAAAATCGCTTGCTCTTTTTGTGGCTGTCTCAATTAACTTATTTGGCATGTTGCTGCCTGAAAATCTGTTGTAACCGGGGTTTGCAAATACCTCTGTCATTTTGTAGCCGGCAAATCTTAATTGCTCGCATTGCTTTTCTAATTATGTCACTCTAGTTGCAGCTCTCGCATATCTAGATTTTAATTCAGCAAAATAGTCTTTTGTTTACATTGTAGCTGTTGAATTTTTGTTTTGGTGGCTTTGTATCTGCATGTTCTTTGTTCTTTCCATGGCCATCAAATCTATTTTCCATATCGAGGCTAGAAAAATCTGTCGTTTTTACTGCGTGTGGCAAATTTCTTGGTCAAAATGCAGCTGGGAAATCATCCGATCCGGTCTTATCAAGGCCAGCAAATTTCTTAATAATATATATATATATATATATATATATATATATATATATATATATTAAATCTTGTGGACACATTGTAGACATAAAATAATTTTGTAATTTGCAAAGATTTTTGCTCAAGTATTCGTTGGGTGTAGGAGGCGCCATGGCCGTTTTCAGTGGTCGGAAAGTGTTTTTAATTATTACTAGGAAAGTGTCGGGAATTTTAAAATTATCTTCAAAGGGTAGTTTTTAGTGGTTGAAAAGTTTAGTACCCAATTGCCCCCTGGGTTAATCAACGTTTAAACCTCTTGTAATTTTTATCTGTAAAAGTTAGAAAAATCTAACTTGTATTATGTTAAAGTAGGCTACCTCTTATAAACTACCTAAAATACAATTTTTACTATCCTAGGTCATAAGGATTAATTATTATCAATTATCTAAAAGAAACTGTAAAGTTTTCCGAAATTTAGTTTAACATTCTATAAAATTGTCAAAAAATTAGCCTATTTGTTCAATAACACTTGTCTTAAAATGTTCCTTTGTGTTTTCTTAATAACACCCATTTCCCCACTACATGGGCTTTCTTATGTCTTACAGTTATTATCTTACAGTTATCTTATGTCTCCCCTTAGGGGCAATTGGGTTGAAAAATATTTTTATTTTTATTAAATAGAACCAAATGTTGCAGGTTTTAAAGTTGGTGAAAATATGTTTATTAGAAGCCTTGATATGAAGGCATAAAAACTAGAAAGATATTCAATTTTGTTTAGCCTATAGAGTAGGCCTACATGATATTAAGGCATAAAAACTAGAAAGATATTCAATTTGGTTTAGCCTATAGAGTATATTTTCCAAAACCTAAGTTAATACCCAATTCCCCCCTTCTACCCTATTCGGTGAATTTACTCAGTTGCAGGGCTTGTAGCGGCTTATTTTTTAAATTTTTTCAACCTTTACAACTACTACAAGCCCTGTTCACACTATTCATCTGTCAGACGATCTCATAGCAGAATCTTGTCAGCCTACGTCGCATGAAAACCAAGTCTCACCGTCAAATCTAGACAGATTTGTGATTAGTCTGTCGAGATTTTCTTTTGTAAGGTTAAAGAATGTAATATCCCCAATATATCACCAGTTTTCTATTTTTTAGCCAAATTTTTGGTTTACTAAAGGTTATTTTTTGGTTATTTTTTTCTTATTTTAATTGTTTTTTATTTTTTTCAACCTCAAGAACTGCTACAAGCCCTGCAGTTGTTTACCTCTACTTAATTTTGAACACCAACTAGTCAAGTTGTTCAAACTAGACGACTGGACACCTCGTCAGACTTATGGCACCATAAAAATTGAGAGCTTTGATGTAAGGTCTGTTCAAGCAACGGGTCACGGGGAACATTTTTGAAACCATATCTGTTTTTACACCAACGGTACCAATATTGCTATCAAATTGATTGTACCGGAACAAAATATAGCCTGTAGCCTATATAAGAGTTAGGGATTTTCTGACTAAATTTACCCACCTTTTAAAATAACATGTTGCATCAAAATCAGAAAGGTCTAGCCTTTTTAGTCTTGTCTGGATACGCTTCTCATTTGCATCTAAAAATGTACTAGGCCTAATTCACGACATCAAATAGGACTGCAGTGTGTCCGTCATTGACTTTGCCAAGAAGTCCTTGGACTTAACAGGTTCTAGGTTGGTCCCAGGATTAACAAATCAGAAATTCCTGTCTGGTAGAGGCATTGGTTATGACTTGACTACGTACTTCTTCAGCCTAACCTCACACACTTCAGCCCAACCAGCTTAAATCTACAGTTTAATATTTAAAAAATGCAAAGTATACTTGATTAATGACTGTTTTTGGTGAAAAGAGCATCAATGCTTAAATAAATTTAGGCTAGGCTTATGTGTGCCAAGTTTAGCTTAGCCTAAACTTTTTATAAGGAAGAAAATTTCAAATTTATGTGCGGATTTGGTTTTGAGTAAGCCTAACATTCTTGAATCAAGGTGCAGGAAACTCTGGAACTTGAGTTGTAATTTTAGATTCATAAGAGTAGTTTTAGAAGTATGAGAAATAATTATAAAAATTCACTAATTATTCAGTAATTAATGTGAAAAACATTTATGTAGGCCTAATAGCCCAGTAAAAATCAGTTTTTTAATGACATCTATTTGGTTGGCAATGATGGAGGTGGCTCTTGGACAGTGATAACCGATGCTGTGCATGACTAAAGTCCGGATTTGTTATGCCTCGTTTTGTTAGTTTTCATGATAGTCAAAGTGTGCGCCCAGCTTAAGCAGCTGCAGGTTTCTAGGATGTCTGTTTATTTTCCTTTAGGCCTACTGTTATTTTTAAGTACAGTAAAGGAAAATAACACCAAAAGTGAAACCATCACTGACTACGGTAGTAGGCCAATATTCAAAATGTAAGGTATTAAACCTTTATTAGGCATGTTTAAGCGTGTTTTAGGTAGGCTTTTGTATTTTTTTATTGTTGGTTTGAATTCTCTCCTATGTGACCTATCAAAAAGTTTTACTAGTCGGGGCCTACAGTAATTTTGTGTTGTGTTTTCTTCTAGGCATCAAAATGGGTGCCTACAAGTATGTGCAGGAGTTGTACCGCAAGAAGCAGAGCGATGTTCTGCGGTTTCTGCTTCGTATTCGAGTGTGGCAATACCGCCAGATGACCAAGATGCACCGAGCCCCTCGGTCAACCCGTCCTGACAAGGCGAGGAGGCTTGGTTACAGAAACAAAGAAGGTTAGTTAATGTTTACCATGGTCAGTGAATATATCAAATGAAAATAAATATTAGGCCTACCGAGTAATTCCTTTGTAAATAAACAATTTCTTTATTGTAGGAAATAGTACGATTTGTTGGTACCACATATTGTGTACAAAAGTAAATAGGCTTAAGAGAGGGGTGCAGTCCTGAGCATCTACGTCTCATTTAAGACCTATGATAAATTTCGATTTTTATACAGCCTCAGTTTGTAATTCATAGATGTTGAATTATAATAGAAGATAGACATTACCTCTTCTTTATAAGTAGGGGTGTGCGAGTACTCGAGAATCGAGCTTTTGTCGAGCCGAGTATACACTACTCGACTCGACTCTACTTATTTCAAAAGGCGAGTAGTTACTCCCGCCGTTTACCCAAAATCGGTACGTGCAAAAGAATATTACGGCCAATTTTCACAATGTCAATCCATCTTTAACGAATATAACTGAAACCTCGTTTGCTACTTGAAGTAACAAGTTATTTTTAGTTTTTAAAGACAATAAATTTGTATATCACTCTATCTTTTCTATAGTTTGAGGGTTGAGGTTATTTATTATTACAGCTCTTAAAAAAATTACTTTTGTTATATTTTAGTAACCATTCCAAATAAATAAAAACTTGGTTTTTTGTTGATAGTTATATGAATAAAAATGTACCTGTGTGAATAACTCAAAGGAAATATTTTAATCATGAATTGAGTCAGGTAATTGGTCATGGCTTATATTATAGTCAGTGTTTTCATTTCATTTCAAAACCCAGGTAAGCCTTAAACACAAGTTAGGCTTGAAAAATATATCAAATCAAGAATAATTATGAGTTAAAGTAAAAGGTTTTCTTTCTTTTTTTGGTATCATTTTATTTGTATATCTGATCTCAGTTCAGTAACTCTTTTATGTTTAACTACCTCAAAATTGCAATTTCTATTTGAGTAATGATAATAATTTTTTATCATCATGTAGAAACATGATAACTATTATATTAAACTTTAAAAAAAAACTCGACTCGAAAAAAGCTAGAAACTCGCGGGTATTTTTCAAAACTCGACTCGACTCGACTTCAAAAATCACTCCTCGCACACTCCTATTTATAAGATAGAAGGTAATAAATATGATTGATTGTAAGCATTTAGCTTCAAGAGCAAAATTTGAAATCAATTTGTTTTGTTCAGTCACAATAAACTATGTGCATGCTCAGAACAAAAGCCCTTTTATGTCTGAATATGTAGTAATTTTTTCATCCGCACAACTTCAAATGAGAAAAAAACTATTGTTTTGTTTTTGATGATAGTGCTGAAAATAAAGGTGAAGTTTCGCTAACACCACGCTGATGTGTGACGTTTGATAGTAGCTTTACTACATTACTTTCCTTATCTTTGCAAGCTTAAGTCTTAAACTTAACCCCAATTGCTGATTGTTAGGTTGTTCTATAGTCTTTTACTAGGCTTTAACTTTTTTAACTTGAGTCTTTGTTTATTCTTTTTTGGTTTTTTGCCCCTGAACTTGTGTGACTTAAAGCAGCTGTTATAAATATCTTCAGTCTCCAGTCCAATACACAGTTCTGGTTTCGACACCAGGTTTTACCATGATCACGTGAAGCCACTGTCGAATTAAGCTTTGGTAAAAAAGAGTTTTTAGTTGCATTGGCCTTTTTTTTTAATAAAAAATTTAAATAATGCTTATGTGAGTTGACGATGCTCATATTGACGATGCTAATGCATCGTCAGTATGACCGCAGACCGCAAACACGGTACAAACTTGATTCAACACTGACTTCACCTGCACACTATAAAACATAAATAATGTCAAAACCAGGTCATGAACATCAGCCAAGCTTAAGATTAGAGATTACCCAGGTAAATTAAAACTATAATATCAGGGCTTATAACTTATCTGCCCTAACTTTTCAATCTAGGTTCAGTTAAATAATTTAAGGTTACATATAGCTAAACAATTAAGTGCATGCTTAAAAGAATTTTAACTAGCCCTTTTATTTCTGAACATATTGCAGTCTTTTCAATGATATTAGCACAGGTTCAAACAGGCTTAAACAAAACTATTGTTTGGTTTTTGATGACAGTGCTGACAGTAAAGGTGAAGATTCGCTAACACCACGCTCATGTGTGACGTTTGATAGTAGCTTCCCTACATCACTAACCTTAAGTTTGTAAGCTGTACAGTATGACTTTAGTAATCCTAACATATCCAAATTTCTGATTTTACAGTTCTAATTAAGTTTTTTACTTAGCTTTACTGTTTTAACTTAAGGATTATGACAACCTGCCCTAAGTTTTAAATTTGTTAGATGATCCTAATTTGTGCTGCTCACACCTCTTGCAATTAATTTGTTTATACTTCGTCCTGAACTCAAATGTTAAATGTAGATTTTTATCTATATTTACATGCTGGTAATGTAAGTTCAGTAATGATAAAATTAATCATGTAGACTGATTTCTACAATTTGATTTTATTCTTAAAATAAACTAAACTATGATAGGTATGTCCATTTTGATCCAAAAGCATATTTTAAGAAACTACTTGTTTACTAAATATCATTACTCTATTATTATCAGCATTATGGTTGAAAGGGCTTTTAAGCAAAAATTTTTTTCTCAGGTTTCTGCATCTTCCGCATTCGAGTCCGCCGTGGAGGCCGCAAGCGCCCCGTGCCCAAGGGTGCCACCTACGGCAAGCCCAAGAGCCACGGAGTCAACCAGCTCAAGCCCACACGCAACCTTCAGTCTGTGGCTGAGGCAAGTTTCCCTCTAGGAAGTAAAAGTTTGATATCCTTATTAGTTATGGGCTCAAAAATAGTCTATGTACACAATGCATATTGAGAATTTCACTTTTTAAACTCGTGTTTTTGTTGATGTTGCTGATTAATGGGCCTAAATTAACCTTTTGAAGAAACAACACTTGTTTGGATCTACTTATAATTTTATAATTAATAGTAAGTGTGCGGGGCAGGAAATCTCGCCTGCGATAGTGGCACCAGTGGGACGAGGCGGGAAATGTTGTCCCCCTCCCAAGCAATTTCCTTATGGTTTTGTGCTAGCAGCACTGTAGTAAGGACTGGTATTTTTTGTCAGTGTTTAGGTAGGAATACGAGCTTTATTCTAGTGTAGGTTGGTACTAAATTTCCCCACAACATCCCTGTCTGGCAACGCTTAGAAAACCACTTTTCGTCCCGTTTTTCTCCCACCGATTGGCAATACAAGGAGAACAGCTCAACCCAGGCGGTGCTGCTACCTGTGGGTGTTTCAGTGAACTATGTCCACTCTCATGGTAACGCAGTACAACACCGCACAATGTTTTGCGATTCGTCAGACCGAAATATTTAATTTCGTCTTGCCAATCATGTTCGCCGCTGCTATTTGCGAATGCAGTTTCCCGCCCCACGCGCTTAACGTGTTATCAATTGGTTCATGTATCGTCAGTTACTTCAAAATTATATTTTTATATTGATATTGAGGAAAAAAGTACAAAAGTGTAGGTACTGATCTTTTCTTGCAGTTCAAGATACAGTAAAACCTCGATAAGAAGACACTCGATAACACAAAAACCTTAATAAAAAGTGCACTTTTCAAGTTTTCTCGATACTGTAACGGCACTTAAATGTCTTGTTAACACGAACCTCAATAAGAAGACTCCCTTTGACAACAAGACACTTTCCAGAACCCTCTTGAGAGTCTTCTTATCAAGGTTCTACTGTAATTTGAGATAGTCTGAGTCAAGTTAATTGGCCCAAGTCATTTGTATACGGTGCCCAATGCTAGAATTAACATTAGTCTTATGGGGGGGGGGGGGGGGGGATTTGGCACAATTACTTGACTAACTCTAATTAAAAATTAAAGCTAGCTCATGTTAATAAAATATAATAGATAATGGAACATAATATGATTTTATATGCTTCTAAGTCTGTAGTATTCTAATGATTTAACAATCTTTCAAATGATGATATCAATTTATTGGATTGAAATTTTGTGATAACCAATCTTCCTTGGATGTCTGATATGGGATTGAATAAATTTTGGTGTGTACTGATAAGTCTTCTTTGTTACCAACAACTTTTTTGTTCTCAAAAGGAGCGAGTGGGTCGCCGATGTGGGGGTCTGAGAGTTCTCAACTCCTACTGGGTTGCACAAGACTCCACTTATAAGTATTACGAAGTAATCTGCGTTGACCCAGCCCACAAGGTAAGTTTTCATCTGTCCTTCTCTTCGCAAGGGAATTTTTAATTTCAATTATTTTAGTACGTAGAATCATTGTATATTTCCCTGAGATATTTTTAAGTCAACTCAAAAAGAAAAATTGGGTTGTAACAATAAATCAAAATTGTTTAGGTTGTGCTATTGTAAAACTTTCTTTTGAAAGTAAAGGCTAAGAGGTAATTGATAAATTAAATAAATTACACCAATTCCAGTGGTTTGATGATGATGAAAATTACAAAACAATATTGATAAACCATGATGTTTATATCTTCCTTGGATGTCTGACAACAAACCACATGATTATTGCTATAAAACTTGAGCGATAAAAAATCATTATTCTTGAACCTTTTCTAAGTTTTATATAGTTATTTTATTAGACTACCTCAAAGGTCACAACTGCAAACAATGAGATCTTAGTATCTCTAGTGATCAGGCCACGGTCTTTGAACTGGTATGCCAATTTTCAAGGGTTTTTTGTATAGTAAGCAGCTGACGTCAAGTAAACAAGAGGTTAGTGCCAAGGGTATGGATTGATAAATCAGCTGAACCCTCAGGCACGATATTACCATTTACTAGCACTGGCCTTTCTTCTAGAAATGGCTATGATGAAACTCATGAACCCAGGCGTGAGATCATGTGCTTTTGTTTTGTTTGTGTAATAAGAGGCTCACAGAGCAGTTTATTGTGTTATTAGCCCGGTACCTTTTTACCGTGTGAGCATGATAGTTCCCGGATTTTCTTGCAAGTACGGTAAAATTTACTGGGCATGTGACGTACAATAATTTGCATCATACTACTGAGGAAAAAAAACATATTTTTAATCATAACATATTCCTTGCATTAACTAATACATTTCTCAATTCTTCAAAACCTAGTTATGGTAAACAATCATTTGCTACTGCCACCAGTGCTGCCACTTATTCCTCTGAAGTAACCAATAAACATGCATTAAACGTTGGTTTACTGCAATCAGCTTCTGCAATCAGCTTTAGCTGATTGTTTTGATTGTTGGCTTCCGTTTCCTAGTGCACGTAGTGCACGATCAATTTATTGTGTACTGCACTGTAATCAGCAAAGAGTAACTTTCCAGCTAAGAGTAAGGCACAGAAGACAGATGTTTCTGTGTAGTATGATGTAATAGTTATTTGTATGTTGAGTGAGTAAAGTACATTGTCTCACAAGTGCGAGGGCGGCAATTTTCATGAGGGAGACAATGTGCTTTGCTCTCATAACACACACATCATTTTTCGCCCATTTGCAATATTAAATACCCAATATTTTATCATCTATTTCATTAAATGAGTAGTTAACAAACAATTTCTATTTTGTTTTGATCTGCAGTTAGTGCCTGCATCTGAGTCGCTACAACCATTCATGCACCAGCTATGAGCTGATTGGTGCAACATTCTTACACGCTTAATTGTTGACATTCTCTCAGCTGATTATCGTTGATGTTATTATTATTTAATTATTCCTGTCACTAAATCAGTTGATAGCGCCTGCATTCGTTAAGCTGCAACAAATTTGCATGTATGTGTGGAACTTTGAAGGCGCTCCAACTTTTTTTTGAATTATTGATTTCAATGTTATTCTTATGGGTTTACTTTTTCCCCGCCGAAAGACAAAGTAATCGCTTTACTCCTGGTGGGAGACAAATTTCTATTTTACCCACACATGACAAGTAGCTAAAGGCGTACAAACGTAGCCGGTGGGAGAAAGAATATTTTTAGTGCCTAGTTTTTCTTCCCACTATAGTAATTCTTTGGCAGTGTGTGGCCGATTAATCTGCTGTTTTGCCCCATTATCTGTAAAATTTTTATAAAAAACATGCGGACCAGGTAAAGTAATTGAAATACCTATATATCTAAAATATCTCATTTATTTATTGGTTCGGTGATGATGAAAATCTTAAACCCTTGAAAAACTGTGATGTTACATCTTCCTTGGATGTCTGATGAACCATATTTTTTATAACAAAAATTTGTTTTAGGAATGATGGTCTTTTAAATTTGATAAAAACTGCTTTTAAGTTTTAAATGCTTTTTATTTAACTAAGCATGGTCCGCAACTTGAGCTTATTCAGTTGAGGCTGTTGTTGCACACAGAACGATACTTCTCTAAAACTTGACCAGTTTCAGTATAAATTCTGATTCAGATTGCAATGACGGGAAACCGCCACATCAAGTTTGAAAGCTTTCTCAAAATTCAGAAAAATAAACTGTTCAGATTCTTGCTAAAGGGCCTGGCCTCTTTTTTAGTATTAATTTGTGACCTTTAGTGATATGGTAATTCAAAATAAAAAATAGGTGATCTATATTTCTTGACCTTAATAAACCCTGTCATAGGTAAAATATGGTTCTGTGATGATGTATACAATATTAATTGACACACTGTGATAGTTACATCTTCCTTGGATGTCTGAGAATCATTTTCAATTCAATTGCTTTCTAAATTCATTAGACATTAAAGATAATGTTAACTATTTTCTTTTTTATAAGTGTATCAGTGTATTGCATTATCCGATGTTAAATCCTGAATGCTTCCAAAATTTTACATAGTCAGCCTATACCATATTTATTTACCTTGAAGCTGGCGCCCAAACGTTTTGAGTTTAACGTTAAAGCCCCCCAACTCTTTAGAATGGAAAAGATGTTGCTTCTTTTAAGGTCCCAGGGTCCCCATTTATTTTGATTATTTCATATAATATTAAAGACAAATGATTTTTTGATTTCAAAGTAGGTTTAGTTTTCTAATTATTACTGACAGTCTTCATTTCTTTGACTAAGGGGTTTTAATATTATTTTCCAAAGCAGTTCCTTAAACGTTCCGGTTTCTTCAGTAAGCATAATACTGATAAATGTTTGCCCCGGACACAGGCCATCAGGCGAGACCCGAAGGTGAACTGGATCGTGAACGCGGTTCACAAACACCGCGAGCTGAGGGGCAAGACTTCGGCCGGCAGGAAGTCCCGAGGTCTGGGCAAGGGCCATCGCTTCTCCCAGACCAAGGGAGGCTCCCGCCGCGCCGCCTGGAAGAGGAGGAACACACTGCAGCTCCGCAGGAAGCGTTGATGGTGTTAACGTTTTGTCTATCATTAAACTTTATTTTAAAGATGGCGTTTCTCTTTATCCTGTGATTTGTTGGACAAATATAGTGATTTTTAAGAAGTCGTTTATGGTTTTAACATTTGTATGTTGGAGTGTTATCCTTTTGATGTGTGTAGGCCTAATAATTTTAAGTTAAAAAAACCGGAGGTGACTAAATTGTTGTATGATGCAACGAGAAATTTCATGATTTTGCTTTCTTTTCATTAACTTATCCTGTAAACCAAACACTTTTCTTGACTTTTCAGTTTATCATGGTTGTCCTAATTGTTGGCTGAAGATTGCTTAGAAACAAAATTTTTATGATAATTAGTTGGGATAGTTTTAAAACTACTGAAAGCCAACATGTCGTAACTAAGATGGCGTAACTGTAACTAAGACTGGGTGTGTTGCTAAACTAACGGTTAGCGTCTTGGACTTCAGTTCAAGAGGCTGTGGGTTCAATTCCCGGCATTCTCACAAACATTTGAGGGGCTTGGACCGCTTTAACAGTGATTGTGTATCTATTCTGTGAAATACAAAAAGCTTAGACAAAAAGTTAAAAAAATTTAGGAGGAAATGCTGTTTCTTATTGTTTATCTTGACACGAGAGATATCATCAGGGTCTGCAAGATGTCATGCCATTCCAGATCAGGACTACACATTTTACTTCATATAGCTCCGGTAAAATAATTAAAGACACCGGAGCTTAAATATTTTTAATTACAAAATAAAATATTTTCTCACTTTTTCTTTTTTGTGTGTACATCTCTTAAACAAATGCCCATTTGCCCAATCACAAAATCTTTACATAATTCTAGGCCCAAGATACAAATCTACAAAATAATTAAATCGTTTAAAATGTATATATCTTTAATACTAAGGAAGGTGGGGGATTGGTATCTTACCTAGTAATGGTAATGTGTTCCCCTCTTAGTAATATTGCACTAACCCTACCTCCCTAAACCTGAAATATCTCTGAGGCTGTTTTTTATTTAGTTGTGGTAAGCTTACCTAGTCTTTCGCCAAACGAGCGCAGTCTGAAAAAGAACCCATCAGGCCTCCCATCAAAGTTCTCCTGTTGTGAGATCTGCTTGACAAGGTTGTATCCTGACACAATGACAATGAGATCGCGGCCAAGCCTAAGGCCTACCACTGGGCCGTAGATCTCAGCTAATCGACACCAGACAAGGTGGGTGAAGCCAAGGTGCTTGCGAAGTGACACCACTTGTAACAAGTTGCCCACGATAGGCAGCCATTTAGGACCTGAAAGTGCCATTCAAGTTTAAAAAAACATTAATTGTATGTATTAATACACCCTTATATTCTGAACTTAAGTGGGTGGTGAGACTTGTGAAGACTTGTAATTTTGTCATAGTCATTCGACTCCATATATGTCATCAATATAAAATTATCATACAGCTAGCTACCTTTTTTTATATGCATGAAAAAACAAGTTGAATACCTGGAAATAATAACTAGGCACTCAATAGAATACTACTAGTATGTTTAATAAAACTCAAGTTGCAGCAACATTAGGCTCACATAGGATACTCTTTAGAAAATACGTGGTATTGTGTGAAAAGTATTTTGTGTAAAACAGAGAAAACCAGTGATTAATGCATGGGGTGGGTGCTCTTTCCCCTCAAGTCTTGAAGTTCCACGGGAAATTCCTCTATAGAGGTTAAGTAGTTTTGAGGTAAAATAAAATATTAGAAGTGTTATGCTATTTTGTTTGATGGAATTTGTTTTAGGTGTTTCTAAAACTTCCTGACGTTAATGATAAAAACAATGTGTTTTCCAACTTGAGTTCAACGATGCTAACAGAAAATTCAATAAGATCGGACCACGTTAATGAGAATTACATATTTGTGCTTTGACACATGGGTAGGGAATCCAATCCCGCATCCCGGGATCCCACGTGATTTTAGGGCTTTTTCAATCCCGGGATTTTCTGGCCCAAGCCCGGGATTTTAAAATTACGTGTAAAATCGATATTTACTAGGATCTTATCAGTTAAAACAATGTTATAACTAAGAAAACCCAGTTACGTGAATACATTAGAAAAAACAGCATTAGAAATTAGCTGAGTATGCAGGTCTGCTGCAACGGGGTTATTTCACTTTCACGTTATTTTAAAATTTCATGTACACTTACCACATTACTCTCATATTAAATAACTACTCGCATGGAGCTTATAATTACTTTTACATCATCCATTTGAGTAGAATAGAATAATATTTAAACAATTAGACTTGGTAAATTTTAGGTAAAAAGTTTTGTCATTACACTTTTTAAAATAGTTGTTTACTGAAAAAATATAGTGTCAATGGGAAAAAAGTGACAAGAGGCACTTTATAACTCATTCTCAGTCGTCAAAGGTTAAGATGACATTTTGCCTTGCGATCACTAACAATGTGGGCATATACAAATTTTAGTCTGAACTTTTAAGTTGGTGTTTCAAACCGAAAATAACAGACATAAAGCTAAATTCATTGAGTATATAATGATAATATAAAGGAATAAAACCCATTAGTGTGATTTATACAGAGATTAGGTCATTGGACACATGTTCCTTATGTTTCTTGATTAAATATCTTATGGTCGCACTTGACTGCAATCTTGATAAAGTTGTTGTTATATTTAATGCTATCTGCGGACGTAAAATGAAGTATTTTAGTATGTCAAATAAATGAGTAGATTAGAATTACTTTAGGAGGTAAAAAAATATATCTTAGCTCTATATTCAGATGAGTTTTTGAGGTAAGTTCCATTAGCTGTTTAAATTCAAATCACAATAACTATCCTCGGTCACAGAGTGCTTCACACTGACCATTCAAACCATTCAGATACTCAGTACTTGTAGCTTAGCGCTCTGCACCCCACCTTCTAAAGCGAGCCTAGATTGCCTAGTTGGAAATCTGTCCCTGTCATTGAAAAGTTTTTTTAGCCTGGGTTGAGATAAGATTTTTTCTAGCTTTTAAATACTGTAATATTTTTTCCACCATTGACAGCAGTACACTGTATAATAGAGGTTCTAGTCTTTAATATGCCAATCATCAAACTGAGGTAGTTAAGTAAAAGAGGAGATGATATGAGCAACAGTGGATTACAAAATTAATGAAAGAAAAATACTTTCAAATACATTTTGAAGCTCTCTACTCAGAGTCGGCTCTGGAAAGAGTTAATTTGTAAAATCGACTCAATTTGGAGTTAAAAAAAATAAAAAAAGAAAATCCCTCTTATTTTCTAGAAAAAACTTGTGTTACTTAAGTTCTCAGTTGGAGGTTGGTAAAACTTGTTGCTTCAACCCCACACTGGTTATAAGCCAGATTAACCTGATTTAGACTGTGTCTTGATAAATCTGATATCGATTTTATTTTAACTTTATGCTAGTTTTTGGGCGATCAAGCGCAGTGTGCTTTAAACTTATTCAATGGTTCACACATGGAAATCTCAGGAATACCTAAAACCACTGTTTGTCATTAAATTTTGTTGAATAAGAGGGGGAGTAGTTTCATTCTTTCTATTATTAATAAAAAAATCTAACAACTCCGTAGTGGGAGTCAAAAGCAGGGCCGGCGACGGGGGGGGGGGGCAAATGGCAAATGCATAGGGGCCCGGACTCACAGGGGGCCCGGAACCAACAAAAAAGGGGCCAAAAACGTCAATACATTAGATACATTAGTTGAATTGGCGACCTACCCAGGTAGGTATTTTAAGCCAAGTATGAATGACAGATGAGTGAAGGATGATTGTGGCGCGATCTTGTAGTCTTGTTACTGACTAAGGCCGACACATTCCTTAGACAGGACTGTTAATTAATAGCCCAACAGCCAATAAGGGTCCGAGGTCGCCAGGGCAGGGGCCCGGGGTTCCGAATTGCACAGGGGCCCGAAAATCCTGTCACCGGGCCTGGTCAAAAGCCATTTGATTGATCGAACATAAAAATATATTTTAAAAGATTCAAAGCTATTAAATGGTCTTAATCATTGTGTTCTCATACTTCAATTCAAGAAAGTAGCCTAAGTAAAGCGTTTTTGAGATTAGAATTATTGCATATTTTTGGGAACTGATTTGATCCTTTGGTCATTACTCAAGATTATACCGTCTTAAATTGCATTCAAAGATCAGTATCTCAAACTAATTACTAAATTACTACGTTACAAGATGGTAAACTGTTAAATTATGATCTAGCCTCCAATGATAACGTGCCCCAGTATATTCATAACTTACCGTACGTTCATTTTCGATTATAAATAACGTTCATAACTTCAATAAATGTAGTAAAGCATTCAAAATTTCTGGTTTGAATCGTTGATTAACATCAAATTAGCCCAAAATGGATTTAAAATTTAATTTGATGGTTTTAACAACCCATCAAAATAAACCTTTGATAGGGCTTTCCCAAAGATTGGCATTATTTTAGGATTTTATACACTATGACGTCATTTTTCAATGGCGGGGGTCAGGCGGGTTATGACGGTATGATGATTGTAGGGAGGGGGTCCAAAAATGGCCATAAAGCGATGACGTAATTTATGGACGGCCCCAAAGCTGCTTTTTCATCAACAATAATTATTGCATTGCAATGGTACCTCCACTAAAATAGTACAACCTTCCTGAGCGTAATTTATTTATAACAGCTGATTGTTTAAGTATTCAGCCATTGATACTCTATGGTTTAACTTATTTTGTTGCTGATTTGCTGTTTCCGGCTGTTTCCTGCGCAAAATTGATCCGGAAGTGATGGTTTTCACTAATCTGTGCACTAATTATTGTTGTTAAGTACCAAGAAGTAAAAACAAATCAACGTTTTTATATATTGTGATTTATCGCTTTAGTTTAGCCAAATACGCATCAAAAGTATTTTCATTTAACATTATCATCGATTTGTAATTATTTTATAGTATCCTCTTTATGAATAGTGCTCGTAGTTTCATTAGAAATACGTTGGCTTCAGTTTGTTTCCCTATCAAGCGTGAGAACATGCCTAACGAAAATCTAATTGAGGCTCGTGAAGACGTGAGCAACGATAACGATAATGGGCTGGTGTTGTGTGGAGTATACGTGCCGCCAGAAGTTCTCTGTGAAATTCTCATTCGTGTGCCGTGGACGAGTTTGCCTCGGTGCAGATTGGTCTGCCGGAAGTGGAAAGACGCGGTCGATAAAGATGTGTGCAAGACAAAGCTTAACGCTCATTTAGAGTCGAGCGAAAGATTTTCAGTTAAGAAAATTAACGTCGAAAAAACTCCACTGTATCTTTATTTCGCCATTCCTAGGGGAGTTTTCGAAACGAGATGTTTTCTTCAAGGCGCACACTACGAGTGCCCGCGTTTATGGATTTCTCTCAGAAGACTAGGCTTGCACGCCAAGATTATGGATGAAATAAGACCGCGCATTAAAGTGTCGGTTTGGTTCCCAACTGAGAATTCTTTTGAGGCAGACGCTTATCTTTACGACGCACACTTCGATCCCGTTTCCTCCGTTCCGATTTTCTCCGACTTGGTTGCAGAAGGAAAGACTTTGGAAATGAGACGGGTGTTCCAGGGATACGGGCCGGGGGTGAGGTTCATCGAAATACTAAGTCGATGTGTAGACCCTCCTGAGTTTCGTGGCCGTGAGTTACTAACCAAGACATTTAAAATAACGGTCGTCTTTTCGCTTGATGATGTTCTGAAGGAGTATTCACTCCAGTGATTCTAATGAGTTCGGAGTTTAAACAGTAAATTTCTCTTGAACTGTATTACAGCATTTCATAACCCGTAAATTTATTTACTTTAACTAAGTTAACTTAGAGTTTGTTTGCATGGAAAGTAGTTGAACTGTATTATTAGTTAGACCTTTATTGCCACAGTAGGACCAAGGTCACATTACGGGGCCTTGGTAGGACCCACTTATATTAGTTCTTCCTTTCATAGAGTAACAGTTAGGGCCTTCTTAGATTAATTTCCTTTGTATCAGTTTTAGTTTAGTTAGTTTAATTTTAGCAGTAACGCATTACCGTAGTATTATAACACCTTAATTTAAAAATATCACAAGTCATTTATATTTTGTTTTAATTACCAATAAAAACTAATATAATAACATGTTCTAAGTTATTTTTTGTAGTGTTAGAGAACTTGGAACATGTACCTTGTCCAGAAATAGGTTTTACTTGTTTGAATCTTATTAGTTGTGAAACTCGATTTTATTGACACTTTCGATTTTATTTATTACAGAAACTTTAAAAAATTAAATATTTTAAATAATATATTTGAGAACCAAGATTCTGCTTTCTAGTATAAATGCAGTGGTAACATACTGTATCGAAAGAAAATACTATGCGTAGGCTGCGAACGCCTCATTATTTTTTATTATGATGTCGAAACGTAAAAAAATCGTAACAATGTGTAATGAATTTTAACAAAACAGTCTACTGTGGAGCAAATACTATTTATAATTGACGTATTTAAGGAGCCGAAGAGTAATTTTATATTTGCAATCATTGAGTAAGTAGGCTAGTAAGTATATATGCCCTAGCAATTTTTCGTAAGATGAAAACCAGATATAGGCTAATACAAATACAATAGGTAGGTAAAACCACAATCAATACAATACTGCAATAATAAGCCTTACAATAACCAATAAAAATAAATGCTCTAGCTAAGCTACAATAACCATCAATGATAAAGTAAACGCCAATGGCTTGAAAGTTTCAAGTAAGCCTATATACAGGTCTTTTCCTTGAAAAGTTGTAACAATGGTTTAAATACCTGGAGGGTAGTTTGGGGGCTTGATGACGTCATATAGTACAACAGCTAAAACAACTAGTAACAAAACGGAAACAGCGACTTGCACGAGCATCTCCCCTCAACTGAACAAGTACTTCCTGCCTGGTCTAAAACTGAACCGAGACCTTTGACAGATTCTTTGTTCTCTCGGAATTCGTTAAAATTGAAGAACTTGTCACAAATGTCTAAATACAGTAACTACTTGTAAAACGCCGTTCTAAACTGTTTCTATGATTGTGGTGGGTAAAAAGCGCTCCTATCGCTATAAAACAAAAAAACAAAAATATATGCTACAATAATCTTAATTTTATAATTACCTATTTTTAAGGATAGTCAAATGAGGAGGTATTTGAGGCAATCATCGTTCCGAGGTGTGCCTTTGTTATTGTTACCAAAACAAAGTTTAATTCAATATACATTTTTTTAAATTAAATGTTTTTTAAACTATTTTCCTAATGTGATTTGAAACCAAGTCTAGGAAATATTCACACATTCTGTGAACCATCTATATGTTGTATTTGTGTAGAGAATTTAATAGGGAAGAGAATTAAAAAAGGTAATGAATTACCCCAACCCCAGATGTGCATATTCCGTAATTCGTCCTCTGTCCACCCTGAGCATTATTTATGATGATGTTATTGCTTTAATCGGGATTAGGCCTATTTTAACAAAAGCGGATACAAGCGAGCCAGCCATCGGACTTGGTTGAAAAATTGGACTTCAGGTTGTGAACAGGAAAACCGCTGAGCTGATTCCGCCCCCCTAATCTGTTCATGGAAGTTGAAACCCTACAGTCAGACGCAACCCTCTCTGGCTTTCCTCTCTCTCCCTCCCCTATAACACTCCAGGAGGCTTGGCCATTTCTCCAGGTCGGTGGATTTTTCGTAATGGCATCCACTTATACTTAAAAAGCTTCGGGCAGAAATCCTACACTTTTCCTGCTTCCTCTTCCACTTCGTATAGCTCCTAATCACAGCGACAATGGTGGAGTGCCGAGGAATTGTCAACGATCAAGCAGCGGTCGACACTAGCTACTCTACAATAGACTGACCTTCAGCTCCCGTTAAAAATTTCTCCAGGAAATATCTGTTGATGGCCGAAGCCGGATCAGAAACCTAGGTCAGTTCGGCCAGGGTGAACAACCGGCCAACCGACGCTGGTGTCTATCAGGAAGGTACCGTAACCAGATAATGTTATCGAACAATAAACGTAGCGGTCCGAGAGGTCCTAATGTAAATAGAGAAAGCCTATGGTCCCAACAGTCCCAATCTTGGGGCAGGTTAGGCCCGGCGTCCTCCAGAATCACTTTCTACTGACCTGCTCAGTGCCCGCTGTGTCTATGATAATGTCTCCTAATGAAAATCCATCTCCGACTTCGTAGAGAGTGAAAGTTGCTGGAGGATCGGAGATCGTATTTGTCTTGTTACATATGGACCGGGTGATGAGAGCCTTGTTAGTTTATTTGGTAAATTCTTTCAGTGTGTTGTTTTAACTCTGTAAGAGAAAATTATGTGCTGAGAGCCTTGATGGCGCAAGTACACTCTCGCCGGAATAGAACGAGTGCGACGATTTTTTCTTTTTATTAATTCAAAAGAAAGTCATTCCAACTCTTTGCAGGGCAGGCTTCTTAAATAATTGTCGACCCTTATTCTTACAAATCTAAAATTCTAACTGTCATAAACCTAAAATATCTCCCAAATTCTTGTACATACAAAAGTTTATTTAAATTTATTAACTACGAGAAAGGATATCCATACTCATGACACAAGAAATAAGGTTAAATTAAATATTCCCCAACATCGACTGACAAAAGTTGGATCGTCTCACAAACTTAACCATAACCATCTATGACTTAACTGTATACATTTTTTTAATAAACTGGATGAGTCTGTCCGAACTGTATATATTAGCGTTTTTAGGAGAAAATTATATCAGTGGCTATTGCTTAATCCATTTTATTCCGTAGATGAATTTCAAAACTGTGAAGTAAATATGACATTTTAAAATAGTTTGTCTCTTGGATTTAATTATAGTTATTTTAAGATTATCTTTACTGGCTGTACAATACTTTTAAGATGTTAATTGTGACCATGCCTATCATGTAGATTGTGATCAATGACAATAAAGAGTTGATTGATTGCCTGATTTTGAAGCACGCGGGCTTATGAGACATTCCGACCGCACAATGTATACTCTTGTACTTAGTGTTACAACAGTATTCAACAAACTAATAAAATCTTTTTTTGCTAGTTTAGATTCGTTAAAACTTAATTTTTTGAATCCCAAAACTAAGAAACAATCTAATTGTTTATGTTGAAGCTGTTTTGTCATATAAGAGTCATACAAGGCATTCTCATTGTTAATTAAAATATAGACCTCAATTAAACGAAACATAACTTGAGATTTTTTCAGCCAGTGGTTCCCATCCAGCACTCAGGCTGTGCGCCTTCCATGCAGAAGTAAGTTGCAGACAAAGAGTTATGAAAAATATAAGTTATTTTAAGCTCTCTAGGTTAATCTTTTTTGCTCAGTAATACTTCATATTGACATTTTCATCCCAGTATTATAAAAATTAGGTCTACGTTATATAAGACGCCGTATACTTCACTATATACTTAATCAGATCATAAAGAAATATGTTTTGGTTGATCTCTTTCGGAATTAATTGGTAGGCCTACAAAAGGCTCAAAAAATTGCTGAATTTGTATTTCTTAAAATTGAAACAAGTACGAGACTTTGCCACATTATTATCTGTGGCGTTGTTTTTATGAGGTTTTCCTCGCATTGAAATTTAGACATCAGCCAAAAGTGGTAGAAAAAAGGGTGAATTTATTTATGAGCGTTCAAGGCATTTAAAAACTAATCACACCCTTGACAGGTTAAACATTAATACAAATGACATTAAAAAAAGTTTTAATGCAGTTTCTATTTAAAAAATCGTACCACTTCACAAAAAATTAAGTGGCAGTCCGGTCGGCTTTAAGCAGTTGATTATATACTTCATTATATACTTAATCAGATCATAAGGGAAGGATGATTATTTATATACAAAATTGAAGTTTGAAAACATAAATTACTTCAAAGAATAATTTTAAGAATCCAACCATACACCAAATCCTTAATGACAAGATATACATAATTTTAGGCAAAATATTGATGTTTTTAGGGCTCAAATGGTATTTCTTGTTTGAATAAGCTTTATAGGTATAAAACGAAATAAGTAACTGTAAAATATAAAATGATGCTGTAAAATACAGACGTTTTTCTGTAAACACGGACTAAACCCATGTTGAAAAGACAATAAATAAAAACATTTATTGTCTCTCCACCATGGGTTTAACCATTAACTTTTTTTATAATCAATGGCTTAACCCTTTCTTTTTACAAACTATAATTTATGTTTGTGTTATTTTGCAATAGTATATCTCTTTTGTAACTAATCAAGTAAGTAGTTTTCATCATAAGGAGCAAAAGTAGTACTTTTTGTGTGCAGTCGCGTTGCGCCTCGCGATGAAGCACCAAAAAACACTTTTGCTCCGTGTGTGGAACAAAATTTTTATAATGCGGAAATAAGCTCTAATCGTTTAAATTATTACCGAAAGTTGGTTTTTGAGGTTAATTTGTGAACGCAATTTACAATGTTTACATTCCTGTTGTTTACGAACAGCACTTTTCACCTTACAAACAGCGATTTCAGCAGAGAATTTTTATCTTTAATTTTTTAACTTGCTGTTCACAATGTCGTCGTTATCGAGTCGTCAACAGCTTTGTAGGGTTGTGCTCTGAGTCGTCACCCGAGGAGATCTCTGTTCCAGTTTCTCCGGAAACGCCGAGTGATAAAACTGTTTTGTCGCGACTCCGCACAAAACAGGAAAACGGCAGTTTTTGTCAAATTTGTTACGGGGCTAAAGAAGCTCTTTTCCTCCTTAGGGAGTAAGAGAATCAATTGAAGTCGTGGGCATTAGCTATTGGGATTTTACTGCAGTAAAATCAAGGTCTGTATAGAGAAAAAGAGAACAATAATATAAGGTTACCTAACTCCCATAAGGCCTGTGGAGCCAAGTCTTGTGACTTCAATGCCGGGGCTTTTTCCGGTTTCAACCCAGCTGTATTAGCTAGACCGGGAGCTGGGAGGTAAAAAATTACGTCATAAGGTGCACATGTAAAAGCTATACAGTTTTGAACAGACATCCTGGGGGTGTCAAAAATGGGGTTTTGAGCCCTCAATCTGGGGCTTTCTCCAAGGTGGACAAACTTGAAAATAGCCCATAACAATGGGTTTTTTGCATTTTCATGTAGAACAATTTAAATGATCAAATTTTAGTTCACACCATTTAATTCAGCTTAAAAAAACAAACAATTTGGTATGTTGAATCATTGCTCTATGTTCATTGTTTACCGAGGTACTAAGGGTGATGAATTCAAAATGTCGTCCTATGTTAACCTTATGGGAAATAAATAAAATCATGTAACTCGCTTATCTCTCAACATATCCTAATGAAACTTGATATATGGCTTCATTTACTCAAGAACTGTTGAATATTAGCCTGAAATCCCCCATTTTTGCATTTTCGTAGCAGCAAACTTGCACACATTTTTCCATGTTATTCTTAAGGAGAGAAAATAAAAGTCTATATCATCCTTATTATATTTTTAACAGATAATGATAAAACATCGCGTAAGGCTTCTTCTAGTCGAGGTTTATTGGATATTGACTTAGAACCACCCAGTTTGTACATACCTGTTGCAACAAACCTGAAAACTTCATCCCCATGTTATTATTATGGAGAATACAAAAAAGTCACATTCAAGTTTGTCCACCTTGGAGAAAGCCCCTAGATTGAGGGCTCACAAACCCATTTTGACACCCCCCAGGATACCCCTTCAAAATGGCACAGCTTTTACATGTGCACCTTGTGACGTAATTTTTGACCTCCCAGCTCCCGGTCTAAGTTTATCGGATAAAAATATAACCTCAATTGGGGTGTCAGTAATATGTCCTCTGATTGGCCAAGATACATTTTTGCCCCAGCTGGAGGTCAATAGATGGATACTGTCAGTTTAGCCTAAACGTAAATTATAGTTCTGGACAGCCTTACTGGCGGGTGGCAAAAACTGTAATCTCCCAAAGTGTCTGCTAAAGAAACATGTTTTGGTCAAACTGTCAAAACTTTGTTTACATTTCGTTTCATTTACACGACGAAAGTATGCGCTGCAATATTTCACCGAGAGTTTTCTTACGAAATAAAAATTTCTGCAACACATTTGTGCAAAGCATCAGCTAGCCTTTTCACTTTGGCAACGTTAAAAAACATATTTCAATATGCTTCCAAAAATGAAGATTTGTCAATTTTTTAAGTTTAAAAGACAGTTCAAATAGTTTCGTGTTTTTATCCTTCTCATTGTACTGACTTTGACTAAGATTGTGAAGAAGATGCAATAACCTAACTTGTATTCATTTTCGATGTAAGGCCCATTCAGTACGGGCGTTGTTTCTGTCTTTGTCGACGGGAGTAATATTTCATTCTTCAACCGATAATTATTCTAGGTAACTCGAATCAATACCGCACTTTGCTCGAATCTCAAACGACCAACCATCAAAATTACATCCTATATACGGGATATGACTAAAACAAAAACATCAAACTAACCTATTGATTCATTTTCTATCCTGTAGGCTTACAAACTAAAGTGAGTTCATCGTAGAAATAATGTTAAATACCATTATAACTTCATTGCTTTAGACTAGCGGCGTACTGGAATTTTCTATGGAATCTTTAATCAACCATCAGCTGATTTAGAATTAAACGAACTTACAGCTGGTGCAATATAGTAAACAAATTAACAGCTGATTTGCAGGTCATTGTTGCATTATTCGTCAGTAATTGTGCACTGCGCGTCTTGTGCGTTGTTCATCGTCAACAGTGTTTAATAGCTTAAATTAATTGGTTTCAAAATGTTATTTCATTACAATAGTTATCTTATTTACTATCTCATTACATTTATCTTGAGCGCCAGTTTGTTTTTTCTGTAAAATGAACCGCTTTACGTGGTGGGAATACACAGAGATGAATTTTTTCTATGGATTAGCTAATGGAAATTCTAGGTTAGCGTGTTCATCCACAGAAAAAATGCATCTCCGTGTATTCTCTCCTCGTAATGCGGTTTATTGCACAGAAAAAACAAACTGGCGCTTAAGATAAATGTAATGAAATAGTAAATAAAATAACTATTAAAATGAAACAACATTTTAAAACCAAATAAATTAAGTTTTTAAACACTGTTGATAATGAACAACGCACAAGATGCACAGTGCACGCGTACTGACGAATAATGCAACAATGATCTGCAAAACCGGCTGTTAATTTATTTATTACTGCACCAACTGTAAGTTCGTTTAATTCTAAATCAGCTGATTGTTAATTAGCTCTGTATTACCATTTCGTAAATAAGGTAGGCTAAAACCCATAACTACATACACGGAATAATGAAAAATCTAATGTTTTAAGTCATTTGTGTTACAAACTCAATAAAAGTGTATATTTTTTAATAGAAAATTAAATTTCGCAACTTTTTTCTCTCTTTTTATTTGTTTGTAAAACCTGTAATTTCTTATTAAGTAACCTGTTATTAAGTATTGAAAAATAAAAATGGCCGCCATTTTGGAATGGTACAACGCAGAAACTTGATACTCCATACAAAGGTAGGTCCTGTTAGTCATCATACATTTACCAAGTTTGGTATCGGTTCGTCAAGTCGTTCAAAAGTTATAATCAGTTATGTAAAATCACGAACAGGCGGGCAGACGGAAAACGAAGCGAGATAGACCATGTCTTCATATTACGCACCCTGTATATTACGCTTGGTTAAAAATGTAGGGATTGAATTGAGTACTCTTGTCTACATAATACATGTTCAGATTTATTTTCAACCTAGCTTACGCTCTCATTTCCCATGCAGAAGTTTAGTTGAAGCTGGGAAGTTTTCTATTTTTACTACCAGCTGGTGAACTGTCAACACAAACCGACAGTCTTGTTGTAGCCATACGTACGTCACCGAGATGGCCCAAAGATATCTCCGATATTTACATTTTGACGGGAACTGCGTTTCTGCTACATATCTTCTACAATGGGAGACGTTTCAAGACGTATTCACCTGTAAATTGGTTTTGCGCAACGTCCGACCTATAACCACACGCTTGTGCGATGGATGCTGTATGTGTTTTAGGGCTACAAGGAGTGGGCCAGTGTAAGGGGAAATATATTTTTCTCTAGTTCAATTTGAATTACAAATTAGAAAAGTTATCCAATTATTCTTTCGTTAAATATTTGTTTCTTATCTAGGGCCTATTTGTTGTTACGTTATTTGTTAATTTATTTTTTCGTGTGATAAATTATATTTGCTCAGGATTGCAGGAATTGAATAGCTTATCTTGTCCATTTAATTAGTTTGATTCCTTTGTGAAAGTCAAAAAAACTGAATCCAGGATAGCCTTTTTTAAATAAAAAGAATTAAAACACAAACAAAATCGTCAGGTTTGGTAATTTTTTAGGCCTTGAGTTAATGTTTTGCCATTAGGTTAAAGGGGTTCGCATATCGAGATTTTTCAGAACCAAGAAAAAATTGTATAAGAATAACTTTTTATAGATCTCTGATTAAAAAAAACTCATCTTCATAAAGCTAAGTGTAATTGGATTTGAATTAATTTGATTTACTGTTTGCCTTCATCCTGATTATTAAGGGCCTGAAGAATCTTTGCCTTATAAGCTCTATAATTACTTGGTAAAACTTTATACAGAACAACCTTATTTTCAATAAAAAAGGTTTTCAATGGAAAAGCTCAAATTTAATTTTAAAATTTAATTGTTCATTAAAATACAGAAGTAAAATTGTTCATAAACTAGAAATAATTGCCGACCATTTTTCTGCTTGATAAAGTTCACTCGTCATCTACATGATCCGCTCATGGTAACTTGAAGAATTGTTATTTTAGTTACCGTTGATCAAATTTTATGGAGTGTGAAATAACGCCAGTCTACCGTTCATCGTTTATGTTTTTGCTTTACGATCGTATTTCATAGCTAATGATAGCAAAATTGGTTGCCGTATCAAAAACGTTTTCGGGTGTCATTAAAGATGTAACGATGATGCCGCGCCGTCTGCAGACGTTTTAGTTTTTTAAGCCGTAATGTCCTAATCAGTAGTAGTATACAATATTTAAAGCACGTCAAACGGTAGCTGTTAAAGAGAAATATCGGAACAATAACTTATTTAAATAGGCTACAGGTAGAAAATAAACTACTCTCTATCCGTTGTGGTTGCAAGTCTTTATCACAAATCTGCGGAAAGATGGCAGATCTGTCCGGTTTTAATTCTTTTTATTGATTTATTCTTTCGGATTTCTTGATTTCTATACCAAACAGGAAAATCTTCTACCAACTATAATCGAACTTAACCTAAATCTTTTAACGGCCGAAGAGTAATTCACACCCGGGAAACTGAGTAGTCTTACGAATCTTATACAGTCTAACCACGCAATAGTTTTTGCCGATTGATATTGTGTTTTTTCGGGTACTTGTGAGTTGTGAACTGTCTTACATAATTTTTCAAAACACATTTGAATATCGGAACCAGCTTAGACAACGGAGAGAGCGGAGGTGGGGCGGGAGTATAAAGCAGCTGCGGGTGTTGAATGGGTCACTCTCTGTAGATGGAGACGCTACTGCTGCTGCTGCTTGGCTGCTTGCTGCTTCTGCTGCTACTAGCAGTCCGGGACACCCGCAAGCCGCGCAAGTACCCGCCAGGTATGCGATTTATCCTAAATATTGTTTTATCATAAATTTTCAAATATTTAATTTTTTCTTATTTTTATTAATTTAATTGAATCCTATTACAATCAACCGAAAATCTGATTGGTAGTTAATTTATTACTTCTTTGATAACAAATCTAAATCGGCTACATTAAAAACGGACATGTATGTCAAGTAAGGAACATTGTAAAGCTTCGGTGTTTACATAAAAACAAGATTGAAACTGGAAGATTTTAGGGGTTGAGTGAGAAAATATGATATTTGATTCTTAATTTAGTGATCATTTATTTGTCGAACTATTTAAATTAATCCATTGAAACAAAAAACCCGCTTTTTTATAAACATCCAGGGTTCAACATATACCTCACGAGGTATAGTATACCAATGTGTGATTATGTACTTTACCTGTAAACATTCATAAGTACATAAACAGTAATTGGCGATCTTTCATTGAATGGGCGAGTCTTTGTGTATCTCAAAGTTGCAATGAAATTTCGAAATTCCTTTTGAGCAAGAAAAACAATTTATTATAAAGTTTGTTACACTGACTTAACATCACTATCACTATTCTATTCACTGACTTAATATCACTATTCTAGGTAATTTTGATACAATTTGTATTAGTATTGGCTATAAACAAGTCTCATTAGATAGACAAGAAAACTACTTTCATAAGAAAAGGAGTCATAAAAAATATAAGTTTAGGGTTTAAATTATAAAACATATATTCAGGAGGTATGTTTATCTATTGTGAGAATTGAGAAAGCAAATTACTTACAATAAATCAAGTAAAGGTAAAGGTAATTTCCAACGAGTAGGTCAAGGCATTAAAAATAACTGAAACTGTTATAAAATAAATTAAAACAATTTATATTTGTACTGATAAATCTTAGTCTTAATATTTTGTATAAACTAAATTTATATGACTTAATGTACTTCAAAGGCAAAGAAAATAAACACCTTCTTAAATAATCCTTTGGAATTTATAAATTCTGACATTTTATGTAAAGGAGATGTTAATTTTATGATGAATAATTTAAACAAAAAAGAAATCAATAAGATATAAATTTATTGTTTAAGTATTTATTATTTATGTAATTTATTGTTTAAGTATTTATTGTTAAACACTTCATGAAGTTTAAACTTACTTTCCATTTTTGCCTTAAAAACGTTTTAATAAATCTCAACGTTTATTTATGGTCCTCCTAGGATCATCCCTGTCCATACCCTTATTTTCAATCAAAATAGGTTAGTTCATATATAAAACATGATAAAAGTAAATGAACAACATATGATTACTTAAGACTAGTAATTAATATACCTGTGGCGTACATTATAAGAAGTACATGAAGGCAACAACTTTAAGATACATAAATACTCGCACACCAACTTTCTAAGGTGAACTTGAGCCACAACCTTACAGGCCCGGCATGGCTGCCACTGTTCGGCAGTTTCTGGCAGTTCCACCTCCTGCTGCGGCGGCTCAAGTACACCCACCTGGCCTGGCAGAGACTGTCCACCAGGTACGGTCCCCTGGTGGGCCTCAGGCTGGGAAGGGACTGCATCGTCCTCGTCTCCGGCTACCCGCTGGTGAAGGAGACGTTGCAGCGGGAGGAGTTCGAGGGACGCCCGGACGGCTTCCTCTTCCGGCTCAGGGCCTTCGGGAAGAGACTGGGTATGTTGGATTCTGGAGTGATGTAAGAAAGTATGGGGGCGGTAGGATTAGGAAAGGATAGGGAAGGGATTAGGGCGGTGGAAGTAGGAGGATATTAGTCAACATGGAAAATTGACAAATGTCTGTCAGAAAGATAGTAAGTTGTGTCGGATTTCAACAACGTAAAGTTTATACTACACATCACAGGAGACGATGTATAGAATCATTCTGTATCAAAGCAAATTTATCTTCTTAATGATCATAGAGTCAATCTGTATCAATAACGTTGAAACTATTTTATAGCCTCATAATTTATCGTTTGAATTGTCAGTGCACAATTCTCTAGCTGTGACTGTACGTTAAGTTGGAGCAGAAATATTACACTGTACCTGGAAATAAAACAAAAAAATTGAGGATGTTAAAGATTGAGTGATCAAGAATATGTTTCCTCCCAAGGAAATGTCAAGTACTTCCTCTTTTGATTGTGGAACTATTATTTCTAAATAAACCTGATTGCAGTTATTGCAGCTACCTCAACTGCAACTTGGCAAATAATAGTTATTTGTGAGTTGAGTGGGTAAAGTACAACATTGTTTCACGAGAGAGACAAATAATGTACTTTACTCTCGAAATACACACAACATTTTCCCCCACCTGCGATAAAAAATAAATACCCTTATCTTTAAACATCTATTCCATTAACTTAAGTAACCAAAGACAATATCCATTTTGTTTCACTCTAATTAGTGCCTGCATACGAGTAGCTGCGACTATTCATGCACCAGCGATCAGCTGATTGCTGCAACATTCTTATACGCTTAGATGATGTTCTTACAGCTGATTGTTGTCAATGTTATCTTATGTGATTATTCCTACCACTAAATCAGCTGTTAGCGCCTGCAATCTTCTGAACCTCAACATATTTGTATGTCTGCATAGACATTTGAAGGAGCTAGGTTTTTGAATTATGAATTTCAATGTTATTCTTAAGGGTTTGCTTTTTCACCCGCCGGTAGGCAAAGCAATCACTTTACTCCCACCAGGATGCAAGACATTATTTACTCACTCATTAACAGGAGAAAAAAGCGTCTAAACATAGTTGGTGGGAGAAAAACGATTCACACTCCAGAGTTTATCTATCTTTTTCTCACTAACGTTATGATTTCTGCTGCAGGCATAGTGTTCACCGACGGCGAGCTCGGCCAGGAGCAGCGGAGGTTCGTCCTGAGGCACCTGCGGGAGCTGGGGCTGGGGCGCAGCTCCATGCAGGACCGCATCCTTGACGAGACCAACCAGTTCATCTCTTGTCTGAGAGAGAAGTGCAAGGCAAGTACTCTCATTGTAAGGCTTTTTATTGCATAACGTGAAGATTTTAAAATAAATTTAATAATTTGTAAGGACTATTCATAGAAAATCTTAAATTTAGGTGAGTGCATTCAAGTCTAAGAGTACATTTACTACCCACATGTAAGAAAAAAGTTGTGTTTGGATGCAAAGTTGTGAAGGTTGACTGTTTGTTATGTCCAACTTATGTAGAGGAAGTGATCTTAACTAACTGATGATATTAATTTGGCCTTGCATGATAACGAATTTAGTCAAATAATCAAACGTATGTTTACAATTCTTTGGAAACTGAAGGTAAGCTACCTCTACTCGAACTCAAGTGAACTAAAAATAAATATTTTACAAAGAATCTAAATTCCTTCACTGTTGCAGCTAATGGAAATAGTATGGAATTTTAGACTATGGAGAAATAAACAGTACAAATACAGTACATACAACAAGAGTAACAATGGCTGGGAATATGATTTAGAATTACGAACTGATTCATTCACAACTACACCGCCTTAACCTATGATTGTTTTTTTAAATATTAATTTAACCCCGTAATTTTATCGTCATAAAGTAGCAACATTTGCCTTTCTTCAAGCTGGACACCTTTAAGATGGTTAAGCAGACCTAATTCTTTATTGCTTAAAAATCGGTTTGGCTTGGAAACAGTTTTTGGAAGGAGTAGAAGGAAGAATCAAAGAACTATCAATTTATTCAAAATATTTCATATCCTACTATAATGTTATAAATTTGAAAGTATAGACGTTTGTGTGAATATCTGCCTTTCAACCTCGAGAAAAATACTGGACCAACTGGGCTGAAAGTTTGCAGGAATAGAGCCACTATATCAGCAAAGGGCAAAGACCCATTCAGTCCCTTTAAATCCCCTCGGGCTACGCCCCGTGAATGTCCTTAGCTTCAATGTTTACATTTTATATGAATCTAAACATTCAAATACTGAATTGCACACAGCTGTGAATACTAAAATTAGACAGTTCAAAGAGCAGAAGTAAGAACAGCTGTAATTTTTATCGTGAGCGAAGCCACGGGGAACTACTGCACAAAGAAGAATGAAACAGAGGTCGCTTTTATAAGGGTCTTCTATTGTGCCCAAGTACTAGGAACAGTTAATTCCAGCTACAGTTACAGTTAAGTTACTAGTTACATCCTGATACTAGCTATAGTTAAGTTAAATTAGGAGAGGGCAGCGACGATGCTGCTCTCTTGCGGTGTTAATGGTGGACTAAGTCCTCGACACCAGCTGACCAGCTCTCGACACCACCTGAGCGCAACATTATTAGAAGATACAGTAGAGAGCCGATTATCCGAACTAATTGGGGACAAGGGGTGTTCGGATAACTGAATATTTGGATAATCGAACATAAAAAGACAAAATTTAAAAATTATATATGTAACGTAATTCTTACTAGTAAAAGGGCTAAAAAATGATCAAACAAAAAATATTCACGTAATTTTATTATGAAATCGATCAGAATACATGGGTAT
This sequence comes from Flexamia atlantica, assembly GCA_035578135.1. Classification (NCBI taxonomy): domain Eukaryota; kingdom Metazoa; phylum Arthropoda; class Insecta; order Hemiptera; family Cicadellidae; genus Flexamia; species Flexamia atlantica. Next base: position 399,670 of record JAQJVK010000113.1, on the reverse strand, counting down.
AAATTTTTAAAGAACAATTTATCATACATAGATACAGTACACACTACTTTTTATCTAGAGAAAAAGTCCAAAATTTGTTTTTGCATTAGCGCTGACACTTTTTTCGGCGTGCGAATTTGAATTGCTTGAGAATCATGTTCAAAATATGAATTATTACAGCGTTCGGTTAACCGACGGTTCGGATAACCGACGTTCGGATAATCGGCGCTCTACTGTACCTCTGTTTGATTCTTCTCTGTGGCAACTACTAGTTCCAACTGCTAGGTCCAATATTTTCCAACAGGAGGGCCCGGTGGACATCAGACGCGTGGTGAACGTCTGCATCCTGAACAACCTGTGGGGCATGTTGGCTGGGAGGCGGTTCTCCACCAACGACGGCCGCCTGTCGCGACTGCTCAACCACATCCACCAGAGCTTCAGTCTGCAGGACATGTCGGGCGGGCTGCTCAACCAGATGCCCTTCATCCGCTACATCGCCCCTGAGCGGTCCACGTACAACAAGAACCTGGAGATATTGAGCAACACGTATTCTTTTCTTACTGTGAGTATTAGCATTGCATGCTATGTTTTAATGGCCGATTGAGAATATACTGTGGGTAGAGCACATGTAAATGATGTTATTTAATTATTTACCCCACGTTAAAATGCAGGTCCCTTAGTTGCCATTGGGCGCGTTCAGCCGCAGCCGCTGGTGGTTAACCGGTCACCATAGTCCCTAATAGGCAAATCCACCGCATCTTGACAATCAACAACTGGCTGGTTGGTGTAGTGGTTATAGTGCCCGCCTACAAACTTGTAGGCAGCCGGATCGATCCCGAGAAAAGTTAGTAGCTTTTTGAAGGGTTGTTTCTGGAGCCAGCTGCCATTGGTTGTTGGGCTATTAATTAACAATCCTGTCTAAGGAACGTGCCAAACAGTCAGAAACAAGGCTACAAGATCGCGCCACTACCACTACGATCATCACACTCATCCTTCACTCATATTCAGGGTAACGTCCTCCATGAGGTACCTGTATTATTAAGAATGATTAAGAATGAATGAATTAAGGAATGTCCGGTAACTTATCAAATCCACCGTAAACACAACATCGGTGGATGCACAACAATGATAGGTAAGTGGTACGTCCACCACTACCATTCACGTATTACAGGTTGGTAGATTACCCACCGGTGACTGCGGCTGAACGCGCCCATTGACTGTTGGGCTATTAATTAACAGTCCTATCTAAAGAACATGTCGACCTTAGTAACAAGACTATAAGATCGCGCCACAATCACCCTTCACTCATCTGTCAATAATACTTGGCTTAAAATACCTACCTGAGTAGCTCGCCATTTCAAGAAAAGTATAAAGTTTAAAGACGTAACTAAGGGGTTTTCTTATTTTCATAGTGTTTTATTTTTTTCAGGAAATGATTGAAGAACACAAAAGTACATTAAATCCGCACAAGCCCCGAGACTTTATTGATGCATTCCTGATAGAAATAAAGAAGAATGAGAGTAATAAAGATTCAACTTTTACTGGTGAGTGGTGGTGAAAGTATAACATTTTTTAGATAAGAGACTTTAACAGGAAGGAGCTTTGTTGACGTCCAAGGTATATTTAGTCTTTGTGATTTTAAGAGCAAACTGTTTGCACTTTGTATTATAAAAAGTAATCAATCTTAAGAGTGTGATAGGTTTTTTCTGAAAAAATCTATACGGTGTAAAAAAATGACTTAAATATGTAACATTTTTTACATGTTATCTGATTATTAACATGTTTTTTTTTTACCGAAATTCAATATATCATCGAAGGTAGATAGATTTTAATAGATGAGGCTTTTATAGGTATGATACCATGATGTAAAGAACAAAATGAAAGGTGTATGCATAGTCAGCCAGTGTGACGTAGTTGCAACTAGCGCTTACGATGACTACAATACAAACAAGTTAATACAACTCAATAAATATTTTTGTGTACGGTCTTAGTTGTTGTACTAAGTAAGATACTGCTAGGACCGCTAGTTGCTTTTTACCTTACACCATGTAGTGATACATATTTAAAAAAGCTGTGTACTAATGTCTGTCATGTAGAATTGTCCAGAAACAATGTTAGGTTTAAGCCCACATATCTCTTTAACAAATTTTCGTTTCAACGTCTCCAAAAACCAAAAACACCCTTATTCAATGAGTTTTTATTTTAATATATACAAACTGTAATTTAGTTACTTCACAAGGAACTTTTGCTATAACCACATCGTCATTATTAGAAGACGAGTCACGGCTTAAGAATACCTCACGTTAAGAATACATTTACCTATCTATCAGTACCTTAGTTACAGCTTGATAAACCTTCAATGCCTTTAAATTAAGAACAACTCCGGTTGCAGAGCAGCAGCTGCTGGTGCTGCTGCTGGATCTGCTGATGGCGGGGTCGGACTCGACCAGCAACACGCTCTGCTTCGCCGTGCTGTACCTGCTGCACTTCCCGCCCGTGCACGCCCGCGTCCTGGCCGAGATAGAGAGGGTCGCGGGCTCCAGGCCGCCCTCCCTCCAGGACAAGCCCAAGTGAGTTTTTTTGCATCTCTGGCACGGGAAATCTGGTAGAAAGCGCAATTGCGGGACTGTGAATTATTTAAAACGACACTTTATCTTATAAGTAAATATATTTTTCCCGCACCTGATATGTTAAGACGCTTTTTACTCCTTGATAGGTGAGTAAAATAATAATTTGTCTCCCAGCGGGAGTAAAGTGATACTTTATCTCCCAGCGAAAGACAAAGTAAAACTGTAAGAATAACATTGAAATAAATAATTCAATAATTAGAGCCCCCTCGAATACCCACGCACACATGCAAATATACTGCAGCTCAATAAATGCAGGCGATAACAGTTGATTTAGTGGCAGGAATAATCAAATAAGATTAACATGAACAACAATCATTTGCGAGAAAATCTAAGAATTAAGTATGTAAGAACGTTGCAACAATCAGCTGGTGCATGGTTGCAGATACCTGGATTCAGGCGCTATAGCAGAGCGAAACAAAATGGATATTTTTACTACTTACCAAGTTAATAAATAAAATTTTTATGGTCAGAATATTTTTATTATTCCAGGTGAGGGAAAAATCTTGAGTGTATTTCGAGAAGTAAAGCACATTGTCTCCCTCGAGAAAATTGTCGCCCTCGCAAGCTCGGGGGCCAATGTTGTACTCACTCCAACACTCAAATAACTATTATCTTTACGACATTGATGGGCTCGTAGCTTTCGTGGCTCGTAATGATACTTCAGTGGGATCTATTAACTGGCTGAGGAAGTTGAAACATTCTACACACCACATTCACCGTGAAGTACAGTTATTTTTAGTGACTAACGTTTATCATCTAGCTGTGAATTTGAGGTATATGTTTACTTGAAATACGTGGCTCATGTATTTCTATACTACTTGATAAACTGAAATCAAATACCTAATCTACCAGACTTCATTTAAAAATTAAAGCAATCAATCCTACTTCCTAACGATACATTAGTTTTCAGCTCACCAGTTATCTAAAAAAAGATAGTTTAAAAATAAGTGCTAATATGTTAAGGACATTAAAGATAGTTGCTCTTGGATCTTAATACCCATATTCTTTAAGTCTTCAATACCAAATAAATTTTACACCTCTGGTATTTGTTTGTATTTCCAGTATGCCGTACACAGAGGCTGTGATTATGGAGGTGCTCAGGTTTACCAACATCGCAACTGTCACCGTCCCACATAGGGCCAAAAAAGAAGTTCATCTTGACTCCTACATTATTCCGAAGGTAAATTATTAATATCGTTGTAAGATGCCATAGTACAATTATTGTAGATGCGAATGAAAACACGACTGATTGGAAAATCAATCTATAGAAGCATTTTTGTTAAATTTCCAAGTTCGAATACTTACGAGATTTGAAGATTAAAAACATTCTTGTTCATGATTTTGAAAACAGAATAAAAAGAAAATCAAGTAAATTGAAGTCTATGAATTACTATTCTATGAAAGACAGTTTATGACATATTACCTTTTTTCATTAATATTTTCAAAATTTCAGAGATAGCATTGAGAAAAAAGAATTCGTAATTTGGCTGTTTCTTCGATGTGTTTATTTGGCAAGAATGGCAACTTACTTAAACAGGTAGTAGTACTCTTTTTTACAGGGGTTTTGAAATCAGAATGTCTTCTTTTGAATCTATAATCAACGTTTTTAATTTAACTTTAACTTTAACCTCATATCACTTTAAAAACCTATTAGGTTCTTTAAGAGCTATAATATGTTCAGCTAGTAACTGAAATGAGATAGGTTATCAAACCCAATTAATTTCAAAAATCCCTGATTGAAATGGACTGTGAAGTCAACAAAAAAGACTTGAATACATGATATCCCAGTCTTTTTTGCTAACTTGGGTTTGGCCAGAAATCACTCCCGATTTTTAAAACCTCGTTTATAAATCTCCTACTTTATCCTAAATCTCTGCAGGACGTGACGTTGTTGGTGAGTCTGTACAGTGTCCACATGGATCCCGGTCACTGGGGGGACCCCCACACCTTCAGGCCGGAGCGGTTCCTGACCCCTGACGGCGCCGTGAGGCTCATACCCTTCTGTGTATTGTACCTGCAGGACGTGACGTTGTTGGTGAGTCCGTACAGTGTCCACATGGACCCCGGTCACTGGGGGGACCCCCACACCTTCAGGCCGGAGCGGTTCCTGACCCCTGACGGCGCCGTGAGGCTCATACCCTTCTGTGTATTGTACCTGCAGGACGTGACGTTGTTGGTGAGTCCGTACAGTGTCCACATGGACCCCGGTCACTGGGGGGACCCCCACACCTTCAGGCCGGAGCGGTTCCTGACCCCTGACGGCGCCGTGAGGCTCATACCCTTCTGTGTATTGTACCTGCAGGACGTGACGTTGTTGGTGAGCCTGTACAGTGTCCACATGGACCCCGGTCACTGGGGGGACCCCCACACCTTCAGGCCGGAGCGGTTCCTGACCCCTGACGGCGCCGTGAGGCTCATACCCTTCTGTGTATTGTACCTGCAGGACGTGACGTTGTTGGTGAGCCTGTACAGTGTCCACATGGACCCCGGTCACTGGGGGGACCCCCACACCTTCAGGCCGGAGCGGTTCCTGACCCCTGACGGCGCCGTGAGGCTCATACCCTTCTGTGTATTGTACCTGCAGGACGTGACGTTGTTGGTGAGCCTGTACAGTGTCCACATGGACCCCGGTCACTGGGGGGACCCCCACACCTTCAGGCCGGAGCGGTTCCTGACCCCTGACGGCGCCGTGAGGCTCATACCCTTCTGTGTATTGTACCTGCAGGACGTGACGTTGTTGGTGAGCCTGTACAGTGTCCACATGGACCCCGGCCACTGGGGGGACCCCCACACCTTCAGGCCGGAGCGGTTCCTGACCCCTGACGGCGCGGTGAGGCTCATACCCTTCTGTGTATTGTACCTGCAGGACGTGACGTTGTTGGTGAGCCTGTACAGTGTCCACATGGACCCCGGCCACTGGGGGGACCCCCACACCTTCAGGCCGGAGCGGTTCCTGACCCCTGACGGCGCCGTGAGGCTCATACCCTTCTGTGTATTGTACCTGCAGGACGTGACGTTGTTGGTGAGCCTGTACAGTGTCCACATGGACCCCGGCCACTGGGGGGACCCCCACACCTTCAGGCCGGAGCGGTTCCTGACCCCTGACGGCGCCGTGAGGCTCATACCCTTCTGTGTATTGTACCTGCAGGACGTGACGTTGTTGGTGAGCCTGTACAGTGTCCACATGGACCCCGGCCACTGGGGGGACCCCCACACCTTCAGGCCGGAGCGGTTCCTGACCCCTGACGGCGCCGTGAGGCTCATACCCTTCTGTGTATTGTACCTGCAGGACGTGACGTTGTTGGTGAGCCTGTACAGTGTCCACATGGACCCCGGCCACTGGGGGGACCCCCACACCTTCAGGCCGGAGCGGTTCCTGACCCCTGACGGCGCCGTGAGGCACGACGACTGGCTCATACCCTTCTGTGTATTGTACCTGCAGGACGTGACGTTGTTGGTGAGCCTGTACAGTGTCCACATGGACCCCGGTCACTGGGGGGACCCCCACACCTTCAGGCCGGAGCGGTTCCTGACCCCTGACGGCGCCGTGAGGCTCATACCCTTCTGTGTATTGTACCTGCAGGACGTGACGTTGTTGGTGAGCCTGTACAGTGTCCACATGGACCCCGGCCACTGGGGGGACCCCCACACCTTCAGGCCGGAGCGGTTCCTGACCCCTGACGGCGCGGTGAGGCTCATACCCTTCTGTGTATTGTACCTGCAGGACGTGACGTTGTTGGTGAGCCTGTACAGTGTCCACATGGACCCCGGCCACTGGGGGGACCCCCACACCTTCAGGCCGGAGCGGTTCCTGACCCCTGACGGCGCCGTGAGGCTCATACCCTTCTGTGTATTGTACCTGCAGGACGTGACGTTGTTGGTGAGCCTGTACAGTGTCCACATGGACCCCGGTCACTGGGGGGACCCCCACACCTTCAGGCCGGAGCGGTTCCTGACCCCTGACGGCGCCGTGAGGCTCATACCCTTCTGTGTATTGTACCTGCAGGACGTGACGTTGTTGGTGAGCCTGTACAGTGTCCACATGGACCCCGGCCACTGGGGGGACCCCCACACCTTCAGGCCGGAGCGGTTCCTGACCCCTGACGGCGCGGTGAGGCTCATACCCTTCTGTGTATTGTACCTGCAGGACGTGACGTTGTTGGTGAGCCTGTACAGTGTCCACATGGACCCCGGCCACTGGGGGGACCCCCACACCTTCAGGCCGGAGCGGTTCCTGACCCCTGACGGCGCCGTGAGGCTCATACCCTTCTGTGTATTGTACCTGCAGGACGTGACGTTGTTGGTGAGCCTGTACAGTGTCCACATGGACCCCGGCCACTGGGGGGACCCCCACACCTTCAGGCCGGAGCGGTTCCTGACCCCTGACGGCGCCGTGAGGCTCATACCCTTCTGTGTATTGTACCTGCAGGACGTGACGTTGTTGGTGAGCCTGTACAGTGTCCACATGGACCCCGGCCACTGGGGGGACCCCCACACCTTCAGGCCGGAGCGGTTCCTGACCCCTGACGGCGCGGTGAGGCTCATACCCTTCTGTGTATTGTACCTGCAGGACGTGACGTTGTTGGTGAGCCTGTACAGTGTCCACATGGACCCCGGCCACTGGGGGGACCCCCACACCTTCAGGCCGGAGCGGTTCCTGACCCCTGACGGCGCGGTGAGGCTCATACCCTTCTGTGTATTGTACCTGCAGGACGTGACGTTGTTGGTGAGCCTGTACAGTGTCCACATGGACCCCGGCCTCTGGGGGGACCCCCACACCTTCAGGCCGGAGCGGTTCCTGACCCCTGGCGGCGCCGTGAGGCTCATACCCTTCTGTGTATTGTACCTGCAGGACGTGACGTTGTTGGTGAGCCTGTACAGTGTCCACATGGACCCCGGCCTCTGGGGGGACCCCCACACCTTCAGGCCGGAGCGGTTCCTGACCCCTGACGGCGCGGTGAGGCTCATACCCTTCTGTGTATTGTACCTGCAGGACGTGACGTTGTTGGTGAGCCTGTACAGTGTCCACATGGACCCCGGCCACTGGGGGGACCCCCACACCTTCAGGCCGGAGCGGTTCCTGACCCCTGACGGCGCCGTGAGGCTCATACCCTTCTGTGTATTGTACCTGCAGGACGTGACGTTGTTGGTGAGTCTGTACAGTGTCCACATGGACCCCGGCCACTGGGGGGACCCCCACACCTTCAGGCCGGAGCGGTTCCTGACCCCTGACGGCGCGGTGAGGCTCGTACCCTTCTGTGTATTGTACCTGCAGGACGTGACGTTGTTGGTGAGCCTGTACAGTGTCCACATGGACCCCGGCCACTGGGGGGACCCCCACACCTTCAGGCCGGAGCGGTTCCTGACCCCTGACGGCGCCGTGAGGCTCATACCCTTCTGTGTATTGTACCTGCAGGACGTGACGTTGTTGGTGAGCCTGTACAGTGTCCACATGGACCCCGGCCACTGGGGGGACCCCCACACCTTCAGGCCGGAGCGGTTCCTGACCCCTGACGGCGCCGTGAGGCTCATACCCTTCTGTGTATTGTACCTGCAGGACGTGACGTTGTTGGTGAGCCTGTACAGTGTCCACATGGACCCCGGCCACTGGGGGGACCCCCACACCTTCAGGCCGGAGCGGTTCCTGACCCCTGACGGCGCGGTGAGGCTCATACCCTTCTGTGTATTGTACCTGCAGGACGTGACGTTGTTGGTGAGCCTGTACAGTGTCCACATGGACCCCGGCCACTGGGGGGACCCCCACACCTTCAGGCCGGAGCGGTTCCTGACCCCTGACGGCGCCGTGAGGCTCATACCCTTCTGTGTATTGTACCTGCAGGACGTGACGTTGTTGGTGAGTCCGTACAGTGTCCACATGGACCCCGGTCACTGGGGGGACCCCCACACCTTCAGGCCGGAGCGGTTCCTGACCCCTGACGGCGCCGTGAGGCTCATACCCTTCTGTGTATTGTACCTGCAGGACGTGACGTTGTTGGTGAGCCTGTACAGTGTCCACATGGACCCCGGCCACTGGGGGGACCCCCACACCTTCAGGCCGGAGCGGTTCCTGACCCCTGACGGCGCCGTGAGGCTCATACCCTTCTGTGTATTGTACCTGCAGGACGTGACGTTGTTGGTGAGCCTGTACAGTGTCCACATGGACCCCGGCCACTGGGGGGACCCCCACACCTTCAGGCCGGAGCGGTTCCTGACCCCTGACGGCGCCGTGAGGCTCATACCCTTCTGTGTATTGTACCTGCAGGACGTGACGTTGTTGGTGAGTCTGTACAGTGTCCACATGGACCCCGGCCACTGGGGGGACCCCCACACCTTCAGGCCGGAGCGGTTCCTGACCCCTGACGGCGCCGTGAGGCTCATACCCTTCTGTGTATTGTACCTGCAGGACGTGACGTTGTTGGTGAGTCTGTACAGTGTCCACATGGACCCCGGCCACTGGGGGGACCCCCACACCTTCAGGCCGGAGCGGTTCCTGACCCCTGACGGCGCGGTGAGGCTCATACCCTTCTGTGTATTGTACCTGCAGGACGTGACGTTGTTGGTGAGCCTGTACAGTGTCCACATGGACCCCGGCCACTGGGGGGACCCCCACACCTTCAGGCCGGAGCGGTTCCTGACCCCTGACGGCGCCGTGAGGCTCATACCCTTCTGTGTATTGTACCTGCAGGACGTGACGTTGTTGGTGAGCCTGTACAGTGTCCACATGGACCCCGGCCACTGGGGGGACCCCCACACCTTCAGGCCGGAGCGGTTCCTGACCCCTGACGGCGCCGTGAGGCTCATACCCTTCTGTGTATTGTACCTGCAGGACGTGACGTTGTTGGTGAGCCTGTACAGTGTCCACATGGACCCCGGCCACTGGGGGGACCCCCACACCTTCAGGCCGGAGCGGTTCCTGACCCCTGACGGCGCCGTGAGGCTCATACCCTTCTGTGTATTGTACCTGCAGGACGTGACGTTGTTGGTGAGCCTGTACAGTGTCCACATGGACCCCGGCCACTGGGGGGACCCCCACACCTTCAGGCCGGAGCGGTTCCTGACCCCTGACGGCGCCGTGAGGCTCATACCCTTCTGTGTATTGTACCTGCAGGACGTGACGTTGTTGGTGAGTCCGTACAGTGTCCACATGGACCCCGGTCACTGGGGGGACCCCCACACCTTCAGGCCGGAGCGGTTCCTGACCCCTGACGGCGCCGTGAGGCTCATACCCTTCTGTGTATTGTACCTGCAGGACGTGACGTTGTTGGTGAGCCTGTACAGTGTCCACATGGACCCCGGCCACTGGGGGGACCCCCACACCTTCAGGCCGGAGCGGTTCCTGACCCCTGACGGCGCCGTGAGGCTCATACCCTTCTGTGTATTGTACCTGCAGGACGTGACGTTGTTGGTGAGCCTGTACAGTGTCCACATGGACCCCGGCCACTGGGGGGACCCCCACACCTTCAGGCCGGAGCGGTTCCTGACCCCTGACGGCGCCGTGAGGCTCATACCCTTCTGTGTATTGTACCTGCAGGACGTGACGTTGTTGGTGAGTCTGTACAGTGTCCACATGGACCCCGGCCACTGGGGGGACCCCCACACCTTCAGGCCGGAGCGGTTCCTGACCCCTGACGGCGCCGTGAGGCTCATACCCTTCTGTGTATTGTACCTGCAGGACGTGACGTTGTTGGTGAGCCTGTACAGTGTCCACATGGACCCCGGCCACTGGGGGGACCCCCACACCTTCAGGCCGGAGCGGTTCCTGACCCCTGACGGCGCCGTGAGGCACGACGACTGGCTCATACCCTTCGGTCTCGGTCAGTTTTCATGGTTTATTCTACTTTATATTGAATCCTTGAATACAATGAGACGATTGAAAATTATTTTCTAGTTTGTACTGCATTTTTGTAAACGATTTTATGGTAGCATTTCGCTCAAAAATGGATCAACTATTAATTACTAGATGTTCCCCGTGGCTTTGCCCCCATTCAAATTGATTTGAAACAGCTGATATTGCCCCTGCACTATTTTTTGAATCCATCAGTCGCACTGTCAATGGATTTGAAGCAATGAATTGACAGAGCATTAACAAAAGGGGTACGAAATCATACTTGGATATATCACATATAATTAATCCTTCTATGCTTCAGGGGCTCTTTAATTTTATCGGCTAGAAATGTCTTTTTTAAAGAGAATAAGAATCTGTATTTTGACAAAGTCATATATACAGTGTGCTACTGTCCACTATTTAGCTATTTATGTTTCTGTAAACGTGGAAATGAAATCCCGAGAAAAAAAGCAATCAATAAGTTAATAAATTGATTAGGGGAGCGGCCTGGTTTAGTGAGTGGTAGAACTTGGAGGGCAGGACTTCAATCCTCAGATTCCCGAGTACGAATCCCGCCAATCACCAATTGCTTTTTGTTTTTTAATAACCTTAAGGGGTCATAATAAGCTGAATATGTAGCTGCAATGCATGTCCATGAAAACTACTAAGCCTGGCCCACATCTAGAATTAACAAAGTATGTTACTGCTAAATGTTTTGATACTTATATAACTGTAAATTGTAAAAAATTCAGAAAAATACAATCATTGAATTAACTAATATTTTATGCGTTTCACAACTGGTTTACTACCCCTTTCCGAGAGTTTAATTGGTAGGTAGCTAACATTTATGAAGGACACGTTAAACTACATTATCTCGCAATTACCCGATACTAAAGATGTAAAAACATAATGTCATTCAAAGTCTACTTCACTCAGTGCACATTTATACTACAATTGAATAGTATAGTTAACCACTGTTAAAACATAAAATTAGATAAACGTGAAATTGGTTGCAGAGCTTAATTACATTACCTTTTTTCAGTTTGTTTTTTACTTAAGAATATTTCAAATTAATGATACATATTTAATTTCTAGGAAGGAGGAGGTGCCTGGGGGAGACGCTAGCTCGCCCGATGTTGTTCCTGTTCCTGACGTCCCTCCTGTTCCACTTCCGCGTGTCACTGCCGCCTGGGGCGCCGCTGCCGTCGTTCGCGCCCGTGGACGGAGCCATCCTGGCGCCCCCGCCCTTCTCTTGCGTCCTCACGCCGAGGCGGTAGTCGCGGGGTGTATACGGTTCAAGATGCCAAAGAAAAATGACAAAAATTTATATGTTTTGTTAAAGAAGTATATTTCTAAAAAATAGAAATATTACTTCTTAAAGACTAAAAAATATATTTTGTTAAAGACTCTTCTTATATGTATTATATTTATGAGAGATAAGACATAATATCGGTTTGAACTTAAGATCGTCTTGATAATCAATTTATCATTATGTTTTCAGATTTGTTAAACTTTATTTATTTCTTCTGCAGGTGTTTGGATCTGTGGTTCTACTCGACCATTGACAGAAAAATAATATAGATTCTTTGCAATTTGAGTTATGGCTTAAAAATACACTAAATTAATTAATTCTAAAATATTACGATTTTAGAACAGAAGTATTTTCTTCTAATAATAAAATCAACAATGAAATCCCTTTAAAAGTTATCTTGCTACACAGAAACAAAATGTATTTACTACACATAATTAGTAAATATTTTTAGTACATATTTACAGTACAAAATGAGTTATTTGTTCATAAAATAAATGTAACATTGAAAGTAATCCATTAGAAATGTTTCATATTAATTTCACTCATATCTTTTTACCAAACCATCGTTGCCTGTTTCAAGAAGATGATTCTGTTTTATTAAATATTTCTGAAATCCTCATTAAGGGAATTTATTGTCCTTATTGACATTACATGAAATAATTTATTATAAACAAAAGTTCTAAGAATAGACATATGAAAGGTAATATTGGAAACTCTTGCAACTGCTGTGATGTAGAGTTTACGGGGTTTTACGATATTGAAAACTCAAATAATTTCCAAAAACCGAATTTGTAAGTTCTAATACATGAAACATTGCAAGATGTTTTTTAACAAAGACTTCTGTACCTTCGAAGAAGGTATTGTAGATGTTTCATGAAACATATCTCTGTATTGTTTATGATAGTTAGCTTAGTGTAAACTAATGTACAATATTAGAAAAGAAAATTTAAGTAAACTACTTTTTACGACTGTTTACATTAACACTTTTAATACTGTTTGGATTTAAGACTTTATGTACTTCATGTTTTTCTGTGTACATAAAAATATTATAATAAATATACTTACGAAAAAGAAACAACTTGAATCAACGCAATTGTCTTTTATCAATTTTGTTTAGGTGGGTGAGTATTATTTTTAATAGTGCTTCCAAGCAATGAACCAATTCCTAAAAATATCTGCTCTAATCCTACTGAATCCTACCATCTACATCATCAACATCGTCGTTCATTATTATATCATCTACTATATATTTATTTGTCAAATACAACTCACCTATAATCGTACAGTCCATTCTACTTGACCTAGAACCTTGAAAATTTGCATGGACGTTCCTCTTAGGGCGTAGGCATCCGCTAAGGTAGGATTTTTTTTAAATTTCCTCAGAGCTACGCCCTATGGTACCTCGAAGTTTCAATGTCAAGTTATAGTTAGCTTATGAAGTTGTTATAACAACCTAATGAAGTAAGATTAATTAATAAAATACATTAAATCTTGAATCCGAGGAAGTTTTTATGTTTTACCGCTGGTGAAACCGGGTTGAACCAAGTGTAAATCTAAAAGTTAGTGAGTTTGTTTGATGTACCACGACGATAGAACTACTTAATCGAATAATCTGATGTGTGTATGTAGCTGAAACCCTTCTAGGAATATATTCACGTTGTTAAAAATCACTTGTACCACGCCAAAGTATTGCGTTATGCGGTGCTAATAGTTATTAAATTTTTAATTTGTTTTTTTAACCATTGTCACTTCTCCAAGAATTTTGTGTGCATGCGTTTTAGTTGAGGACGCTTTTTGTGATACATTTCTCTGCTAGTGTGAATTTAGAAAAATTCTAAAGACGTTATAAGGAAAGGCGTATTTCTAACGTTATGCACAATCCCATTATAATTTGCATCACTCCGAGGATTAACTTGAACTTGGGCCTTTTGGGTACGAGACGCAAAAAAGAAAAAACAGAACAATTGAACGAATTTAAAGTAACGAGTTTCATTGCAGATTGGAGTAAAAATGAATATTCCATGGAGATGTTCCTCATTTGCGAAATATATGAGGAACATATCTTTGAACATAGTAATATTCAAATTTTTCAGATGGATATTTTAGAATAAATCAAATCAAAGTTCTCTTATTAAGAAATAAGATAAGATGGAGCAATGTATACTGACAAATTAGTGAAAATTGGATGGAATAGTAAAAAACAGGAGAATATATTATATCTAGACATTCTATTTATATCTGTATTTCCAAATTATTTTGAAAATGAAATGACACGTCTATGACAGCAGGTTCTTTATATTTACAAGTTATAGATCAACAAATTGTTCAATTTAACGTAATTATTATATTCCATGATTAAATATTTGAATTGTATTAAATAAAATTTTTGTAATGTGTATTCAATAGAACATACATGGAGTTGAGTCCAAAAAACTGATTTGCAACTGAGGTGTAATCGGGCATTACATTCAAATCTATTCATTACTATGATACAGTTAACATTTACAGATAAATCAACTAGTGCTTTGTAACAGTGCTACATGGTGCACATGCTGTTTTATTTTAGCTTTGAACTCAATAGATGACGTAAAGAACAGTATTTAGAATTTAATCCGACGCCTTCCTTTTCCCGCTGCAATCACCAGGCGACTACTCTAATACGTACTGCGGCTTAGTTTTGAAGGCTCTTCTAAATTACTATGCCTTCATAGCTTTTTTCGATTCTAATTTTTTACAGTTTTATCAGCTTATATAATCAACGAGGTGTGGAATCAAATGTCTTATGTACTTTATGTCCTAGTTTCTACTGAATCAAAGACCAATCAATCAAAATTAAAATAATTGCTTATAATTAATTAATAACAAGTAAAACTTTAATTATTGTCTCAATGTTTATAATCGCAAAAAATCAGATAAAATCGAATATTTTGTTTTTTATTAATCGAATTCACAAATATACACAAAAGATTGTAAAAAATACTTTCTTTGAGTGCGCATCAAGAAATATTTCTATTTTTTAATTCACCACGGGTCATGGAGTTTTCGTTCGAAAATTTTCTTTATTTTCCATATAATTCAAATGGACGATGTTTTATTTACAATGTCAATGTTCCAAGCATTATGGCATTTATTCACTTATGAATTCGTCGTTACGGTTATTTATGGTTTTATTCAGTTTTATATTTTGGCGTTTTGAAATATCTTTTTATAATACGTACTATATTTAAGTATATAACGTTTATTTTGGGTTTAAAGACGGTTGATCCCATTGTTAGTAGTCTATGCCTACTTTATTCATGGATTATGTCCATCAAGTATACAAGGCTTTCTTTTCAGGTAGTTTATTAAATTAAAATCTCATGTAAGAATAGTTATCACATAGAATTTATGTTTAAGAAGGTATTGGTTTTCAAAATTGGTGAGTGTATTTTCAGTTCTGAAACGAACTGATTATCAAACTGTAGTTGCCATTACATCAACAATTTTGAGAGGTCTCTAATTAGTGAATTTAAATATTAGAAAGTATAAAAAGTATCCTAATACTAATTATATGATGTTTAAACTTTAGAAGTTCGCTACAAGAGAACTTTTCTGAAGTCGTTAAAATGTTTAATTTGTTTGATATCTTCGTTATCGGAGATCCAGTATTCAAGAAGAGTTTTTTCGAAACTTTGCAAGTACAAAATTTAGGGTCAAAAGTTTTTATTAAGATGATAAAATTAATAACAAATGACATATTCGTAATTTTATTTAATGTATCATCTATACGTTAGGACCTGAGTGTAAGGTAAAATCCTATGGTTGATTCATGAGACGAATAAGCAACTTGCGTTTTTTTCTCAGTTGAAGGAAACATCAAAGACCTCTTTCGATCATCACTAATTCTATTGTTTTCTATTTGTCTAGGAAACTGATCTTGGGTACTCTGATTCTTAAATACATATGGGCGTTTTCCTCACGCCTCAAAGCAAATTTTGATATCTTATTAGATTTCGTACAACAACGCAAATCACACATTCCATATATTCAATCGGAAACTACTGTAGAAACGTTAATTCGCGATAGAAACTCCCGTATATAAAATGGTCCTCTGGCAAAAAAAAAAAAAATTCGAAGCAGACCTGCATGTCTAGCAAATTTCTAGAAGCATTTCCTTATTTTATACAAGCAACATGCTTAAGGAAAATAAAAATTTCAGGAAACGTTTCTAACTAAAATGATTTTTTTATGTAGGCTTAATCTTTATATTTATGAGGATTTAGTAAAAAAATATACGATTTTTAGTTTTATTTTGTTGCAAATTATTTTTAAATGTTTGTATGTTTCTATTATGTTACATATTATATACCATGTATAATACCTGATCAATCAGCACAAATTAATCAAAATGAAAACAAAGTTAAACAAGGTAAACCAGTAGCTGACACTGCCCCAATGCCTGACAATCTTGATTTATTTACCTTATAATGCGGTTCCCTTGTAATACTTTACAAAAGTCTGAATTCTGTCAAATGGTCACAGTTGCAAACTTTAAAAATTCCTTTATTTGGTAATATTTTTTGATTGGTGGTGATTTGAATGCAAAACTTGTGTATTTCCCCCGATATTTAGGCAAACCTACTGTCTAAGGAGTGGTTTGAAGAATCTTAATTGATAAATACTGCATTTAGCACTTCTATTGTGTCAGTAACCGGTTGACTAATAATTGTAATAACTCCACACGCTAAAACTTCTAGTTTTGAAGCTGAATCGATTCTGACCATTAAATCTGTAAAAATTAACGAGTGTATGCAAAATATTTAAAATGAAATCTAATTTTTTTAAAACAGTATTTGCTGTCAGTTTTTTCAAAGGACTAGGTATATGACTGAACCGTTTATGTCTAGTAAGTTATTTAAAAAATTTGTACTTTTGATGCAAGCGATAATGAGCTGAATATTTATCGTGTGCGAAGCCACGGGTAACTGTTTGTATAATTAAAATCACGTTAAAAGGATATTTTATAAGAATTAATGTTAGAAAATGGTGAGAATACAGCTGGATTTGTCGCGTACTTCATCATTTAATCAGACCTTTCACCAATCATTTGTTGAGGATAACCGAGATAAGAAAAAAGACACAAAATATTTATTTTCTTAACCTTTTTCATAATTAAGACGATAATTTAAATTTTACTCTGTTATTAAGGCAGCAACGAACCCAATGGGTATACCGTCTGTTTCAGGCAATGCTAAATGAAGTAGGCTTTGAGTTTATATATGTACATATAATTACATTTGTAAGTACATATGTATATAATTAAGACGTATCAATTAAGACGTATCAATTAAGACTTTGCATTGATATACAAAGCATCTTTTACGAAAATATACCTGTTTAAATGTTTTCAGGACATGTTTCGGTAGTAATTACTTTGCTAGCCCGGTCAGTACTGTTTTGACGGTCGAGCATAATAGTTCCTGCGCTAGGCGTAGTCGAGAGTAGAATTTTATGCGTGTTTCGATGAGTTTCGTACGATACTTTTATCATCATACTATACGGAAAGAATATATTTTTCAATCATGAAGTTCCTTGATTCTTAAAAACTAACCTTTAATAAATATACAATAGACGTGGTTACAACTGTTCAAACATTAGTTTTTAATCAGTTAGTATACGGTTGATTTACCGAATAGTACACAGAAGAGTTACTGTGTTTTGAGTAAAAAAAGTTGAAAACGCCTGTTTCTATGTAGTATTATTTAAAGTAGGCTAATTTAGAATACCGCAATAATACAAGTACCCCACACACACACATCGTAAAATTGGGAAATAATTGAAAGTGTTTAGATTTTATCGACCTTATAAGGATTTTTGAGGAACTGTCTATTTTATCTTCAAATTCACGCTGTTATTTGTGAGTAACAATTAAAAACAATTAAATCACAAAAACATCCCCATCTCTGCAGACCCAAGCCTAGGCCCGCGGGTGGTTCCGGTGCCGGTGCCTCGGGCCGCCCCCTCCTACAGGTTCGGCCGGGGGTGTGTAATTATAAACGGAACAATTAGCCCAATTATGCCATTACAATAGTGGCTCGCCCGCCGACGCAATTATGATTGGAAAAAATCGGATGCACAAAAAGGTAAAGCGGATTAATTACAGAGCGAGGAGGAGTAAATCAGAGTCGGTCTCGGGTGATTATTGGGTTTAATTGTGGGCCGAATTCGCCCTGGGTGCCTGGGTGTACGCACCCGGTCATTACCTCCGCCTTTGTCTTTGGCGTCTTTCATTGGTTCAGCGCCCACAATCCCGCCTGTCCGCCCGGTATTTCCGTACCCTTCATTGCTCGGATGAGTCTAAGGAGGTCGTTTGTCTTTGGTCTGAAATGAAAGAAAATTTAGTGTTTTGTACGGTGAGGGAGAAGTAAAAAAAATAGAAAAAACTTGAACTATTTCAAAAATAACCGAACATTTTTGCGCGGAACTATTTTTAAGGTATGTATTTATTTTCGGTAACTGTAATGTATGGATAGTGGAAATCTGCTTTACTGTTTGGTAATATATCGTATATTTTCAGAATTTTAGAGCTTTAATAAGTTTAATAAATTTTATGACTCTTGAATGAAAGATTATAATCGTACATCGAGTTATGAACATGCGTGTAAATAAATATTACGACTTGGACTTAGATATAAGTATAGGCCAAATGATCAGTATTTAAAGAGCTTCCATACATTTTTTTTTACGTTTGCAGTGCAATTTATATTGTCTTTACTGCAATTAGGATTATTGAATTAAGAATTTATGTAATTATATTCATACTGTATGTTTGCATTATACAGTATACTTAAATGATATGTTTATATTCAAATTTAAATGATATGTTTGAAGTATCCAGTATGTTAGGAATTAAGTAAACTTTATTTACCTATTCCAATAAAGGTGAAAATTTATTAGACATCGAAAACAAGTTCAAATGACAACGCTGCGACATGAGCAATAGGAAGCCTGAACGCAACGAAGCAATTTACAAGTGTTAATAATGTCGGCAAAGTTGGTAATGGGTTGGTATCCTGTTTTATTCAGTGATTGGTTTGGCTTCGTCATTCAAACGGATTTGTTTAAAGATAAACTATAAAGTTTGCTAAACGTTAATTTTTATTTAACTATGAAATGTATATCTGTAGAACCCTTCTTTGAGCTTTATCTAGCTTTAAAATGAATTACCTTAAGAAGACAAAATCTCCAAGGCGTCCTAAATGATCTTATACTCTGATATGAGCAATGCTTGTGATTGGTTGCACAATTATCTCAAAAAACGGCTCCGAGGAAATTGCTACTGTAATGTCTGGTCCACAAAAGTGTTTTATCTAGGTTAACCTATCCTATATTTTTATAAGAGCAATGCCGAGGAGGATAATTATTTTTTTTCGGCAAAACTCCTTTTTTAGGAGTCATGCTGAACGCACCCAGTACACGATTGCATTCGTCTGGATTCGCCTTGAATCAGCAGTAAAATTGAAGGAATGACGATGGGATTTAAACGATTTATAAACTTATTTCCGCAGCATAATACAAAATGCTATTCATCTCGAGGAGCAAAATTATAAAGCTCGACTTCGCGTTTCGCTTGTAAAACATGGTTGCGCACCAAAATGCCCACTCTCGCTCTGATAAACCCTGCTTCCTCGATGAACTGGTAAAAATGAAATAAATCCTAATACGAAGCAAGTCACCAGGTACTGGATTACACGGAATGGATTTACACATTTATAGTATCAACAGGACCATAAATTCAAGCTGCATTAATTGTATACTGTAGGGGTAAAAGAATGGGGTGAAGTATCATACCAAAATTATTAAGCTTTAAAGTTCTCAGGAACTACCAGACTTCGCACTCATTCTTGACCCGAACTGAACCACCCGCTCAGTGATTTCATCCCAAATGAAATTCGGATCGTAATTAATGCAGATGAATCCGGCTGTATGAATTTTAAACTGATTTACACGGTTATTAATAACACCCACAAATCAAAAGGACCCGAGTCGGATTCGCCAGCGATAAACATCTCAAATGCGTTCGACTTGAATAAATCAAACGTAAATTATTGGTTTACGGAAGAAATTACGCCTAATAAGCTATAATTCGTTTCGGGGCCGCTTTTGATATCGAAAAGAAATCTTAATTCCGCGGACGAAAGTGAGGGGGCGTGGTGGGCGAGATAGCGTCAATTAGACCTGTGTCCAATCTCTGCTACCGATTGTGCTTCTTTGATTGCTAATTTCATGTGTTTACCGCTGCGCTTCCTGCTAATGAGAGGTGATCCGGTGGTGGAAAGATCTCCGGCTCGACTGAGCTAATTGGAAGTCGATTTCTTACGGATTTTAAGAGCCAGATTTTTATGTGAACATTTCTTTGACTTCCTTAATGTGGTTATGACATAAGAGCGCAATTTGTATATAATTTGTTGTTCAGAAAAGTAATGGAATTTAGATACGATTTTGACAGTGTTTATCCAGAGTAATACGTCAGATGAAAGTTTATTTTACTAAAGTGGATATTTACTTTTAGAACCAGGTAGAAGAAAAAAAATTTATTTATGAACCAATGCACTTTTTGAATAAAAGAAAAATACGTCATAGATAACTGAACGGTGACAAATTGGCAGCCGTGGGGCTATACCAAAAGCTTCAGTTGATTTCTGAGGGGATTTCTAATTTCATTGGGGAACAAACTGTTGAATGTTAGATTAGAAATATTCATTTAGAAAATTCCAGAAAGGCATCTACCAATGAAATAATCTATCTCCATCATTAAAATCTATTTAAAAACAATTTTTTCATAATTTTGATTGATTGTTTTTGGTTTGTTGTTAGGAGAAAGAAAACGTATTCAATTAAAATTCTCATAAATAAAAATATCTTCTTTATCAAACTTTAGTTATCGTCAAATCGGATCTTCTTTCACAAGACATAGTTAATTTTTTGTATTTTGTTCGGAATGTTTACCAAGACGAAACTTGTTAATTTGACGAATAAAAATGATGCAATGGTTTACCAATGAGGTTAAGATCCTTATGAATCAATAATCAAATGAATGTTCAGTGACAAATTGATCAAGAGTATGTGAGGTAAATATAAAATCGGTTAGTCCTAAGTAAAAAAGTGCTTATTCTGCTTCTGGAGATGAAAATGCTGCAAAACCGAAATCTCTATATCCATAAACTTAGCTGAACTTTCTGAACCCTTTATCTAAAGGTACCATGAAGGTCGTTTACAAGCTACAACCACAATATAACTTAACAGGTTACAAAACCCGACTTTCTAGCCAGCCTCCCCCACTTACACTGGCCACATTCCGCCCGTGACTTACAGTGTGACCGGGGTTAAGGTTCAGAGAAACGGTCCTTAGGCGCTCCGGAACCACAAACCATACTCTCAAGCAATCCTGGCTGCACAATCTATTATATTATAATACAGGGTGTTTTTTAACGCAACTTATAATTTTATTTTATCAGGAAGAGATTATACCCCAGAGATTCCCGAATTTGACCCCACTAGTTGTTTTCTTTGGGCAAAAAAAAGTAAGTGCTCCAAAAATAACCCACAGGATATCAGCAGCTGAAAACAAACATGAAAAATTTAATAAAGAAATTGAAAGAACTACTTTACGTCACATGGAGAAAGCACAACGTTGTATAAATGTCAATGGTGGATTGTATGAAAGCTTAATTGTAAGCTAAATGAGATAAAACTGAAATGATAGGTTTTCTTGTAATAAATACCTAATAATTGTAGGCTTATTGTAAAGATCAACAAACAACACTTATTTCATCTACATTTATGCAATATTCAATCTTAAACATGGGTTGCGATAAAAAAAACCTGTATAATATTTTGATACTATTCTGTGTTTTTGTTTCTTAAAAGGGATCAACGTCAAACAGACCTGGCTGAAATTTACACTATGGTATATATCATATATCTAGTCAAATCAATAGTATATATTATATACCTAGCCAACTAAAAGGCCTATCCACGGCCTTAAACTCTCCTTGGGAATGTTCCTGTAGGTTGCAACTAACAGATTTTCGTCCATTCTCGATTCCCTTCAATAAACGTTTCAGAAAGTACCACATACGAGGCTGCAAGCAGTTGTAAAGTAATTTACATTGTTAACCGACAATTCTGGAGGGAGACTCAAACCGCAGCCGTCAACAACATGCAGACGGCTCTGCGGATGTGGAGAAGTAACAATACAAATATCGACTGAATTATTGTACCGGAATTATCGTGAGTATCTAACAAACGTGATTTGTACTGTATTAAATATTTTTTATGATTTCACAATGTAAAATGTTATACAGTAGCAATTTAAACGTTTAATTATTAATTACTAAGTATGTATTGATTTTATTTTCTTAAAATTAGGGAATTATAAATCAGTTCTCTTGAAAGGCCAGTGACAGTTTCGGTTTAACATATTATTCTTTGACACTTTTTAATAAAATTACAACCTAAAGGAATCAGCTGAAAAAAATATTAAAATTTTATAATTTTTCATGATATTTTACAGGATTTAAAATAATTGTGTGTAGATTGTGAAGTAAGAACCATTTTAAATTAACAGAATTAAAACACAGGATAACGAAAATCCTATTTAAAACCACGTTACTTAAAACATCACCCTCCCCTCAGTGGGGTGGTTGACTCCAACTACACGGGAGGCCCTCCGGGACTGGCAACCCCATGGTTCCGTAGCCAACCTAGTTCCCTTAGGGGGTGATTGACTCCAACTACACGGGAGGCCCTCCGGGGCTGGCAACCCCATGGTTCCCTAACCAACCTAGTTCCCTTAGGGGGTGATTGACTCCAACTACACGGGAGGCCCTCCGGGGCTGGCAACCCCATGGTTCCGTAGCCAACCTAGTTCCCTTAGGGGGTGATTGACTCCAACTACACGGGAGGCCCTCCGGGGCTGGCAACCCCATGGTTCCCTAACCAACCTAGTTCCCTTAGGGGGTGATTGACTCCAACTACACGGGAGGCCCTCCGGGACTGGCAACCCCATGGTTCCGTAGCCAACCTAGTTCCCTTAGGGGGTGATTGACTCCAACTACTTGGGAGGCCCTCCGGGACTGGCAACCCCATGGTTCCGTAGCCAACCTAGTTCCCTTAGGGGGTGATTGACTCCAACTACACGGGAGGCCCTCCGGGGCTGGCAACCCCATGGTTCCGTAGCCAACCTAGTTCCCTTAGGGGGTGATTGACTCCAACTACTTGGGAGGCCCTCCGGGGCTGGCAACCCCATGGTTCCGTAGCCAACCTAGTTCCCTTAGGGGGTGATTGACTCCAACTACTTGGGAGGCCCTCCGGGGCTGGCAACCCCATGGTTCCGTAGCCAACCTAGTTCCCTTAGGGGGTGATTGACTCCAACTACTTGGGAGGCCCTCCGGGACTGGCAACCCCATGGTTCCGTAGCCAACCTAGTTCCCTTAGGGGGTGATTGACTCCAACTACTTGGGAGGCCCTCCGGGGCTGGCAACCCCATGGTTCCGTAGCCAACCTAGTTCCCTTAGGGGGTGATTGACTCCAACTACACGGGAGGCCCTCCGGGGCTGGCAACCCCATGGTTCCCTAGCCAACCTAGTTCCCTTAGGGGGTGATTGACTCCAACTACACGGGAGGCCCTCCGGGACTGGCAACCCCATGGTTCCGTAGCCAACCTAGTTCCCTTAGGGGGTGATTGACTCCAACTACACGGGAGGCCCTCCGGGACTGGCAACCCCATGGTTCCGTAGCCAACCTAGTTCCCTTAGGGGGTGATTGACTCCAACTACTTGGGAGGCCCTCCGGGACTGGCAACCCCATGGTTCCGTAGCCAACCTAGTTCCCTTAGGGGGTGATTGACTCCAACTACTTGGGAGGCCCTCCGGGACTGGCAACCCCATGGTTCCGTAGCCAACCTAGTTCCCTTAGGGGGTGATTGACTCCAACTACTTGGGAGGCCCTCCGGGACTGGCAACCCCATGGTTCCGTAGCCAACCTAGTTCCCTTAGGGGGTGATTGACTCCAACTACTTGGGAGGCCCTCCGGGACTGGCAACCCCATGGTTCCGTAGCCAACCTAGTTCCCTTAGGGGGTGATTGACTCCAACTACTTGGGAGGCCCTCCGGGACTGGCAACCCCATGGTTCCGTAGCCAACCTAGTTCCCTTAGGGGGTGATTGACTCCAACTACTTGGGAGGCCCTCCGGGACTGGCAACCCCATGGTTCCGTAGCCAACCTAGTTCCCTTAGGGGGTGATTGACTCCAACTACACGGGAGGCCCTCCGGGACTGGCAACCCCATGGTTCCGTAGCCAACCTAGTTCCCTTAGGGGGTGATTGACTCCAACTACTTGGGAGGCCCTCCGGGACTGGCAACCCCATGGTTCCCTAGCCAACCTAGTTCCCTTAGGGGGTGATTGACTCCAACTACACGGGAGGCCCTCCGGGACTGGCAACCCCATGGTTCCCTAGCCAACCTAGTTCCCTTAGGGGGTGATTGACTCCAACTACTTGGGAGGCCCTCCGGGACTGGCAACCCCATGGTTCCCTAGCCAACCTAGTTCCCTTAGGGGGTGATTGACTCCAACTACACGGGAGGCCCTCCGGGGCTGGCAACCCCATGGTTCCCTAGCCAACCTAGTTCCCTTAGGGGGTGATTGACTCCAACTACTTGGGAGGCCCTCCGGGACTGGCAACCCCATGGTTCCGTAGCCAACCTAGTTCCCTCAGTGGGGTGATTGACTCCAACTACACGGGAGGCCCTCCGGGACTGGCAACACCATGGTTCCGTAGCCAACCTAGTTCCCTCAGTGGGGTGGTTGACTCCAACTACACGGGAGGCCCTCCGGGACTGGCAACCCCATGGTTCCGTAGCCAACCTAGTTCCCTCAGTGGGGTTATTGACTCCAACTACACGGGAGGCCCTCCGGGACTGGCAACCCCATGGTTCCGTAGCCAACCTAGTTCCCTCAGTGGGGTGGTTGACTCCAACTACACGGGAGGCCCTCCGGGACTGGCAACCCCATGGTTCCGTAGCCAACCTAGTTCCCTTAGGGGGTGATTGACTCCAACTACTTGGGAGGCCCTCCGGGACTGGCAACCCCATGGTTCCCTAGCCAACCTAGTTCCCTTAGGGGGTGATTGACTCCAACTACACGGGAGGCCCTCCGGGGCTGGCAACCCCATGGTTCCCTAGCCAACCTAGTTCCCTTAGGGGGTGATTGACTCCAACTACTTGGGAGGCCCTCCGGGACTGGCAACCCCATGGTTCCGTAGCCAACCTAGTTCCCTCAGTGGGGTGATTGACTCCAACTACACGGGAGGCCCTCCGGGACTGGCAACACCATGGTTCCGTAGCCAACCTAGTTCCCTCAGTGGGGTGGTTGACTCCAACTACACGGGAGGCCCTCCGGGACTGGCAACCCCATGGTTCCGTAGCCAACCTAGTTCCCTCAGTGGGGTTATTGACTCCAACTACACGGGAGGCCCTCCGGGACTGGCAACCCCATGGTTCCGTAGCCAACCTAGTTCCCTCAGTGGGGTGGTTGACTCCAACTACACGGGAGGCCCTCCGGGACTGGCAACCCCATGGTTCCGTAGCCAACCTAGTTCCCTTAGGGGGTGATTGACTCCAACTACTTGGGAGGCCCTCCGGGACTGGCAACCCCATGGTTCCCTAGCCAACCTAGTTCCCTTAGGGGGTGATTGACTCCAACTACTTGGGAGGCCCTCCGGGACTGGCAACCCCATGGTTCCCTAGCCAACCTAGTTCCCTTAGGGGGTGATTGACTCCAACTACTTGGGAGGCCCTCCGGGACTGGCAACCCCATGGTTCCCTAGCCAACCTAGTTCCCTTAGGGGGTGATTGACTCCAACTACACGGGAGGCCCTCCGGGACTGGCAACCCCATGGTTCCGTAGCCAACCTAGTTCCCTTAGGGGGTGATTGACTCCAACTACTTGGGAGGCCCTCCGGGACTGGCAACCCCATGGTTCCCTAGCCAACCTAGTTCCCTTAGGGGGTGATTGACTCCAACTACTTGGGAGGCCCTCCGGGACTGGCAACCCCATGGTTCCCTAGCCAACCTAGTTCCCTTAGGGGGTGATTGACTCCAACTACAC
The DNA here is from genome assembly GCA_035578135.1 of Flexamia atlantica. NCBI lineage: Eukaryota > Metazoa > Arthropoda > Insecta > Hemiptera > Cicadellidae > Flexamia > Flexamia atlantica. Next base: position 373,775 of record JAQJVK010000113.1, on the reverse strand, counting down.
GGGAGGCCCTCCGGGGCTGGCAACCCCATGGTTCCGTAGCCAACCTAGTTCCCTTAGGGGGTGATTGACTCCAACTACTTGGGAGGCCCTCCGGGACTGGCAACCCCATGGTTCCGTAGCCAACCTAGTTCCCTTAGGGGGTGATTGACTCCAACTACTTGGGAGGCCCTCCGGGACTGGCAACCCCATGGTTCCCTAGCCAACCTAGTTCCCTTAGGGGGTGATTGACTCCAACTACATGGGTGGCCCTCCGGGACTGGCAACCCCATGGTTCCCTAGCCAACCTAGTTCCCTTAGGGGGTGATTGACTCCAACTACTTGGGAGGCCCTCCGGGACTGGCAACCCCATGGTTCCGTAGCCAACCTAGTTCCCTTAGGGGGTGATTGACTCCAACTACACGGGAGGCCCTCCGGGGCTGGCAACCCCATGGTTCCGTAGCCAACCTAGTTCCCTTAGGGGGTGATTGACTCCAACTACTTGGGAGGCCCTCCGGGACTGGCAACCCCATGGTTCCCTAGCCAACCTAGTTCCCTTAGGGGGTGATTGACTCCAACTACTTGGGAGGCCCTCCGGGACTGGCAACCCCATGGTTCCCTAGCCAACCTAGTTCCCTTAGGGGGTGATTGACTCCAACTACACGGGAGGCCCTCCGGGGCTGGCAACCCCATGGTTCCCTAGCCAACCTAGTTCCCTTATGGGGTGATTGACTCCAACTACACGGGAGGCCCTCCGGGGCTATGGCGTTCCCAAGGTTCCCCAGCCAACCCAGTCCCCCAGCCAACCCAGTCCCCCAGCCAACCCAGTTCCCCAGCCAACCCAGTTCCCTCCGGCGGTAGCAATCAGAACCTCGAGGTTGCCTCGCCAAAAAATCCCATCCCAGCCCCTCCAAGGCCGGACCAAGCTCTCTCCTCGGAAGCTTCAAGAATACAGGAGGTCCTGGAGCATTCTGAGGAGGAGCAAGACTATTTCAATTTTTATGGACTTTAAGGGGCCATTTAAAATGTAACAATTTCACCCATGGTGTGGGAGTGTGCGAGCGCGGACTCGAGCCTGCTCTCTGTGAGTGGATTGAGTCGATGCTCCGCTTGAAAAAATAAACAATCCACTATTTTGAATTACTAGTCTACGTTAACTGGCTGCGGGGATAATTGATATTTTAGTTTGTCGGTAAACGCAGTACATTGTCTAATGTTATTGTTATGGCAAATATTTGAAAACCGATATTTCCGTTGATTACTAACCGAATTTGATAACATTTGGTATGTATTTGTAAGATAATTAACTGATATTTTGATTAATTTCATTATATAAGTTTCTTAGTTTTAAATAACTTTAAGGGAGAAAGTTTATGACAGAGTCCTGATACTGTTTATTCTCACACGCGTTGACCATCCATGGACTTGGACGACTAGGGACGTTCCGATACCGACTTCGATCCGATATTTGGAATCGAATCAGTATCGAAAGAAAAGTATCGATACCCCGATATTATCGGATCCAAAGTATCGATACCGTAAGTATTGGTATCGGATCAGAAGATAACAGGAAAAAACTAAAAAATTAATAAGTTCATATTAAATAAGGTTGTTTTAACTGTTAATACAGAATGTTAAAACAAATTAATGTTATTTAAATAACTGATTCACTAAACTTTGAATTATTACATGTTATTAGAAAAAAGTGTATTTTAACTTGAATTTGATCATTTATTTTACCTAACAATCTTTATAAAAATTCTTCATTTGGGCATGACATGTCCAATTATGATCTTACAACTTTTTCCGGATTATTGAAGATTGTCTATTGTAAATTAGTTTGTTAAGGAAAAGGTAGGGTAACAAAAATTATAAACAAATCAATTATAAAACAGCATAATTTTACATTAAGAAACATAATTGTATTGCTATAAAGTATAAATAATAAAGTAATAAATAAACAATAAAGTATAGTGGCAAAAAACACGATGTGGAAGATTACTTAAATTTTTAAAATTTTAGGCCACATTATCATACAAATTTTTCCTCCCCTGACGCGTTTAATAATATATACGATTCCGATACTTCTGATCCGATTCTCCAAGCTTTCTTTCGATACTACAATAATATCGAATGATTCGATACGATACCGATACCGTAATATCGAAAGAAAAGTATCGATACGTACAAGTATTGGAAGTATCGGAACGTCCCTATGGACGACCGAGTTGGCGCACTGGCAGTCGGCGCTCGCCCACGCTGCAGGCCTAGGCAGAGTAGGCGATCGTCCCCCACTGCAGGAAGTACTAATTCATTACAGTCCGAGGGCGGCGTGGACCATTTTTATTTGAACCTGAACATACATTCAAAGAGGCGAGGCGAGGTGAAGTATGGTATTGGCAGCCGTTGGATCATAGAAGTGTTAAGGAAACGATGAAAGTGTAATACATAAATATATAGTTAAAACATAAATATAACACCATCTTAGGTTTTGTGTGATTGAAGCACAGTTTTATTCTTACGTAAGAATCAGTTAGCAAGTAAAATAATTATATATGAAAATACCAGTAGTTAAGTTCCCACTAGCATTTGGTTGATCAACGTTTTTTATCATTGTAACCTTAAATTATGATTAAGCAGAGTCTTAAGTTTAGTGTTTCCTTAAACTACTAGGAATTTTAAATAATTAGTTACAGATAAGGAGTCCTTATAAAATGTTAGATTACCTTGGTTGTATGACTTTTCAAAAGAAACAATGTAGTTTTCATTCAATTTTTTCTCAATTAATTTCCTCCCCTCCAAGTGTCTACGCACTAGACTCCTTGGTCTATCAGTGAGTGACCTAGGGGAAGAATAGGTAACCATCGTCAAGAAGATCTCAAGATTCGTTAAGGACCTGAGATTTGACGGAGAATGAGGATTTGTGTCTGAGGGTGCACAATAAGGTTATTTAGCTGCGTTGAAATACCATGGTCAAGTGAAGACATGGCCCTCTTTAAAAAAAAGTCTGGGGCTTTGGCTTGTTTTTGGCTTCATTTAGTTAATTATTTATGGAGAAAGGTAATATAAAAATAGTTTTTCTTCAACAGAGAATGTAAACTTCATTTAATGCGTTGAACTACGTTTTATAAACGCAAACGACTATTACACAATTTGTTGTTCTATTAAATCATAAGTAGTTATTTTAGAGACTTGATTTAAACAATAATATTTTTATTTGTAAACTGATGATTGTATTGAATTGAAACCTTAATTTGACCTTGAACCAATTTTAAGACTAAAATTTATCAAAATGCAAGCAGGGTACTCAGAAAGGCATTAATCATGGAGAGTGCGACACAGTGCCCCTGTAAGGCGCGAGTGGGCGGGTGCAAATGGACTTCAATTAGACGTGATCTACGGCAGTCCGAGGCACAATTATTGCATTTGTCACACCTCGTCTCCCTGACACTGCCCGGCTACCGCACGCCGCTCCGGACCACGGGGAGACCATATGGCGGAGTAAAAAATTTGGTTGTGAAATTGGTAAGAGGTCTCATAGTTTATTTAAATCGATAGTCAGAATCAAAATTAGATTGAGAATATTTATTTTCATGATTAATTACTATATGAGTCCCGACAATTCTTATGATCTGTCGTTGGATGCTCTTTATCGCAAAATATTATAATAATTAATAAACGCTCTCTATCAAAAAATATTAAAATACTTAATAAACTAAATACGTAGATGAATATAGCGCTCTAGGTAATGGTTCAGAAAACAATGTCACATAATAATTTCCTAAAAAATTAAACATAAATTTCTATGTAAGAAGAAAACATGTAATACTAGTAATATATGGAAAACATAAAACATGTAATACTAGTAATATATGGAAAACATAAAACAGCAGCAGATGATTACTAGGATTCTTAAAGATTTTTAGTTTAACACTAATCTATCTCATGATTTTCATTTCGGGTTACAGCACTAACTGCTTTAATTTGGGGATGATAGTTTTGTTAAAGTCGATCGGGCAAAAGCCAGTAATTAAACGTGGTTGCTACACACCAGTAGCGTAATAATAATTAAACGAAGATGTGGTCCGTGCGCCGATTACACGTGACGTAGTTGAAACGTGGTCCGTCGGGCTGCACTTATTTGCGGTGTCGCAGGAGCGCTTTCGGCCTATCGCCATTATCAACTGCTACTCTGCTTGATAGCTGATAGATACTCTGATAGATACTCTGCTTGATTAAGCTCGACACCGCAAATAAGTGCAGCCCGACGGACCACGTTTCAACTACGTCAAGCGTAATAATAGTCATAAAAGTATGAGAGAAGCAGTTTTTGTTGATTCAAAAATATATACACTTCTCAATTCATGATTATTTTCGTAAACGTTTAAAAAATCATTTTAAAATACAATTTAGTTTGGACAGTATATGTTTACCTGTGTTTTTTAATTTTGTTTAACTAATGTCGAAGAACAAAAATTATTTTCTAGAGAAGAATTCTAAAAAAAATTCTTATAAGCGGATTATAAAGTATAATATGTACAAAAAAAATTTTATCATCGTTAAACAAACACCATCCGACTAAAAACGTCAAAATCTTACTAACATTAAAGTGATAAACGACTATGGTTACGGTGATTTTCTTTACTTTTAAACACGTGATCCAAAAACTCCAGGCTCGATGGGCGGCAGGCGAGTCAAAACGGGGAACAGGAATCTTCTGCTAATGAAGTCGGTCCGGAACCATCGACATGGATCTAATCTGGAGGCCGCCCTGTCCGTTCTTGACACTCTTACTCGCAACTTAATATTAAAATCGGCTGCCAAAAGTTTAGACTGTGAAGTCAGCCTACGGAACGAGTCCATTGATTTGATTGGAACGACTTGGAGCCGGACGAGCTTGGAGGTCTGAATTTGGAAATACGAGTTTAAGCTAAGGAGCAATTGGGACATGTGTGCGCTTTGTGATACGTAGTGCAGTTTTGTATGATTGTACAGCTTTCCTGCAGGTTGTTTATTTTGCACAGATTACCAAACGACGTACAAAAAGTTTCAATTCAAATTACTTTATTAAGGTGTAAAACTTAATTACGATTTGCACTCAAATGACATATCTCTATCCATGTGTAGTATTGCATGCTGAGATGGTAACAATTCTAAAATTTAAAGTAGCAGCAATACAAAATTTATAATTTCTCGTTTCTAATTTTTATCCAAACACAATAATAAAGTTTAACAAAAAGTTAAATTAAAAATTGTTGGCACCTGTTATGAGCCTTTAAAGTTTATAGTTTTTTTTTTTAATATTAAGCTTCGAAAACAAAAAATGGGCACCGCTTTGAAATTGAGGAAAGTGGAAACTTGGAACTCCGCTCGGCATTGGTCCCGTTGATTTTTATTTATATTCCAAGTTAGAAGTGCATATCCTGAATGGTTTTAAAGTGATGTTAGATTATTTTAAAAGATCACAAGACGAGTAGACGAAAATCATGTTTGACGAAAAAAACGGTTGACAAGAAAACTGTTAACAAAAAAGCTGTTAGAAAAAACGGTTAACCAGCTTTAGCATAGGTCATAATTGTTCATTTGATTTTTTATATGTGTGATTTTTCGTTTCTGCACAATAGCAGAATAAAGGGGTAGGAAAATAAATAATCAAATAATATCTTTATTATCTCTACATCGCATACATATTATAATACATGATTTCAAAAATATATCCTGTAAAACAATGAATAAAAACATAATAAACATGTATTCAAATTAATATTTTTGAGGGGGTGTGACCCTTATTGGAATAATATCTAAAAGTCCAAAAACCCTGAATTAAATGTTTTAGAAACCTTTTATCCACTGATAATTAAATTTCAATTTTACAAAATATGACGACCCTAGGGATTGAGCATGCACAGAATATCTTTTAAAAATTTTAATCTACTGGTCTTAAGCCTAACAAAAGCTGTACCAGTAAAAACGGATTAAAGTCTAGTATAGAATATCCAACGAAAATATTGATCTCAGGGAGTCTGTCCATGTTTAAATCTGTTTCCAGCCCCAGAGAGTCTGTGCAATAGACAGTTCGCCACTCCGTTAACAACTCCATCAAACAACCGATTGCTATGCACGGCCTGGGCCTCTTACTGACGATGTAATCACGTAATGCCGTCCGGACCCAGGGGAGTCCGTAAACCGGAGTGCATCCGTTTGTCTCGCCTGTGATTGGCCGCCGGTCAATCTAGTTGGAGCGTTGTTAGATGGAAATCGCATCCCTCAAGGCAATCTATCGGTCCAGACTTGGGAGTGAGTTTAAACTAATGTTGTTTGGATTTTCAGACATGTCAGTATTTTCGGCTTCTACAATAAATAATTGTTGTTGTTAAGTAAAGACAATAATGACAAATAATAATTTTTAAGTAAGTTGTATGACGGTTTTTAAGAGCAAAATATTAAAAAATATATACTAATATTTTAATATAACTTGCCAAATAATACGTGACCTGATTTTTTAACATGTGAGTAACTAATGTATAAATAACATTTAAACCGTTTTTTAAACATACACTCTATTTAATGAATTTGTTTGAATATCCTCATAAAAATTGCTATACAATTGTAACTTTACCGCCTGAAACAACATGAATAAATAAATAAAAAAAATAATATACCTATTTTAAAAAAAACTTTGTTATAATATGTGATTTCAGAAGCCGTTCACATATGCAATGTATACACAATTTAAATATATGGCAATTCTAATTAATATTATTGAGGGAAGTTGACCTTTCTTGGACCTTTCTTCAATTTTAGATTGACAAAAATAAATCTTACTAATGTTGCATACACTTATTTGTATACTAATTGTGGGTATTTCAATATTGCATTGAGAAGTTCACCTCCAAGGCTAAGGTGATCGGATGTGCATAAATTTTCTAAAGTTATTTTAATTTGTAGTAAGGCAATTTTATATTGACATTTATTATCAGATAACCAATTCTAAATTTCCCATATAAATAGCTGTTTGAAGCTAAAAAAATAATATTGAAGTTAAGTTAATAGAGCCACTAATTTTACATACATACCTTAAAAATATAAAATTTTTAACAAATTGCACCTTGTAACGAGACTATGAAAGGTACACTCATTAAATAAAATAAATAAGTAATACGTTAGTTGGTAAGGCGATAGTTTCGCTATTTATTTAAATAAACACTGCATATTGTATACTGTACACAACGAGCAGAGCGGTGTAGAGGGGGTGGGTGTGGAAGTATGGACTTGACACCAGTCTGAGGGGTGGTTAACCCTCGAATTGCTGCGTAAACGGTCGGTCTACCTCGTAAATGATTGGAACACTCGAACAATTAACGCAGTTTCGCTATTTGCGATTCATGAATAAAGTGGTTTAGATAAATTTAATGGCTGACATAAAAAAATTATAGTGCAGAACTGGAGGCGCCAGGTTAAAAATATTCACTTTTATTAGTGCATAAACATTAGTCTTTGATATAGGCTACCTTATTATCGGTAGTAACAATACCAAAATATTTTGTACTGAGTTTCGAATTCATAAAATAAAGTGGCCGAGTGAGTACACGGGGTCTTTTAAAAACGAAACTAAACCGTGCGGTCATTATATTCCCGAATAAAAATTAATAGATGAATATTAGATCCATTAAATGCCACTGCGAGAATGTTTTCAGCCAAATTTAAGGAAAGGTCCTCTTAAGAGGATATGTATCCTTAAAATTATCTTAATTTAGACTGCGCGGTTAAACTTCAAACATTTGTTACAGTTTGATCCATAAAATTCGTCGAGCCAAATCGTCTGAATTTCTGCAAAAATATTACTGTAGAGAAATGTGAACATGCGGTTGCCCTCTTGTGAGCAATGTTTTTTTTCTAAAACTATTATCGGATGCTTTTTGGGACCCTTACCTTAAACAAAAATCCTAAAGTTACAATGTTTCCAAAAATGTTTACTTTATCATGAAATTTAAATATTCAATCCCCTTTGCTACAGGTATGAAGAAATACACTTCAATCTGAGATTTAGACATTTTATATTTGAAGACTACTGTTTGTTATGTTGATAGTGTGAAGTAATTACGTAATTAATTATATGGCGCCAGAGAGCTTCGCCAGAATTACGAGTATATTGGATGCTCTAACGTTATACCACGGTGGGCCCTTGTTACTATTAGCATTTTAACACAACACGCTGTAGGATGAAAGTGGTCAATTTCTACCGAGATTATCCCGTGGGTGTATCTTATGAATGAATTTGTTAGTCAGATGTTGAGATTGATCACCGGCAATTAGTCAAAGTTGGTGTTGATTATGAATATCTTTCAACAGTTTATACCCTACTGATTCGGGCTCTAGTAGGATTATTCAAATGTCGTAAAAACTTTAATTTTGAAACTAGCTGTTTTTGTAATTTCAGTGATTGTATAGAAGATCGTGAAACTGCAAATCACACATTATTTCAGTGTTTGGCACTGCTCAAGACCGTTCAGACTTAAACGAGATTGTTCTGTAATGCCAATCAAACATTTCCCTTTCGTGTATATTGCTTTGTTTTTTTTGTTTTTTTTTTAATGGTACAGTGCTACAAAATCTGCACCCGCAAACTAAGTAGGAGATAGCGTTTTCCAAAAATACGTTAGGGTCCTAGAAACTAATACTCACTCTTCACTTTTTATTCTTGCTTATCGCAAACCCCCATCCCAGCCTACCTTGCGCTGGGTTTGAGGGACTCTTCTGTATTTTTTATAATTTTTGCGATAGAATATTTGGTTATGAATTCATTTTTCAAAGCATCTGGTACTAGTGAACCTAACATCCAATCGTATGTTAAGAGGTCGGACCTAGAAACCTGAGAAGAATAAAATTCTAACATTAGGACTCCTGAAGCCTAAAGTGTATTGGAAGTTTTATTCATCTCTCAAATCCACATGAAAATCTGCCAGAGGTGTAAATGAGATCCTTTGATCTGTGTTGATAACTGAAGATTTTCGAAATCGTTGGAAGCAGTGCGATAGGTCTATAATTAATTGTCGGGAGTGGAGGAAACATGTAGGCCTCGGTGTGGGAGGGCGAAGGGCGGATGGCGATGTACTGCATTAATGAACATGTTCTGCGATAGATTAAACCATCACTATCCCCACCACATACTTCCGCCAGATAAATATTCATTTTATGGAGTACAAAGCGATAAAAGTTTTACAAGGTTAACCACGCAACTTGATAAGGTTAAAGGTTGATTGTGTTAATTGAATTGGGAATCATCTATCTTGTAAAATTTGTAGGACTTGTTAATGTTAATTTTTATTTTACAGGCTAATAAAACTAATTATATTTGCCAATGAAAACCCTAGAAAAGATTGGTTTACTTTTTCAGGTACTTTTATTAACATCATATACCTTTCCTAATCACGTTATCGGGAATCAAAACAATTTTACGCTAACTACGCTGATGCTTGAATCATTTTCCTCGTCCGTCATAAATTCTTTGCTGTTAAAACCCTTAACTTGCATACATTCAATCCGTCGATTTCAGTAATTCTATTCCAATACACACTGAGTAAATACTTGTGAATATTACATTGTTCCCTCAGAGGTAAGATTAATAGATCATTATGCACTTTTTCACAGAGTAAAATGAAAAAATCCAACTTGGATAACAATTTGCTGTTTGCTGCTTAGTGACTGGCCTCTCTAGAGAGACACGTGGAGGCGAGGGCGGGGTTGTAAATTGGCGGATTCGTCATTGAAACAAGTTTTGGGACTGAGGTGAGTGAGCGGCTGTCGCCGATCGATGATAACGTCCCAACCACCTGCGAACAGGAAAACCATTACAAATATTAATCTGTGTTGAACTCCATGTACACCCTACATAACAGTGAGTTTGCATCTTGTTTAACTTGTTTTTTGCTTTTCTCGTGGTAGAATAGATGAATAACTGTGATGGGATGTTGGGCTGGCAGTTAATTGTATTTGTTTTTTAGTCACTAGATGTTACCCATGGCTTAGCCCACATTCAAAATGATAGTAAAATATTTTCATAATAGGATTCTATTTACTTTAGTTATAAGTTTATGTAAAATATTCTTGATATTATTGATACAGAAGTCATTTATACTTGTTAAAATCAAACAGCTGGTAGTTAGCTTAACAAATGGATGTGTTGTTACAGCTGACTTACATAATTCGACAAAACAAACTCACAAACCTTCACGGTTATAATATTAGTAAAATTAAGATAGCTTAAAATCTAAACAAAGTCACACTCATAGAACCTTTTTTAGTATCCACTTTATTACAAACGCCATTGTAACAAGATTTCTTTGTCCAGTGGTTGAAATAGTACGATGTTTTCTAGTAATTTTTTTCATGAGCAAGCAATTCATATTTTTGCTGTTTGTAGTTACAATTTAACTTTAAAAAGCTATTGGGAGGGTAATCGCTAGTATTTCAATGGAAACTATACAAGAATCAAGATTTTCAAAAAGCCTTTAATAAACCTAATTTTACCTGAAATTAAAAAAAACCTTTTTTAACAATATTCCTTGAAGTATTAAATTTCAAAGGTCAAATAACAAAGGTAAAAATTGTTGAGGAATTTTTCGGTATCTAAAAGGTTTTTTTATGCATTTGTTCTCCATCTTATTGCCATGATTTGCACCAAATCTAAAATTATTTTTTGAGCAAGTTATCGTTTCATTCTTACCTAAAAATCTTTTTTATATTCTCCTCCTTTCAAGGTCCTTACGATATAATCCTCTTTAGGTTAGTACTTTCCGATAGCTTCGATTAGGTGTGCTTAAGTGTTGCTTTAAAGTACCAGTTGCAACTGTTACTAGTACTCCTCAGTACCAGGGAACAAGTACCTGTTAAAAGTACCTTCCGGGCACTCTCTTGTTTCGTGGATCTTCCACACTGGCATTGCGACAGTACCATTGCCAGGTACCAGTGGATATCAGGATACCAGTCACAACACTGTTACGAAACTCCCCCTCAGTGTACCCTCCTTCTTTCTTCTGACAGGTAAATGTACCAATCAGAGTTGAAAGGTACCAGATGTACCTACAAGTATTAAAAATGTTCAATAGTAACTTATTTAAAAAATAAATTACAAGATATTTCTCAAATGAAAAAATGTAAATGAGAAGAAAAGTTCAAGATATTCTGAACAGTTTGTATAAAACTCTTAGACCACTTAGGTAAATTAAAGCACTAAATGAATGTTAACATAAACTTTACTGAAAACAACAATAAAAATTAGATACTTTAAGCATAATGAACTTAAATATTGGCCTAATAGTAGTAAAAGAAAATAATATTTAAAAAAATCTGCGAGCAAATTTTCAGATCTGATAAGTGCCTTTTTAATCCTCTCTCCTCAGTGTAGTACTGTACCAGGACCAGTAACATTAACATTCCCGGTGTGTGTACCTGTGACAGGTACTTTCAATTTTGAGTAACAGTTACCTCTGCAGGAGGCCAGTACCACTTACGAAGTACCTGTTACTGTTACTTGAACCCACCTCTAGCTGATGATAGCTTGTCCCCTATAGGGGAATCCGTTGAACCGAACACGTCTGAATCCCGGTCAACCTGTTACGTCGGCCTTCAATCCATCACTTTTAACTAGGAACCGGGCGTCTACAAAACGGCCAATTTTGTCGTTAATGGCCTGTCAAAGGGTTTTTAATACCGCGGATTAGCATACTCTAGCGAGCGCACTGGTTTATTATTATTGCCGGTGCGCGGGCGGCCCTCGATTTATGGACGGGCTGATAAGTTTTATTCGGCGGCGGAAGGAGTGATCGGGTCAATATAACGTGTCCCTCCCACTGGAGACGATGCGATACTGGCGGACTCGGTGATTGGTATCGATAGTTTATTGGAGGAAGTCGATAATCGATATTATCGAATTTGCAACGGCATCACAATCCTCAGTGATGGAGTTTAGCCGTCTTACGACACTTTTAACTATCATTTAAGACGTAATGCCTTCAAATGATGCTATTGTTGAATACCCCCCGTTGCAGCAGACCTGCATACTCAGCGAATTTCAAATGTAAAACAACATTCAATCCAAAATAGCAAGATTTGACATGTTTTGGTAAGCTTCATAAGAATAACATGGGGAATGAGTATGCAGGTTTGATGCTACAGGAATATTAAAACTGGGTAGTTTTAATTCAATATTTAGTAGTTCTGAACTAGAATAAGCTATTTACCAAGTTTTAACAAGATATGTTGAGAAATAACCGAGATATAGAATTTATCTTATGTCCCATAAGGTTAACATTGGGACAACGTATTGTGTTTACCACTTTCAATATCTCGGTAACCAGTGGACATAGAGCAGTGATTCAAGATACTAAATTGTTTTTTTTCAGCTGAATTCAATGGTGCCCACAAAAATTCGATAAATTTTATTTTTCTAAGTGAAAAACTAAAAAAACTCATTTTTGGGGGGGTTTATCCCCCTTTACCCCCCTCTTCCGGTGGTCCGATCGGGCTGGTTCACGAACTCGTCCAATTGATTACCACTTTACATGTCCGTACCAAATTTCATAAAGATCGGACCATTTTTGCGGCCACTATCGTGCTAACAGACACACACACACACACACACACACACACACACACACACGCACACACACACACACACACACACACACACACACACACACACATATATATATATATATATATATATATATATATATAAATTCTAACGAATAGTGTTTTTTGCTTCTGGGGGCCCCAAAACGAAACGTTATAGTGGTCCCGAGCTTAGGTCTTACCATGAGACCTACGGTAATATCTTCTTCCCTATAGGGGAAATTCGCTAAAATGAATTATATTGGTGTAATTATTGGAGTTGTAATAATTTGCCACACCGGTGCAGTGGTTACGACACTGTCTGGCGATAGGACACAAGGGAAATGAGGGAAAAGAAAACATAAAAAACGAAAGTTCATGATATCATGGGCACGATAAAATGCAAACTAAACATGGAGCGCAATGATTTTCAGCTTCTCTCTAGAAATTCAAGTTATACCTTTAATACCTTTGAGCACACTTAAAAAATTGTATTATCAAGAAATGCAAAAAACCTTCTTTTACAATACTGGGATCCCAAATTTTCTTTCGATACTTCCATAATATCGATTAACCAATACGAATACTCTGAAAATCCAAAGGAACAACCGATTCAAGCATCGTTATCGAAACGTCCCTCCTACCGCCACCGCCGCGTTCTGTATATTAGCGTTATCGCCGCCGCTCCTCCCACACCCACGGTTGATTGGAGATCGCAGATAGAGGCGAAAGTGTGTCCAGATTCTATTTTGATTGTGTTTGGAAATAAACTGTTAAAACCTCGATCGAGCGCAGGTGTGTGTATTGGAAAGTACAGGCAGCACATGATATTGTGAATCATTTACTCAGAATTACCACAGTTTATAAATAAGGGTAGAATGAATAAATTAGTGTGTGGGATGGGACAATAGAATGTGATTTTTGCTTGTTTGAAAATTATTAATCCTGCACTTACCTTACATAATTTTGTACATTCTGCTACCCCTAATGTAAAATGGTGCGTATTCCGTGTGTCAAATAAATAAACTATGTTAACTCAGTAGACTTATTCACTATCCAGATTCATGGTTTAATAGTCAAATGACCTATGGCTCCTAGATTAAGCTTGAACATTTACAACCTAGATTATATTCACCATAAAATAAATCTAAATTGCGCCAGCGGTATCTTGGTCTTGGTGACCTTATTATATAATTTCGGAAACAAAAGTAACATTACCTTTAAAACCAGAATTCATAATCATAATCATCATCTTTTTTCCGTAAAACAAATACACATTTTCATGTAATGCGTCAAAACATACATTTGAAGAACAACAGAAAAAACATTTCTGCACACAGTACAGAGAACACGTTCACGTACAATAAGAGAACATTTTCTAAAATTGCCTTTAAGGATCAGAAAAAAACTGCAGTACACGTGACGTTTTTCTATAATTTCTCCAGCTTAAATAATAGAACATTTTCCTTTAAATTAAATGGTAATAAACTGTAGGCATAGCATCATCAATACCTTTGCCTGATTAATCATATGCCTGATTAATACCTGATTCAAGTAAAAAAGAATGAGAAACAACTTCGTCTTCCACGAAACATTTCTGTGAGTGCAGGTATTTAGAGTTTCGACACCCACGATAGCCGAACTGCATCGTTTTGGCAAGCGAGGGTGCCACAATTCACCACAATCACACCATATATTCCGAATCTAAAGAGGAGAAACTCGCAACCGTTTTAGGGGGAAAGAAAATCCTTTCAGTTAATTTACTTAGCCTCCGTCATTTTTTACTCGACTCAATTTGATCCACTTTCGTTCAATTAGATAACAAATGCCCCTGCACTGCCAAGGCATGACTGAAAATAAGACACATTGCAGTAAGCGAATGCAATTGGAACGGGCAAGCGAAGTTTTTGCCTTTACGTGTGAAAACTGAACGGATTGTGTAAGTGGGGCAGGCGACGTTATCTTAATGCATTGCACAGACTTATGTGGGAGACCAGAGTGGCAGATAGATAAGATTTAAACCGACTGCGAATACACAAACACAGCCATATTACTAATCCTGTTGCCACGTGTCTAATTGATGATGACAGAGCAAACTAACTTGATTGAAAAGGAAAACAGACACTGTCACTGACCATGTATACATGGTTTGCCTTTTGAGACACAGTGTATTCAATATAATGGTTATATATTTTTTTATGTATTTTTGTTATTTCGCAACAAGGGCTGAAAATGAGGTTTTGCAGGCTCGATATCGTTTCAAATTTGAGGCGAAGACGAGACAATGAAATTCTCATTGTGAGACTTCACAGTGAAATTCTCCCTATATAACATTAAAAATCTGATTATTTTATTTGACACATTTTAAAAAAAACTTTAAGGTTATGAGCTATTATACAACTTCCTTGTCATAGTTTAAGCAGACGCAACTATGAAAACATATGATCGCAACTATCCTGTCTTTGGAACCTATTGAATACCGTATAATTATGTGATGTTCTCACGTTATTTCAACTTAATAAATTATCAGCTGACTTTCGGCCCTCCGGGGCCGAAACCTCTGGTGGGAGAGACCTGATTTCGGCCGCCAAATTACGTTTGTAAAATAGGTGATTATGTCGGAGTGTGGCGAAAAAAAACATGATGTGGTAACCAAACAATTAAATAAAAAATAAACAATGGTCTACTGATCTAGAAAATCACAATGTAGGTTAATTGAGTTTATTCCAACTCTTGTAAATGTCAATTTAAGACTGAAATTATTTTAATTTAAATGGCATCTATATAAATGAAATTTAGTGAACATTCCACCACTAAATATTTGTAAGTAATATAATTTTCACATTTACATGAAAAAATTGTAATCCATTATATGTTGGATCGTAAAATGTATTGGTTTTTAACCATCCCAATTCGACAATGATGCTTATTTTGTGTATTCTTTACAATTTCAAATATATTACACTTTTCTGTTTATTTTATGGGTAGCCAAACGCAGCATTGTAGTTGGGCACATCGTCCCCCAATCACTTTCTTCTTCGGTATCAACGTACAGTCCGTTAAAAACTTACCAATAACACAACATTAACCTAAATACCGTGGTATGTATCATTATAATCTCACTATAACATATAGGGGCGATAATGTAGCTAATCCTACAAGCACTCGACCGCACAGCGCCTTACCTTACCTTCTATCTGCATTAGTAAAGGGATAGTAACACTCGATCACGCCAGATAAGATAAGAATGAGTGAGGAACACACGAGACACAGACAGCCGGCCGGTCAGTGACGTAAGAAGGCCGAGCGTGACTTGTGAAGGTCGCTGCGCGCATTCCTGGCAGGGTCGCGCTCACCCCCGGCCGCGCTTGCGCAAGCCGCACACTTGACTTGCGCACACACCGCCGCGCCGCGCCGCGCCGCCGCGCTTGCTACACACACCCTTGTGAAACTGAACTTGAAATATTGCTTCCGTAATGGTCTGTGCGAAGACGAAATATCACTGCAGGTCTCAGGCTCGGGCGCATTGTGCAATTGTTGGTTGGGCTGGTCGTGTTTTGGTCAGGGATAAGTTTAGCCCTAGGGGTTTTGTTCATTCTTTAAGTCATTTTTTATTCTTTTTTCTTTTAAAAGAGGGTGGCGGCCTCCTTTTTCACCTTGCCTTTGTCCCGCCCACATACACTCTTGATCTGTGCGTGGACGTTATCAAGCAAAGGCAAGGAGTGATCCGGTAGGTGAACAGTACTGCTAAAAGTATACGACATGCCCGAGACTCGAACCTGCGACGCTTTGAGGCCACAGTTCTGAGGCTGAGAGCGCCACCGACTGCGTCACTGACTCACTATAGTTCGTAATAATAAATTAATAGTTAATTAATCATTCACAATCAATTGATATA
Source organism: Flexamia atlantica (assembly GCA_035578135.1). Lineage (NCBI taxonomy): Eukaryota > Metazoa > Arthropoda > Insecta > Hemiptera > Cicadellidae > Flexamia > Flexamia atlantica. The sequence goes on along the minus strand of JAQJVK010000113.1, from coordinate 357,289 downwards.
TTTATTTATTTCGTTGAATAAATATTAACTGTACTATTATTATAAGCCCCTCTTTATTTAGAAATTTTAGGAAACTGATTTTTTATATGGATAGGAAATCGGGTGATATTTTAGTATTTGGAATAACGTTTAAGGAAGTTTGCCGTTCTTGAACTAATTTGCCAAGTTGAAATAAAAGCTTAAAACGCATAATAAAATATGGTATTGATTATACAGCAGTTGTGGTATGTTGAGATATAGAAATGTACCGTCCTCTACTACCTGCTTTCCCCCCTCATTTCAAATCAGATAGAGTACCTCCACTTCAGTTGTGGGGTTGTGGTATTACTCTATACAACTGAGTAATACTTGGGAGCCGAGAGTTAACAAGAAATGGGCCCGCATCTATAAACACAATCAAAGTACAATTTTTAAGTTTCGTCTGGAAAAAGGACGATGGAGTGTCCTGTAATCCAGCTTCTTGGAGGTCACGGATGCGCTGGGTCGCAGTAGCCTCCAGCGCATCCGCTCCCACCTGTAGGTTAGTGCGGAGTGTAATATGGGCAGCAAACCTAGAGGAAACAATAACAGTCACACAAAAAAGATATATATTACAGTGTAATTATCCATGAATCATACGGCTTTCACTTCTAATATTAATTGTGAATCATTATGAAATGGGCTCCAGGAGTCTGACTGGTTCCATTTACCTGTTTTAACTTAAATGTTAGTTCCACATGAGCTCTTTGAGGTCCAGTGACCAAATTGCTGACGTGACCTCCGCACACGGACCGGGCTGCTGCCTACTCCTGACTGCTGACGCACCCCGCGGCGGCGCGGCCACACTCGGACATTTACACAATCGAAGCTTGCGTGCGCTGTAATTACAGGGCCACTGAGCTTGCTCCAGTTCCGATAGTAGATTTGCGTGCTGAAAGCTAAGAAACATTCCGAAGTATCCAGTGATGAATTTCAGACCTTTTGTGAAGTACGATAAGCTATTTTTTTAAGCAAGGATGTATTTATTTTATTTTTATTTTAGGGCCTTAGTGATAAGCATAAAATTTTGAGTTCTGCCCCTGTAATTGCCCTTTGCCTGTTGGGGTGGAAATTGCAGAATTGATATTTTATTCAAGCGTAAATTTATGTAAAACAGATATTTATTTTATTTTTAAGAATAATCTTGCATGTATTTTTATTTTGCATGTAATGTTTTATTCCTGGAATAAACTATTATTTATTTAGGTTTCCTTAAGGTGATACTTTGAGTAAATAAAGAGTTAAATTTTCTTGCAATATATTGCAACAAGAGATTACTCTTAGATTTTACAAGCTTGATCCATTACATTTTTATGACACGGTGCGTCCATTTTTTTGCAGCATTTGACTGAGTGGATTTCCAGATGTTAACGGGCATGATATTGATGCCATTTTATATAATTTGTGACATTTAAACTTGAGAGCTTATGTCAAGCAATGTGATTACTGTTTAAATTTACTGTCTGTTTATGGTAATATTAAAGTTTTTACAGTAGTTGTCTGTCAAATACATCTTGAGTGTTTATGTTAATACAGTTTATGTAAAATTTGAACTCGTTAAAAGTAAAACAGTCTCTACTTTCTTATACAGATGCACGGTGATTCTGCTACACGGTGATGGCATATCATCTTATATTCTATTATGCAGAATCTTAAACATTCTAATAATCTATTGTTTGTCCATTCAAAAATACATTTATTCGTCACCTTAAAATTATTCAGTATACTTTCGATTATCTGAGCCCCGGTTATCCGAGTTTCTAAGCTTAAACATATGTTTTTATTTTCTTACTAAGCGTTTTATTGATGCGTAAGACAAGTGTCTTTATTTAAAATTCTATTGTTTGCAACTTGAAAGGACTTTAATTGTCGTATTTATTGGTAAATACTATGTAATAAAAACATTTTGAAGTGGTCTTATGACAACCCAACCTCAAAACGCACGTAAACTCCGTATTATCCGAGGTTCATGTTATCCAAGGTAGCCTTGGTCCCAAAGACCTCGGATAATCGGGAGTGTACTGTATTTATTCGTATATAGAGACCAAAAAACATCAAGGTAGTCCATGCATATCCTTCAGCTCCTTAGAAGTTATTTTTGTAACCAGTAATAAGAAAGTTTTATCATATCACTTAATCACTATTATCTAAACATTAAAATTTCAAAGAAAAATTGTTCACATTTAAATTTACTCAGACATGCTATGCAATACAAAGTACAAATGCCAAATTGGAATGTCCTCGGTTGTCACGTCTGAGTGGACGACGCGTGCCAAAATGGCCGATCGAAAGTAAACCACATTCAATTCCTTCTGGGCGTGTATTTATAAAACAGACGGAGAGACAAACAGGTCCAATTCCAGGTCCCGACTGGAAAGGCCGCTTCGCTCCACCCGCAGTCTGGAGTCCCGGCACGTGAGTCGCTGGGGTAGAAAGGATCTTGAAGTATTCTTTGCAGAAATTTATGACACACAATAGACATTTGCTGAAGAGTATACATTTAAATTAGGGAATTAATTATAAGCGAATATTTAAATAGGGAGTTAAATATAAGTTCATATTAAATACAAAAATATATATACACTGGTATCTAGAAAGTTATTAAAAATTATAACGAAATTAATGCAGACGTAATAAATACTTCATTCAAAAATCTCATCATGTCGCACTTGATTCAGTTTAGTTCACATTCTTTAAATTTCAAGTTATACAAATAAAATTTTTTAAATTTTCCCATAAATAATTACTTTTAATTTTAAAAATCGCACAATAAAGTTAGGGTCAATAAAAAGTCAGGGGTTTTCTGGTTGTGGAGAAAACACTGACTGGTTTATTCAGAACATCCAAGCCAAACAATATCAATACCTTATTGATTAAATTTTATCTTGGACGGTATCAATTACTATGAGAAATGAATCAGGCAGCTCATTCATCAGGAGATGAAAAAAAATCAAAGAATGATTTTATTCCTCTCAACGTTTATAGGCGAAAAAGTCAATCGATTTAGAAATTGTAGCTGAAAACAGAAGTAATCTTTTAAAAGTAACTCTTTAAAAAATTAAATTGTCTCCTAATGAAAACTGGTTGGGAGGGTCTATACTTTGCAAATTTTTTACAAAAGAACGTAATTAAGGGCTTTCACAAAAAATTATTAATAAATAAATATCTCTATGTTGATAAATAAACATATTACATTAATTTCTTCGTGTAACATAGCATAAAACGCTAATATGCGTTGGAGATTTCAACGAGTGGTTTGACCGAAGCACTGTGGTTCAAGCAAATCCTACCAATGAAATCGATTTCTCAAAAATAATAACACAATAAAAACAACCAACTCACCTTCAGAAGTTCAAATAAATCCCAACCCACCCGAAGACGACAATAAAGCAGTAAACTACAGCGCAGAATGGAAAGTGGAGGCAGTGGAGGCAGGACAAGATAGCTTTTAAACGTTGCATAGAACAAAGAGCGGTTGCATGGCTGATTACCATTTTGTACCGGAGCGCTACTTCAGTAAATACGTATTAATGAATGGTTTCCAGTCGGGTGAGCAGGCGATTGAAAGTTCGGCTTGATCTAGGCCACAGTTGCGGCCGTATCAGTCACCGGAGCGTGGACGTATCTATCAGCGGGCGAGGCGCGTCCGCCACGTACCCCGGGGTAACCGGTCGACGTGTAATAGAGACTTGGTGTTAGGGATTGAAAATTCTATTCTTTTCGGCAAATCGATGCATATGAATCGCTTAATTTTTAAGAAATTGAGATATGAATAGACTCCTTAAATCCCAAAGAAAGGTATAAAATTACCTGGTACTGCCAAATGATTCTGTGTTGGTTTTAATGACCATTGGTTTCGAACCTCAAGGGTTCATTTTCAAGTTGAAAATCAAAGCTAATAAAACATTCCTCTTCGGTTTTGATGATGTTTTGATTCAGTGATTCGGAGGCTATTCAATCACTCCTTAATTAGTTTACCATACCTTACACCTTAAGGTAAAACGAATAACTTATACAGCTAATCGGCTGAGGTTGGGTGAAGTGTTTTTGTTTTATTAACTCGGAATATCAATTTCAAAACTGTTTCCATTTTTGCGCATATTGAATTCTAAATGTATAATTAAAACGAAGAAATAGAAGGTATTTGTGTGTTGAGCAAGACCACAAACCACCTAATTATAAAAAGATGATTCAATTGTTTGAAAAACTAGGGGTGTGGACTGCTTTCTCGTTTTGTCTTAGGCACGGGTCATTCCCACAGACTGTCATGTTAGGATGCTGTTCCTAGAAAACAGCATTGGCGTTGGAATATATGTGAGAACCCATAAGCTTTAAGATATAGCCACCTCCAAAGACGGCCGTGTTCGAGGTCAATAATGAAAAAAAACATATATTTGCTTTTTATCAATCGAACTGCATTCAAAACCGGCATTTGCACCTAGTTTATTTCGTGGATTTAAAGTGTAAATTTTGAGATTTCATGCGTTTGATTCCCGCAATGAATAGATTCTTCTAAAAAAATAAATTATAATGAATTTATTATACACGTATTGATTTAATGTAAAACATTATGAGGTAAAATTATCCTTGAATAAAGACCACCGCATCCGTGAATAATGAAATTAATAACAGCTTATAACAATTTGGTCCCTAGCAACCCACTGAATTTCTCTGCTGCTGCTCCAGCTAATTCTAAGACTGAAGAAGTTTTTAGAGCTTAGAGCAAACCTTTTTTATACCAACGAAGCACATTACATTAAATTACATTACATTAGCTGGCGACCACCAGTAAGGGGATTTTAGGCGAATGTGGGTGAAGGATGAGTGTAGGATGATTGTGGCGCGATCTCGTAGTCTTGTTACTGACTAAGGCTGACATGTCCCTTAAACAGGTGTAAATTAATAGCCCAACAGCCAATGACAAATGAGGGGCTTACATTTTAACGTGGGATCCAAACCTCAATTTCGCCTGGTTTATAATTTACGAGATGGTCTAATTATGAGGACTGCGGGACGTTAATCCCCACAAGGCCTCCTGAAGGTCCTCCTTAAAGGCCTAACTGTCTCGCACTTATAATCATTCCCTGTTCCCCGTTAGACTCGGTTCACTATTCAATATTGAACATGACTTAAAAACCTGTGAAAATGTTTCAGTGTTCGCAATTTGGAAGAACATTCGCTCGCCGTGGGGAGCGTCGCGCGCCGTGTAGGTGGTGCTGCCTGGCGGCGGCGGCGGCGGTCGTGTCGGCTCCCAGAGGTGAGGCTATAAAGCCCCCTGACAGACACCTCGTCAGTGCGGGGGACTCGGTGTTCGTTAGGCGACCGTTATCAGCTATCGGGTGGTTTATGTTCGGCTTCGGTAACGAGAATTGCCGAGGTCAGCCGAGGACGTCGCCGTCGGTCCCTCTGCCTCTACACTTTATATCTTATTTATTTCTACTTCTGGTTATCCACTGCTGCCCATTTCCATTTCGTGACCATGGGGAGAGTTATCTGGATAGGAGAACAAAGGTTTATCAATGGTTTCTCAAACGGGTAAGGGGGAAATGTAGGGGTTAAACTATTGATTTTGTGGAGAGGCGATGTTATGTATAGTGGAGTTTTTGCATGCAAGAGGACTAAAGTTTAAATTGGTGTGGATATATTGATATACCTTGACCTTAAATTGGGTAAGATACCAATATGCTGTTAATTTAGGATTAGACAATATGCCAAAAAAATTAAAAATATGAACTTTGCAGTAAACAGTTTAATACGAACCGTTTGAACATATTACGGTCCATCTATTGTTGAAATACGTTAGTGATTCGTGAATATGTTTGTTTGCCGATGTGTAAATGAGCTTTAATAAATATATTCCACGATACTCGTCTGAGTTTCTTACCTTCCTCTTTTTATTTGGTTAACGTCTCATTATAATGAAACATTAATTAATTTTTCATTACAATTAATTTTTTTATACAATTGTGGATTTATATAAACTTACACACAAAACACACAAAAGTAAAGACGTTCGATTCAATGCATACAGTCGATTATTGAAAGTGTTCTATTATAAAAACTAATGAAACAGGCGAAGGAAGTAAAAAATTCAGAACAGCTTTATACACTTTAACAACACAAACAAATATTACGAACATCTGCGTGTCACATGACATTTATCAGGTTCAGCCGACGGATAACAAGCTAGATCGAATCAGCATGTTTAAACATCATCGGTCACATTTCACAATCACCCCACGCGGCGGCGGCGCGGCAAGCGTGGGCTCCTCGCACTTTTTGCCTACTTCTCGATGTTGCCGGCTGATAAATAGTGTCGCAGATTGTATTACAATATATTAGAGTCTAGTTAGTTTATAAATATGCAGAGGGGAAGTGAGGCTGGTCGCCGGAAGTGGCGAGGCCACGTGTGGTACGGAGTGTGGGTGGCTGGACCGCGTATGTCACCCGGTCTGTGCTCAGGTGCCAAGTTTCGGTTTAAAATTAGATGAGATTTTACTCTGACGATGATTGATGTGAGAAAATTTAAATCCGTATATACATCCCTTAATTTCCCGTAATATTTAATTTGTGAAAATCATAAGTCTGACAAATATAGAATTTGACTGAAGGGATTCGGTGTGAAAATACTAGGAAAAATATTGGATTTTTGATTGAATTTTCTCAATGGCCGCAAAAGTAAGGAAAAGGACTGAGCAGCTGATGTATTTGATCTTACTTACGATTATTTGTTTACTTTTCCCAGCGAAGCGGGACACCATCAGCTTTATAATAATAATGAATTTATAATAATAAAATCGTAAAGCAATACAAAAAAGAATAAATTCAAAATTAACGTTAGCTAGAACTGATTATTTCTATAATATTCCTGATCACAATGATACGGCTCGTTTCTTAAATATATTTCTAGAAAGTAGTCTCTTGGAACAAGATCCATATAAAATTGAATATTTACCTTACAAATTTATGAAATACAAGAAGTGTTTGACTTTTACTGTCGAGTAAACATGTCGTTTACAAGCAAGCCTTAAACGATTTTAATATTAATAAATTGAGTTCAGTTTATATGAGTGCATTCATAACTTTACATAACTTCTCTCTTACGAAATAACGTGTACTTAGTAGAACTTGAGTTATCTACGTCCTGTTATATGTCAATAATAATGTGACATTAGTCGACCTTTTCAAGATAATCTATTGAATGTTTTGGTATAATACAGATTTTGGCGCAAAATAGCAGTTTTACAATTCCTATAATCCCATATCAGTCTTTTTTAATTGGTACATATAGTCCAAGGTATTTTATGACAATTAACAGTTAATCTACTGGTTCTATATATAGTTTCGGCACTTTAGACACTAAATAGTCGTTCGGCCTAAATAGTTACTAGTTTTGAGGACAGTTAACTATTGACCCATAAACCATATCCCTTAGGGGCATGACGACCAGTTGTTTTCAGGAGACGGAATATTATAAGAATGCTCACAAAATCATCTGTTTATAATAAAAAACCGGAAAAGTTTAAGATTAACGAAAAGAACTCGTAACAAGCGAGATGGTAATACACAATTGTTTTGACTAATCTACTGTTTGATTTAATCAAAAATAAAATATATATTATTATTTACTAATGGTCGTTATTGGTTATTAGTTTTTATATGTCACACAGAGAATCCCCTTGAATTGATAAATATCCTAAATAAAGCGAGTGTTAAATCCTAGTGAGATAAAAAATGTCCTCCCCGGTACTTTGCAGTGTTAGGCCATTATTAATCCGTTCAGCTAAGAATACACTATTAAGTTGTATGTTATCAAGTTATGTTTATTATAATCCCGCCTTACATATTAATGCAGGGAACATTCTTGTATGGTCATAAGATGTATCCTTAATTTTATGAAAACGTATTATAATACTATAACTTAAGTATTATAATACACCAACTTAAATACTTAATCTTTCAAAAAAGGCGAAGAAGAAACAACCAAAGTAGCTATTAGGTCGTGACAAACTACTGATTTTAAATTACCAAAATTGGTTTACACTTAAAATAAAATTCAATTAATGGAATCGTTTATTTCAAAAACAACCTCACTGACAAATTTGGCCAAATCGACTTTGTTATTCAGAGTTAATCTAAAAAACTCATCATTTACTTTAGAAACCCCTCATCTACCAAGTCCCTATGCCGGAAATAATGAGCCTTTTATTTAAGAAACATCTGACAGCAGTTCATGGGTTTCTGCAATGATCACTTCAATTGTGGGCTACAAAGTAACGTTGACCTCCAATTAATATTTATAAACAAATAAATAGACTACGAAAAATATTTTGCTACATTTTTGCGACGGTTGTCCTTGTTTGCGGCCGTGGGCCGCGGGGATCGTCGAAGTGTGGGTGGAAGTGGGAGCCATAAAAAGTGGAAATATGTCTTTCCGTTGTAAATATCGCGTTGTCCTTGAACATGGATCATAAAAGCAATGCTGTAGAAAGTTATGCATAAATCACGCCTTTGGACGAAACCTCGTAGTTTGGAAAATGCGCTGTGAATGTGGAAATAAGTTTAACATTTGCGCCAAGACTGGTGATAATATTTTTGTTAGTTTTATTGGATTTTTATCTACCAGCTGTTGTACTCGTTGATCGTACGATTAAACGGAAAATAATAAGTTCTCATAGAAACCAAATATATATTACCAAAATCTCTAAAATTTGTACCTATATTATCATTCAAAAGCATTCGGGCCAAGCCCGAGATTTTAAGAACATAAATAGGCGTATGAGTTGGCTGGGGTAACGATCTTACCTTTGTGCAAAGTTTCAGTTCCGTCAGTTCAGTAATTTTCGCGTTAATTTATAACAATGTTCATACATAACTAAGAAACCATCTCTTAAAATATTGTAGATAGACAGTCATAAAGCTCTGATCACAAAACACTGAAAGAGAATTTAATTAGTTTGTCGAAATAAACAAGCTTCAGTATTATAGTTTGATCTTATAAGCCCTATCTGCAGGAGTTATCTGATGAAGTTGAAGCTTAATAAATAAAAAGGTTCATTGCATCTTGTAAGTACGACTCTACTGTTGGAATAAAATCGTTACGATTAAGGGCATTAATATAATAATCTATCGATTATATAAACTCCGTTAGCGAATAAAGTAAAGAATAAAGTTTTAAAGAACATTTAATGGTTCGCCTACCAATTCAGAAAAGATGAGAATAACTAAAAAAATTTATCATCAACCCTTGGAAAACTTGCAGTCAAAAAAAAAGACACAGCAAACCTTCTTCCGAGCAAAATCGCTCTACCAGGCACACAGTTATTTACATTTGAATCTCAAGTGCGAGTACGCGGCGCAGCGACGAGGCTCAATGTTTACAAACCGTAATAGTCCCCGATACAACCAGCTTATGCCGTTACCGCGGGTATAATTGCATTTGAACTATTTACTGCCACAGAAAGAGAGTAGAATGAGTGTGCAATAAATTAAAACATGGGCACTGCAAGGATACTGGCAGCCGGTGACCTTTTCATGAACAGCTAATTTACATTGGTCGACGGGTCGCATTAAGCCCCACGCGGCTGCGAGAGGCTCCTCGGTCGTCTCCGACTGGGAACATGTGTTTTAACTACAAGTGAGGGTTATACTTCCGAAGAAGGGGCACACCTAATTGGGGAAGTCAGTGGGAACCTGTAATGGCAGGAGGGGAACTACTGACTAATCATGACCAAATTACAAAATCAATTTGTCTAAAACCTTGCTTAACTATTTTAAAGGGTTTTATAATAAACATCAAATAGATCACGAACAACATAGTCAGCTAACTTATATGTTGAGATGAAACTAGGTGATTGGTATTTCAGTTATAGTTTAGTTGGTTATAGTTTAGTTATTACAGATTTTAATTAATTAATAGTTATATGCATTCAAGAATAATAATATTCAAATTTAACCAACCTTAAACTTATTTTACAAATCTTTTATAGGTTATTGTCATTGTATTTTCATTAATGAAGTTTCTATGTATTAGGATGATACTGGTAACAGACATTTTTTCTACCCTTGGAATCAGAATTCAAGTTGATAAATGAAATTTCTGACACATAATTTTAGCACTTTGATGGTCTTTAAGGTTGCAAGAGCTAGGAATTGAAATATAAAAAAATTAAAGTAACATACTATCAGCAAATGGTGTGTAACCCTTTTGCGGAAGTTGTACCCATGTGAGTGTGACAAGTCATTATACGGTTTTTGAGAGTGAGTATCATGTTGTTTGCCTACAAAACGATTGATGCTATTCGCCTACACCAGAAAATGTGTATATTTGTAAAGTAAAACATACACCTTTAACGACTTGGTATCCTTTGTCAGCAAAACATGGTTTAGTTTATCACCACGCTGGTCTTCAGCTCCAGTTGAACAAAGATGAATATCTTATTAAAATAAATCAACCTCGTATTTAACACCAGGTAACACAGTCTGCGCATGAACGGCACAATTCGTTTCTCCTGAGCTCTTCTTTAGTGGTTTGCTCTATCTCACCACCTTCATTGTGATTAGCTAGTTTATCCATGTTTATGTTGCAACAAAGTAATGAAGTGTTCTCTTAACTTAATTTGAATGAAATAAAATATTTGATTTAGTTTTTTTGCGACTTGAGGAATAAACAGGGTTCGGCAAAAGTCTGGAATATATTAAATAACTTCTGTATTATTTTGCTCAATTAAATGAAACTTTGAACTTGTGTAGAAGTCATAAATAGAAATATTATGGCATGTTTTATTATTTTTTCGCATGACGAAGGGGCATCCCACGATGGAAGTCTTGGAATTCTTAAATGTAAGCGTACCTCGAGTTGTAGTTAATTTAAAAGTCTTAATTAGTAGATATAGATCAAAACAGCGTAAACCGCGTCTCAAAAAGTTAATACATTCAGAAGTTACAGCTCCTCAAAGATTTTAACTCTAAACTAAAAGTAAGGATACCAGTCTAACTACTAATAAAGCACTCCAAACAATGCAATTTAACTGTAGATTGTTTAATACGACTAATTACCCTTAATAATGAGAAATAAATGTATCTAAACCAAACTACATCGTTCCGAGTGCTTTATTAGTAATTAGACTTTTTCCTCTTTTTTATTCCTTACCAAATAATTTAGCCTAGAGTTTAATGGCCAACATAAAATCCTTGAAGAGTTGTAACTTCTAATTGGATCAACCTTTTGAGGCACGGTCTGCGCTGTTATGATCTGCTAATTAAGATCATTAAAATGAGTCATAACTCGAGGTATGCCTACATTTAAGAATTTGAAGACTTCCAGCGTGGGCCGTCCCCTCATCGTGCAAAAAATTAAGAAAATACGCCAAAATATTTACATTTGTAATAGATTCACAAATGTAAAGTTTCATTAAGACTTCATGACGTTTCATTCTTAGAAATAACATAAAAGATATTTAATATATTCTAGACTTTTGCCGAGCCCTGTATGTAGTCAGATGTATCAAAAAGTGCTCACTGAATTAACCAATCTGGCGAGATGCCGATTCATCAGACTCTGTCATCAGAATATGATTGTAGTCAGATATTTTATTATGACTTATGCTACATATTGATATTTTTGAGAATCAGTTATGACATCTTCCCACCATCAAAAATTTTGAAGAAAAAGGAAATACTTGTTAAAGCCTCGAAGATCAAATAATAATTTCGATAGTTGTATCGTCCTTTTAGTTCTACTCTTGGAAATCTTACTGATGATTCCTGATAACTAAAAACTATACGAGTACCTACAATGATCTTACAGTTATCGTCTTAAAACAGAGACTTCCTTTCTTTTTTTGAGTAGCGCTTTGTTCGAAGGAAAATAATTCATGCTGATTAAGAAAGAAAATCTTATTTACAACCTGAAGATTCCGCATATCGTTCTTTCCGCACAAGAAATTTTTGCATTTTTATGTTTAACCTCATGTGACACGTGACATACTTTCCCAATTTTACATGAAAATAGACTTATCTATATAAAATTGCAATGTGTATTTATCTCGTAAAAATAACAAAAAACTCTCGTGATATTTTCTAATATCTACTCCCTCATGACTCTGGAGTAGTTATGTGGAGGTTTTATAGTTCATTTACCCTCATGTACAGTTACAGGGCCAGTCCCCCCGTGCCACGGTATGATAAAGTAGGAAGATTGACATTACGATCGTAAAAACCGCGATTGCTTCTGTAATTGAAGCGGTTTGATGACGATGGAACTTGATAGGAGCACTCAAAAGCGGTCATGGTAGTTTCTGCTACCTGCTCTGAAAAAATCGAGGATAAAGGATTCACATTATGTGTAATAATATTATATTTTATTCCTGAACAAATGTTTTCCCATTTGAATATTAGATGAAGTTCAATTTGAAGTTTATGGAAAAATGAGCGAAATCCAAAGGTTATTTTCAAAATACAAAACGATCTACATTTTTGTCTTAATTAAAGGAATATTAAAGAAAGGAACATTTAATATTCACCTTAACGTTAAGTTTGGAACTACTTGTGTTATTCTAAAAAGATAAACTCAGTTTCGATCTTGGGAATCTTGGCCAGTGGCTGAGGACTTGGTTGCAGACACCTTTGAAGTAGTTGTCAATGACACTCCTGCGGGTTAAAAAAACTTTTCAGTGTTTCTGTGAAATGTTTTTCTACTTACACTACGATATTGATAACACATCCTGCACAAAGGTTGCTGCAGAATCTTACTATCAATACTGTTGTTTTAATAATAAAATTGTCTTGAAATTTAACATATGTTTATCACTATTATGTTGGAAATTGCATTATTCCGAGCTTAATTAAGGGAATCAGCTAAAATAAAAAGGTCTCGCCAAAACTCTTTTGGCACTCCAATTGAATAATATTCAGCTGGAGTGCCAAAAGAGTTCTGGTTTAGTCATATAATATATGACTAGCAACAAAAGTGGCAGAACCATATAGGCCAAAACCACATTGGCAAAATCGCTCTTCAGCATATTTACTAGTCACAGGTAAAATGATTTTTACAATTCCATTTAGTTTAAACACTGGCAATAACTGAATTGTTTTTATTTTTGTTAAAAAAGAAATAAAAACATAAACTCACCATCACGAACAATAAATTTCAAACTAATTTCGCAGTCTCTCCTTCGCCGGATTGCAAACGCTCTCGTGGATGACTCTTAGTGAGAAGAGCTGATGAAGGTCATTAATGAGCCATAAAGTGTCGCGAGGGAGCCACTGTCTCATCTTTGCCACTGAACGAGAATTAGTGGCAGTAACATTAGCATATACATAACACGGGGCGCAAACCTGCTGGCTGCAAACTCTTCCACCTTCACTTCCTGCAATTACTGTTCAATGTTTTGGCTAATCTAGTCGGAAAGAGGTTTTAGTCTCTAAAGTTGGACACAATTGGGGAAGCAATTGGGCACTCCGATGAAAAACTTCGTAATTCCTCTTGAACATGTTCCATACCTTGTATTAATGATAAAGTTACGCATAGCCTCAAAAGATACATCTAAATAAACTGAAAGGTCAGAGAAACGTCTAGTGATTTCTTCGAATATAAATTCGATGGTAAAATATACCATACAATTTTAACTTTTAAGGCTCTGAAAGAAACTCGAAACAGGTATAAAGTAGAGTAATTTTTATTTATTAAACTGACCGGTTGTTGGGAAAAAACGTTGTAAACACAGATTTTTCCTTTTTTGACTTAATGAGAACAACATTTTCAATAACTTTATAAGGAAACGGGCAATTCGTTACTTTACTTAATTCTTTAACGTCAGGTGTCTTTCAAAACAAGCAACTCGCAAACAAACTGGTCAGAGCGACGCAGGACTTTAACAATGAAAGCAAATCATTTTCCATATTTCGGTATCAACTTAAATCACCTAAAGCTCATAAACCAAAAAAGTCTCTTTGCAAAAATTTAACGTACCACAGAAGTTGAGAAGAAGTCGTTTATCTTATCACTACGCGCATGACGGTGAAGTGTAACCACCACCAGTGTGTGAGGCTGTGGCTGCAGGTTGAATATGGGCAGAATATTACTTAAGTACGTTGGCCAACAAAAATTATTACCATCTTCTACTTATCTGCGACCATAACTCCGCGGCGGTGTCGGGTTGCCGTCATGGAACAAGATGAAAGCTCCCGTCCCCACACTCGGCGCAGGAGGACGTTTCTTTACCTAAATCATTCGCGGCATTTAGATCCTTTTCACTTTAATTATTGTAATTGGATTTCCGGTTTTTATGGCGCAGGACAAAAAGCAGAAGAGCAGAAGAGCGCTGCGGGAATGCGCGGCATTGTCGGTGGAAGAATGCGGCCTGGAGTGGGTGGCTGGCCACCGCGACCTAGGCCACGGCGCAGCGGCGGCTTTTTAGTGCAGGAAAATAATGGAAAAATAGGGAAGTAGCGGAATTTTAATCAAAAAATGTTTTTATTTGTCTGTACTTAACACTGTTCTTAGTGTACACCAGGGTTTTGATTTTTATCTTTTTCTTCTCCATAATTGCTTTACTTTTATGCACTCTTATATTTCTGTCCTATTAATCTACTATCACTCACTCCTCCTAATCAATCTTGACCACCCACCTCTCTTTCCCCAATCCTACTCCTTTTCCTCATTCTCCTAACTTCTTCTCACTATTTTTCCTTAACTATCTTATCTTATCTTTCTTCTCGCTTCGTCATTTTCCAGCTGCTGCCGGGGGACCTGGTCCACTGGACTTGGTAGGTTCTGTTGCTGTAGATCATTTTTATTTAACAGGCTGAAAATTGGTGGAGAGATCCTACATTTATCTGGGATCATCATACTAAAATTCCCAAAAAATTCCATTTGGGCAACATGCCGCCATCTTGGAAAAAACCATTTCCGGTCCGTATTTCTCTAATTTCTTTTTATTATAAAAAACCATAAGAGATACAAAAAATTGTAAATGGCGTTTTTTTAGAAAATAAAATTTTCAATAAAATAAGTATAGGCCTAAATATGTACGGTACAAGAAATATTGATAATAACTGTTGATAGTATTAATTTACTAACATGTTGTAATCCTAATGGCCACTCTACAACTCTATGGCCGGAGACACACGAGGCGTTTTTTAACGCCGCGGTAAAAATGCCGCTCGCCCGTAGTACATTGATTTTAAATGGACGCGTTCACACGGGGCGGAAGAAATACCGCGCGATAATATTACCGCTGACGGTCGTTTTGCCGCCGCTCGAAAGCGAATTTATTCCGTTTTGTCATCACAGTGGCGTATGAAATTAAATGGGAGCGTACATATTTGGCGGATTTTTTACCGCCGGCGCCGCCATGGTCAGACGGCAAGACACTCTAAACATTGTACCGTGTTGATGACATCAGGAGTTCTGTGATCAGCATATGGTAAAATGCATTTGGTAAACACCCAAAGTCGTCTCTCGAAATTAAAATGGTACCATGATTGGCGATATTTTTTCCGTGGCGTTTTTTTTTACCGCCACGTGTGTATGAACGCCGATTTCGTCGGCGGCGGCGGAAAAATTATCGGTCGATAAAAACCCCAATGTGTCTCCAGCCTAAGACTACAATTTTATATCCAAATAAATTTCATTTTAAGAATTAGAGACGCTAAATGAAACAGCATTCACTCCTAATCCATCTTTCAGTGCGAAAAGTGCTCAAATTAATGTGCACAAATTTATATGGAGCCGCAGTTCCAAAAGTCACCGATAGTGTCGCAGAAAAACGAAAACTATCGTATATAGGTAGGAAACTCTTGGCGGAACCTGTAAATTTAAGGTTTTGATACATTTGATCCTTCTATGTTTTTAAACAGTAAATATCACGGTAACTAGAAAATAAATCTTTTTCTAGTTACCGTGAATGAATATGTTGAAAATGTTATCCGTTTTTAGATTAGACATATATTTGATAGTTTAATCCACTTCCACAACCAAGTATGTTGCAAAGTGAGTCATCCCTCCAGATAATCATACCTCAATTCCTTTGGCAAGCAACTGCCCCGCCGCCGCCGTTTGATCCAATCAGTGATCCACATTTCCTTGACGTCGTCTCTCCTCTTTCGCATCAATCTTGCTGATGACTTCCTCGGCAAAAAACACACAAATATATTGTAATACCGAGAGCTGGGAGGAGGAAAAGGTCATTCATCTTGCTCTGCGACTGCGAGGGTTAACGAGTGGTCTTGATTGAACTCGCAGTTGCATCCTAGCAAGCGCGCCGCACGCCGCGCCGGCGCCGCATCCTCCAGTATTTATGTTGCCATTTATTAACTTCATATTAGCGTCCGCACAACTATCCAGCCGCGTTTACTGCCGTACTACTTCCTTGTTGATAGTGACACTCACGTGTTTCGGGTAGTAATATCACTGAGATGTTTTATCACAACCTTTAATTTCGAAGATAGGTATAATTTAATTTTAAATTGGTTTGTTTGAGTGCATATGCTCTAGTATATTTTTGGAAGAAACAGTCTATATAATTTAATCAGACGAGTTTCTTTGAAAAATCTATACAATTAGAGCAAGGATGGGAATTTGTCACACGTGTCGCGATATAAGGAGGATAATGAAATCTCGTAGTTCAAAAATGCCCTAGAGTTTTAGAATTTCACAGAAAAATAGGGTGAAAGCAAACAAGATTTTGACTTATTTTGAAAAATTCCAAAGAACCTTATTATAAAGCAAGCCAAATGTAATAATCTTTTGTTTTACCTAAGTAACAAATCGCGAATATTCTTTGTGTTGTTTGATGTACTGAAAATAAAGTTAAAAACGTGGAAACAGTTTAAATCACGATTTTTGAGTATGACTACATCTTATAATACGATCACTCATTAGAAATGTCAATAGATAATTTGATACACTATGGACTCCAATATTGTAGCTGTAGCTAAACGATTTCAAAGACATCTCCCCACCTCAAACAGGCGTAAAAAGGAGAATAAAAACCGTGTTAACCCAATCGATCGAGAAAATTAGCCACTAACAAGATCACAAGACAGGACTAGTGATGTGTGAATAATCGGTTAAAGATTCGTCTCAATCTCTAAGGAAGACGAAACCCTAATTGCGAGTGAACTTGCAGTCGGAAAATTTTAATTATCGGAGGGCTCGAGCCGCGCCGATTCTGCGGTCGCTATCGTCACATCTGCATGATGAATGCCTCGATACCCGCCGCCGCCGCCGCTGACAGACACATTACATTCCTTATCTCATTGGCTTTAAATGTTTTGCTCCTGTTTGGTTTCAAATTAAAGTACAAGGCGAAATGTCAAGAAAATAAATTGTTCAAGGCTTACATATTTTTAAGGTGAAGTTTGACAGCGTGTTCATGTGGTGAGAGTTTCAGTTGGTTTTCATTGGTTCTTCCCGACATTAGTAATCAATTTTGCAAACAGTATATGCTATTTTACGTTAGTGGAATGTTTTTACTCCAAACCTGGGAGTGGTTTTTATCTAACGGCCACCTTTTGTTAGATATCATCGTTTATTCATAGCCAAATGACAGCAACTGAGTACAGTTTCAAGAATCAAGAATCAAGAATACTTTATTGTCATAAACTTGGTCATAACAAGCATGGACATACGTCATACAAATGTAAAGAAATGATAAAAAAATTCAATGTATGTATATGATTCTTACATATAACATGAAAACAAATCTCTCCTAATTATCCAGTAAGGTAATCCTGAACACTGTAATACTCCTTGGAAAACAAAAAAGACCGTAACTTTCTTTTAAACCTGGCCTCGATTGATTCGGCTTTAATAGAATTCGGGAGGGAATTAAAAAGTTTGACTACATTGAAGAAAGTCTGTTTTTCAAAAAATGTGGTTTTATGTTGTGCAATGGTTAAAGCCAAGGAATGTCTAAGGTCGTAACAACTATTATTTCGAAGTTCAATCCTAATCAGTAATTAGTTCATCATATAATATTAAATTTAAAAGAAATCAATGATTGATAATCTAAATACTTTGTATAGGTGTTATATAACATGAGAATCTATAGTGTTGTGAAATACAAAACCGTGCGAACCGTAGTCAACAGTTATTTACCCAGCCTTGTCCACTTACGGCCAAGTAGTATCTCCCGCGCAGAATCATTTGCATGATTAACCCTACTGCTTATAATAACATACTTATAATCACCTAAAACCAGACAACTCACCGATTTGTAACACAAATTCGAAAGTAGATTCGTGATTATTTTAATCCGGGAGGAGTCTAATCTAAAGTACATTAACCCAGTTTATTTTCCGAGGAGTGAGCAAACGGAGGGAACCCGAAGCAAGGGCAAGGGTTACGCAAACTCTCGCGACCGCCGATAATTGCAGACTACCGTGAAATATATCGGATAAATTACACGTAATCGGGCGGCGGGTGACGAGGGTTTCGAAACGGGTAGAATCTAGCTGGAAACGGCGGCGGCGCTCGGCGGTCCTCGGGCTGTAATTAAAAGGCTCGCAATAACAGAATTGGCGGGAGCGGATAAAGTAGAGGTGACCGCGGCAGGGGCCAATCAGGTGACGATCCGGTGGTAATGGCGGTCACGTGACCAACAATGGAGGCGACGGTGATAGCTGTCGTTAATTGTAGGGAGCTTTGCTTTTGAAATGTCTGAAAAAATGGACGCCGATAGTAGGAAATGATTTTATTTCTCTCCAAACTACTATGAGATCGCTTGGTTTTAATTATGTGTTTTATTATTTGCGAAAATTTATCATTACGTAGTTTACTATGAAAAAAAGGACGCTAACTACGCAATGTCTACAAATTTTTTGTTTTTGTTTTATGTCAACTTTTTAGGATTTTTCTTATATGAAAAAGGTGTATCTGTTATTGTCTCATCAGATTTGTAGCGAAAAGTATCGATAACAACAAGAGTGAATGAGGTCTGCATGTTCTCGACCATATGAAGAACTCGACAAATATATCGAGTAAAGTATAATAAATAAAACATGTAAAGAAAATAATATTTCCTCACAAGATGAGATCGCGATTATATAACCACATATATACCAGTTGGTACTCACAAAATCCCTCTAAAACTTCTCAGTACACCATTACATCTTCCCTACCTCACTATTTTAACAAGGAGGAAGTATTTGGCCTCACCGAATATTATTGTAACTTCACGCCAGAAAGTACTATCAGAAATCATCATCCAAATTAATTCACTAATATACGTATCTTCATCAATCTTTACTTCTCATTACCAATGAAAATTTAATCCTATGAGTTTACAAGGAAATACTATATCGTCTTGACTGCATTTATCGAAACCAGATGTCACTCTGAATATTCACTAGAAATACTATTATCTTTACCAGATGACATTGTTTCTTTATCCCGATAAAATGATATTTTATCCTCACTAATAATCACTTAACCCTACAAAACGTCACATATCGACACCAGTCCCGACTAAAAAATCAACAATGCACCATTACTCCCCCAACCATCTATTTCGAAATTCGAAACCCCCCCGAGCCCCGTGAAAGTCGGGCGCCAAATCCACACCTCGTAACAAGAAAGGGCCGGCGGCGAGTTAACACTACCATCGTGACCGCTTCATTAACATTATTTATGAGTATCACACCGGGCAAGTACGTAATCGGCGCACCGCGGACCGCGACTACCGATCGCCTCTAATGACACCGATCGCGGCCGCGGTAAAACCCGTCATTTCCGCGTCTGTCCACAAAATATCGGGACGGACTCCGTCATTAGCGGGACGTGCGGCCCGGACCGCGATTACGAACGCCGACCGGCTTTATTTTGTAACCTAAATCGAATCGGCCAATTACTCCTGATCCACCGGTAAGTAATGTTTATTTAGATCACGGCCGTCATCACACTGATTGCGTTGCGGGTGGTGCTGTGATTCGCCATTACGTAGGCACACCTGCGTCTGACCTGCTTCGTGTCCTGTTTGGAGGATTCTTGTCGGTGAAATGAAATGAGAAAAAGTCTTATTTAAGAGGCGAAGTTAGGACTTGCAAGACCTCTCTACCACTTAACCTCTAACAGGAAATAATATAAAATAATTTTATTAATTACATTCGGAGAAAATATATATTTAAATGACTAATGCAGTACATTCATAATTATGATATTATAAGTGTTTGTGGAATTCATTGTTGTTTTTTATGTTGTTTTACTTGTTTTCGCGTTACTGTGAGTTGGAACTACAGTATTTTAATACTATCGTTTAGGGGGGGAGCTGTAATATGTTCCCTTTTAAGCAGCCTTTGTTAAGGTGAAATTAAAATGAGCGATTGTCCGAAATTCAAAGTTATCAACATGTTAAATTACGCAATAATATTATTATTTGCTGTTTTATAATCTTCAATAACTTAAAAACTAAACGCTTTCTTTTCATCTTGGGGTTTACCATTACTTTGCTCCGTGTAGTACAACAATTTCGATGACTACATTTTTTTGGTCAATCTATAACCAGTCCTGTTCAAAACAACTGGACTAGTCAGTATAGTTAAACATTGAAAGCCGTGCTTTAAAATCCAGATGTGTTCAGATTCAATTTCGCAATACGATATCAAAATAATTATTCCGGCAAGCTGTCACATACGCTACGTCGGATTACCACTCACCACTCACCACTTAACATCTACAACTAATTACCAACAATTAAACCCTCTCCAAACATTCGGCGGGGTCTTTCATCTCGGTGAAAACCGACGCGATAAACACGTTTTGCCCCATTACCTCTCGATCTATCAACATTATCTCGCGATTGCGACAGAGAACAACTTTTAACAAATCAATAAGCCGGGTTGGTCAACAGCGCATATGTAGCGTAATCGGCCTTGCTAATTGGCCACTGGTCAGGTGGCTGATTGATTTACAAGAGTTACGCGCACGAGCCGCAACTGCCCCTCGGCGCTCTGAGTCATGCGCGACTGTTGATCCGGGCTTATCTGCCGTAGCGAAAGACCTGGCGAAAGACCCGGCGAAAGACCACCGGAGTGTGGATGGTGCGGAGTTCGCGTTGTGGACGTTTCCGTGGTTTTAAAGTATTACACAATTACAATTCTTCATTAAACATTTTCACTACAAGAAGTTAGTTGTTGGACCATGTGTTAAAATGATAAACTTTTCCAATGTTAGTTTGGTGTTCATTTACTCCTTATCTGATGACACTCAACTCAAAACTCAACTCAAAATTTGTTTATTCCAGAGAAAAAGAGTTACAGTATACATTGTATAACATTGCTTAAAAAAAAACTTTTATATTCAACATATTCTAATTCATTGAATATGACACTTGAAACTTAGTTTGAGTAACAAAATGAAGAGTACTCCCGATAGAATATGTATTTAGGGATTGGAAATGTTGTTAAAAACTAACAAAGTAACATATGAAACTTTAAACTGCCAAATTTGTTGTAAGATATTAATCTTTTTTTACTAAAAGAGTAAAAACACATTTTTCAAAAAAATTATAAAAAACTTTTTGTTGATTCGGCGAAACCATGGGCGGATTTCTGGGGGTGCCAGGGGATGCCCGGCACCCCCTGAGTTTTGCTGGATTGTTTGGTAGAACATGGGGAATCAATTTTCTACATAAGTTTGAATAAGCTATTTCATAAATTACAACAGGGTTGTTATTAAATAAAATGAACAGATATTTATTGGAGTATGCTAACAAACGGACTATTGGAACATGAGTTTGATGTTTGAATTATAGAGCATACAATACTTCATAAGTGAGGTGACCTGGCGCCCCCCCCCCCCCCAAAATTAAGACCTAAATCCGCCCATGGGCGAAATATAGCGAGATCACATATTTGTGACAAAAATTAAGTCTAGGAAGAAAACTCCAACTCTGCAACTTTAAGAGATGAGGAAAATTAAAATAAATTTACGCTTTTGGAAGAATAAACTTCCTCTTAGACTCCTGAGTGAAAGAAGCTTGTAGTCTCCTGGGGGAAAAACGTGTCGGTACCTATTCTTTCAAAGAAACCACACATGTCGACACGTCTTCGTATCTCCGACACTCGATGAACAGTTTCCCCAGTTTCTGTTCCTGTTCTTGTCCGAATGTTAACTCCCTGTATCCATTCCCGCCGACAAGACCGGCCGTGTCGCACTGACGGGTGTCAGGTGGGACTCCGGACAGGCGATAGTGCCGCCGATACTGACGGTGCCATACAGCACCACTCCACCACACACCACACACCGCACGGCCCCGCCCAGCGCGGGAATGTGAGCCAACCTAAATATATGTATATTGCTCGATTTGATAAAGAAATGCAGTCGACCATAGCGACTGACAGTGGACTTGTGTAATGCGGTTGGGTTCGTGTGTATGGTTACTGCGTGGATAGGATTTGGAAAAGGTGGGAGGTTGAGGTCCAGATGACCATAAACCAGTTGTCATTTTAATGATGGTTTAGTTTCCAAAAAATACAAACAAAAACACGACGGTCTTCAATGGTTTCCATATTAACAGGTCTGGGACGGTGGCGTGTCCTGTAATCCAGCTACTTGGAGGAGACGAATTGTGAATTTTTTGTGAATAGTTAAAAGCGATGGCTTGTAGATGCGGTACTCACTAGTGAGGATTAACGTCCGCTTTGGTGAATACTTCGTTCATCTTTTAGACCATCCTCAAAACTAGAACGTTCGTATTTAATTGGCGCAATTTTAGTTAGGATCACACGTTAGTAGGGCTCTTAGTTGTCGAAGCAATTGGCTGTTGGGCTATTAACAGTCCTCCCTAAGGAATATGTCAGTATTAGCCAGTAAGAAGACTGCAGGATCGCGCCACAATCATTCTACACTCATATTCCCCTTAAAATACCTCTTCCTGAGGGTCAGTGTCTTTAGTAAAGTAATGTAATGTAATTAATGAAATGAGACAAAAACTTGTAATATTTTATACTGAGTATATTGATAAAAAGTGAATAAAAAGTGATTTAGCCTTAAAAATATTCCTGTGGAAAATAAATCAGTTAAACTTTTGGGATTACATCTTGATAACAAACTTTCTTGGGATTCACAAATAACAAATATTATCTCAAAACTGTTCAGAGTTCTTTTTCTTTTGAAAAAATTAAAGTCATGTGTGAGTCATGACATGTTAGTCACAGCATACTACGCATTCTTCCACTCTCATCTTATATATGGAATTAGGTTATGGGGACATTGTCCAGGTGCAGCAAAGGTATTCATTTGTCAAAAAAAGGCCATAAGAATCATTACGGGGATTAAAAATACAGACAGCTGCTTTGAACATTTCAAAAATCTAAAAATATTAACTTTGCCAAGCTTATATATTTTTCACACATTAATTCATATGAAGGAAAATCTGGGGCACCACAATTATAGACTAAATGTTCATTCGTATGATACAAGAAATCAAGAAAAATTGGACCTACCTTCTTACAGATTAAGCAAATTGATAAATAGTCACCTTTACATGCAAATAAAATTATTTAACAAATTTCCTAACTCTGTCTCAAATTTATCTTTAAACAAATTTAAAACAGCACTCAAAGATTGGGTTTCCTCAAGACCCTTTTATTCAGTGGACGATTTCTTGAGAAACAACATGTCTGATTTGAAGTTTAATTAAATAATTCAATCATTACCGCACTAAATTTTTTGTCTATTTTTTTTCTCTGTTTAATTATTTATCTGGATTATTCTTGCCACAAACATGATTATTTCATAGGCTTAATAATTAAATTTGAAGCTACACACATATTTGGGTTATGTTTAACTATTTTAGTTTTATATCATTATTATTATTTTACTTTGACTGAACATATTCTACTTTGTTATTATTAGAAATTAGTACTCTAAACCCCCTTATTATAACATGTTTGACGATGTCTATTGTAATAATTGTATTACTTAATGACAAATAAAGATCTTGAATCTTGAATCTTGAAAAAAAATATAGGTATGCCCTACATTCGCAAATCAACAGCGCAATAGTCAACCTAGTGTAATAATACCTAACAGAACGACCTAGCCTAAGCCACCAAGGCAGGTCTCCCAGATTACAACACAAATGACAGTTAAGTTCTCCAATAGGGTCGTAGACGGTGACGCGTTAACTGCGCTAAGCAGCGTGACAGGACAGCAGGACAGTAGCGGGGGCAGTAGCTCGCACCCACGCGCCAATATCGCCTGACTTATAGCGGACTTGTAACTCGGACTTACCCCGACTACCGGCTGTTCGCCGCTATTATCCCGCGATCTATGGGCTATTGTGCCTAATCGGGCCGGTATTGATATACCCTCGCAGGTAGCTCGGCGTTACAGCACGTCACAATGGTAGAAACGATCTCTTGATTTACAAAAACTGGCGTGGCAATGTGTGGTTAACGTTCTATTCTTGCCTGCGAGTTCTTCATCTGCTCGACCTGACGCAAGGATGGGTTGTGGGTGGACGGTTGAGGTGGGCATGGGAAGGTGAGATGTCAGATTGAAAAAGTTTTCGCAACACAGTGCATGAATCGTTAGACGTTTTGTAGAGGGCTTTTGTATTTATTACATCGGTATATTATGCGTAAAATATCTAAATTGTTCACTGATTTGCATAGTAACCGGCTATCTCTTGGTAAAGTAAAAAATACTTAATGTAATGTAAATAAAATTTGATTTACAGCAAGTCAATAAATTTAATTTCTTCTGTATTAGCAATCCGTCTACCTCAGTGGTCAAGCAAATATAAAGTTAACATTATTCGAGTGTAC
The DNA here is from genome assembly GCA_035578135.1 of Flexamia atlantica. NCBI lineage: Eukaryota > Metazoa > Arthropoda > Insecta > Hemiptera > Cicadellidae > Flexamia > Flexamia atlantica. The sequence goes on along the minus strand of JAQJVK010000113.1, from coordinate 332,497 downwards.
AAAGGTACTTCATTTTAATCTATTTTTTAACATAAAAAGAGTGCAATGAAGGTCTGTCAAGACCGCAGGGTGATGCCGGCAATGAAATCGGAGTTATTCGATAGACGGCATCACCGGCATCACAGCCTTTTCAGAGTCGATGAGCCTTAGAGATAAAAGAATAAATTACACATTTTACCATTAATAAATTTAAGTTAGAAACGCTTTCAAATTTATAAAACTATCCAAATCTAAGTAATAATACAATTAACATTTTACTGTTAAAGATTCTAAACCCTCCACTCTCCAACTGAAACCCAACCATTAAACATTCAATTTAGTTAGGCCTAATTTTCGATGATCTGTTCCTATTTGATGAACCTAAATACAGTGACTTTTAGAAATACAAATTTCATACATGATGTAAGGGTATGGTATTTACTATAACACAAACTACTGTACTCTGGAATAAGTTCTAAATTCAGTATGCATTCATGAAATAATGATATCTATATGGTATAATTTAAAATTGTTTGATTTAAACCATCCGTTCAAACTCGTCCCGCACAGGACCTTTTCGTCTCCTATACGGGAACCTGAAAACAAATATAAATCTGAACTAGACTTTGATAAACAGGAAGTAATTGCATAAAGTGGTGCACAAATACGTCTTACATTGCTCCACATACTTTTAAAACCTAAAATGGTGAAGTTAGGTTATGTTAGGTGAGGTTAGGTAAAGTTGAGTTAGGTTAGGTTAGTTTATGCTATGTTTTTGTAGAGTCCCACAGTTTCGACTGGCCCCACAGCACGGATAAATACATACACATGGCTCTACAATCAGGCGTGTGAAAACAAGGCCCCACAAATATTAGCGGACAAGACTGTGTGTGGTGTGTGTGGTGTGTGGCGCGGTGTGAGGTGCAGTACGGAGGTGCGGGGGAGGGCCGCGTCACGATCGCCTCTGGCAGGGGAGGTTCCATTGGTTTTAATTCGTTCCAGAGTTTATATGGTAGCCATTGTTTATCTCGTTTTTTACGGTTTCTTTGGGCGGATTTTGAAGACTTGCATATATCATGTTTTAATATTACTGGGTCCACTTTTTTGGAACAACTAACCGCCATTTTATAACATACAAATTTAGTTAGTTTAATTGCCTTGGTTTTATAATCTTATTTTATTTAAAAACATTTTCAAGCTTGCAAATATTTAAAAAAATACGATTGCAACTTTGTAGTAGCATTCTAAAAAAATGGAAAACTTTCCAGCTTTCGAAAATAATAATGATTAATATAACATGATGTTTCATTCGACAGTTTTGCTAAAATGTTGTATTTTGTATTCTTCGAAATATTCGTCTCTAGCTTATAATACACAAGAAGACAAGAGTTAGTAAAACACAAGGTTTGGTACAATTTTATTTAGACAGAAATAAATAATTTATTTCTACAATTCACAGTTCATTACATTTTTCCTCATAAATACAAATTTCAACTTGTAGTCTAAAATAATTTTGTGACATAAATTGGAAAGCAAATTAAACGAACCAATTATATCCAAGTAAAATTTTGGAGATACAGCAACAGATGTTTGTTTATCGATTGGGTCGCAACAGCTTAAAAACATAAATTTAATTGCAATGTACATTTGAAAGGGAATATAATTTATTTGGGACGTATAAGTACGATTAGAAACAGTTGTTTCACCACGCAGTTTTACGACTCTTACGTAGACCGTAATTGTTGAAAGCTGGTGGCCTATTACGGGGAGCTCTTAGTTTGTGGCATGTAACAAATAAAGAGTGTATGAGGAAAGTAATGTTACATTTTAACAGTGAAAAATGAAGTTATTTGTGGTGTTTAGTTTCTTGTGCGCCTGTTGTTTCGGATGGGGGTTTAAAGGATTTCCTACGAAGAAAAAGAACGTTAAAGTGTACAATTGTGAACACAGGGCACCGCAAACGTTCGTTGATGCACATATGGAGCTCTTCGAGTACGTAAAAGAAGGAGACGATGTGGTGACTCCTGACAAAGTGCAGAAGAAGATAGGGGCGTTTGCAGATGACCGTGGACGCAAGTTTGACATATCCCCTGAGAAAGCCGTTGAGATGGTGAAGGCGGGGGATGTCAACGGAGATGGAGTCCTTTCCGAGAAAGAGTGGATCAAAATGTTCGTCAAGATAGCGATAAAGAAATACATGCCAGACTTTAAGGAGCAGTTTGAGTTGTTCGACAAAAACAGAGACTTAAAGGTCACGGAGCACGAGCTATTGGAGGTTTTCAAACATGTGCGAGAGGTTCAGGATCCCCATAATCTTGCCAGGAAGATAATGGAGGGATATGAATGTGACGGAGATAATATGTTGGATTTCAAAGAGTTTGTAGGTTTTTTGGCAAGCCGTGAGTTGGAAAAAGATAAGGATTACGGCGATGAATCGGAAGAGGAAGGCGATGAAAACTCCCCTAGCTGCAAGTAGAATAATAATTTAACTATTAAAAAAAATTTTTTTTGAGGATGTATGATTTGTTTGAATTTATTGAATTAAAATTATCCGTCTTTATCCACTTGTTGATCGTATTTTTTCGCCTCCTGAAATGTTAGTAAGAATCAAAATCCAGGATGTTGTATTCCTATCAAAGGTTTTTTTGTTTTATCAGCAGAAAAATAACCATATCATCTTTAGTTTGAGTGTAATAAGTGAAATTTACTGTAAACAATGTAATGATGTATTTCTGAAGATGATAAACATTTGAATAGCTATGCTATAAATTAACTAAAAATTAGAGCATACAACTCTTGGGTTTATTTGAGGAACTTTACAGTGACTATTTAAATCGACTGGGTTATTCGATTTGATCAGGTATTTACTTGATCTAGTATGTCTTCTTTTAACAGTTTATACACTATTATGGTTTCACATTCCGTAAGAATTAGGGTGATAATGTTTCACGTTTAACACTTCTAAAAACCTTCTAACAGAATATAATTTAACACCACAACTTAGCATTTTTAAAGAATATAATTTATCATAGGTTTCATTTCTACATTAAAATATGATTATTCAAACAATGTCTATTAAAATAATTATTCTGATTCCAAGTAAAGTTTTGATTATTCACTTTTGCTGATTTTACAACGATTTTAGTCAATGCTTTATCTTTGAAAGCATAAAGTTCTGGTCTTTTAGAGTTCCGGCCAAATCATTAGGCGGTTGGCGAAAAGTGGAAACTCCAGCTGTATAAATGACTCGATGTTAAAGACACCACCGCTTCCCTACACAGTTAGGTATTTGAACATATTCCCAACAGATAGAAGCACATTTACTTGGGTATGTTTGGAGAACTTATTCAGCTAATTATTTGGAGAACATAAACAAAGAGCATAACTGTCTATAACTCCAGATGGGTAAATGATTGGCCAAAAATATATTTTGAACGCTAGCAACGCACCCACTCACCCGTGTAATTATTTGGCCGGATCTCTAAAGTTTATCCTAATGATTGTAACAGTTATTTGTTGATTAAGATGCAAACCAAATACTTAGGACAAAAAATCGCTGAGTTCGAGAATTGCTCAAACTCACTGAAACTCGCTGAATTTGGAACCTTAACTCTCTGGTACAAAATCCTTTGTTGTAAATTGTACACTACTACACGTCTTGTGCATGGTACCTTGATCAATGCTCCGGACACAAAACCACTGAAACTGTCAAGACTATTATGTCGGCACGTGGATGGACAAAACGCCGATAAATAATACTCGTCACTCGCGATAAACTATTCAGAGGAGGTTGGATAGACGGGTGCTGCTAATAGAATGATGCGGCGAAGCTTGAAACTATATTGCTCCGCCGTATATAATGCACGAAATAGTGCAGTTTGCCGTGTGTTGAATGGCTGTTTCATCACAAGCCAGCTGATCGCTTGCAATTCCTTCAAATCAGCGGGAACAGAAGCTCAAATTTACCTTGAATTTTCGCTGGACATGCTTTTTAGTATGCGAGAATTTGTCGTTGTTATTAATTAGATAATTTCGAAAGCCGAATATTAGAAATCTTAATTAAATTATCTACCGGACGTAGGAAGCCGATTTTCGATAAATTTGATAAATGACGTAAAAAAAGGCAATCAAAAGTTATTTTTTCAATTAAAAAAAGGCTAGTTTATGTGAAAATGTAATTCCTACATCCGGTAGAGTTTAAAAAGAGCTTTAATGTGACATATAAACTTTAGTTTTTCGACCAAAAATAAACGAGAAATCCCGCATACCAATTAACATTGGTAAGGAGTATGGAGTACTTGTTTCCTTCTCGGTATGAATGCGAGAGTGACTGGCAAACAGATTTGTTGTTTCGTAATATTTTAGAAAAGTAAATTTTATATACAGTATTGACGCATTGTATACAATATGTAATTATTGTCGTCACAATAAAGATATATTATTATTATTATTATTATTATTAGTATAAATCCAATATGGCCGCCAACTCCAACCTCCTCTTAAGCCCTCGTATCAAGCCCTCGCGACACATCGCTGCTTGTGATACCATCCGAGGCGCCTCCACCGCTAGGTTTATTGATAAATAAACAAGACCGTTTTAAAACCAGAACTAGGGAGAACCAGTTTTATCGCGATGCCGGTGATTTAGTCGATTGTTTAATCTGCAGATATTGTGGCCAATTTGTGTCAATTATGCCACTTTCTCCGACGACTGTATTCCGCTGCAGGAAGTCCGATTGTATCGCGTAAATGGGAAACAACGGCCCGAGATGTGGGCTGGAGTTGCGAGCGCCGCGGTCCTGACTGGGGGCGACACCCCGACTGTGGATATTGGGGTGGGTCCAAGATGTTTGCAAGATTGATAACTGACAACGATAAAACCTATGTCAACACTTATTAGTAGTTCTTTAGTTTCCAGGATTGAGTGTCAGTTGAGGAGTTTGAGTTTCAGGATCAAGTCCCCCAGAGACTCTCATTGGGTCTGGTGGTGGTTGGTGTGACCAACCGAAATCGATCGCCATTTTCCACCATTTTTGTATATTTACCATCTTGTATGTAAATAGGCAACAGTATAAGTGTAAATATATTTTTAAGTGTTATAAGACTTTTTTTTATTTACATTTACAGATGAAGAACTATAGTTCTTCATCTGTGTCACTGGTAACATCGTTCAGACCACGCAGTTGAGATAAAATAGCAATAATTAAACTCACAATAGATCCAGTATAAACCAAACAACAAGTTCACATATTTAGCCCACTCAAAATAAAAATCTCAAGGAATCAGTATCCTATTGAATGTCAGACTATACAAAAAAATCAATCCAAAACCAACGATCAGGGTTTACGCTGATCAAACAACCACCCGACCGGGCGAGTGTGAGACCCACTCACACCTGCCGCAATATTTACCCCGTCATAGAGCAATCGCATTACATGGCGGCAGTTGGTGGTCGGCACTGCGGTATTAGCCATTGCCGTGAGCGGCGGTTTGGCGCACTTAGGAGGTGTAATGGGTAATCGAACCGACCGCGGCACACGTGCAGCGACACCTCCGCACACATACACACACGCACACACACACACACACACACACACCGCAGCGGCTTATACAACTGGCAAATCGATGTGGGTATTAGAGTCCGCGCTCCGCAGTCTGCGGCCGTAACTCCGCGGCCGCCGGCCTCCACCTGCGGCGGACTGATCTGATTACCTAATCGCCCCCCTTATGTCATTTCCGGATCCGGGACGCTTCTGGATGTCTCTCATTGGAGGGGTAGACTATCATTTATTTTTTAGGTAAAGGTCTGGTTCAATTGTCCACTCGACTACCTTTATTTATTTATTTATTTATGTATTTCCACGGTTGAAACCATTTTACAATATTATACAACATAACAAAAGATGGCTACTAATAATTCTAAGAAGCTCCATGCTGATCAGAAAACTACAGACTAATTACTGCTATACAAGAAATGCTTAAACTACATGGCGCAATCGAAAAGAGTAACAACAATAAATAAATAATCACAATACAACAGATAAATAACTATTTACAAAATTAATATCAAATTCCAAAAATTTGACAGGTTGACATGTGGCATTATTTCACAAATTGTAAATACATAACAAGATGAAAAAAGTTACAATTACAAAAATGAAATGCAAGGGGTGACTAGCATCAAAATCTAATTGAACACTATTACTAAGGACAAAAAATTCATCATAAAACAAAACGATTAACATACAGTTGAAAGAGCAGCCCGCTTGATGACAGCAACGTTGTCCAGGAAAAAATCCACATTCGCGCAGATCTCATTGCCAGAGCGAAGGAGTCTCGGGATGGCGCTGCCTTGCAGATAGTTACGAGGTAGGTGACCAAGCTCAAATAGACGCTGGGACCTAGTGCCGGTGGGGATCCTGAAGGTGATGAGCTCTAGCAGTGGTGGCCAGTCAACCCAGTTGTTCAGCAACTTATGTAGAAATGCAATTAGTACATAGCCTAATTTAAGTTCGTACAAAATTTACTGTAAAATTATTATGCTTACAGTAAATATTCATTTATTATTATTTATATTCATGCTATTTTATTTAACCCAAATGTTCCTAAACCACTTTGGGTTTCTTCATTAGTGGGGTTATAAGGTCGCTTAAATAATTCGTTTTATGGCGAAGTCTTTTAATTACTGGATAGTTTGCCAAGCATATCGAAATCATTTATGAGTAATTCGGTTGGTATGTCGTTCTTACCAGACATACGGTACAGATAACAGTAACATCGAAGACGCATCGCCGCGCCGGCCGCTGCGCTGGTTGGGTTGGGAAGGATTAGGTTAGGTTAATTTATTCTGTAAAATTCAGTATTAAAAGTGAGTCGAGTGTTTAAGTGAGGGTTGTTTGTTTAGTGTAAGTTTGAGTGTTTATGCTGTAAGTTTCAGTATTATTAGTGAGTCGGTGGCGCAGTTGGTAGCGCACTCGGCCCCGGTTCTGAGGCGGCAGCGTCGCAGGATCGAGTCCCGATGATGTCGCATACTTTTTAACAGTACTGTTCATCCTGGTACTGTACCGGCTCACTCCTTGGGTTTGCTTGATAACTTCCACGCACAGGCCTGAGGCCCATGTGGGGGGGCAAACGCAAGGTAAAAAGAGGCCGCCACCCTCTTTTTTCAAAAAAAAAAAAAAAAAATAGATTTGATTCCAACCCAATCCAACCCAACCTAACCTCACCCTAACCTAACCTTACCTCTCCTCTTGTGTTGCCGCTGCTATAGGTAACGGCGACATGAGATAAGATAACGGCTCCTAAGGTAACTCTCGGGTGTAAAATCAGCCCACATACGAATAAATTTTGTTCTATAATTTGTCGTTTACATCTCCAATTTCCTCTACACATCCTATTTATTTGTTATATTGCGGCCAAATTTTACATTACTTTGTTATATCGGAAATATACAGTTGTGGGCTAATAATGGAATTTGACCGAGTTAACGATTTTTTTTCTAATTTATGTGTTCTTTCCTTTTAAATAATAGCGTTTCACTTACACCATAAATACAAAAATAAACACGCCTTAATAAGTGCACCCAAACCTGACACAACACATAAAGCTGAAACATAAAATTTAATTCATTGAAAAAAATTATGTTATGACATAAACTTGTATTTTATCTTAACTTTAAACACGCTTCATATCGTATCAGTAATGTACATAATATGAAATATTGTTGACTGTTATAACTCTAGACTCATGGCACCAATCGAAGTCATACAGGTATATCAAACGCGGGCCATAAGGCACGGCAATGGCCCATATAGACAAGCTCCCACGATGTCTGCTCTGATATAGTGCGATTGTGAAACGTTGTCATCGAGCTGGTTACAGGCGCGCCCACAGTAGCGTCTAAACGCAGCCAATCAGATGCCATTACAAGTCAGCTGTTCGCAACAATCAGCTGTTGACGGTCTCAGATCAGCTGTCAGATTTGCGAACACTGTACGTGTTTTCAAGTTACGCCATGGCGTGTTTAATTTAATGAGCTTAGTGGGACTTTGCTTTTGAAATTTTAATTGGAGTTAACTTTGGAGTAGTCTTCAAAATTTGATAGGTTCTCATACAATTTTTAATATTTAAAATACAGGAAGATGGTTTTTTGACAAAACGTACGCAGTGTTAACCAGGAGGTGTAGAACGATATAGAAAAAAATTACACACAAAAATTGCTAAATTTTTCGAATAGGCGAAATATAAGTTATAGGTCTGAATAGGCTTTTAAGGAAATATAAACATTTAAAAATTACATTTACATCTTTCTTGCTTTATCATTTCGTATGTAGTGCAACTTGTCGATGAAGAGCAATAATGTTTCTTATCTGTAATAATCCTCAAATTGCTAGTGAGTTGTTTTATTAAGCGAGCGACATCATAGCAATAACGTTTAGATTTATATGAACACTTTTAAATTTGCTCAAGTTTCCGACTTTGAACAGACAGATTTCTGTAAAAAGAGCCGTATAAAAATCTTCACAACTATGGCTTTTTATATTGTTAAATGGTATAGTAAATTAAATTAAAAGCTGTACAAAGATAAAGATATAGAGATAAAGAAATATTCGCAATTTTACAAATTAAATATTTTTAACAACTTCACGGAGATAATTTATTTTATCGGGTATTGTAAGCAATGTTCCATATGTGTATTTTTAAATGTTTCACAAAAAACTATTAAAATTCATGATATAGAATAGAAAGCTATTTTTCCAACTGGTATTTCGTCTCAAAGCCGGAATTTCTACATCCTCAAAAAAACTACAAATATTTACTGTACAACGTATATTTACAAACCCACTTCCGCCAAGAACTTGACACATATCGAGTCAGCACGAGCAGTATGTTGATGGTACTGATATGATAATCGATGCATATTAACTACCGCGCGTGGCGGCGCTGCCGGTGAGTGAAGGGGGCGCTAGGGGGCGCTGGGGGGCGCCGGGGGGCGCCAGGGGGGCAGGAGGGGGCGCCAGAAGGTAATTACGCCTCCGCAGCTCGTGATTTAAGAGATGAATAGCAATGCGACACTAGTATCAGACACCGCAACTGTGCCGATCCTCCTCTTGTATACAGGTTAGATTATCTTCTGGCGACGTTCTCTACAACTGAATTTATAATGGGATCGTAAATCTGTTCTCGACTCTTGTGCCTCTTTTTGAGGGCGTTGTGATTTAATGTAATTCAAACTGAGACGATGAAAGAGGTTAGATATGGAGATCAATTGCAGTTTTTTAGTGCTGCATTCCACTGAGAAAGTAACGATATATTTTACGAGCGATACCTATATCTATACTTATTGAATAAGCAAGTGTTTTTAAATCAATACTTCTACTACAGTTCTGAACCGATATTAATTATTTAGGTATTGTTGGAAAGAGTTAAGAGTCAAGTTTTGCAGGAAACAAAATTTCCTGAAGGGAATAACATCAGACAAGGGAAGAGATCAAGACCATTTTGAAGTTTCGTATTTGTCCAAACAAACACAGGTTTCAGCAAAGTTATTTTTGGTATAACTGGAATCGTGAATGCCATTACAAGCGAAGTTACACATATTAGTATAGCTCTTTAATTGGCTTTTCGGGAGTTTCAGTGTGGCTTTTTGCTATAGGTAAAAAAACTAATAGAAATAAGAAAATGAGATTTTGAAATAACACATCATACAAAAAGGTTTTGGTAAACATAATAGCATTTGTAGGCATTTCTAATGTAACTACAAAAAATCATCCCCTTTAAGTAGTCTTTTCTCAGGAGACCATCAACATTTTTTGAGCGGAGCTGTGCCAGAATTTAATAATTAAAATTACACATATAGCAAAAAAATACCTAATATTACCCCGATTTAGGCTGACTAAGCCTAAAATCACCATTCCATTGCTTTATTACTTAATTTTTATGTCCAGGCTGGTCCAGACCATCATAGAATCCTATGTGATACTTACTTATCCCGCCACCTTGCATTCCAGCATGTATGCCAATGCCACCCGTCATCTCCCACAATGCATACATTTCCTCTGTGCACACTTCCGGCGCGCCGCCACGCCCTGTTGGGCAAGATACGTTTACAAAACACCTCGCAACGTCCTTGGGTCCAACAACCTTGCCGTTATCAGTCAATCGGCTGGCACCCGGCCTACGATCCTATCGGCGGGTGGACGTACGCAACAGTAGCGCGCTATTATCAGATCGACCGATTCCTATCGACCCGGGACTCGGTCCGTTATTTATTTTTATAATACTGTTAAGATCGGTTGCTCAACATTTTTAATTTACCGCTAAGCGGAGCATGAACTGAAACCGGTCGTGTATATTTTAATAATAAAGGGCCGATAGTCTAACTGCTAAACGCGTCGTTATCTGGGCAATAACGCGCGGTCCAATCGCGCCGCACAATGTTATCGCGGGTGTATTAATTGGAATGTGTGGCTGTTGCGCGGCCGCGTGCACTTCGCGTTATGAGGTGATAAACGCTGTTTAATTTCGCCAAAACGCCTCGACTCCCGAAATTTATAGGATTATCGGGGACGCGGACGTTTTTATCGGTGAGCTCTTTGTTTGTTCGGGATCCAATCGTAATCGGAGGTTGCCGGTTGCCCGGTTACATGTGGCCGTTTCTTTTGAAAAGACAAAATCTCACTTTACTCCAACGTCTGATGATTGGTGCTGCAAAAATTGCAAGAGGTTTTATCACTTCTATTGGTTTTCAGATAGTGATATAGGTAATAAATCAGGACAAGAAAGTACTCGTTCTATTGTTGGTAGAAATTTGCTCGCTCGAAAAAATATTCCTAAATTAGAAATTGGTAAAAGTGTATTTGTTAATAAGTTATAATGGGGTTATATGACTCATTAATTATTGAATGTAATGAATCTGCAATTTTTTTGTTATAATTTTAGGGCATTTATCAACCCAATGAATGTCTAACAGTATTCTTAAATGGTTTTAAAATAATATTTTTACAACAAAATCATTATAAAATATACAAATTACGGACTGGTTCCGATTGAATCTGCATTACAGGACTTTGATCAGAACCGGTAGTACAGTACGATATTTGGAAAAAAGCAAGTATGTCAACACCGCGCTCCCAACCAATCCTGTGGCTCAAACCACATACCAATAAGATATCGCTTCATTCTAGCAGGAAACAACCCAATATAGTGGTGAGATAACAAACACTAAACCAAACCAAACCAAACTAGCTCCTACACGATCTTTATTATATTTCATATATACTATACTATTTTATAGATCAGGTTCAGGTTTTAAATGACAGTTTTTATATTAGTCAGTTTTATAAAGAAGTTTTAAACTTGGATGACAACTTTACGTTAAAAGACGATGTTTCACCTTGATTTATTGTTAATCCACCTAAAATATCATATTTTGACATTTATCACTACCTAAAGTATACAAGAGTACAGGCATGTACAACGCCCCCTTCATTTTTAAAACACATTTACCAACTGTACTATAATGATCTAGTTTATTAATATAGTAAACAGTCATATAGATGAACAACTCAAACGCATTTATTGAAAAAAAATTGCATCCATTAATCTCATTAACTAGATTCTTATCCTCTCCCCTTAACTTAATTGTAAACCGACATAATGAAATCTTCCTGGTCACTTACACAGCGCTGAAACTTTGCAACGGACGAGTGGCCCTAATAAAGGAGTGACGGGTGGACCAATCACAACATATGTTGCCTAATTGACAGTAGACCGATGAATGTAGCTGTTTCCCCGTCTGTCTCGGCAGATCCTCACCTTCTGGGGAGCGGGCGAGGCAGAACTCCGCTCCTCAACTATAAAGAACCGGAGAAACCCAAGTAGCCTGGAAGCGACATTCATTACCTTCGTCTAATCAACGGATAGTCTCGGCGGTAGGTTCTGTTTTGGTCCCAGATCTACTCGTTTAGTGAGATGAAGAGCCTTGCTAAATAGAGTAAGTTACCGGGTGGGAACGCGCCGTGAGGTTTTGGTTTCGACATCGGAGATCGGAGTTACTGGTATAATGAGTGGAACGTTCGTCTTGGGACAAGAAAACTCAGTTAGTTAAAATGTCGATTGAATTTTTTTCAGGATCGCTCAGATCATAGTTTGTAATGCGAGGAGCATTAGGCTAAGTTAGTTTCATAAGCAGTTTTGTTTTTGTGAGATTTTAAAGTATCAGTTTTATAAATAAAGCATTTGCAGCTAGTCTTATGTAAGATGTGGATTAATCATTCCTTCACTGTTTGAAGAAAAATAATGACGTTTTGACATCAGGAATATAATCCTAACTTCAGCTGAGAAGACTGTAGAAAATGTAACCCATGACTGAGACGTGATTCGAAACTCGATTCTGATTCGCATTCTAGAGTCCTAAACGTAATGATTCTGGGTTTTCACAGATTGTTGGGCTAGCATAATTATTCAGTAGTAATCTAATAAATATCATGCACCGACAAAACAATCTTGAGCTTTCAACGCTCAAGCTATTGAAACTCTGCAGTACTATAGGATTTTTGGTTCTGCCCTAATGAAATTTTGAAAATCTGTACTTAGCGGTTGCCTAAGCTCTACAAGGAACATTAATGCAAAGTTTTAAGAGTCTTCGTCAAGTAGTAAGGGCAGTACATTGATGCGTCAGTGATAATAGAAGAAGACATGACTTGTCAGCTCAGGCATTATTTCAGTTTATCCCACATGTTTCGTTGTTAATTCATTCAGACCTCCGCTCCTGAACTATAAAGAACCGAAGAAACCCTAGTAGTCGAACAAGAGCGACACTCATTGGTTCATTACCTTCGTCTAATCAACGGCTCGTCTCGGCGGTAGGTTCTGTTTTGGTCCTTGATCCACTCGTTCAGTGAGATGAAGAGCCTTGCTAAATAGAGTAAGTTACCGGGAGTGAACGCGGTGAGGTTCTGGTTTCGACATCGGAGATCGGAGTTACTGATCTAATAAGGGGAACGTTCGTCTTGGGGCAAGAAAACTCAGTTGAAATGTCGATTGATTTTTTTATGATCATAGTTTGTAGCGAGGAGTTTTAGGCTTAGTTTCATAAGCAGTTTTTAGTGGGATTTCAAAGTATCTTTTGTATAAGTATAGAGCATTGCTAGTCTTATGGAAGATGTGGATTAATCATTCCTTCAATGTTTGGGAAAAGTTGTATAAAATGAAGTTTTGACATCATGAATATAGTCCTAACTTCAGTTAAGAGAACCATGTAGAAAATGTTACCGATGATTGAGACCTGATAGAAAAATAAAAGTTGGAAAAGTAGTTAATATTATTTCAATTTGGCTTTAAATTATAAACTGAATCACATTTTAGAGTCCAAAACGTAAGGATACTGAATTTTCACAAATTATTGGGCTAGCATAATTCATAATCTTTAATAGTAACCCAATAAAAATCATGTACCAACAAAACAACGATGAACTTCTAACGGTAAGCTATGGAAACTCTGTAGTACCATTGAGCGTAGCCCTGATGAAATTTAAAAAAAATCCGTTCTTAGCGAATGCCAACGCCTAAGGTTCCTAGTCTAATAATTTAGGCAGTACGATGGTAAGTCAGTGGTATCTGACAAATATATAATAGAAGGAGTTATGACTTATCAGCTCAGGTATTAGTTTAGTTTATCTCACATGTTTCGTTGTTAATTCATTCAGAACTCCGCTCCTGAACTATAAAGTACCGGAGAAACCCCAGTGGTCGGACCAGAGTGATGTTCATTGGTTCATTACCTTCGTCTAATCAACGGCTCGTCTCGGCGGTAGGTTCTGTTTTGGTCCCTGATCCACTCGTTCAGTGAGATGAAGAGCCTTGCTAAATAGAGTAAGTTACGAGGTGGGAACGCGGTTTGGCTTCGACATCGAAGCGTGTCCGGATTTATTGTGTTGAATAAGTGGAGCGGTAAATGTTACGTTTTCCGAGTAGTAGGCAGGAGAATCCAGTTGAAATATCGCTCAAATATTGATTTTAGGAGTACTATAATGTAGTGAGGTGTATTAAAAGTTGCATTAAGTTGAAATAAGCTGTTTTTTCTTGAGCTGTGATGTTTTAGTAAAATATAAGTAAATACTAGCTAGTCTAGTGCCCAAAGGCGTAGATCCATCATTACTTCACTAGTTCGAGGAAGTTATAATGTAAGGTTTAAAATCTGGAATATTGATCCCAACTTCAGGCGAGGAGACTGCGGAGAATATGTTAACATCTATCGAGGCCTTATAGGAAAGTAGTGGACCTTAGATGCCCACCAGCTTGTTGGATAAACCAATAATTATAGATATAAAATAAGTGCATCAGCTATTCAGCCCTTAAAATTTGTTCCCTTAAAATTACATTTCTTCTCGGATTTTCTCACCGGGACCTTTCATTCAAGAATAGGGTTGATGCGTGTCAGACTTATGGTTTTCTCAAAATGCAGAAGTAGGTTGGGCTTTACATACATAAAAAAGTTGTTTAAAACAATCAAACCTAAGTAGTGTTAAAAACTTATTTTTTTAGTATTAAATGTTCCGTTTTATTTTATGAAAATTCTTATTGAGTATGATATTTTTAAATTTGTCATGAACTAATTTTGAATAGTATTCTACATTCTAAAACGAAAGGATAATGGTTTTCACAAATTATTTGAGGCAGATATGAGTAGTAGCAACTAAAAAACAACTATGACCTTTAAACAATTAAAGCTGGAAACATTCAGAATTAAGCAACGTTATCGAATCGACAACACAAATATTTCAGAGCATAAAATAATCTCACTAGCTCTCGATTAATTCGAACCAGATAGTCTTTATCATTCAATTACTACAACCACCCATTCTACCCTCCACCATCTTCCAGCTTTACCAGAAACCGACACACGCAAACAGTGAAAGCAGGTTGGAGCGGGCGCTCCACCAACGCGCTGATTATACACACGCAGACAAACGCGCGCAACATTGCGCTCGCGCAGTGGCTGTCATTACGCGGCTATAAAGGCATTGCGCGCACCGGCCTGACCAATTGATAACGCAGTAGTTAAGTGTAACAATATTGTGACGGTGCCACACAAGGCGAGGTAACGTGGGCAGGAACGACCCGATGCCTGTTTACTATGCTGTGCGCATACTGCAAGCTTTCCTATCGTGAGTGATATTCGTCCGGAGTGCCCCAGGGGATTGGATATGAGCGGTTGTTTCGTTGGTTGTGATCGGTTGGTGATTTGGTTGGTGTTTTGGATTTTTTTGGATCTATGGAATGTAGACTTATCGGTTTGTAACGTTCAAGAGGATCTTTATATTAATAGGCAAGCATTTTTCCCATAAGACTTTTGTGCTGCCTTTTTCTCTGCCTCTTTGTAACGTAGCGAAAATCTAGGCATACCGATAGAATTGTATTTTACTGTAGATTTGCACAATCCCATTGCAATTTATATTAGTCATTTAGAGATGGAGAAAACTGAGTTTAAATCTAAAAAAATTAACATTGGCTTTATGAGTTGCTATTTTGGTGATAAAATAACAACAAAATGTAAAAAATGTAAAAAATGTAAAAAATGTAAAAAATGTAAAAAATGTAAAAAATGTAAAAAATGTAAAAAAAGTCTTAAAAACAAACGTGGAATCTTATTAAAGTACTAATTCAGAATGTAAACCATGCCATAAATATACACCAGAGATGTGATAAAAGAGGAGTCTAAGACTGACTCTTTCTTTTTTGCTTTCGGTTCCCGTTTGGTTATATTGTGTGTTTACATGGAAAATGTGTCCCATAAGAAACGTATTTATGAACTACGTATTGGTGTGAGCAAAGTCATTTTCAAAATTAGCCATCTCTATTTCTCGATTTGAAAATTGGTCGAATTTTCGACCACTAGCGATCTCTAGTACTAATTAATAAGACAAAGTCATTTTGGTAATGGTTAACGTTATGGGAACCTGTCGTAAGATACAATGTTTATTTTCTGATCATGTAAGGACAAGAGCATGCGACAAAACAGTTTTTTACAGTTCTCTGTTTTGTTAAGTTTTTCGTCCAAATTATCCTTACTGTATGTTACTATTCATTTTATGTTGTAGGTCCTCTTCCACCTGCGAAGACGGGATCATATTACAGATCCCGAAAAGTCGTGAAATTATTTTCACTGATTCTAGCTTCCAATTTACATCCAGTTACGACCTTTGTGGTAAGATGACGCTCAAGTCAAGTAACACTATGAATCGCTACTAACGGCTGCCATAAGTTTTTTAAACCTTTCTTCCTCCTAATAAAATGTTCGTTACAGTATCATTAAGCATGGTGTACATATTATTCTGTATGAATATTTAAAGCACAGAAAAAACCAGTAACCCCATTCCATTTTGCTCGTTATATGTATGAATAATTTTCAACCTAAACTATTCAAATGAGCTATTTATGAGATGATTTGATTTTTTCACCAAGGATCATCACTTGAAGTAGAAGGTTTAAAAATATATCTTATTATGGTTTTTGTTAAGACACAGCAGTATTATTATGTCTTGAAATGTCTTGTTTTCAGGTTGAAGTAGGGCTTTGGAGCACTCAGACATTCAATGAGGGTATTCAATCCATCCAACTTGGCTAATCGATGACATTTTACTCATAAGTATTATAATAAACAGCTTTGCTAGATTAATGTGCTTATAATTAAAGATTAACTTTACAACCGTAATAAGTAAGTTGAATGAGATGTAATAACATAGTTTGAATGGCAAAAATTAATGAGCTATTAACTCACGATAGAGCATTTAAAGAATCCTTTTTAAAAATACTTTAAAACTCAGAAAGTGTAAAATAGTAGGTATGTGAAAAAGAAGACGCTGATAAACCGTTAAGTAATAATGAAAATAAAACATACTATCTTATATAATATTCAACAAAAATGTCTGATGCAATTAATTCCCAGCGGCAAGAAACAAAGCGAGTTCCACATACCGAAGGTATTTCAGAGACCCTTAAGACGATTCTATCAAATGCAGTTACTATGGGTCCACATCGTTGCCGATATCGCTATCTTAATGATCGCATCTAAATGAATGGAATAAATAATATCGAGTGAGTAAGGACCACACAGGGGGCCGGCCCGCGGCAGCTGGGAATTGGGACGTTTACAACTACAGCTCAACTAATTACGAGGTAGCGTTGTTAAAAATATTTTTTATCAGTACAATTATTATCAGCTAAGATGGGAAAATGATTAAATGTGTTTAAACAATCAGATATTGTAGACCTTAATGCCTGGTGGATTCAGCAGAATGTCAATCTTAAATAGTTATTTTCTTTGAATTTTGGATATAAGAAAAAAATATGTGGAATATGTGGAGTCGAGAAGAGTTGATAGTCAGTTATTATGGTTAGTTTCACGCAAATAATGTGTCTGGCTTACTTTACCATTGTTTAAGTGAAGTTATTTTAGAATGTTTTGTACGCGTCCTTTTTTTTAATTGATTGCATCTGTAAATGCATCATGCCTATAAAAACCCTGAAGGTTTTCCTAAAACTTATTTATTAAAAAGTCGCACCCATAAATTAATTACATCTCGAAAGAAACAATACACATCATATTTAATATTTTTGCAAACCTCACGTAAAACTAAAAAATTACCCCTTTTTCATTAATAAGCACTAAAACATGCGAGGCGCACACGTACGGCACGATATCGCACAAAAACCGAATAGACGAAAGAAGTGTGCTGAAGCTGCGGCGGGCAGCATTACCACTTCGCCTGGTACATAATACATTACGGTTTTAATTAGCGATCACGATCAATCCTTCAGCCCGGCCGTCCAGGTCTCCATTGCGACCTCCCTCACGTCGCCATTAGGACGTATCGGGCCGGGTTGCTAATCTATGTCTCTTGTACTGCGGTCACGTCACGTCGACGCGTCGTCTCGACGATTCAGATTTATTCATACGTCGCCTTTTTACCCGAGTGGGAAGGAAGGCTCGCCCTCCATTTATGTCCATTTGATGTTGTTCTCTTCCATTATTTGTCCTGTGGGAGGCTGTAGTGATGCAGTGGATATCCATTGTTCTCGGTGAGACAGCAGACTTATATCCAGACTTGTATCCATCCCTGCTGGATTGTATGGACCGGGGCAAACAATTTGGCCCAGTCAGACTAATTAAATGTTATTTGACCACGTTATTTGACTCGGGGTTTACTCGCCAATTAATAGCTGTTGGTAGTTTTGTTAAATATATGGCACTCCTCTCCTTAAGACTTTATTTTTAAGTAATCATACAGTCTGCATTAGTAACCTAGCACAAATCGATTTAGAAAAGTAAAAAACACGGGCTGAATATATAAAACCTGGTTATAAAATAACCAGGTATATAATCTGGTTTTATATAAAACTCAATCATAAACGTAAAGCAGTGATAAAGGCGGTTTGTCACGTACATGGTGGCTATTTAATAGATTTTTTTGGTTTTTGTTATTATTTATTATATGGCTTCAAAATCCAAGTACAGTTAAACCTTTCCGAATTGTTTTGTTGTATGAAGGGGCAAAATATCTTACTGATCCATTAATTACTATATTTATTCCTCTTTTAATCTCGCCCCTAACATTATGACAAAAATCTACTTCACATAAGTTTTGTATGTGCTATTTTTATCTTGAAGCATTTTGGTTTATTAAATTTAAAGAAAAAACAGCGGTATACGTATTATAAAAATTATAAGTTTTTATACAGTTTTGTTTTTATTTTAGAAAGTATTCTTTAAATTTTCTTTCTTTGGTTTCCTGACCTCTGATTATTTTATGTTCGAACCAAGTTATTTAAATTTTCTCCTCTTTAAATTTCAATTATTTAAGTTTCAGTCTCGCAGGTCCTATTAATTCAAGTGTCCACCACATAAACCAGCGGAAAAGTAAAATAACAGTTTAACTCTTGCCATCGGATGTGAGTCGTTCTAATCACTCACTCACGTGTTCGAAGCATCAAAACAATAATGACGCAAGTGAAGGGATCGTTTATAAGTAAAAGGCCTGGGCTGACCGACCGCTAATTTATGCAAAGTAGTTGAAATCTTTGTGTTTCACACCTAAATTACAGTTATGTAAAATCGTTTCGCCGGTGATGGGAGAAAATTACACATCCGCTGGTAGCGAGCAGCATCCGCCCACTCCGGGAGCCGAGCACGCATCTCCCGCCATCTCCCGGCATCTCCCGGCATTCCGCTCCCCTCCTCGGGCTCTCACTGTTACAAGTACGCAAAACTCTTTTTCCTCCACCTACGATCTAAAGTCGTCTTTTGGTCCCTGGAATAGAATATTGAGGTAATAGAAGTATATATTCTATATATTGGTATATAGAAGGTATTAGAAGTATTAATAACAGAAGGTAATAGATAATAGAAAGTAATAGAAGGTAATAGAGGTGTTGAGGTAATAGAATATAGGTACTAGTTTATACTCCGTGGGATTTACTTACTTTTTTCTCCCACGGGACTAAAAGTAATCTACTCTTTCTCCCATGGAACTAAAATTAATCTCATGAGAAATACATGGGGAGAAATCCGGCAACGCTCTGATGGACAGTGAGAAAATGAGGTAACACTGTCAATTTTCATTTGCTTATTCAAAATTTAATTCATGAACTTCAGTGTTTCAACTTAAGAAAACAAATCCATATGCAATTAATAGCCTGGTAATTTTTTGTATGAATTAAGTTGGCAACACTGAGTATAAAAACACCTGATTTAGAGATTTTGCTGCCAATATGCTGAACGTTTTATAAACATGATTGTTTATAACCTACAAATTGTGGGAGGTGTTTATTTTAATTGATGGACTATATAAAAATTGTGTCAAAGGTGAATAAATATATTTCCTAAATTACCTAATGTTATTTATTTATATTATATGATTATAATCCAGTTTAATGAAGCAAAGAATCATTTTAAGGTAAAGTTGTATTGTCATAGTTATTCTTCACGGTGTAGGTGAAGGAAAAAAATTGTGTGTATCATGGGACTAGTAACTATTTCGCACATGCACAAATAACTATTTCGTTAAAAAACTTTTGTTTTCGACAGTGTTAACAGCTGCAATTAATAAGTCGTAATCAAATGTTACGGAGGTGGTAGCTCTACCGCTACCTTTACCTAAGGTTCGATCTCAGCGGCGGGCGACTCCTGGTCTATCATGAGCGGACCTCTGGCTTGCCTATGTGGCTATTGCCGCTACGGTTCCTCGCTGTCTTTGGATCGCCGCATAGGCTTGTTGGCCAATGGCGACGGGCAGTTAAAAAAATTCGTTCCTCTTTCTCCTGAAAATGATAAAACTCTATTTGAAAAAAATCGTTATAGTAATTTTTTTAAATAAACAAGCTTTTGCCCTACCCATGGCTCACGAGGACACGAGTACAGTTCGCGCATTATATCTCCGGCTGTGGCCATTATACTGCTAACCGTACCATATGATATTTTCAACTAATGATATTGGGAAACACCACGTTTGACAATCAGCGGGGCTGTTAAACAATTTTTTCAGAAAAGTACCCCCTCTCCCCCCGCCCCTTGCAACCAGCTGACTCTGTCATAGCGCGAGATATAATGCATGAACTGTAAGTGATTATATTATATTAGACAAGATGAAAAATAGGCAACCATAAAAAATATATTGGTTTTGAAAAACAAAAATACGTTTAGTTGTGAACAAAAATTAAAACTATCTTTTTAACCACGACTGCAAAATCCAAATACAGTTAAACCTTTCCGAATTGATTTCTTGTACGAAGGGCAAAATACCTTACTGGTCTATTAACTTATTACTGTATTTATTCCTCTTTTAATCTTGCCCCTTATAATATTATGACGTAATCACCTGTTTTACAGACGTCATTTGGTGGCCATAACCACCTCTTTACTGCCCTAGGGCCGAAGGTGAGCTGATCGTTATTTGTTTGAAAACAACCTGAGAACATCACATAATTATACGGCAGTCAATCGATTCCAGAGACAGGATAGGTGCGATCATATGATTCTCATTGCTGTGTTTGTTTATCCCATGACAAAGATGTTGTATATCGTCGCTCATACCCTCAAAGTTTGTTTTCAAGTGTGTAAATAAATTATCAGATTTTAAATGTTATATAGGGTATATTTCATTGTGTAGTGTGGTGGAAAATATAGTTCACACCTCGGCTGAAAGGGTTTTGCAACTCTCGTACGTTTCTGAATTCGAGACGAAGTCAGAATTTGAAACACGTTCTCGAGCCTGCTAAACCTTATTTTCGACCCTTGTAGCGAAATATCATAGCCATCTCGGAAATACATGTTCAACACATGAACATGTTCAACACATTAAACATGTTCAAGTTAATTTTTAATGCTAACAGAAATGCTGATGGATAAACGCCACGTGGTGTCTGACAGCGAAGCTGCAGTAATGATGCCCTCGCAAGGGAGGACGCCCTCGATCATTACTAATTACCGAGTAATGATGCACTCATTGTGCAGTAATGATAATATATGGTGCTTAATGAGGATCGGCTGTCTACACTTTGTATCACGCGTCGCTGACGGTTTTTTACTATACTGTACTGACTATTGCAGGCTTTTATTTTTTGTTGCATGAAATAATTAAATTTTAACTCAGCCTAGTTTAAGGCAATTTTGGAGTCTCTTTAATTTCATTTGTAGGATTTCTAATATTGTTGGGCGAGAAAAACGTTAGTCAGATGGGGTTGATCATAAAATTAATTCTCTACATGATCCTCTTTGATTCATTTTAAGTATAGCCCTAATAGTTTTTATACTAAATAATATTCTGTTAAAATTGTGTTGTAATGTCAATCCATATGATAATAATGCCATACCTATCAGAAAATGTGGGAGAATTCGTACATAATAAAGAAGTATAATATACTCTAGTCAACTTAGTGTGATAATTGCCATTACAAAGACCAATTATGGTGGTCAAGTAAATTTTAAATTAATGAAGGAATTATTTCGGGGGATTAAGAAAATATTGGTTTGTCTCTAGCCTACCTTTATTGGCGTTATAAAAAATGTAACAACAAACGATGGATTCTAATAAAATGATTTGCTGAAAATGTTAGTATATCCTCAAGTTTGCTATTAGAATAGAACACAAAAGCACATGGGAAAACTAGAAAACTACACTTAGTAAAACTTTAATTATTTAATATTTAGTCAAATTTATATATATTAATAATCTAACCGGCTATATAACAATTATGGACGATTAATTAATAAAACACCAACCTGGGGGCACAAGGTTCAATCTCCTTTGTCTGTTCTGTTCTACAAAGTAAATGCCTCGTATCAAGTAATAAAGGGTATTGTTTGACGACAGAATAGTTGCATTAATTGGTTTTATGCGGAACAATGTCGTATAATGCGATTTTGACGGATTATTTATCTAAGATTAATGATCGTTGTAACGGAGATGATTTAACTTCTTTAACCAAACATTACCACCCATAACATCTTTCATTAGTCTATTTATTGCCCTAACCAAACACTTTTGTTAAACTTTGATGTTACGGTTCCTGTTATAATTCTTTGTTAGTTTCTCCACCTTGTTCAATTCTAAGGATACCCCAGGTCTACTTTTTGGAGACCTGAAATTCCTAAGAATTAGGATAGGATTCATAAATTATACTGAAAACCCTTCATACCACCATCTTCTCCCTAAGCGGAGTGGGGATGCTCTCGTATATCATCACGCTTTGTGTGTTACATATAGAGCTGAGATAACCTGAGCAACAATATAGTTTGTTTACAGCAAACTGATAGTCGGACCAACCAGCTCATGGTAAGTATCCCAGCACTTGTACAAACTTGCATTTGTTACAAACGGTTGTGCGGGTATGAAGGAAAAAACCAACCAAAGGCTGGGGTGAACACAGGTAAAGTGCTCATTTCGTAAATCGACGGTCGGCAGATCTAACCTAGGCAAGATTCTGAGAATGTTTTGCGCGGAGTTTCGAGTCTGGACTCTGCTGCCATTGATTATTGGTTCTCATACTAATATAATAAAAGGGAAAGTAGTTGTTAGTGCATGTCTCTGTTTCATCACGTGAAAACTAATTGAGCTGAAATTTTGCAGGAATAAGTCAATATACCAGAGATGTACAAGGGCACATTTTGTCAACCTCACTGGGCCCCACTGGTTTCCAAAGTTGAAATTTTATTCTCAAGCAAAGATGCTGTTTACATAAAATCTGAGGAATTTTTACTCGAACAGGCGATCTTAGGTAAATACAGTGGTCAAAGGCATGACTACGTCTGCTGAAAACACCACTCAAGCAGCTAATTAATAAACCTGACAAAATGAGTTGGTATTTTCAGCAATAAGGGTTTAATGCCATCCATCCCACCCTCATCCCTCACTTTAAATCCTTAGTTTAAAATACATGGTCAATGCTGCTATTCCCGGTATTATCCAGGTGATAATTTCAGTGGTGTTAATCTGGCGTCCGCAGACAATAGGTTGCTTAACTGACAACCGCTTGGTCAAGGTAGAGCCTAAAGACAATTAGCTACACTAAATTGAACTTGTAATAATTATACTAACAGATCCAAGTAAAGCCTAAACTCGTCTACATCACTTCAAATAGATTTCATCTCTGCCCTCGCCACCTGGAGCCTAGAGCTCCTCACCTCTCCACTGGGCATGATCTGTTTGAGTAGGAGGGTCGATCGCAGGTCGTGACCGGCTTACTGAATGGACCGCGTGAATGGACGGTCACCTGTTATTACTAGAGATTAGCGGTAGCCCGGCCAGTCACGATCCTTCCCGCCAAAACCGCGTCGTACATCACTCCCCCCACTCTCATTACCCGTTGGGACCGCTTATTAATTAAATGTTCGGTGGCATTCGGCGATCACGTCCATCTTTAATTACTAGCCCGGACATCGGTAGCGGCGGCGCTAAGTGCCGTTAATGTGGTGTAAAATCGGCCCCCTTCCGGAGGTGGTTATCGTTAGCGTCCGCGGCACCGTCCATTAATGTTTTATGGGATTTCACTCGGGAAGCTCTTTTTTGGAGGCTTTAAGTTTATCATCGTAATTAATTATTTAGTCGACTAATTGTTTTGGATATTATTTTGGAATTCTGCGCCATCATCTTTAGTAAATTTCCGTAGAGGCAATGGTTCGCTCGATATAGGTAATCGTAATTTTATAGTCATAATGTGACAGGCTATGAAATAGTAAAACCTATTTCAGTAAAGTATAAAAGTTTTACAGACCCCACCGTTAATCTAATGCGTAAGATTTGGTCTATAAAATAGCATAAATGATTCTGCGCGATGATTAACAAGATTTTTCGAAATCACCAATATACATGGAGATTTGTATATGGTTAACAAAAATTTACCACATTAGAAATACTTGAAAAGATATTAAGAAAATATTAAATATCAATCTAACACAAATTGATTACGGAGTAATTCAATCGAATCATAATCACTGAAAACGAATTATTGAGTTTACATACATTATTTATACACCTGCAACAAATCCCAAAGAAATCATTCCATCAAACCTATCACTGAAGGTTCGTGTAGCAATATGTAGTTCGGTAGCTCCTTGTCACCACTGTCCATAAACCTCCTACAACACACGACATCGACAGTGGCTGTGATAGTTAGACCCCGGGAGTCCGTAACAAGGAGTCTAGCCACCACCAAAGCCTAGCCTACCACCTAGCCTCGAAACAAAGTGTCCTAGGCTACCACCTAGTCCTAGCCTCGTAAAGGAGCCTAACCAGCCACCAACCTCGTGTGGGGTGGGCCATTACATGGACGCGGCCTGACTGGCAACGACCGCTAACGAACATCATTACTTCGACTACGGTTTTCCTATTACCCACAAATATGTTTATCTTGTAATTAAAGAGGCCGTAATAAGACTTATCTATTGATTGGGCCCACTATCGGCAGGCGTGGTGGCCTGCGGCCTATCGCCCGATCGGCCTCGGCCAAACACTGCTAATTCAATTCGTGCCGTTTCAGAGTCCGAACGAGACTACCAAAATCTTTCACGCAATGTCGTTATGCAAATTCTTTCATCGGCACGATTTCGATTTTCATTCACGCGACGTGTTGCCTCACTCCCGGCCGAATTGGGACGTAAGGTGTCGAAAGCGTCAGGTGTTGGTGGTATTGTTTTATAGGTAACGATTTTGTACGATGTTGGCACACTTAATTGTCAATGGGAAGCGATGGTGTATATATGGTTGGTAAATGGAAATGTTAAATATATATACTGTTTTATGCAGTGAATTATTTATTTAATATCCCTTGAAAATATTAAATTTTGCCTAGAACATTGCTTATTTATATTAAAAACAAAAATGTATAATTTGTCTAGTAGAAATTCATTAAAAGTGCAGTAAATTTTTCTTGTAGCACTTTTTTTAATTTCTTCAAATTTTGCATAATTTTGAGGCATTTAGTGTTCGAAAGATACTTCAGGATTTTCAATTTTTATAAGTTTTTTTTGTCTATTAAGTGTTGTATTCCTGGAGTTTCTTAATTTATAATTGAGTTTTTTTTTCAAATGTGTTTTGTCTTGGATTTGTGGTTCATTTTTGAAATAATTAAGTGATTAAAGATGTAAATTGAGAGATATATTAAGATTTTTTTTTGGCGGGAAAAGATGTGAGGAATGTAAGGAATTTGATATGAAAATTTATGATGTGGAAATAATCAGGTATTAAATGGGCTTGAATAAAACAGTTGCGTAAAACAGGGATGTTCGCCATCAGGTACATTGTTTTCATTAAAATATAAAGAACATAATAAAGAAGAGGACTAAGGAAGGATTAGGAACTGCCGGAGCAGTGTTCAGCAAATGGAATATTTGGAGTATGCATGGGATACAAGTAAGGGGCTACAAAAAATATATATATTTAAAAAGGAGGCCTTGAAACATGTCTACAGCTTGAATGAAAAAAGACAAAAGTGCAGAAGCTCGGGAAAAAATATGCTTAAAAATAAGGAAGTCAAAGAAGTATAACACTTTTCTTATTTAGGTTCTATTAGAGTTGAAATGGAGGAATAGAAAGCCATGTGAAGAGAAGAATAAGTAGAGCCTCAGGTGCATTCAGTTTTCTTAAAAAATATGGTGAAGAAACTGTTATAAAAAAACAAGTTCAAACAAATATTTAATTGAAATGTAGAGAGTGTGTTGCTGAATTGGTCCGAAACCTGGAAAATTAACAAGGTTTTAATAAATATGCGACAAACATGTGTAAGAAAACACCAAGAAGAATTTTAAGAATATAATAACCTAAACAATAACCAATGAAGAATTGTGGCGTCACACAAGCTAATCAAGAGACATTTGAGGTCAAAATCAACCTCAACTGCATGTTGAATGTTGAACTGTAGTTGTATGTTGAAGGACATGGATAGGTAGCGCACACCTTGCGGAAGGGAAATAAGGATGTGGCTAAAAACCGGAATGGAACTTATCTGGAAGCAGTAGGAAGACTGAGCCTGAACACACAAGGGGAAAGAAGTTGGTGGGATAACTAAAGGAAAAAGGGACCTAGAATGAATCTAAGGGAGAAAATTCTTAGTTTAAATGAATACAAGTATGACATATGAAATTTATCAAAAGCTAGGTTAGAGAGATAAACTCTTCTAGTTTGAAAAACTCAAGCGCATGTGTCTAAACTAATGAGGAAACGTCCCACGCCATTCGTTGATATTTGTGAGACATATACTTAAAAGATTTCACTTGTTCCTTTGGAATGCAGTGAGAAATTTGTAGTGGGACAAGGAAGGAGTAGGCTGATGTGGTGATTTAATTGTAAATCTGCATTAATGGGCGAGTTGGCGGCCCTGTTCTTGTTAACATGTTCTACATGCGCTTGTCTCCCTATGATTTGTGTTTCACGAAAAAAATGTCGACCATTACGTCCGATGGTTAGGAGTTTATATTGAAAAGTCACCTCCAAAACGATGTGGTCAGTATCCAACTTTCATTTCATAAATCATGAGCGCCTTTTCTTTGTGAATTTTTATCTGATTATAAGCAAATAAATGATCTTTAACATGCAACTCGTGATTCAGCAAAAGTTATTAAAGTTTCTTGATAATTTTAATGACAAAATAGTTTTCCAGTAATTTAATGGATGTTAGGTGCGGGACATTCTTATAAATTCCATTTATAAAATCAGTATTCCAATCTTTAGCTTCGATGGATGGCTTTTGATAATAAGTTAGTTTTCAATAGATTGCTGAAGCCTTGACACCTTATATTATAAAATTAAAACTCACCAAATTTGGTAGTATAGCCTGTACAGGACTGAAGATGATTCGTCATAGAATCGAAACCGGTCTCTTGTAATAAAAAGATATTTGACATCTACAGGCTATACTACCAAATTTGGTGAGTTTTAATTTTATAAGTTAGTTTTGATGTAAATAACGCCTGAAAACCCTGTTGAGAAGAAATGTAGCCCAATTAATTGTTATATAAGTTGAAGAGCTATCTACTATCTAAACACAAAAAACAATACAAAATACAAGTAGTTGACTATAAATAGACAAAATTGTTATGGTGGTATTGTTTGTTTCGATGTTTAAAATTATAGTTGGGTCTAAATAAAAAAAGTAAAATTTAAATATGCTACAAATACGAACATAATTAATCATAGTTAAGGTTTTTTATACAATGTATAACCGAATAAAAATGAAGTAGGAATAACACAGCCATTAAAATAGTCTATTGTAGCTGTTGACATCGTCTAAAAAGTTACTGAACACAAGAAAACTGTACTAATGGGCTGCACTACATTTTGGCGAATTAGGGAGGAAGTTCTTACCGGAGTCTCATGGGAAGACTCAAGGCCCAGGCCATGATAACTTTTCGTTTTGCGGCTCTCGGAAGCAAAAAACACCATTCGTCGATTTTTTAGATAAATATTCATTGATTAGTTTTATATATATAAATCGATTAGATATATATACATTCATTGATAACATCCTGCTGTTCTTTTCCTCAACCATCCCAAATCAGAACGACGCAGTCCCGCCGGTTATTTACGGCTGTAGCGAGGTGAGAGATCGAGTCTGCCGACAATGTTGCGGCTTTAAAGCGCGATTGCCGTTTACAACTGCTAAAAGCGGGAAAGGCGGCTTCGCACGCCACGCGGTTCCCATTCATTGAGCACCAGTCGCCGCCGCAGAGTACGTCTGATATCTAATTATCGACCAGGAGCTCAAGAATGCGACGGTGAAGCTTTGTGATGGAGAGGTCAGTTTAAAAGAATCCCTCTTGACAAAATGTAATGCCTAGAGCACTGAACATTTCTACTAAGGATTGATAATACTAAGTGAGTATCTGTCTATATAATTAATATGGAAGCATGATTTTTGTGATCCTTTTTCACAGCCAGTCGTCAACGTAGGAAAATCCTTAGCACCCGTTGGAAAAGTATCTTCCTGTAGATGTTCACAATCCCAATATAATCTACTACACTTTTTGAGAACGCAGAAAAGTGAATTTGAATTTATAAAAAAATCTCGTTTGAACTCACTGGGATTATGAAATTCCATGTTGTCTTCGGAATAACAAAAAAATGTAAACTAATGCAAACACGAGTTTTATTCAAACAAATGAGTGAAAACTAAACCGAAATATTTTCTGGTGGAATTCTAACCAGAAAGCGATCTCTAGTAAGACTAAATGTGTATGTGGCATTGAAAACTTTTTAAAATCTCCCTTAATATACCTAACTCTTATAAACCTGTTATAATTCCTAAAGACATAAAATCCAGAATTTCTTCCATGAAATCTTCCACCCAAAGGAACGATTTTTCCCTATGACGCGGCATAGTTACAGCTGACGTAGTTATATCTAGGCTATCCGGCGGCGATGGCAGTAGATCACCAGGTTAGGGTCCCTAAAGGGAGGAGTATCACCACGAAGGAAGCCTTCACCACCTCACGGCCGCAGGATCTGGATATCCTGACTGGTTTCCTTATTGCACCCCGCTTGTGACTCCGACTTCCTTTCACTGACTTGTAATCTAGCGCTTATGTTGAATCAATGCGCGGCCGCGCTCCATTTTTTCAATTGAGAACTTCCGCCGTTCGCCATTAGACCGCTGACACTGGCTCGTTACGGCCGTGATTGTGGCGGATTAAGTCATTCCCCTTGTCCTTGCTGCACGCTCCAGTAGATGGAGCCGTTTACTATGTGCGGGACTTCGTTCGCTCCTTATGTTAAGAAGAAGTTATTCATTTTACCGGAACGAACTATTTCATTAAAATTGTTAAGGCAAAAGATATTTTTTAGAAAGATGAAATTTAAATATTTCTTCACAACGTTTGCGGTTTGAAATGAGAAATTATCCTGGGTGGTGAGTTGTTTTGATTATCAATAATAATTGTTCTTTGTTTCAAATCCATTGATGGCGATGGTGATTTCATATTTTGATTAGGATTTTTGCGGACATTTGCCATCACTGATTAGAAAAAATAAGTTTCACGACGTTTTTGGATCTGGAATCTGATCCCGTCTTCAGGTGGAAAAAACCTAGAACATAACAAGACACATAGAACCTAGAAACCTAAGATAAAAAAACTAACACCTAAACCTAAACCCTAGAACAAATAACAATTGTGTTGTTGAAAATATTAATTTAGCATGCATAAGACTACAATACTTTTTAATAATTATTTTCAATAAAACAATCACTACGTTGAATACCTATCCGGCCTTTATGTTTAAATCAAAAAACGAATGCTTTGCAAAATATGACATACGTAGAAGCGAATGAGGTGTTCGTTCTTTTGAAATGCTGTAAAGTAAACTATTAGATGATTGGTTGAACATCTTCCACAATAGGTGTCAGTAAAACATATTTTTTATAAGTAACTTAAGCAAGAAAGTGAGTAATTGCATTTTAAATACAGTATAACCATTTTGGATACATATTTCACCTTTTTATGTGGTTTTAAGGAATTTTGGAATTCCTCGGCAATTTTGAAGCTGCTGATATAAGAAGATGACGTTTCCGTCATACAATAAACATGTCGGTCAGGACACTTTATATCTGACAATCTGACCCCTCTCTAACGAGACAGGTAGTTTTGGAACTTTTTATCTGACCAGTTGACACCCCACTAATGAGTATGGCAATTCGGAACCTTCGTGTTACCAAAAAACCCCGCGGTCTTCGTGGTTGGTAGTTCCCACCTTGG
Organism: Flexamia atlantica; assembly: GCA_035578135.1. Lineage (NCBI taxonomy): Eukaryota > Metazoa > Arthropoda > Insecta > Hemiptera > Cicadellidae > Flexamia > Flexamia atlantica. The sequence goes on along the minus strand of JAQJVK010000113.1, from coordinate 302,274 downwards.
GCAGTTCTCCGGTCAAAATCGGGGATTATCAAGGCGGGCACAACGCCTAAAAAGGCGGCCGGTTTGAAGTTTCGCGTGCTGGACTCGCACCCCGCAGCGCTGCCCCCCTCGCCCGGCTCCTCCAGCTCTACAATCGAGGTGAAAGTGGAATCAGCAAATTATGTCTTCTGGTTAACACTCAATCATTCTGATGAGTTTGCGCAACAAGTTGTTTACTGTTTGGTCTGTAAAACCAGTGACAATGTGGAGAACCGTCTCAATGTCTGAATAAACCGTCTCAATGCCTGAATAATCTCAAACTAACCGTGTAAACCGTTGCTTAGTGGACCACTTACTAGCACTGCACGGCTGAGTAAAATAGTTCATACAATTTTCACGGGAAGCTAAAATGATTTAAAAATACAGTTAATGTTAGTTATGTAGACTTACATTCAAATGATCTTTATATTCTAAAGACTGGGACAGTGGCGTTTTCTGTAATCCAGCTACTTGGAAGACACGAATTGTGGATAGTGATAAGTGATGGCTTGTGGATGCAGTGTTCCCTAGAGAAGATTACCGTCCACACTGCTAAATCCTACATTCATCCTCATAATTAGACCAGTTCGTTAGTGAAGTTGCCGAAATTGTGGTCCGGATCCCACATTAAACTGTACGTCTTCTATTGTCAATGGCTGATGGTCTAGTAATTGACAGTCCTGTCGAAGGAACGAACACGTCGGCCTGACTAGAATCAAGATCGCGCCACAATCATCTTACACTCATCTCTCATTCATAGTTGGCTTAAAATACCTACCCGGGTAGGTCGCCATTTCAAGCATTGTGTAATATGATTCATGTAAACATTGTAATGTATAATGTACATTGGCCTACTCGTAGTAAAACATTGACGTGTATAAAAAGATATACTCATTTATTTATGATTGTAATGAGTTGAATATTTATGTTTACGTTTTTCTATGTTGTGTACACAAAGTTACATATTGTGAGCGGCGTTCCCTTTGGTAAGGGGAGTGATCATCTCTCACCTAGCAAAAGCCTCACCATCTCGCCATCCCAAGTTCCCACAAGCTACCACATAACTCCGGCCGATTATCTTAATACGTTTCTAATGTTTAGGAGCCGAAGGAGGTGGACAGCTCGCGAACCCATCTATCAGCCGAATTTACATGACTGATGCCTAAATACAATGTGCCTTAAATCTCGAGTAACTGTCGGCCGATCTTCCTACACTGGGCGGGGTGTAATAACTCCGGCTCGCCGCAATAAACAACTCTCGTGTATGCAAACTTCCCGCGCCCGCGCCGGTAATGACGCGCCATCAGCGTCCGTCAGCGGCTCCGTCATCACGTGCTGATCGATTCCGGGCCCGGAGCGTGCGGTACCTCGGTACCTCCGACTGCTGCCGCTGCAGCGCGGCCGGTCAAATAAAAAAAGGTGTCAGCAAACTGACACATACTTTCTCCCTTAAAACAATAAAATCTACGATAAAGCATAATAAATTTAGGCTCATCACCCCAAAAACATACCAAATTCTATCAATATCAGTTACCAACTAACGGAGACATCGGTTTTTGAACACTTGCCATAAGAACGATTAGACAACGAACTGCGTTTGCAGCAAACCAAAACATCGATTATTTCCGCAAAAGGCTAACATAGACTAATAATTCAAAATATCGGATTATTGATTTTTTCATGCCAAATTTAATAGCTGCAAGTATATTTACTTTAGAAGTTACAAATTTTGTGAAATTAAAAAAAATATTAATTTTTGAACATCTATACCGTGAACTTCTGAACCTGAATTTTTTCAAACATGCGGGTGGTGTCATTTTCTTTGTTATCTTAAACACTAAAAGCCATAAAATTTTAATAAAGTCATTAGAGTTGTTTTTTGAGAAATTTGAATTTTAGTCGTTTTTGATGGGTTTTATGGGGTAAATAAAAAATTGTGAGGATATTAAATCACAAATGTAGATCCTTCTCCAATCGTGAGAATGGTCTTAAGGACGTAGTATTTACCAGTGCGGACGTTAGCCCCCACCAGGAAATATTGCACCTACAAGCCATCATTTATAACTATTCACAATTCGTGACTGTCGAAAAACTGTATTACAGGAGAGGATATAACAGGAGAGGATATACAGGATATAACAGGAGAGGATATACAGGATATAACAGGAGAGGATATACAGGATATAACAGGAGAGGATATACCAGGGTCCAATCTAAAATCTACCTCTAACGGTACTTACTCACATCTGCAAACCACCCTCACCCCCACCATCAATAGCGATCTACCAGCATCCACCGGGTACTGTCAGCCATCACTGGCTGATGGACTCCCAGCCCTGGAGCCCTGCCATCACGCCGTGCGGCACCTCCTAACTGCCACCGGGTCGTTTACGTCGTCGCTCCCGCCGCCGCCGCACAGAGGGCAAAGTATCCAAAGTAGCGGACAAAATTAAAATTAATTAATAAGTAGTTTGAATACCCAGAAACACCAATATCTATGCTATTGAAGATGTATTCTTCGAAAGACAAATAATCAATTCTTTATGTTTTGTCGTACGATTAGCTATTAGATAAAGATATCAAAATATCTGTTTCGTGTCTCAGTTATGTACGAGACCTTATAGTTAACTTGCAACTTTATATACCAATGGATTCGGAAGTAACTGGTGAGTACTACCAACAAAATATGGAGTATAAGGTTGCAACTTTATATACCAATGGATTCGGAAGTAAATGGTGAGTACTACCAACAAAATATGGAGTATAAGATTGCAACTTTATATACCAATGGATTCGGAAGTAAATGGTGAGTACTACCAACAAAATATGGAGTATAAGGTTGCAACTTTATGTACCAATGGATTCGGAAGTAAATGGTGAGTACTACCAACAAAATATGGAGTATAAGGTTGCAACTTTATGTACCAATGGATTCGGAAGTAAATGGTGAGTACTACCAACAAAATATGGAGTATAAGGTTGCAACTTTATATACCAATGGATTCGGAAGTAAATGGTGAGTACTACCAACAAAATATGGAGTATACGGTTGCAACTTTATATACCAATGGATTCGGAAGTAAATGGTGAGTACTACCAACAAAATATGGAGTATAAGGTTGCAACTTTATATACCAATGGATTCGGAAGTAAATGGTGAGTACTACCAACAAAATATGGAGTATAAGGTTGCAACTTTATATACCAATGGATTCGGAAGTAAATGGTGAGTACTACCAACAAAATATGGAGTATAAGGTTGCAACTTTATATACCAATGGATTCGGAAGTAAATGGTGAGCACTACCAACAAAATATGGAGTATAAGGTTGCAACTTTATATACCAATGGATTCGGAAGTAACTGGTGAGTACTACCAACAAAATATGGAGTATAAGGTTGCAACTTTATATACCAATGGATTCGGAAGTAACTGGTGAGTACTACCAACAAAATATGGAGTGTAAGGTTGCAACTTTATATACCAATGGATTCGGAAGTAAATGGTGAGTACTACCAACAAAATATGGAGCATAAGGTTAGCAATAATATGTTTAGTACGTAAACATTCAATATTTCAAACAATCAATAAATGCATTTATTGGAAGTAATTAAGGATATTCAGCAGATATTACCCAAAAGCTTCCAAAACAAATTATGCGTTATTAGTTTCGTCATTTGATCATCCCCCCTTCATGCAGTTTCGTCATTTCGTCGTCTGCAAACCACCCGCACCCACACCATCAATAGCTATCTACCAGCGTCCACCGGGTATTCTCAGTCATCACTGGCTGATGGACTCCCAGCCCCGGAGCCCTGCCATCACGCCGTGCGGCACCTCCTAACTGCCACCGGGTCGTTTACGTCGTCGCTCCCGCCGCCGCCGCACAGAGGGCTAAGTATCCAAAGTAGCGGACAAAATTAAAATGAATTAATAAGTAGTTTGAATACCCAGAAACACCAATATCTATGCTATTGAAGATGTATTCTTCGAAAGACAAATAATCAATTCTTTATGTTTTGTCGTGCGATTAGCTATCAGATAAAGATATCAAAATATCTGTTTCGTGTCTCAGTTATGTACGAGACCTTATCGTTAACTTGCAACTTTATATACCAATGGATTCGGAAGTAACTGGTGAGTACTACCAACAAAATATGGAGTATAAGGTTGCAACTTTATATACCAATGGATTCGGAAGTAACTGGTGAGTACTACCAACAAAATATGGAGTATAAGGTTGCAACTTTATATACCAATGGATTCGGAAGTAAATGGTGAGTACTACCAACAAAATATGGAGTATAAGGTTGCAACTTTATACACCAATGGATTCGGAAGTAAATGGTGAGTACTACCAACAAAATATGGAGTATAAGGTTGCAACTTTATATACCAATGGATTCGGAAGTAAATGGTGAGTACTACCAACAAAATATGGAGTATAAGGTTGCAACTTTATATACCAATGGATTCGGAAGTAAATGGTGAGTACTACCAACAAAATATGGAGTATAAGGTTGCAACTTTATATACCAATGGATTCGGAAGTAAATGGTGAGTACTACCAACAAAATATGGAGTATAAGGTTGCAACTTTATACACCAATGGATTCGGAAGTAAATGGTGAGTACTACCAACAAAATATGGAGTATAAGGTTGCAACTTTATACACCAATGGATTCGGAAGTAAATGGTGAGTACTACCAACAAAATATGGAGTATAAGGTTGCAACTTTATATACCAATGGATTCGGAAGTAAATGGTGAGTACTACCAACAAAATATGGAGTGTAAGGTTGCAACTTTATATACAAATGGATTCGGAAGTAAATGGTGAGTACTACCAACAAAATATGGAGTATAAGGTTAGCAATATATGTTTAGTACGTAAAAATTCAATATTTCGAACAACTAACATATGCATTTATTGGAAGTAATTAAGGATATTCAGCAGATATTACCCAAAAGCTTCCAAAATAAATTATGCGTTATTAGTTTCGTCATTTGATCATCCCCCCCTTCATGCAGTTTCGTCATTTCGTCGTCTGCAAACCAACCGCACCCACACCATCAACAGCTATCTACCAGCATCCACCGGGTATTCTCAGCCATCACTGGCTGATGGACTCCCAGCCCCGGAGCCCAGCCATCACGCCGTGCGGCACCTCCTAACTGCCACCGGGTCGTTTACGTCGCCGCTCCCGCCGCCGCCGCCGCCGCATTACCTTCTTTATTGTTATTCCCTCCAACTGGCCGTCGACGTGTGCCTATGAATAGATTACAGTTTACGGTATACCTATTTCAAAGTGATTTCATGTTTTATAGCTGGTGAAAGGCGCCTAACGACAATATGAGAACGTTACTGAATTTATATTCTGATACTCGGGTAAAAAATCTATGTACAAATTGGTTTGCGTGTTTTACAGATTGTTCTGCCCTCTCTTGTCAAGATGATTTGGTATTTAAACTTTCCCTTATGTACACGGAAGTTTAAATGCTAAATTATTCTAGTTTAAATGTTAAAATAAACTACAGTAGTTTAAAAGGTGAATTTATCTATTTTAAATGTTTGAGAAATCTACTTTAAATGTTTAAATAATCTCGGTCAACAAGTGATCAATGGAAATTTGAAGTAGGATAATTTTATTGCTTTACATCTTGCTTGTTGTTCATAAAATTGTCCTTTTTATATATTATTATTTTTCATAAAGAAAGTACTATGCTGGTTATTGTCGTATTGAGTAAGATTAGAGGTTATTTTTATAACTGCCTGTTTGTAAATTAACTGTTGAATGTGATATAACAAAAAATTAATATTCGATTTATCATAAAATCTTATGAACAATAGATCACGTTTATTCAAAAAACAATTCAATTACACGGTTAGTTAAAATTGATAGCATAAAACAATTCAGTTTAATAGGCTGTCGAGAAAAACTTTATAGTTATAACAGAAGCAAGGCGGAAGGCTTTGTCTATTTTACTTTAACGACTTTTTCTCTATCTACCATTTAAACCCAATAAAACCATATAGATAGGCTTAGCAAATTTCTTATGACAAAAAGAATGTCTTCTTGATGATCAACTGGGAAGCGACTGAAAACTGCACCTAACTGGGATTCTGATAACAACTGTTAACTTAAGAACGAATTAAATTATTATATCTTATCCGACCATTTTCATTCAAAATCAATGCATTATGGTGCAAGAATTGTCTTTACTCTACATAAACCTATTGCATTATTAATTAATTTTAGACTATAACTGATTGATTTTAAGGGGCTAATAATCCTCGATCAAAACGCCATTTCAAAACTAATTACTTTTATTTGGAGACCCGTTAAGATAACTTCATCACAAGAACTTGAAACGATAAAAATCAGATTAGAATCTCGCCAGTGGAGCAGCTGTTTGATAGCTCTCAAGATCTTAGATTTCCTTGTTCGGCCGCTGAGTTTCATGGTCCACATAAATCAAATGTGACCTAAAACACTAAAAATATCACACTCATTTCAATATAAGTTAATTTGTATCCGGTGAATCATGGGAATCGTAAATCCAGATGAATGGTGATGGCTTAATTTCATAGCCATCCGACGAATCGTGAAACGCCGAGTAATATTTTGAATAACAGTTAGAATCGATGGTATCTTTATTCCCTATTTACACGGTTGTTTAGATTCAATTAGCGAATGCGGTTTCAGATGTATGGTTGGAATCTATAATTCGGATTTGTGACTTTATTATACGGCACGGACACACGGGAAGTAAGGGAGGAATTAATTAGATGGTTTGTTACGAAATATGATTTTTATGTTTCCTGAACACATTTGTCATGCAAAGCTCTCTCTCTCTCTCTCTCTACGTAGCTTAAATAATCAGTTGCAAACGAGTTGTCTAGTATATTTTATAGAATAAAGTTGTATTATTGTATTATATTGAAAATTTTTTGGTTATAATTCTGTATTGCAATGTAGCATAACAAAAAGAAATTAGATTCTTTAATTTTACGTTTTATAAACTTAATATAAATTTAGGTTGTGTTTTATCAATGATATGAGTTCATAGTTATAAAAAGAAGGAAAATTCATACATCTATTTTTATAAATACGTCTTTGCGAGCATAGCGTCTTGGCTTATAAAAAAGATATTATTCTCAATGTAATTTTCTGTAAAGAAAATACTTCACCAAAAGTATAATTGCCCAATTTGCATATACCGTACTTATGTGTGGAAAGATAATCCATAAAACACTAAGTTGGAGGTGATAATCGTATTTTACAGATTTTAGACATTGTTTCAATACAAAGTTTGTACTGCTTGGTTTCATACACATTTTTATGATATGGATGTTGAACATACAATTTTTTTAAAGGCAACTCTAAAAAGTTACATTCTCTGCATTCTCATTTTATAACATTTACATTAAAATTTATCTCTTGTTATTATCTTAACAGCGATTACCTAACTATGATTTTCTTATGAAACTATATTAAAAATTCCCCCCTTCAAGCTCGCAGTCAAAATTAAAATATCTGGTTATATTTTTTGTACATTTAAACTTTTATTTTTCATAAAGAAATGTGTGAATTTCTTACATCTGTCTAATCTACGAAGAACGAATCATTGTAATCAAATACTGTCAAACTGCTGAATATGGTATCAAATACCCACAAGCATCCCTAGATACAGCACAGTATTCAAGCTTGACGGTTTGTGTCCTCAAATCAACCATAAATACATTAAAAATGTGGAAACACTCAAGATAGTGATTCGCGCAATCGATCAGGGCGGATCTTTCTGCAAAATGCTGAATTCTTTTAAAGCTAAAGACTACGACATATCACAACGCTGACGCTGACATTTTGTTGATATTATCGCAGGAACTAGAGGAATGCAGCACTTTCTCCTTTAGAACTGCGCGTTACCGTAGAGGTCTCAAGTGCTGATAAATATCCTCAGCTAATACTGCAAAAAAGACCAGAGGCTCGTTTACGCGCCGGACCAGAAATGTCAACCGACCTCACTAACATTCCCTCCCCCTCCCCCTCCCCGCCTCCACTTACTTTCAACGTCCTTTCCTTCTTTCTCTTCCAACAAATCAATTTTTTGATATGTAATACAAATTCTTAAACAAATTTTTTAAACTGTATCTTACAAATCTGTTTAACGGTATTCTATTTTGTATTATATTATTATTAATAATATCTTTGAACGTTACAATTTAGGAAAATAAAAAGAAAGTTAAATAATTTCTTGATTAGCATTCTTGATGAAGAGTGTTCTTGATTAGCATGATAAGACTTATCGTGTTATATTCACTTAGTGTTGCATTCACTGGATGTAAATAAAAAAACCTCTTTCAGCCCTTGAAAATATATTTACACTCATACTGTTTTTACAGACAAGATGGAAAATATACACAAATGGTGGAAAATGGCGACTGATTTCGATTGGTCAGTTCCAATGAGAGACTCCCTTTGTGTGAACTTTAATCCTTACATCTCTATAAGACGTTGTTAAGCTTCCCTGATTAGCACCACGTAATAATTTCTTGATTAGCATGATACATGTTGTTGAATTCACTGAATGAGTGTCTCATTGGGCCTGACTGTGATTGGTGTGACCAATCAAAATCAGTCGCCATTCTCAAACATTTGTAAATATGTACTATCTTGTATATAAATACAATATAAGTGTATATTATATAAGTGTTGTAAAACTTTTTTTTATTTTACGTCCAATTTAAAGTTGGAAGGGTAATACAGGGTGTTTTTTTAAAAACGCAACCCATTTTTAAGATTGAATAATGCACAGATGAATGGGTGATGATGATTGTTTTATTGATCTTTACTTTCTATACAGCCTATTATTTAAGTTTGATCACATTTAGTTTACATTATGTGCTCAAACAGTCCGCCATTGGCATTTGTATAAATTTATGCTCTTTCAAATTCCCGACCACATGTTGCAAGGTGCCTCTTTAAATTTCTTGCATTAAATTTGTTATGTTTGTTTTGAGGTGCTGAATAGCTTTTGAATTTTTTTCTTAGAATAATTACATCTTTACATGTCTGTGGCGAATTTCATTCAGATCGGACCATTTTTACGCGAGTTATCGTGCTTGAAGACACACACATTAAAAACGCAACCCAAGACTTGATTTTATCGGTGAAGGATTATTTCCCCCCAAGATCCCTGGATTTGATCCCACTATATTATTATGTTCTTTGGGGATACATACATAGTAAGGCCTAAAAAAACAAGTCACAGAATATTTAGTACCTCAAAACAAACAAAATAAATGTATTGTAGGAAATTCAAACAGGTACCTAGCAACATGTGTTCGGGAATTTGATGAAGAGAGTATAACTTCATATAAATGTCTCTGGCGGATTTTTTGAGCACATAAGGTGAACTAAATGTGATCAAACTTAAATAATAGATTGTATAAAATGTAAAGAACCATAAAACAATACTTATTTCATATTTATAGGTGAATTATTCAATCTTAAAAATGGGTTGCGTTTTAAAAAAAAACACCCTGTAGTATATCTCGCAACAAGGCCCGAAAATGAGGTTTTGCAGGCTCGAGATCGTGTTTCAAATTCGAGACGAAGTCCAGAATTTGAAACGATCGAGAGCTGCAAAACCCTTTCGGCCGAGGTGCGAACGCTATTTTTCACCACACTACACAACGAAATTTACCCTAAATTATAAAAAAAAAACTGATTATTTGTTGACTCACTTGAAAACAAAACACAGCTATGAAAATCATATGATCGCAACTATCCTGTCTTGAACACCGTATAATTATGTGATGTTCTGACGATGTTTGAAGCAAATAAACGATCAGCTGACTTTCGGCCCTAGGGCCCCCAACGTTTTCGTTCCTGTGGCGACAAACAGTGTGTTTCGGTCCGCGTTTGTCGTTTTTAAAACAGGTGATTTCGTCGTAGAGTGGTGAAAAAGTAATTATTTTCCTGGACATAACGCTGCATTCGATGTTAAAGCTACCCTTGCAGATAACTCGATGAGGACAAGAGGGCAAAGGTTCGTACGTAAATACACCTGCAATGCCCTGACACCCACTGATGAATCCACGACAAAGTTTTGCAATTGTTTCTCCTCATACCTGCCATGATGACATCAGACAAGAAGATATTATTTTAGTATTAGTATTTTAGCTATTTGATGTTAAGTGTGAAAGATTTTCCCATGTTGTATATCACGATGGTGTGAAAAACATTTTGTACAATCCCATTTAGTAAATAATGGTTTCGATGGAGTTTTACAAGTTCTTTTATTCTTTGAGACAGTAAGTATTCTTTGAATTTATTAATGTCACTAACTTAATAAAGTTATATCCAAATAAAGTTATTATTTATTCATTTCCTACAAGATATCACGACAGAACCATAAAAATACCATAACTGCCCCAACTCGAATGTAAACAGCTCATTTTTCTCATCTCCATTAAAAAAATCTAGGTCGAATAAAGAAAGAGAATTCCACCGGTCTCCAAAAACATCGGGAAAGTAGTCTCAAAATACGAACGCCGGCAAAAACCAGTCTCAATCATCAAAAGGCATCCCACATCCGAGTCACCGCTCCATTAACACGACAATTTTCGGCCGCGAGCCCCGAACTTTGCCCCTTTCAGGTCCTCTTAAGACGATGTACTTTTTCACCGGAGAAATTATAAAGTTGTTTTATTGGGCTGACACGCTTTGGCTCTTTAGCCGGCGTGTTTTATCACCGACCAGGTTGTACCTTTTATATCACCTACACGACAACTACAAAATCGCCGTCGCAGGTGACTTATCGGTGTTGGGAGACGACAAAGCGCGCGCGTGTCGCGCTACTCGCGGCGAGTCAAAGCTACGTCGCGTCGCGCTTTCTCGCCCACCGGTATGTTAATGTTTCCACCTGTCGCCGCGAAATACAGAGTCGGCCTAAGTAATTTCTTCCTGTTTTTAAACGTCTACCAAATCGGGCAGGTCTTCCTCGGTTTCGGTTTATCTCCTGTAAAATTTGAATTCCTCAATGGTTTATGAGCGGACGTTCTGATAATGTACGCTGCTCGATTCGACTTAGCCTTTGCTTTGACTATTTTCAAGTACCAACTAATGGGTGGATATACAGTTCAATCGTAATAAAATTACCATTTGGCAACAAAATTCCATTTGGTAGCCGTTCTGATCATGTACGCCACTCGAATTGACTTCAAGATGGTTTTGCATCGGACCTAAACCTTTGCTAGCTGTGACTATTTTCAAGTACCAAACTATTGGGTTGATATAATATATAGTCCAATCGTAAAAAATTACTTTTGGTAACCCTTTCGGTCCCAGCACTTCAAAAATCAAACAAAAAATCTTTCCTTTTGTATTTTGTTTAATTATGTCTAGGAAGGCCAAAAAAGTTTTTTATAATTTGTATCATCATTTATATAAACAATTTAAAATGTCCTTGATTATGGACAAAGTGACTGAATGAAATATTTTAGTCGAAAATAAAACATAAAGATCATATAAAACTTGAAAAAAAAATTTTTATTGACAATAAAAACATCTAATAACATTAAAGATATATTTTGGAGCCTATTTGGTACAATATTTCCTATGGTTATCATAAAAAAGGCCTTGTCTTTCGACAAGCCCACACTTTGCGCACTAAAAATCAGATTTACCCTAAGCACAAAATATAATAGGAAAAAAGAAAATATTTTGTGCCTTCTAGACATATAAGAAAAATAAACAAAAGCTTTGGTACCTCTTTGGTAAATTATTTATATAAAAATATAAACTGTCCATGAAAATGGACAAAATGACTCGCATGATTTTTTTACCCCAAGTTTTGCAATCAATTACAAATAAAACAAAATTGTTTAATTTTGCCTTTGACTAGGGCCTAAAATAAATAAAAACAACAATATCATAGAAAAATTATGGTGCAATATTACTTATATACTGTAAATATATTTTACAGCAAAAGAACACCCACTCACTGTTCAGTTCAATTGTCCATGAACTTGGACAATGATTTTTTAGGCTAGATAGGCATCAAGAGCCTGTTGAGTCACATCGTCCATGTTCTGGGACACATAAGTTTAAGTATTTGTCGCATCAAAAATAATGAATGACATACCATAACTTATGCATATGAAGTTAATTTAATCCTTTTAGAATACTATTGTAACATTTTTATAACGCTAATTTATGTAGGGTATTGCCAAATAAGTAATAAAAAAAGTGCTTGCGAGCTCTGTTGTACTGATGGTCAGACATGCTCTCACAAACAACATATGATATCAGGATAGCCAACCTAAAATCTGATGAAAAGCAAAAATTTCCTTCTTAAAGAGTTCATGAACCAGGACAAATGGACTGGAACGATGTAAACTGATAGGAAGTATTTTAAATAATTGTCTAAAATGTGTGTCCATGATCATGGACGCTGCGACCGAAAGGGTTGAAACAAAATATAAATTTGACCAAAACTTATTTAAAAGATATGCCTTTTACATGACCTTTCGATGCAAACCGCAAGGAAGATGTTACATTAATATTGTTTAAATTTTCAGAAACAATAGATTTTTCTTGGAGGGGTTTTACATTAAAATGAATAACAATATGTACAATGAAAGTCTATTTGATATATCAGACGTTATGAATTATCTATATTTTCCGCTACAATTTGACCCAATTAGTATACACAAACGAGTGCCGTTTAATAGACACCTCCTCCTACTCTCCTTCAAACCATGCTTCCTTTAAGGAAGCATCATGCTCACGATGAAACATTAGCCTTGTTACACTCTATAACTAGCTTCCTTACCGACGGATCAATAGCTTCATAAACATTTCCAAAATGAGTAATATAGCGTTGAGGGAGGAAGTGATATTTAGTTCATTGCTCTCTTTAACTCTTTAAATAAAATTTTATTTAATTTATGCGCACCTTTATACTCGTTTAGCAGAGGCCGTCGTTATTAGGTGACATTCACGCATGATTACAAGGTTTCTTGAGTGCCAATGTGTAGTGAAAACTGCAGCAATAAAGAGACTATGGCAAGAATTGTACATAAATCACAGAACTACCTATTATGAATCCAAGGTCATGGTATTTTCAATCAAAACAGATACACGAGTCGTAATAAATTAATAAATTCTCTATTGCAAGAATCAATTACATATTCATACAAAATATAAACTAAACAAGAACGGGTTTGCGTCACCTCCTAAATAAGTTTGTTTTAATGTACCGATACTCGTCTTTATGTTCTATGTCCGTGTATTGTGTTCATCGTGTCCGACGTGATTTTTTATTTAAATTGACAACTCTTCAACCGAAAAGATATGAAGACATCCTTGTAGGAGCCTGAAGATGACTTATTAAAAATCGAAATCACTTGCTCGTCAACTAACCATTGGATACCAATAAAGCAGGTATTTACACAATTATTAGTAAACAAGACATGTACCTTTATAAAAAATATTAATGATCAATAAAATACGTACAGAAATCCCTGCAAAAGCCACCCCATCAGGTACTAGGCCCAGTTACTGGGAAGCCAACTAAACAATTATTGTAACATCATCGCCATTTATTACAAAGTGAAAAAATCTTTCTAATGCTTATCTGAAAGATTGAACATTTTTTTAAACTAAACATAAAAGTAAATGGTACTTACTGACTACATTTCTCGTTGCTAAATTTGACTTCAAGAAAGTTTTTATTACCTTTACCACTTGCTTTGATTTAAATAATTAATCTCTTTCGGATCTTATGTTCGGCTTAGCATACGAACAATATTAATTAAACACAAATTTACAGTTTGCGCATTATATCTCCGGTTATGATAGAGTCAACTGGTTGAAAGGCGCGGGGGGAAGAGGGGGTACTTTTCTGAAAAGATTGTTCCACAGTCTCAATGTTTGTCAACCGTTGTGTTTAGCAATATCATACTTAAAAGTATCATACGATTCGAGCATAGTAGCCATAGCCGGAGATGTAAGGCTGTTTTCAAGGTGTAGCTTATTACTTAACCGAGTTTTATATTTCGAGCTCCAAGCTGCCGCACGTACAATGAGGTTATTTTTAACTTCGGGAGCAACAAGAGCGATGTTGACCTGTCGGAAAGGACATTAAAAACGTAAACAGAACGGGGATTTGACTTGCATGAAGGTTCCGGCCGCCCTGCAGTCTCCTGACCAAGACAGATGTCATGTCAGGGGCGGGTAGGTCGGCCGGTTGCTGGTGACTTATCATTCCAACTGATAATACTCACAGATTGTTGTGAACACGGAGTTACGAAATTCGTTGTGTTTTCTGTTTGGATATCTGAGTCAAATTCTGGCATGTAGGAGAAAAACGCAGCCTTAGCCGAGAATAATTTGGTCGCCTGAAACACCATTCTACCCTACTATATAAATTGCAGGTAACTTGGGTTGCGAAATTAAAACACAATCGTAACTTAAAAAACCTAATCAAACATTATCATCAACCTTTTTTCTATTACTTTTTACTAGCTCAAAAATTAATTTCAGTGTCCCGTTACAACGACTCCCACTTGTGATATCAATTTTATCACAGTTGATCACAACTTTATTATTGTTAAGGTTTCTCGAGGATAGTATTATATTTGAAATTTCTTAACTCAACTTATCTGTAATTCTTCTATCAGTCAACTCGTTAACTTATTAAACGTAAATTAATGCCTGGCCTACTAGAAGGTTTTGGTTGAATGTCCCAGCACAGAGCCATAATATTTACAAATGTAGAGGCACAAACAGAATCAACAGTCTCCGTCAACAGTCCTTAAACGCTAAAGAAAATTCATGCGTTAAGAACTCGTCAAAACGACAAACCTTCCCTCAATCCCCAAAGCCCTCAAATTGTTTTCACCCGCTCTGACAAAGACGTTGCCTTCAGAGACACTGACGAGCCGTATAAACTTGCACGACAGAGCGGCGCGGTGTTCGACGGAGCGTCACAATTAGGCTCGGCGCGGCGACGTCCGTCGTCAACGTATCAACGTACGTCAGCGCGTAATGACGACGTACGTCCGGATCCGGTCCGGCGCCGGGTTTGTTAGCCTATGATGCAGGGCAGTTTGATCTGGCTCAGACACCACGGAGTCCCGGTTTTTGTCGCCGCCGGTTTTTGCGCTCGCGATTTATTGGATCGCTCGAGCCGGCGCCTTGTGATCCGCCGCCGCGAGGTGGACTGTCACGTAGACTCCGCCCACGCTAGGCTGTGGTGAAGACGAGAACGCCGTCGGGTAGGCCGCATCGACTGACGGGCGTATAAAAACTTCTTGAAGCAAAGCCCACAGGAGTAGAAGAACGGGGATGTTCTCATAAACAAAAGGCACAGTGAAATTAGATCGATTCTAGCTACTGAACTCAAGAAAAGTGGTTTAGATGTGTTCGAAGAAGTCCATTGCACTTCAGACGTAGGCAGCACAAGAAGAGTTGACATTTTAGTGATCGACCAAATAAAAAAGGAGGGATGGATAATTGATCCAACATTACGGTTTGAAGATTCCCTTAGCCAGAACGAGATGTCGATTGTGAGAGGAAGATAATATACGAACCAACAATTCCTCATTTCGAAAAAAATATAACATCAAAATTGCAAGTGTCCAAATTGGACTACTATTTGGTGCAAGAGGAACATTCACAAAACAATATATTTCATAAAAAAAATTCTGAATTTACAACTCAGTTGACAGTTTCAGTCCTCAATATTAAAAACAAATTCTGTTTATCACTATAAAACCATCTTCTGTTTATACTACGCAAACATCTTTATGGAAAATCCAATGTAAACAATTTTCATTGAATAAATTTTGAAACTATGATCATGGTAAACACAATATAAAACTAATAACATACTTAAAAACTATATATTTTACACTGTGTCATTGGGCAAACAACGTATGCATGGCCAGTTCCAGTGAAAAATCAGTAAGGACATTTTCTTTGTCGAAAATGATTTTGTTGTTCGTTGTTATTACAGGACGATGGCGTGTCCTGTAATCCACATACTTGGAGGTAGCGGATTGTGGATAGTTATAAACGATGGCTTGAAGGTGCAATATTCCCTGGTTGGAATTAACGTCCGCACCATTGAACATACCTTAATCCAAAAGACTATCCCCATAATCCATTTCGTGATTCATTGGTGAAATCGTGGTTCGGTTTCCACATTGAACTGATGGTCCCTTAGTTTCCATCGGCTCTTGGGCTATTAATTAACAATGCTGTCTAATGAACATGTCAACCTTATTCAGTAACAAGATTAAAAGATGGCGAAACAGTCATCCTATACACTCATCCCTCATTCAACCTTGGTAGGTTACAATTTCATAATTGAGTTTAAGTTATTGGGGATTGTCTTGTACCAACCTAGTAGGCCTAGAACCAACGATTTTATGCAACTATATACAAATATCACAATCTAAAGCAGTCTGGAGACGCCTTTCAATTAATTAATTACCAACTAATAATCAAAATAATAAACATGTTACCATAGAAACTAATTTGTAAATTTAGGATCACTTTTAAAATTCTATGTGGACACACACATTTACATTCTAAATTCCCAGTTACACTTTTCAAGTAAAACTACACGATGGCGGTAAGTAGTGTTTCATGTTGTACGCTTTCTTCAGTACCAAATGCATTTCTTTAGTTATGTAACAAAATATGTAGCCACTGTCATTTAAGTTTGAAAATGTTTGCTTACGTCTTTCTTGAGAACGTAAAACCTAAAAATCCACATTTCAAATCTAATTCAAATCTACTTTGGAAATCCTTATAATTATTTAATGGTAAACTAAACCTGGCCAAAATATGATAAAACCAATTAGTATGAATACCAACCGAGCGAACGATTTTTTTGTTAAATTTTCTCCAAAATTACTTTTCATCGATATTTTATCATCAACCCTACAACGATTTCTCGGTTTCAGGTCCTCCTCAGACGATGCAACAGACTTGTACTCGCCGCTATCCGGCCACCAACCCCCACCTCGCTGGCGGGCATCGGCAAAACCACCCTGGACTTGCCCAGCCTGGCGCGAGCGTTCTCCCACCCCGCGGCCAAGAAGAAGGAGTGCAAGAAGAGGCCCACGGTCGGCTGCGCCTGCGCGCGCCACCCCTGGCCCGAGGAGGACGAGGAGTGCAAGGAAGAGGAGGAGAAGCCGAAGCATTGCGACTTCGACTTCAGGAAACACGAGGTAATAATTAATAAATAATTTTAAAAAATCAAAAAATCCTTAAAATATTTCTTTATAGGCCTAATTAAAACATTGACTTCATAAATAACAACTCATTTCTAAAATTATTTTATATTTTCTATTATTTCTGCCATAAAATTGTTACTGCAGTCAGAAATCTCTTGTTTTATATTTTATCTGTGCTGTCACCTAATAATATAAACTTTTTTCTCAATTATGTAATTAGTCTTTAGTTCCTAATTTTCATGTAAGTGGAAGTGAGTGCATTTAGTTTTTCTTTTTTCTTGTGAAGACTCAGTTCTACGCACAGGTCATTGATCCATGTGGGTAATTTGATTTTTTGAACTGTAGGTTAGTTTTTCATAAACAAACACAGTTAGAAAATGCGCAATTTGCGTTTGGGGCCCCTAGTTTCATATAAACCCTTTAGTGTATGTAATGCAAGGAAATAACGACATTTTTGATTTGATTTGATTAGGTAAACCCTTACGACCCCCCTTGTGAGTGCAACGACCCCCCGCCGGCGGCCGGGTGCGCCGACGTCGGCCGCCCCAAGGAGGTGTGCTGCCGCTCCATCCGCCAGTACGGCTGCTGCCAGGAGGAGGAGGAATCCTGCGAGGAAGAGGAGGAGCATGAGGAAATGCATGAGAAAACTTGCGACCTCGACTTTAAAAAGCTGGAGGTGAACCCGTACGACGATCCTTGCGAGTGCCACGATCCCCCGCCTGCTCGTAGCTGCGCGGAGGTACCGAGGAAGGACATTTGCTGCAGGACCCTCAAACCACACACGTGCCACTGTGAGGCCTACGACGAACCCGGCCTGGAGTGCTTCAAGGAGAAGGCTCCTGCTCAGAAGAAGTTGAAGAAAGAGTGCCCGGGCAAAGAATGGAAGGGTAAATGCCTCTAAGAATGTTTGCAGACCTCTTCGACTTTCATTACATGTAATATTTCAACATGGTGTCTTTGGTATTCATTAAACATATATTAATTTAAAGACTTGGTTCTTTCGTTTATCACTGTGTGAAAATTTAAATCCAATCGAATTGGAAAAGAAGGAATTCATGAAAGAACTTCTGCAATAATTAATTTGCAGGAATAATATTTGTGTATACACGGAGACAGTACAATTTGATGGTAAACAACTTAATGTTAACTCTGTTCTATTTTATCTATTTAGTGAATATTGAAAATTCTTTGACTAGCATTATACAAACTAATAAAACAATAAGGCATCCAGTTGGAATATTTAGTTGGAATGAGATGTAATGCAATCATAGAAAATTATTTTTTATGACACTTTTGAAGAGTTAAAGACAAAATATTTTCCTTGACAGAGTAATAACGTTTTAGTCATTTCACATTACCAATTTTTAAAGGAATTAAAACTAAATTAAATAAACAGACAGTTTGAAAGGTGTTACTACTTTATCAAAAATTAACATTACTCTAGCTTTATGGTGCAGAGAGATCCTCCTACATAGAACAACGGGATCATGAATTTGAGCGAGCGAAGCGGAAAGGAGATGGGCTGCTATAAAAGGTCGCGACCGGATCAGCCAGTTCTTTGTGCTTCTGTGAAGATATTGGATCTGACGACGGCACGAACATCGGCGCGGCTGCCTCTTCTACGAGAGCAGAATACGTATGAACTAATTTCATTGAGCATTGAGGATTAATGCAACTGATGCATGGGGTTTTATCGCTACACGAATTCAATTCTTAGCTTTTCTGTTTGAGCTTACTCCACGTATGATTACAGAGGACATTATTTTGGAGCTTGATAAATTGTCAGTTTTTAAATAAATATTGATTTATTAATAATAGTATCATGACGCAATTCATCTGGCAGTTGTCAGTCAACGATGGAGATTACTAGTATTCAAGTAAGTATCCTCCTTTTTCTTGGGCTAAGTCAACACTAGTTACGTGAAAGTTTGCCAAAGGTTTGATTATGTTACGTTATGTTGCATTACACTGCTGTCCATCATGGTTGCTGAGAGAGAAAAATAATCACTGATGATACTAAGAATAGCAGATCGGTAAATAGGTAGAATAGAATGTTTAAATGTTCATAAAGCTGCTATACCTGGAAAGTAAGTCTTCCCTAAGTTGTCTCCGAATCTGTTTCACACAGCCAAAAAACACTCAGGTTTTCACCAAACCTTACCCGGCCACCGATTACGGTTGACACAGAGTTGGACCCACCTTAAAATATGGATGAAAAAACACATAAACCTTAAAATGCAAATATCGCGGGAGCCGAGGACATTTAGATCTCCCGATACTCCTCCACCTCCCGATAATTACATATTCATTTCACAAATTGAACGGTGAACCCCTCTTGATGCGTGCCAAATCAATTACATTGGCTGATACGGCGCCGACCCCGGTCGGGCGAGAACCAGTCTCGGTGGTCACAACTCAAAATGTTGTCCGCAGTATTGACAACCGGGCAGAGAATCAATTACAGGCTTTCTCGAGATCCTCCCGGGTCTCCGGTGTGGGGGCGAGTTCGGGTGGTCGGGAGTTTCTAAGTTTCGGATAGGACAAGTTTGAGTTGAGACTGTGTGCGGAACTTTGAGAGCGGTTCTTTGGTAGGTTTGAAACGAAGGAAGAAGAAAACGCTATTCTTTGATTGAAAACGCTAAGATAAGAACGACATCCATCCATCGCAGAACGGCGCGTTTATTTTGGTGCTCCCTCTAGTTGAGTTTACGAACCGTTCAAGGTCTAAGATCCGCGAGGAGTTTATGAAGAAAGCAACAATATTTTTAAAAACTCCTCCTGAAACATAATTAAAATATTTTCAGCTATGGTGTAGCATTTTAAATAAGCTGGAAATACAGTATTACTTGATCAAAGTTCTGATCTCATTTTTTACAAAAGAGAATTCCACTACATTTTAGACAAGTTTAAGCGATGCTTTTTGACCAAATCCATATGATTAAATATTTTATTTTACTTAGTTAGGTTGAGTTAAATTATATTACATCATAGGTTGAGTTGTGTGAATATATACATAAAATGAGATTAGATATTGCCCATTGTCAGATTGTTTTGGAACAGAACTAAAGCTAGCCAGATCACATATGATTGCTGAACATATATAGAAGAAAACACTATACGTACTGACAACTGACTACAACTTGAAAATTTGAAAATGTTTAAGCAAGTTTTCAAACTGCATTGAGAACAATATTTTACGGTAGATTTTATACGCTAAAAAACAATTATTGAGACTATCTCAGGCCTACTTATATTGCTTGCTATCAGACAATTCATCAGAACTCTATCCGATTAATCTAAGGATATTAAACGATGCTATTCTGCGAGAATAAATCGATTCCCAGTACTGTACCTCACAATGCTACATAATAAATCGTAGAACTTCACTGAACTGCACTGAACTATAAGCCAGGTGGAGACTTGTTTTGTCACACATGCGACATCGCAGTGTTGCCACACTACGGCGAACCACGGCCGTAATTATCCGGTGGTTTGTGTGGACTATTATCATTCTTCCGCCCTCAATCTTCCGCTCCTACCACGAACGAGTTTTTCTTCTTTCTCCTTCAGACATGCCATAGGTTTGAGTCAAACCTTGGAAGGATGATTCTACATCTTATCATTCTATCTATCTTTGTTAAATGTGTAGGCCTACAGTTTTTATGCTTAAAAGTAAAATTATCTGTGTTTCAATGTTTTTAATCGATTTGTCGACCTTTCGCGAGTGATATTGTTCTTGTACTACGTTCTGAAGATGAGGAACTCGAAACGCGTAATCCTTTTAGGAATCCATAGGATCACTTCGGCAGACTCAGGTAAATTTATACCTTTTATGGTCAATTGAGTGATTCGGAGATAAAACAACAAAATATGAAGTTCTTCATCTTGACTATCTAATAAAGATGGAAGCTATGTGAAAATTTATGTTAAAGTTTTACAGTAGATAAAAACTTGTAACAAATAATCATAAAAATCCGCATTTTTATGTACTTTCAAGTGGGGAATAGCAATACAAAGAAAATAGGAACGTGTAGAGTAAAGGTTGGGCTGTCACTTGTCTACTAAAGTGGAATATGACAGTAACTCTGTCATTATAAAATTATGAAATACTAGCTGATAACCCCGGCTTTGCCCGGGAGATTATTTTTTCTTGTATTTTCGCCGTTTCTTTGTGCTGTATTCTGTATCCATAGTAGATAGAAATAGCTACGATTATAAATAATGGTAACCATAGCAATAGTTCAAAGCACTCCAAAAATCCTTGACATGGGTCCCTTTCGGACGATCCTGTGCCCAAGTCCTTAAAGATATCAAAACCAAACCACCATAGTGCACATCATGAGATTCCAAGCTTTAATTTGACACCAAGATCAAGTGTCTACGACATGTAGTTTTAGCTGCAGCCCGAAATATACCAACACACAACTCTTCTTTTATATATATATATATATATATTAAGTATAATTATACAAATTTTGTCACTTTTATCATTATATAACCAAAACTATTTATTATTTTGTTACTCTAAATCACTAAAGTTTGTATATAAGAACAATTATTGATACCCGAAACATGTCCTTAAATGTTAAACTCCCTTATTGACTGTATGGGTAAGATAACTGTCTTTACTACGCTAACAGTTATTTAAATTTTCTTCATATTGATAGCCTCCGACAACATGAAGAATCGTTACAAAGGATCACTTTGAGAGTACAAGGTATTTACACCATTATAAGTAAATTTTCTTAGAGGTCATTAAGAACATCGACTTTTGCAAAGTTCTTAGAATGATAATACTCGCTAGTTAACCAAGTGGACTTATTAAACCCGATAAAAGAGAGACAATTAAGTAATCTTTCGTCCTTTTTAAATGTCTCTTTTTTCAAAACGAGTTAAATAAAACATTACGTCGTTCTTGAATCGCGTCTATAACGAAGTTCGACGCGAATACTAAACACGACTTAAACATCCCATAAGAAAATCCAATTAGGACGCTACGAATCGGCAATAAAACTCTGAAAGTGGTGTGATCCCATAAATTTTAATAGCAATAAAGTGGGTCTGAGATTAGGTCACAATCAAAGCTGATCGGAGGCGGCAATCCAGGACCGGTTCGATGAGTGTCATTTGAATGTTCCCGCGAGTTAACTGTAAACTGTGTTTAATATTTGATCCGAACATATACGGTCATTTGAAACATTGCTAATTTTGTTTGTGGTAGAGATATATGATATTCGGCTTTGGAGCCTCCCGAGATCACCTCTGTTCTTTAAGTATTACAATACTTAAATAACAATGTTGTTACTTGCGCGTGAACCACTGATTTGTTTATATTTGTAATGAAATATGATCCGTTTCCACAAAAAAGAAAAATAGCAAGTTTACATTGTTACTTTTTTTTACTTTACTCCTTCTTTGTCTTGAAATACAAATGAATCATTTAAAACTGAGTGATATTACGGTTCGCCTTATACTGATTCAATTGAATGCGCAAGTTCAAGAAATTACTTTACATCACACAGAAACATTTAACTTCTGTGCCTTACTCTTAGCTTGGAAGTTACTCTTTGCCGATAACAGCACGGTACATTTACCGTTCAGTGCACAGTAAATTTACTGTGCATTAGGAAACGGAACTAACAGAAGTAAACGATCAAAACAATCAGCTGATTACAGCAAACCGACGTTTAATGTATGTTTATAGATTACTTCAGAGAAATATAGTGGCAGCACTGGTAGCAGTAGCAAAACTTTTGTTTATTATAATTTACGTTTGGAAGATTGAGTAACAAAATGGCTTTTGCAAAAAAAGTTACGATTGAAAATATGTTATTTCTCAGTAGTATGATGTAAAGTTTCGTACATCACACGCCCAGGAAGTTTTACCGTATTCGCATGAAAATCAACTATCATGCTCGCTCAGTAAAACGGTACTTACCGGGCTAGTAGTAATATAGGCTACTATTTGTACAGTTTCTCGTGTGCAGGGTATATATAAGTCTCATAAATCGTCGTCTTAATGACAAGAGTCATATCCCCTGGTCACGACAATTCCACTATGAGTTTTATAGTCAAGTGGTATTTGGGAGAAATATTCAGGAATGCTGCTCAGCAAATTCTAATTTTGCGGGTTCAGATGGTATCGGGTTGATAGGAAATTAAGTTGCGAACAATAAATCGCAATCTTCCTCAGGCCTCGTGCGACGTGTCCTTCCTGATTAAAAATTACACAGACCACCGCTGAGACCTTAAATGAAGGCTGGGCATTTTATATTTTGACCTTTGTATAGTTTACATCAAACCCAGAGAAACTTTACCGGGGAACAAAGAAGCTAATATATTGCCGAACATTTCTATCCGTAGAAAATTGATCTTTATAACTCTCATATTTGTGTAAACTTTCAAACCCGTTACGGACAAAAGAGTTTTGAAATTATAATGAGGAGCCGTCGTCATATTTACTACTTTCAGATTCTGTTTTATCGGCCGTTCTTGGAAGTTATTGTCAAAATATTCCTAAAAGAATGGCTTTGGTTTCAAAAAAGGGATTTTGGAGAGATTTGAAATTCTTTGGTTACTCAAGTTAATCTAAACCTGTGAAGTCAATTTGGAATAATTCAGAAATATTTTTTCTGTTCATTCTGTTAATAAGCAATAATTAGAAGTACTATGCCTACTTTACTTATTTGGAAACACCTATACAAGTTCATTAGAGTCTTTCTGTTGATCAAACAAAAAAAAACAATAATTATATTTTTTTTAGTTATTGAGTAAATGATAAACATCCAAGGTTGATGATTGTCGAAACTAAAGAATAGTCAGTGACATAGATGTTAAGATCGTGTGAGGGACTGACTGTTTTTGTAATTGATCAGGGGATAGTAATGTTAATCATATTTGTAATTGTATTTTATCTTTAAAATGATGCGTCAGTTATAAAAAGGTTCTGCCAAACTAAACAGCTAAGCTACTTTGACCAAGTCTTAAAGTTTCAAAATATTGTAAAGTTAAAGACACTTTATTTGCGAAAAAAATATAGGCTTAGTGCCTAAAAAAAAATATATTCCTAACACCTTTTTGATAAATGTATCAACAAAACCGGAAGAATAAGACGAATAATCAAGTATTTCTCTTGCAATTAGTTTAGTTTTCTTTTAGAGGGAGGTGGGGGTATTTTAGTTACCAATATTAGCTACCAAAGACATGGCAACCCATATCCGATCCTGGTCAGCATTCGAACCGGTGACCCTCAGGTTATGAGATGAACACTTACTTTATCTACCTGGCTATCCAGCCAGTTTTGGAGCCGTTACAAAATCACTGAGTGGAGTAACAGTTACAAAAGGAGCCGGTCCGATCCACCTGCTGCTGTGGGGGACGCCGGTCAATTTTGGAGCTGTTACAAAATCACTGAGTGGAGTAACAGTTACAGGAGGAGCCGGTCCGATCCACCTGCTGCTGTGGGGGACGCCGGTCAATTTTGGAGCTGTTACAAAATCAATGAGTGGAGTAACAGTTACAAGAGGAGCCGGTCCGATCCACCTGCTGCTGTGGGGGACGCCGGTCAATTTTGGAGCTGTTACAAAATCACTGAGTGGAGTAAAAGTTACAGGAGGAGCCTGTCCGATCCACCTGCTGCTGTGGGGGACGCCGGTCAATTTTGGAGCGGTTACAAAATCACTGAGTGGAGTAACAGTGACAGGAGGAGCCGGTTCGATCCACATGCTGCTGTGGGGGTGACGCCGGTCAATTTTGGAGCTGTTACAAAATCACTGAGTGGAGTAACAGTTACAAGAGGAGCCGGTCCGATCCACCTGCTGATGTGGGGGTGACGCCGGTCAATTTTGGAGCGGTTACAAAATCACTGAGTGGAGTAACAGTTACAGGAGGAGCCGGTTCGATCCACATGCTGCTGTGGGGGTGACGCCGGTCAATTTTGGAGCTGTTACAAAATCACTGAGTGGAGTAACAGTTACAAAAGGAGCCGGTCCGATCCACCTGCTGCTGTGGGGGACGCCGGTCAATTTTGGAGCAGTTACAAAATCACTGAGTGGAGTAACAGTTACAGGACAAGCCGGTCCGATCCACATGCTGCTGTGGGGGTGACGCCGGTCAATTTTGAAGGTGTTACAAAATCACTGAGTGGAGTAACAGTTACAGGAGGAGCCGGTCCGATCCACCTGCTAATGTGGGGGACGGCGGTCAATTTTAGAGCGGTTACAAAATCACTGAGTGGAGCATCAGTTACAGGACAAGCCGGTCCGATCCACCTGCTGCTGTGGGGGTGACGCCGGTCAATTTTGGAGCGGTTACAAAATCATCGAGTGGAGTAACAGTTACAAGAGGAGCCGGTCCGATCCACCTACTGCTGTGGGGGACGCCGGTCAATTTAGGAGCGGTTACAAAATCACCGAGTGGAGTAACAGTAACAGGAGGAGCCGGTCCGATCCACCTGCTGCTGTGGGGGTGACGCCGGTCAATTTTGGAGCGGTTACAAAATCACTGAGTGGTGTAACAGTTACAAGAGGAGCCGGTCCGATCTACCTGCTGCTGTGGGGGGGACGCCGGTCAATTTTGGAGCAGTTACAAAATCACTGAGTGGAGTAACAGTTACAAGAGGAGCCGGTCCGATCCACCGATCTACCTGCTGCTGTGGGGGTGACGCCAGTAATTTTTGGAGCGGTTACAAAATCACTGAGTGGAGTAACAGATGCAAGAGGAGCCGGTCCGATCCACCGATCCACCTGCTGCTGTGGGGGTGACGCCGTCAATTGGCGTGTTTGGCGTGTTCAGTGTTGCGAAAGCCCCGCCCCCGCCCACGGCCGCGAACCGCGCTTTCCAAACTGCGGAACGGTTATGGGAATGGCGCACTTCAGGGGAAAAGCACTTCCAATCTGCTTTACTGCTTTCACCGGTGGACTACTGGGCGATGGCCGCTACTGGCAAAGTGTAGGTTCAATTAAGTTTCATAATCTTTATCAGTAAAATTAGATAGCCTTGATAAAAATTAATTTACTAAGGTCATTAATGACCATTAGATGGTAGAGAAAAATTTAAATATTTGATGTATCGGTGATTAAACTTTAATTTTCAAGTCGATTGGAGAAATTGGAATATATTTTGAGGACAGTTGTGCATTGACGCTGAGAGAGGCTT
This sequence comes from Flexamia atlantica, assembly GCA_035578135.1. NCBI lineage: Eukaryota > Metazoa > Arthropoda > Insecta > Hemiptera > Cicadellidae > Flexamia > Flexamia atlantica. Next base: position 275,841 of record JAQJVK010000113.1, on the reverse strand, counting down.
TCTTCGCGATGAATTGAAGGAATTTTAAGATTCCCCTGTACCAATAAATCTTGTTGTGAAAATACAGTCCCTCTTGAACATATAATTAATTTTTAGCTCTTTTTATGTAGAAAAATCATGTCCAGTGCTCTCGGAGGGCTAAAATTGCTTATCCGAAAGATCATAAGTTTGACAATTTATTAACTGTATAAACTTGTGTCGTAAATTTTTATTTCAATCCTCATGAATTGTGTATTTTCAAAATTGGCTTTAAATAAAGCAATGTAATGAAAAGAGGATGGATTTCAAACAACTCATATTTGAAATGAAAATAGACGGTGACAGTTAAAACTCATGATCGATATTCTAAAATCGATATCAAAATATGTTCATAACGATTCTCAACAATAATTTCAATTATTTGTGTAGTAATAATCAATCTTTTTTATCAGTAATAAATCGAATGCTACTTTACTCAAAGTTTATCGCTTCTTTATTACGCAGTCTCCACAATCATCAACCCGTCCCGATAGGAACACGAGGTTTATCGCCTAACGGTCATCCAAGTAAACAAACTGGAGGAAAAGGAGGAGGAGACCGCTTCGTAGTAAAGTACAACAAAATATGTCGGCTTGTTTATTTCTGCATCACGCGCCTCTTGGTCATAAATAGGCGGGCAATTTAACTAGAGAAGTGAGGATGTCCGAGGAGGGATAGGACAGTGTCACGAGACCGCTTTACGTGGGGCTACGAGGCCGCCGAGTCCTGCGGGCAATTGATTCTTTATTGAATAAAAAGTACGCTTTACCCCCCCCCCCCCCTTCCCCCTTCACTGGGAGGTAGCTCTAACGACCTTACCACTAATGTAAAGACGCCGGCGCCGACAGTTTTAAGTTTGATGTAGGGGGTTTGGAGGGCACCAAATAGGGTGGTTGAGTGAGCGCGCTGCTGGCGAAATTATTGTTTATTTACGATCATATGCCATAGTAAACACAAATTTACTTGTAAAAGGCACAGAAAAACTTTAAGTGTTGACAACACGACAAAAACATTTAATTTCGTAATTCTAGCTAAGGTCTAGCAAACAATTTGATCCATTTGTATGAAAAAGGCTAGTATAACATACCAAACTACCTTGTATGTGGGTTTCTGTTTGAAAACCTTAAAATCTATCTATTCTATCCTAAGATGACTTTAATGTGTTCTTGGTGGATAGAATTATCAATGACTTTAAATACTGTACAGAAAAAGGCCTATCGTTTGCTCCAGCTGTATTTATTTTATTTTTTTGTTATCCAGGATTTGAAGTAGTTGTATTTCGAAAATATCACCAGATAGGGCTGTTGTTTATTTATTTCAGATAATTGAGTTTTATAAACTGAATATGCTAGAAAACAAGAATTGAACTAATTGACTTTATGTTTGATCCTAGAACACAAAAATATTAAAATGTCTTCTCTTGAAAGCTTATTTTAATAGTTATCAGCAGTGTACTATATAGGAGATTACGCTACTGTAATTACGCCCTCTTTTAAATCCTGGCTGATACAGAAAATCATACCTTTTTTACAATGGCAATAGAAAGTCTCTTTTTGTATTAACTCTAAAAGGTATTATTAAAAACTACTAAAAACCGTGTTCACCTTATTACAGAAAAGGGAAGACAATCGAAATATTGATAGTATGATTTTCGTCCACTTACGATAAAAAAAATACGCTCAACAGGATACGATTGACAGCAGAATCCCCCCACAACAGCGCAACAGGCACGATGTCGGCAGATGAACAAGGTTAATTACAACTCACATTACAATCTCAAGCTATCACCATATAACTATAAACTGTTTATACCTCTATGGTTATCACTCCCGCTCGGAGGAGTGTCCCATCAGACGCAAATTGCAACAGATTTCACGGTGCGATCGAGAAATATTCGTACATAATAGAAACCTCGTAAACATTTTATATCCGATAAATTTCCCGTCCTCCCACTCGCTGCCAGTCGACGACGCGCGACGGCGGCGATAAAGTTTTGAAAAATCTCCAAGATCGACTCGGGGGACCGTGAGAGCGACGTTACAGTGTGGGAGTGTTCCACATAAAACTGGGATCAGCCGATACGATGAAAAACACGATATCGCTTCATCTACCATTCTCGCCACTCCGGGACTTCACGTCGATGTACATCTGCTCCAAGCTGCTTTATGTGGCAGTTCGGTCGTGAGTGGGCCAACTTTGTACAGGAATAAGGTGTTTAACTTGCAGAAGGATCCACCTTTTTCTATAGAAGCTACACCACGTACGTTCAGGGGAATGCTGGAGAAAAAAAGATTTAACTGAACTATAAGTTTCTCAATTCCCGTTGCAATTCATAAAACCCTTGAACAATTATACGATTGTGGGTTTTTTTGGACTGATTTAAAAACTGGGACGGCGGTGGGTCCTCTGATCCAGCTCTTAGAGGGCACTAATTGTGGATAGTTATAGAAGATGGTTGGTATATGCGATGTCTCCTAGTGGGGAGTAACGCTCGCACTTGTGAGTACTACGTTCATGCATAGTATTCATCCTCATACTCAGACCACCAATTCGTAATTTATTGATAAAATTATTGCTCGAATCCCACGTTTGATGTAGGTCCCTTCCTTGCCATTGGCTGTTGGACTACTAATTAGCAGTCCTGTCCAAGGAAAGTGTCGACCTAGTCAGTAATAGGAATACAAGATCGCGTCTAATCATGCTACACTCATCTCTCGTTCATACTTGGCTTAAAATATCTACCTGGGTAGGTCGCCATTTAAAAACGTTTAGTAATGTATAACTGACGCCAATTCTTGGGGCCCAGTGCGGTGGATGCGCGGTAGCAAAAACGGCTAGTGCGCATGCGCGACAACGCCTCGCTAGAGCGCAGCACTGTCATTCTGCTCTCAGCCGTCAACAATAGCGTGTCACTACATGTCGTCCTAAAAACATTGACCGACGGAACATTGACTCTTACTGGCGATTAATGATCTGTTTGAATTCTATTCAATAATATAAAATATTTCGTTAGTATTTATTGAAGCGTCTTGTTTCTCTGAACAACGATTGACAGAGAAGCAGTAGCTATGTGCGAGCTGCCGAATGTACGCAGCTAGGCTGGTACACTGTCGGTCGTCGCTGCCGCTACTTCTCTCCTCTCCTCCCAGCCTACCCACTCCCCGCCGCATGCGCGGACTGGGCCCCAAGAATTGGCGCCAGCTATAAAGGCTATACAGAGTTTGAAATACTGATCTGAAGTGAAATGAGTTCTGCATGACTGTATGTAACAGATGATAGATCGAGAAATCAGAGCCTTGTAACAAGTGTGTTTAACAACAAACTGCATGAGGACTGCCACGAAATTGTTTTCTTACTCCTTACTACTGCTTGGTTCTAGTACTGTACCTATTCAAATGTCATTTACATTCTTGAATATTTGCAATCTGTTTAGCAACCACTTTGTGGCAAAGAAGAATACATTACGCTTGCCTTTTTCCCTTGGCTTTAAAAATCTTCGTATGGAAATATACCACTAAAACTGTTGTGGAAATCGTTGTCGTTTACCCTAAGGTAAACGACAACGATTACTGTTACTGAATCTTGAACCAGCCGTTCGAGTATATTAGAAGGTCTGACCTGGAAAAACCTGCAAGGTACACAATAGTTCCTCCAATAGTGTAATGACCCTGAACACTAAAGATCCTCCTCCAACCCGCTCACCTCTCCCCTCGCTGCGGTGGCGCGGTCTGACATTTAACATGTCCGCAGACGTGTGGAAGGACTTGTACCGATAAACACCGATCAGATGATTCTTCGATCGTCCGATAGGCGGCGCGTCGAGCGTCGTCTGCCTTGTCAAGATCCCAAGATCCGACTGTGTTATCGACAAGGACCGGAGAACTCGCTAACTAATTTATCGCCTAATCAACTCAACCGGTTGTCGCGACTATCGCCGCATCGCGTCTGTCTCGGCCGCTGGTTATGAATTGTCCAATTACAATTTTGTCTCGGTTAAACGCGCTCGGCGGGTACAGAGAGGTCTTAGAAGAACAAGGGAGTGAGTCGGTTGTTGAGGGTTCTTGGTTCGGTCAAGGGATTCTGTAAACCAATTTGGTTGGTGTGAGCTTTAGGAAATATCGGAATTTCTGGACACATCTGAAAACGGTTTTGTTTATGACCCCCAAAATAATTGAAGCAGTATTGATTAATCATTAACTCAGTGCTTATGGTTTGTTAGTTTGAAATAATGCAACAGACTTATACCTCAATTGTTGTTCATTTTCATCATATCAGTAAAATGATATTTCTTGAAAAACTGTATTACTTTTTAACTATATCAAGTTGTTGCCTGTTTTAAAATCAAGACAGGTTTAATCGACTATTATTTTAAAGTAAAATGTAGGCATACTCATCATTTACAACGAGTTCCATCCTCTGTTAGGGATCGGAAATAAATTTGTTTAGTGCAGAATCATTTTCAATTTTCAAAACCATTATTAAACTCACTACAGCCAATGTATACAGATACATTGCTGTAGCTCTGGACAGCCTTACTGGCGGGTGAGTGAGTGCGCTGTTGTCGTAATTAGTGTTTATTATCTGCAATGTTTTGGTAATAAATCACATGGTCATTTGTTTATGTAGACGTACTTTGCACAAGAAAATATTTTGCTGTAACCGCAAGTGCAACTAATGTTAAATGCTTGCAAGCTCAACACAATTCATGAAGTAGGATGACAAAAGTGTAAAAACACATTCTTAAATGTAAACAAATTATTTAAGATGAAAGTTTGCCAAACTAAAAGACCAGCTGATGCACTGCGCAAATATTTTCCAGAAATTTTAATTGCGTAAGAAATCTCTCGGTGAAATATTACAGGGCATTCTTTTGTAGTGTAAATGAGGTGAAATGTAAACAAAGTTTTGACAGTTCTACCAAAACATGTGTTTATTTAGCAGACATTTTGGGAGATTACAATTTTCGCCACCTGCCAGTAAGGCTGCCCAGAGCTATAGTGTTATAGTTGCCTGGAACTAAATCCCTAGGATATCCCCCATGTTTATTGCCGCGGTTCTATTCCTCAACTCCACACTTCTCTGATCCTCCGTCAGAGGCATGTCTCACAGACGAGCGCGGCGCTAGCAGACAGACGCACCTGACTCGTATAACTCATCACCAGCACCGCGGCGAACCAACTCTGCTTGTTAACTAATTTATTAACTAATCACCCCGACATGCCCATTGTCGCTGTCAGTGCGCGATGAAACCGCGATGGTTATTGCGGTGGTATTTATTTGCATGGTTCTCAGGGGTTATTAGCCGGGGTAATTAATGGAGTCGAGGAGTCCACATTAATATCGGTGTGCTGCAAAGTTGCTCATTGCAGTTGCTCGGCTTCTCAGCGGGACATAGCTGAATCAGGTGTATTCTTTCTCCGATGATGAAAGACCCGTATGTACCTACGGGACTGTATGGTGGATTTGCAAGTGGATAGAGCGAGCTGCAAACGGTGAGGTGACTGTGACTAAATGCGTACTGTAGAATATGGTGCATAAACATACAGACCTTAAAAGGTCTGGTGTAATAGTTTGAATTATTGCTTGAGGTGTTTGCCGTGAAAAAAAGTGTTTCCACGGCCACAAGTTTTAGACAGGTCACACCCCTAAAAAAAGGCTAATGACGAACGTATCTGTATCAATGATATGATGCGATTTAAATCTGTACAGAGCTAAAATACTAACCTGTATTTATTATGGTCATATTTATTATGCAAATGTAAATTCATATTATTGTGAATTTATTTGTGATCATATTTTGTGTGGTTGGATCTATTGCAGCGGTATTATAATGGTTTCTACACCCTGCTCATGCTATTGATTTTTAAATAGTATCTCTTTTTTACAGAAAAGAGTTGCCTTTGATATGTTTTAAGCACATATCACTGGCGTGATCAACAAAGGACAAAAATACCAACTCTCCAAGAAAAAATATTGAAAGTACTAGAACAGTTACTTATATTCAGACACTGTCAACTCTATTTATGGAGTTCGGTGTAAAAATGGGGTAAGCAAACACAATTCCACTGAACCTAAAAAATGTAACACAGAATCAATCGACACAAACAACAACCCTAAATCGCCCTGAAAAATACATATTCAAAGTCTAAAATTATGTTTAACGACCTACTCTTTCCAAACACCCTTTACACTAGTCACCACAAAACAACTGGCGCCGAATAACAAAGCAGCACTTCCTCACCCGGTTATTTGCTAAGGAAAAACCCCCATATTACGAGATAGAGGCGAGAGATCAGTTGAAAAAGTACAAATTGTCACAGGGAACGATGAAATATTGGTAATTACCGGTGTAACAGTGGTACAGCGAAAGATGTTATGATTTAATACGTGCGCGACCGCCGCGCGCCGCGTTACGGCACAAAGACTGTTTCAATTGCCCCGTATATTACGTCGCGGAGACACAGGTGGAATTACGCAGAGAGAATGACTGGCGGCTCGATCCGGCTATCCACCCGCTGGCTGCGATAACCGAGTGGAGAACGAATCGGTTCTTTACATTCGATTGCTTACTTGCTTTTCCCCCCAGAGTGAGGGTGGTGCCGTAGCACGTCCCTGTCTCTGGAAGCAGCTTGACCGGGTCTGATCCCTGTCTCTGGACCTAGCTCCTTGGTGGGGGCCTGAAGGTTTCCCTGGGCCGATATTTTGAGGCCAGCCTTTCGCAGCTCTCAGCTGGCTTGCCAGCTCATCTGCGGGGTTGTTCCCCTTGTTGAGGCCTGGGTTCTCCGGATGGTTCCCCTCCGAGGGGTGAAACGGGACCATTGGTCCTGCCCAGAGTGAGGGCAAAGGCCTGCTGATGGTGAAAATGGGGAACCTGGCGAGGCTCACGTCAGGACTTCGCTGTCCATTGGAGGAGGCTTTGTGGGAAGCCTCTGCTGAGCAAGGATGTCGGGTTTTTAACCTAGTATCCCGGGTGGGACCCACTTCTAATCCCGCCTCCGTAATGGGAAACCTATCGCGGAAGGCCGCGAGGCTGGATGCATGAGCAAACGAAGTACCACGGGTGCTGGTTACCAGGCCCCACTGGCTCTGGCTGGGGTCGACTCTCGGTCAGGGCTGGTGGACCAGCGTTTGGGATTGGTCTCGTGGTGGTATGTGGCTACGAAATGGGCAGGGTATGTCCCCCCGGGCTTATGGGGTCACCCCCATGAGTCTGGTGTACCCTGTTCTGGCTCAAAATGGCGGATTGGCTCTGTCAGAGGTAAGGTAGGCCTCGTGCGAAGCTCACGTAGACCTCCACCCCACTGGTGTGGTAAGGGCTCTTGTCATCCGTGGCAAGTGTTCCTTTAAGCACTCAGTTGGTGGTCATGAGTAGTCAGTTTGTCCTGGTTAGAGGCTCGGGGGTAACCCCTTCCTCGATGGGCTCGGCTTTGCCGCTGACGAGTGTGATGGTCTTAAGCCATCCCGACAGCCAGGGCGATGGTCTCAAGCCTGGCTGGGGCCGGATAAGGCAAACGCTTAGGTACCGACCAAGGAACGTCACACGTGAAATGAAATGAAATGAAATGAAAATGAATTCGATTGCTTAAAATATCGAATTGATCGATTTCAACCTACTACTGCCCGACTGTTAGTCGGTATCCTTAGGGCCTACCCAAACAAAAATGTTCAAAAACAGCTCTCACGCGGACCCATATAGACGCCCCATGAGGTAAGGGAAATTTTTAAATTGAATATAATTTTAACGGGAAATGTCCAAACTACTAGAATTGCTATTTGGAATTTCGATAACTTAAATAGGTTTTTTTCTATAATTAATTTAAAGTAGTCAACTTTGGACATTAATATAACGTGTTTTATGACCTTTAAAAAAATAAAAAAAGAATTCCAGTAGTTTAGAGGATTATTTATTAAGATAATATTGCATAGTATGGATATGTTAAAAATATGGGCGCTAAATGGATCCGCGCGAAACCTTGCAGCACAAAATGTGCACTGATTAGCATGGGCTCTTATGGAGCCGAAGTTCCAAAAGTCGCCTCTAGTGTCGCAGAAAAACGAAAACTGCTGAGGGTAGGGAGGGCTCTTAAAAAATCGGATTGATCGATTTGAACCTACTACTGTCCGACTAATAGTCGGTATTCTTTGGACAACGGGAACTTAAAATTGACGGGTTTTGACGGTTTGATTTTAGAAATTTATGTTTGCTATTTTTAGAATCGGAGGACCTCAAAACAAAAAGTAAGATTTGTTTGGGCTTAAATGATACAATGCGAAAAAATAACTATCTTGCAAAAAAAACACTAAAGAATGAACTGCCTTCTGGATATTGGGTTCTAATTTCTTGAAATAACATTAACAAATCGGAAATTTAATCGTTACGTATTTAAAAACAACTTCTGGCAAACGTAATGTTTCCTCATATTTAAGATTTATTATTGACTAATAAATAGTCCGATATTCTGCTAATATTTTTTTATGTACTAGTACAGATTGTACTTTCTATGTCTTATGAGCTGAGTATTTCAACAGACGGTTTCATTTTAATTTATAGCTAGTAAATTACTCATTAAGAATATGGAATAAAAAACTATGGCATTGGGTGAATATCGTGAATTATAATTGCTCTGGACTAAAATTGATTAGGCTTAACTTTAGAATTAAATAGGAAATAAAGGACTTTAATGGGTAGTAAAGCAGGAGAGATATTTTATGATATCGTGATAAATCCTGCTCCACTTCCCCAGCTGGCAGTGTTTGGATACCGAAAGAAAATATCGATATTTATATCGACGATAATATCGGACCCTCAATATCGATATTCCGATAATATTGGATCAAAAATATCGATATTTCAGAAAAATTCCGTTAAAAATTAAAACCTTAACGCTTTCAACACTTCCTAATTTTTAATAAAGGAATCGTACCTTTATTCCAAGTAAATTTTTTAAACGAGGCTTGCAGAAAGTCCAAGCACCCATGTTCCGATGTTCTTCCTGACACCAAACGAAATCTAAACGCAAAAAAGATCATATAAAAGTCAACCACCAAAATTCCAATAATCAAAATAATCCTAAAACAATCAGAAAAATCAATGATGGACAATCCAAGAGACTACTTAAAATAATCGATTCGGATCAAAAATCGATTAATCGAACAACGATGGGTCGATTCTGTTGGGCTCGATTCCACCAAATGACAGGCAGGTCTGGGGTCTACCGATTGTTGTGATCTGACCATCGATGTAAATAAGTTTACATCGATGGATTTGACTGGTGTAATCGCCGGCCGATGTATAAGGTAATGTGGTTACTCAAGCAGCGCAGGTGGTCGGAGGAATGCTTGCGACAAAGGAGCGTCACGGTACTACGCATGTCTTGGTAATTGTGCTACAATTATTTTATCTTTGAGTCCAAAGGTCCTTATAACTGCCAGCTGTTTGGTTGCATGGTTGTCACACTGTAAAATACTCTTCCTATAGCTATGTGTATATACCGGGTGTCTCACCTAAAGTGAACCAATAGCTAACTTTTTTATTATAAATCTGACAAAGAACTTCTTATGAGGCACTTCCCTTAATTTTTAACGCTGCTTTTTGGAGTCACTTCGAAATTCAAAAATATGGCCGCCATTTTCCAATATGGCGGACAACTTTGATTTTTCTTATGGAACACCCTATATTTTAGGGCGTTTTTGGATTTTACGCTTAATTTTAGGAACTTTTTATTCTTTCTCATTTTTTCCTAAACTCAATGGTTCAGCAGATATAAGCAGTTAAAGTTTAATTTTTCCCCATTTAAAATGCATTGTGTCCATTTAACTGTGCCATCCCATGTACTCCTTATGGAGTAAAATCATATTCAAAATAACACATTTCCACGATTAAATCTTGACTAAAAATTATTTTATGATTAAATCTCAACTAAACTAACATGTTTAGGCACTTTTATTCTTTGGCATCTTTTATTAAACCCAACCGTTTTCGATATACAGACTACCAACAATTTCCTAATGCTTTTTAAATGGGGAAAAAATATAACTTAAACTGTTCATACCTCCTTAACCACTAGGTTTAGGAAAAAATTATAAAGAATAAAAAGTTCCTAAAATCAAGCGTATAATCCAAAAACGCCCTAAAATATAGGGTGTTCCATAAGAAAAATCAAAGTTGCCCGCCATATTGGAAAATGGCGGCCATATTTTTAAATTTCGAAGTGACTCCAAAAAGCAGCGTTAAAAATTAAGGGAAGTGCCCCATAAGAAGTTCTTTGTCAGATTTATAATAAAAAAGTTAGCTATTGGTTCACTTTAGGTGAGACACCCGGTATATAGCGAAATAGTTGCCAACGATGACTAAGTGAAATTTATGAACAATAAAAAATTGTTTGCTTGAAAAATCTTGTGCGTTTTATTATTTGTTTTGTAGGTTATTGTTTGAAGGACGGGACACCGACACTACTCGTAGTTTTAAAGCTGTATTTTAAACTGCTTCATAAAATAATTCAAAACAATATTTTCGGCGCGTTATGAGTGCAAAATTTGAAAAAAATACAATAAAATACGGAATTATTATGTTTTGAGAGAGAGAACGAGTGAGGAAGAGGCACATACTGTGTTCATATCTAGCTGCATATATTAAACCATGAATAAATAAAATAAATAATTTTTTAGAGCTTTAGGAAGATCGACACCCCATAGTTCTGAAAGCTATATACTGTCATTAATTTATATAGATTTCACCACGAGGTTTCGTTTTATATACATGCCCGGGCAGGGGCCTTGTCCTTTCCTGTCTGTAAATCTTTTTCAGCTCGGGATTCTAAATATTTCATTTTAATATCGTTTTTGTATTGAACCGTGAACCACCATAGATACCAAAACCATTGGGTACACATAACTACTAATCGTCTATAAATAAAATGCTAAAACTTTAAAAGCAGCAAGAACAACAGATTGAACCAGTTTTATTCCAGACAATAAATGCCGGTGTAATGAGCTATGTCCAACCCATGTAGAGAACGGTACAGTAATTACTATACTCTTTACATCTCTTGCTACAACAAAACAACCGCATAGGTCAGTAACATCTTCTTAGCTATCAAGAAGTTACGACCAAAACAAACGTAAAATGATTTGAAACCCCCACCGTTTCAAATCCTTTAATCTAACGGAAGGAATAAAGACTCCCTCAACCAAATGGATTTGTTCCCGCTTCCATATCCGCATAACTGCATCTAATAGTCGAGGAGGACAAAGGAACAATTCGTCAGAATGAGCAATAAAACCGCGCAATTTGTCCCCAAACACGGACCACCTGCGCACACAATGTCCCAATTAAGCCGGTACACGCTACAGTTTGTACACATCTCGTTAATTTGTGGGAACAAGCTTCCTTTCGCCGGCCGACCTGACCGGCCTTTCTATTTTCTAAGAAAATTTGCGCAATTCGGTCCCGCGAGCTTGGTCTGGTAGTTAACGCTAGGGGACTAATATTTTTTGACTGGTGAGTGGACCCAGGAGCATATAGCATATATGTGACCATATGTTATGTGGTCCTGGCGTGCACCGCTCTGGCGTCAAGCGGGGCAATTGTCGTTCGATTGCCATGTCTCCATCAGTGGAGTCATGAAATGTAAAGGCTATATTTATTGAAATGCCTTGTTAATTTAAAACGTTGTTTTAAACATTTTGCCTTGTTATGCCACGTTTTAAAATAACAAATTTTTGTTTTTTTCACACTTTCCTTCTTTAGTCATTTAGAATGGTCTTATTGCTCCTGGTCTTGAATGCTCTTCTAATACAAACTGATTTTATTCCTTATCTCATCACCACTGATAATGGTACATGTTTATTTATTTATAACATAAAAAGGTTGAAAACTAAATAAAATGTCTATTTTAAGAACTATGATTTAGTCTCCATTTGTGAAATAGTCTTCAATGTTATAATAACATTTTTCTTCAAGTAAACTTTTTAAACTTCTTTCGAATTTGGAAATGTCATTAATTTTCTTGATGTTTTCTGGTAAGTTATTTAAATGTGACAATTCTCTCACCACGACGATACATACAATTTTCCTGTATGTGTAGGTGTGTTTAAAAGTAGTTTCGTTCAATCACCAATTATTTCATAGCGGTGGCTTGAATTTCAAGTAAACCAAGATAAACCCTAAAATTATTGGCTAGCATAAGCAATCATACATGCCTGTGGTATTATGCAAAATAGTTTGTTAAAATAAATCGAAAGAAAATTTTGTTGACCTATGAAAAAAAAACAAAGAAATCGTGGGATTTTATGATCATTATAAGGTATTTCGGTAAATAATATCGATGTACATTAATTGTTGGTATTTATGAGGAGAGACACATGAAAGTAGACATTAACAAAAATTAATAAGGAAATTGAGCCTCTTTAGAATTTTAAAATAATATGGCTCATTAAAGATTGAATATTCTCCACAAACCCTTTTTACAGTGATCTACTATCACAACGATCCCCTTTACACTTACAGTACATCGTATGAAAAATTTATAGTTAAACCGCGAAACAAATTTCTTAAAAGAAGTTTCGGCGACTATCGGAAGTCACTAGAGTAGTTAGCCGTCTGAGACGCTCCTGCCGGCGGCACTGTGTCAGCCTCAACACGTGTTGCAACCACGTCCGTCGCCGCGACTTTGGCCGATATCACAACTCACGGCTGATAACGCTCTGCCCTCACGTCCGTGGTTTATGGACTATGGCCGGAGTTGCAGCGAGGTTTGCCGACTGAGACGCTCCTGCCGGCGGCACTGTGTCAGCCTCAACACGTGTTGCAACCACGTCCGTCGCCGCGACCTTGGCCGATATCACAACTCACGGCTGATAACGCTCTGCCCTCACGTCCGTGGTATATGGACTACGGCCGGAGTTGCAGCGAGGTTTGCCGACTGAGGCACTGTGTCAGCCTCAACACGTGTTGCAACCACGTCCGTCGCCACGACCTTGGCCGATATCACAACTCACGGCTGATAACGCTCTGCCCTCACGTCCGTGGTGTATGGACTATGGCCGGAGTTGCAGCGAGGTTTGCCGACTGAGACGCTCCTGCCGGCGGCACTGTGTCAGCCTCAACACGTGTTGCAACCACGTCCGTCGCCGCGACCTTGGCCGATATCACAACTCACGGCTGATAACGCTCTGCCCTCACGTCCGTGGTGTATGGACTATGGCCGGAGTTGCAGCGAGGTTTGCCGACTGAGACGCTCCTGCCGGCGGCACTGTGTCAGCCTCAACACGTGTTGCAACCACGTCCGTCACCGCGACCTTGGCCGATATCACAACTCACGGCTGATAACGCTCTGCCCTCACGTCCGTGGTGTATGGACTATGGCCGGAGTTGCAGCTAGGTTTGCCGACTGAGACGCTCCTGCCGGCGGCACTGTGTCAGCCTCAACACGTGTTGCAACCACGTCCGTCGCCGCGACCTTGGCCGATATCACAACTCACGGCTGATAACGCTCTGCCCTCACGTCCGTGGTGTATGGACTACGGCCGGAATTGCAGCGAGGTTTGCCGACTGAGACGCTCCTGCCGGCGGCACTGTGTCAGCCTCAACACGTGTTGCAACCACGTCCGTCGCCGCGACCTTGGCCGATATCACAACTCACGGCTGATAACGCTCTGCCTCACGTCCGTGGTTTATGGACTACGGCCGGCGTTGCAGCGAGCGTCGGAATGTAGATTGCTAGATCGGTATGGGGATAATCAATGATGCAAGCGGTTGTTTGCTGCCTTTCTTGTCTGAGGTACTGAGAACTCGAGCTGTTAAAACGAATAAACGTCTTTTTGTGTAGTTCTTCATGACAACACGCTGTTTTAATCACCTCTAGGTTGAGAATTGACTATAAGGAATAATATTTCTTTCAAAATAATGGCTACTGAGTATTCTTATAGTGGAATTGTTATGGAACTTAATTCGGTAGGTGTCTTTTATGAGCATAAATTGAATTATATACTAATTATTTAACATTAAAATACTTTACAATTGTGTAACAATACCAGGATACTACTCCGTCGTTATCAAACTTCTAGATTAGTGTAAATAAAGGGTATGAAGTTAGATGTTTGGTTAAAATTTGACCAAGCATTCTCCAACTTAGCACTCACACTATTTCATTGGTCTGATAACGACAGAAATCAAGTATTCTTTTATACAAATTCGTAATGTATCTGTATCTACTTTTTTCATTATTATAATTTAATTTTTACTCTTCTAAATAAGCCAACGTTACTGAACCCAGAACCTTGTAAGAACAATAAACCACTAATATATTTTAAATAAATGCTCATTATGTATAGTAATTTAAACAAGCTGTTCATTATTAATAGCTTATAATTAGCAAAATGTTTAATTCAATATAATTATTTTAACTCCTCTATTACCAAACTGGCTTACATACTGACCTTATTCAAATACGTCCCTCGAAAATACGGGAATACCGTAACGTAAATATAAGTCATAAGAAAATTAATTATGACATAGTACTAAAATTGTAACTTCAAACCCATTCTAACGAGTGACTTATTTTCCACCTAAATTAAACCAAACAGTTACCTAAATCAATACCATCCAGGTGCAGAGACAGTGGGCATGGCAAGCGTCTATTTTCACACGCGGTGTCGTGACAACGCTTGCGCAATGACAAGGGCGTCTCTCGGCCTTGCCGCCCCCTCCGCCCCCGCCCGCCCCCGCCCGCCACCGCGCCGCCACCGCGCCGCCACCGCTGCCGCCCTTGTTATTCATTCGCATCTGTTTAGTCAGGAATTTTTTCCAGATGGAAGAAGAATGGCTTCCTATCGGCCTTGGTGGTTGGCACACTCCCACTGCCAAGTGGTTGTCCTGCTGTTATTTACCTGCTTTTTACTCGAGTATTCATGCACGCATGCCCAAGAAAGGGTTGGGTCGCGTAAACAAGTGCATGACGTTTATTATTCTTGCATGAATTAAAGGTGCTTAAAACACACTTAGGATTTTAACACATGTTGTTGATTCTCTTAAATAATTTAAATGGCATAGTGACATACAAGACAAAATTGCATAGGCTCTCGTGCTACCGACTAATGTATACTCTAGTTTAGAGGCAGAACTTAAAAGGTGATTGCTAAACTTAATACTCCTGGAACACAATTTTAGACTTAGGAAAGCTTCTATCATTCGCTATTATGATCATTCGCAAAAAATCGACTGTACGATAGCACTGATCAAAGGAAAAAAATATTGTAGTTTTGACGGAGGTGAGGTATGCAACCCGCAGTACAAACCTTGCCTCCCTCTGTATCTATATTGCGTCATCGGTTTGTCGGGCGCCATCCATTGAATTCAGTGTTTTCGTGTTTATACATTATGAAATAACAAGTTCAAATAATTAAAAGCTTATAAATGAGATTGCTGAAAAATAATTTTTGCACATAATGCATTTTATAAATTGTTCTCCTTGTTACGATTTGTTGTTTTTTGGAATACTTCATTTCAGGATTAATTTTCAGTTCAATCTTGTTGAGAATAATGCAGTACAAAATCAATGTGTTTTATTTGTTGCTTATTTGTGGAGAAGTAATGCTTCAGCTTCATTTCACACCCAATTCTAGGAAGTCTCTTTAAAATAAAAGAGGAAAAATTCGTTAAACAACTCTCTCAGATCATTGTTGTGCCGGAGTAAAACCTGAAGAAAAAAATATTTTAAAACGAAAAAACATATCCGTAACTTCTCTGTGGCAGTAGTAAATTCCCTTAACAGTAAAAATTATTTGAAAAACGTTATCTTAGTTACATTAGTTCCCTTTTCCTTTTAACTGTTCGTGAAAATCCTTGGGGGTTTTCCTGTAAAAAGTTTCGAAATGAACAAAAATCTTTCAACTGAAGTATACCTAGAGCTTGGAGTGCTTAAAGCTAATTAGGTTTTAATTTGTAAGATAAGGCTTTATTTAATCAAGTGTGACCATCTTCATTCTATCCTTTAAAAGTTTGTTCATAATAAGCTTTTTAAAATATGTGTAAAATTACTTCTGGAAGTATCATCTTATGTGTCATAGGCCTAGACTAAATTATTCAACCTTTTAGAACTAAAACTGTGATATTAACAAAGTTGAAATTGATCTTATGAAGGAATGTAAAACAAAAATAACTCGCCACTTAAGAATCTGGTAGTAAAAAGTAGACATTTTTAAGAGTCCAAGAATTGAAAAAAACCCTTTTAACAAGCTACTAATATATCAAGTAAAACAACAGAAATTTTCTTCTCCTGTCACAAATCATCAAATTTCCTTGTCAGCTCTGTCAGCTCTTTCAAGTCAAATTTGAAAAGACCGAGGTGAAGGCGGCTGGCAGGAGGCAGGGGCGGCGGGTCCAACGTCTTCGCACGCGCCGCGCCGCCACAAAAAACGGGTCCATTGTACCAGCGTAAACAGAGTTTAAAAGGACCGCCATTGTCGTCGTAACGGTCCAAACAGCTGATCTTTTAAAGGGACCGTCTTAGCCTAATAGATCCCCGCGGTTGTTGACTTACAAACTACCGCTGCATCCCGGGCGGTTGGCTAGCAGTGAGTGCGGACAGTTTAGTCTAATTATTTTTTTCTTTTTGGGAGTCCTGATTTAGATATGGTCACTTAACGTTTTGTTTAATTTCACACATTAAATCGACATTCTTATATGTTTGTTTGATTGCTTGCTTGCTTCATTGTATAGTTATCTCAAAAACGGCTCCGAGGATATCCTTTAAATGCTGGATACAACTTATTTATTTCCTGGTAGGAGGCTGAACACCAACTTCTAATAATTGCCTTTTACGGTAGCCTAATGTGTCCTAATTGTTGATATTATACTTTGAGACGGTTTCGGTTAATTACAACACAGTATTTTATTTTACTAGATTCTAAAACCACTTACGTCCATTCCGTCCGGTTTTTGTTACATTACACATTACTACAAAAAAAATGTGATGCCAGTTTTCTCTCAGCGTTTCGTATGATTAATTTAATAGCAGGCCCCTAAACAAATCGCACTAAGGAATTGTTTTATCTATCAATTGAATCAAACTACAATAAAACACATCCTCTTTTAACTTTTTCCCTCCACATCTCCAACCTACCGCGATTACAACGTAACATTATACCGTATAACTGGCGAAGGCAGCAATTAAAATCACCCTTGAGACGTTTGATGGTGCTATTAATTGGTGTCGGAGACAATGGGTTATTGAGGGACTTCGCCCATCGCCCACGAGTGATGTTTATTGGCGTCACCTCCGCCTGTGGGGGAGACCTTCGTCATGTGTAAGTCCACCTAGCTGCATCCTGCACCCACGAGACCAAGAGGTCGTGGGCTCGGCGAGGGAGGTCGTGGTAAGACCATCCGGGGAGTTGGTGAAACCAAGGAACTGAGCAGATAATTGTAGCACTGATAAGAGAGTAAAAAATGTCAGTGCGGTAAACTTTGGTGAGGTTTATTGCAAACTGTTAGCTGAAAGGGGCTAATAGCTAAGAGCCCCTAATCATTATGGGGAAGAATTTTAATTGAATGAATGATAACTTGATTTATTCCTTCCAATCCTAAATAATATTGTAATAGTTATAAGATACATATACTATTTATAATCATACTAAATATGGAAAAAGCCCATATGGAGATCAAAGCTTGTGCGTGGGCTCTAAAAAAATATGTATTTAAGATGGAAAGCAATTTGTTCCTACATAAGGATTCAACTGAAATGGTTAATTATTTAACAAAGTGGTTATTTATGTATTTATTTTTATAATTTTTTTTATCTTTACAGGTCAATTGCTAAATAGTAAAATAAATTAAAACAGTTCTTTTTATGATATTACTAAATACATTCATAGTGAACTGGCTTTAAGATCCACAAAATGTTAATATTTATAGCCCCACTTCCCATGTTAACTTTATAGCAAACAAAGATTTACGTACTCTTCTCATTTTCGACAACATGTCTCGGTCAAACTTAGTCTATATAAAGTGTCGTTAATAGTTATCTACTGAATAATAACTGATGATTCAAAAATTTGTAGATTCCCGAAGCAACAAACCTCCCAAATATTAGAATTATGAAAATGAATAATATTTCATATCGTGCAACGATGCAATTTCATTATAAGTTCGCAATTTTCCAGCAAACAAGAAAAATATTTACATTTTAAAGCATTGGGATATAAAATCGTCTGCCTTTAAATTTGTATACAGCAAATTTATTCACCATACGTGATAAAAATCACATCTCAAGGTCATTACTTCAGAGAAAGCATCGCGGCACCTTTGCCCAGTTAGACATCCTTCAAAAGTGACTGCTGTGTTCAGTTGGACTGTTAAATCCTGAGGCAATTGGAATAGTTATTTCTCGAAATGGTCTAGAAATTTACAACATAATCTTAACAATGACGAAATATTTTGAAAAAAAAATCCGAAGAGCAGAGCTTTTACTAACGACAGCATCAAAACTAAAGTGTGTTTAGTCAGTGAATGTTAGTATTTTCAAGATAACACCAGTACAAATTTAGACAACACTGTAAACAGATCAAGCCCAGATGATTCTTCGATAAGCTTCTTGGGAGTTGAACCTGGATCAAATATTATCCTACCTGATATTGTAGTATTCACACGAAGAACAGAGAGACATACAGTACAAGTAAACACCCAGCACAATCAGCACTAACGTAAATCCTCAATAAAGCACATCACCCTGAATGGCTAAGCGGCTAAGCTATTCTTCGACGAGCTTCTCGGCCTCGTACTCAGGTTATTGTCAATTGGCATTCAGCTGCACATGAGACCAACACACACTCAACAGCTATCGACCGAACATGAAGGTAAATGCTCAATAAAGAACGTTAAACTTAAACTGCCCAAGATATTCCCGACAGCTCCCGAGGGTCGAGCATGTGTCCACGCCCACAGGCAGGCTCGTCCCGGCAAGCACTTATTGAATCTAGGCCAGCCGGCCGAGATATATTTAATTTATATGGTCGAGTATGGAAATAGCGCGTGGGTCGGTGTCAGAGCTGCGTTTTGCCGTTTTTGCCGTTTTTGCAGCACACTCGCCGCTCGCCGCTGCAGCGCTTTGATGCCGCTCCGCCGTTCCTACCACGGCCGGGATGCACAGTTCTCGCCGGCGCTTAAAATCATTATTCATGGAACCTGTTGAGTCTGCAAATATCCTCGGGATTAAAAATTAGCCGCGACATGACATGTTCAGTTTGCGAAGATTTGTGGCGGACCGGTTACCGGTACGGCTTGTAATTGTGTACGAGTTTATTAGTTGCTCTGTACTTTGTGCTGAGCCCGCTCTCGGTGCGCTTTCTGATTTAAATAGTTTGCCGGTGTCTTATCTGACCTTTAAGGTGATTATTGAAATAGCTTATCGACTATAATTTAAATAAAAGTTAAAAATTACTTGTAGATCTGTCTATTCATCCTGGTACAGAATTGGTAAAAACCATCACTAGTTTCGAACCACAAAAGTGTTCATTTTCAAGTTGAAACGACAACCTAAGACATCTTCATCACAATACCACATTAGGATTGTTTATGTGTCCCGTGTTTTTGTAAGGATTGTGACGACTCTTCTATGTAGTAGTGTAAAGAATATGTTTATTGTGGTTTGAAACCTGTGGTAGTTTTTACCAATACCAGGACCACAAGACAGGATAAAGGTAATTTATACCTTTCTTTATACCCTTTCCTGAATTTATAACTTTTCTTTGATAATAAGTTATTCAGAGGCTACTCCAATATAAAACTGTAATTTAATAATTATACTATAGTTCTGGACAGCCTGACTGGCGGGTGGCGAAAATTGTAATCTCCCAAAATGTCTGCTAAATGAACACATGTTTTGGTAGAACTGTCAAAACTTTGTTTACGTTTCACCTCATTTACACTACAAAAGAATGCCCTGTAATATTTCACCAAGAGATTTGTTACGCAATTAAAATTTCTGGAAAATATTTGTGCAATGCATCAGCTGGGCTTTTTATTTTGGCAACCTTTCATCTTAAATGATTTGTTAACATTTAAGAATGTGTTTCCACACTTTTTTCGTTGTACTTCATGGATTTTGTTGAGCTAGCAAGCATTTAACATTAGTTGCACTTACCGTTGCAGCAAAATATTTTCTTGTGTAAAGTACCTTTACATAAACAAATGACCATGTGATTTATTACCAAAACATTGCAGATATTAAACACTAATTACGACAACAGCGCACTCACTCACCCGCCAATAAGGCTGTCCAGAGCTATAGTACCAAGATCTAATAGAATTATAGCGGATGAAAAAGCTTCTTGAATATTCATTTTAGAGGTATACGACTCACAAATGAATGGTAAATTGTGTAATGTAAACATGACTCATTTAACTTTCAAAATCACACACATTTTGGTCATGCACTTACATTTTGAGGCAACGAAGTAGTACTTACTTGATTACATAGAGAACTATACTTCAATAATGTTCGTTTATTTAGTTACAAGGACATCATTTTTGCAAGAACAATTTATACATGCGGTTTTTACAGACAAAGCGTTACTGATGAACCAATGTAAAACCATTACGTCTTCAATTAGAAGTTATTCAAACTAAATACCTTCCAGATCCCTCCGTCACAATCCCAACCCGGCCAATTATAACTCCCCATCCCCGCACTTAACATTTTCGAGAGGCCGGTCGCTCATTATCTCGCGCGCATTAATCATTCATTAGCTTTATAATTGATAGTTTGTACCTGTCAGGGATAAGATAGCCATCTCGCTGATAAAGAAATACCCGGCGAAAATCGCGGATAGTTTGTGATTGCGGTTGCATTCCGGGGAGATAGAGGCGGGCTTATCGTACAAAGGCGGCGGATGGTGGCGCTGGACGATTATCCGCCAGGCCGTATATCCGTCACCGGCGGATGGATGCGGATAGACCGGCCGATCCGCGGAGTTTACCGGGGTTGCTGTTGATGCATCGCGGGCCTCTGTACGCTAATCTCGCGACAGTCCGACAGGAAGCTGTCCCTCATATGTGACGGCCGTACGTTATGGCGCGGTCAGTGACTGGCGTCGCCGTCACCTCAACTCACAACACCAGGCGGACAGACATGCTGGGGAGACACAGTGTGTGCATGTTGAGGGAAAGAAGGAAAAGGATGTGTGTATATTCAGTAAAAGACGGAAATGTGAGAGAAAAAGTGCTATTATTTAATTGGTTGGACTTTTCCTTCCACTTCTAGTGTTTAAACTACACCACGTTTCGAAAAGTACTGAAACTCTTCTCGTCTTCAAGTGACCCTGCTTAAAGTTAAATTAACTTACTTATTTCCCCCTAACCTAAATTTGTTTGTTTTTTCCTTTTACCCACAATATTTAACATCACAGAAATCTCACTCACACAAAAATACATATAAAAATCATAGAGCATAATAGGTAACATAAAAATAAAAAATAAAACAAAAACATAGACTTTATACTGACGGCAATGCCTCCAAGCCAGCAGCGACACGACACACACACACGACCACTTGCTCCCACGCACGCTGCTCGAATGTAGGTGGAAAAAATTAGGTGGCACGTTTTGCTTCGATTTTACACACAATATTAAAGATATCTGATTTTGTTAAGGAATCTACGGTAACAAATTCTTAACTTTCCACTAAGTAAGGCTTAGTTACGGCGTTAAAGTCATTGGAGAGTAAGCCGTATAACAGAACAGAGTACAAGAATATTTCTAGAGGCACCTTGGTTTAGGTTGAATTCATCATAAGACATGTGGTCAATTTATGTTTTAAACCTGGTTTCCGACCCTTAATAAGTTTCCAACCCTAAATGTTTAGGGTCAAAAAGGAATATTTCTGAAGAGTGTTAAAATGTTTTAAAGGGTTTCAAGAACGAGCTTTCACGAGTAGATAAGTTAATATCGCTTAATATATATTCATCTTTAAAGCCGCATTAAATAATTTAATATTGAAGCCACCACAACTGTTTTTATAATAATACATGGTAGTATATACCAATTTATCCGTCACAACTGTATAAAACTCGTCCTTATTGTTTGACCCGTGTTTCGGCTTTTGTAAACCATAATGATATTCGTTATTTTCAACCCAGGGTGATTAGAATATTAATCCGTCCAAACGATGTCGTCGATGACAAAAAATCACTAAACACATGACGATACACACGTAGACTACTAGGCCTAGTCAGCGACGGATGGAATGTGCCGGCGTGTACTGCCATTATCATTAGGTTATTAATATTTTAAATAAAATTATTTATTTTTTACTTTCTCCGCCATATACATAGTACATGGAGAAAGTATTGTTTTTGTAAAAAAAATTGATTTTGAGTTGTCAGTAGATGCATTTGTTTTAGTGCCCCCTGAGTCCAAAAAAGTGGTTTTCGTAGTGGCGTCTGTCTATCCATGTGTGTGTGGATGTAAACAAAGCTGGAGACCATACCAGTAGTCCGAGTTTCATGAAATTAGGAATGTAGGTATAAAACCATAATATCTCCAGAGTTTATTTAATTTTTTTTTAATTTTTGAAACTATTTGCTTCATAAAAACCCATAAACAATTCAAAAATCTAAATTTTTTTTAAACGGCTCTAAGTATTTTGATAAAAGTTTAATGGATTATAGTGAGTGCTTAAGATGAGAAACAAAATGACATCACCCGCATGTCTGTAAAAATTCAGGTTCAGAGAAATTGTGAGGGTTTTAGGGTAATGCCACACGGGGCGGTTTTTCCAGCTGATGTTGAGCGGTTTTCACCCGCGGCGTGTGGCACCATCCATTTAAATCATGTGATTTTGCTTCACGGGCGGCAAAAACCGCTCAACAGCTGCGGTAAAAACCGCCCCGTGTGACATTAGCCTGTGTTAAAAAATTCATATTTTTGAAAATTCATAATATCTGAAACTTCTAAAGAAAATGTACTTGCAACCACTAAATTTGGCTTGAAAAACTAAATAATCCTGTATTTTGAATCATTAGTCTACGTCAACTGGTTGCGGAGAGAATTTTTTAGTTCGGCGGTAAACGCAGTACGTTTTCTAATGTTATTCTTATGACAAATATTAAAAAATCGAAATCTCCCTTATTTACTAAACGATTTTGTCAAAATTTGGTATGTATTTGTGTGATGATTAATTGTTAATTTGTTTTGTTTCATTATGTAAGTGAAACATAATTTTCTATTTTTACATGACTTAAAGGGAGAAAGTATATGTGTCGTGATACCGTTTGTTTATGCAAGTATGACTAAAATAGGCTTAAACCTTTGACTATAAAGAATTGAAGACTTCAGATTTAAAGACAATGCTTAAACTTTATTCTAACGTGCATTTCGCTAACACAGAACTGGCAATAGAAAATAATTAACCTACAGACCCCAATTAATTACTCGTACAAGCTAGAGTTGAACTCGAATCGCTATAGCTTGTAATATCGACATTACCAGGTTTACATCAGATAGGTCAGCTGAGCGCACGTCAGCGTTTATGAGAGACCTGGGTCTATGATAACCGCTGCCGTAGTGACCGGCGGGCAAGCGGCGCCCGCACGGCAATCAGCACACAGCACACTACCTGTTATCAGCACGAGGTGATTCAGCAGCCAGCAGTCGCCTCTCATGAATTACTGTCTTTAATTGATACGCATCAGCAGACAAATGCCATCTGATAGTGGCCGGTAATGAAAGTATTTGCTGCATTGTTCCGCACAATCTCGGATCCTGTTGCTACTTAGTTTAGTTATATATATTGAGCAACATGTTTTCTGTTTCGTAACCGGTGCTTTCTAGATCAATGGGGCATCGAGTGCTCGGTTTCATGCACAGGGAAAAATCAATTGTTGAAACAAACAATGCAACAGTTGCTGTATGGATAATTTATAAGATTGTTCTCTTTTAATATTTTAATTAATTGCTAATAACTACTGTTAAGTTATTTTTACTTTCATAAAAAAATAATGGCTATAATGGTTAAAACAATTGATATAATGAATCGTACGTATAGCAACCATTTACGTGCTTGAACAAACAATTGATTTTCGTTAATGTATTTAATGAGCAACATTTTGAAGCTGAAGTGTAAGCAGGATTTTTGGGGTTGGGGAGGCTAACATTACTTCGTTAAGTTAATAAAAATTCATTGATGTATACAGTTTTTATCCTTAAAAAATATCAAGTTCAATTTTTTTGTCAAACACCTAAGTTCCAAACAGTACAATCATTCTGTCGCCTTTTACATATTCATCAAAACTTAATAGTATAATGTAATTGTTGCAATAACAATAAATTTATTTGGCTTTCATTACATTAAAAGTAAACTTAGACATTTATTTGGGTCTGTCTTTTTCATGGAGCTTATTATAATTTTTTTAACAAGTGCAGAAGTTTTCCATATACTACCAAACTCTTAATAGAGATAATCATTTATGAATTTACTTTCAAGCAAAATAAAACTGCTATTTACAATACACTTTCACTTTCAAAACATATTTGTGGCCAAGTCTAAACAATCACTTCAACATACTAACGTTTTCATCCAATAATTATTGCATTCAGGTGTAAAACCTTTTCAATCTCGAGCAAGAATAAACTCCCACTCAGGTCTTCCCTGTGAAACCAGTTCGCAAAGCCAAACTGCGAGGGAGGTTCGACTAGACCAGAAGGGTTGGTCTAGGATGGCGAACGCAACAGGTGGCTAGAACTGGACCTACAGTAGCGTCTAGACTGCGGGAGGCGACTAGACGCGCGTATGTGGAGTTGTGGAGTAAGTCTGTGGGAGGGGCGCATGCACTCCTACCTCCCCCACCGTGAGAATGGTATTACGGAAGACCCATACCGGTCCTCACCCTCCCCTGCATACGAAATGCGAAATCGGAACATGCGAGTCACTTCCTACTCGGCCCAAAAAACCGATACTTTTGTCAAGATAATTCGGCCGCTGCAAGAGGATGCATTAAAATGCACCCGGTACAATGGGGGTCTGTTTTAATGCGGTTTTTTGCCCGGGCCTCGTTCTCAGGCTTGTCGACGAGGTGCTAGACTCGAGTGCATATTAAAGTGTGGAAGTGCAGCTTCATTGTAATACAGACGTTGGCTGTTTTGTCCCTCCCTTTTGTGCGAATTTTTTATGTCTCATGCGTGTATTGCAAATATTTATAACAGCGGAACTAATTGATCGCTACCGGATCCAAGCTGGGATTTCACGCTTAAGCGGACTCGCTTTGATATTAATATTACTTTCTCCGGTTCTAGCGAGGAGGGTTTGGACTGAGTGGGATTCTGATCTGTTTCGTTCATATTTGCATATCTCCGAATTTCCAGTTCTTATGATTTTAGGAAAGAAGAGTTGTCAACTTACGCCAATGCCACTTTAGGCGCCTGTCGCAGTGTGATGGAAAATTATTACTGCTTACTTTATTACTACTTACCTTGTTAAATATTAAAACTACATTATATTTAAAATACGATGAAGACGAACAAAATTCTCAATTGCTTATCATTTAAAATATTGTGTCTTCATCAATTTAAAAAGATCGATTATTCAATTTAATTGTTATAGAAGCATGCACATAATCGTTCTCATGATTAATTTCTTCCTTTGTGGAAACAAGTGTTCTCAAATGAGCTGGTAATAAATACCACGAACGAATGTCTTAATACAAAACTTTATAAATAGTTCTGCGTGAGTAATGGTAAATTATTTTGTGATGCTTCTCGGCGTCAGTTTTTAAAACAGAAGACATGCTTAGAAGTATGCATTTACTGATAATGCAAAGAAATTAGCTTATGGCAGGACACCTGATGTAATTTATAAGTATGAAATGACCACTGCCCCTCAATAAAACGTAATAGATCCTCTGCTGAACTTCTTAAACTCCAAGAATCTTCCAATTTCACTAATCACGCTTTACACTTTTACTACTCATAAAACACACTACTATTTACTCCTCATAAACATCTGAGCTGTAAACAAAGCTGACCACCTCTAATTTCCAAATCACCGTCAGTAACCAACCCTACCTAAACTCAACGATAAATACAGCTGCTAAGTCATCAGCAGTCAACACTACCCAACACCGCCTGAAGACAGCGACACCAGCGACAGTCTCCATAGATCAGTGCTAGTCTAGTGTCTTGAGTTGCAGTAAAAGCCGACCCCAGTGACTCCAGCGACAACAGGACAGCCCCGTGTGTGTCCCTGTCTATTTGTACCCAGCTGTTTAAACCGCGGTTTTGCCTTTTAAATGACGCCATTACATATGTTGGTTTGGGAGATTAATGTCGCGCATTGTTCGGTCGGTGGCGCAAGTCGTCAGGGGCACCCGAGCGTCCCACTGAACACTTTCACCGCGAAAACCTGAATTTTGGACCCTAGAGACTTGCAGACGATCTGGGGCCTGTTTGGAGAATTTATAAATAATAATAGTAAATAGTTTATTGAATAAAATAATGGAGTTGCTAATCTGTATACAATTCGAAGTGTAGTTATTTACTGCGCTAGAGATTTTTAATCAAAATTCCTGCTACTTTTCTGAACCGATTTCAATAATTTAGGTGTCATTGGAAAGGGCTCGGCGTATAGTCAGACTTAAGGGAAGGGCCCTAGATGCCCTTAACGTTTGGTGTTCACAGCATAGGCAAACAAAGTCAAGTATTATTACTGTAAACGAAGCTGTACAAGTTAGGTATCGTTAATCATATATATAATGTTTCATACAAACGATAGCACAAAAATAGTATGACTAAATTACTTACATAAAGCGTCAAAATAGCTGAAACTATTTTCTTTATGTTTAGGACATGTTTTGACGTTTATTACGTCATCAAAGGCTGGTTGATATTTTGTGCGGTTTTGACGGTCTATGTAAGTAATTTAAACTTACTATTTTAATTGCACAGCTCAGGGGCTAAAACAATGGATATTAATAAGACAGCACACAAACTCAAGAGAGTCAAACCTTTATTCTGAAGGAGGTGCTAAAATATTCACATACAAATATTGTCAGTTTTTTGTGTGAATATTGAGTCCTGATACGGTTGATCGGATTCAAGATAGGCCAACCACGCTCATATACGTATCCCTCATCCATTTGCTATCCCAGCCAACACAGCAAGGGTAATTTTGGACCCTGACAAATCCCCGTTAACTTTTGCACGGTCGCCTTGATTCTAATTCAAACCTAGTTTTTATCAAAGCACATTCTTGAATTTGGTATTAGGAATTGAAACAATTATGCAGCTCTTTTCGTTTGAATTTTTCCGCTAACTAAAATATACGATTTTTCTATATCGTTTACATTTTAAATTAACTAAAAACTTTATATTGTCACATATAGCATATGGTGTTATCTCCCAGAAAAATGCAATACTATCCCTCCATCTCCAACTTTATATGTTAGATCAAAATCTGGCTGCAGTTTTGTCTTTAAGTGAAATCCTACCACAAGGCTTTGATAATTGTTTTCATTACCACATTATCAAAATAAATAAACTCAGTGACTCAATATTTTCTTTCACAGTTACATATCTACTCCTTTAATTATACCTCTGCACTTCTAGACTCGCTGTTGATTACCTCCAATCCTGGATTACCTCTCCCTCACATCTATTACGACCGATCCCCCTTACACAAGTAGATCTACAACCTCCACTCCGTACGTGGGTGCAGGCGCAGTCCGTCACCGGCAGACGTACCGGTACATGTACGCGGCCGCTCTCCGCTCTCGTAATGTGGAGGGCGTATTAGACTTTCTAATTAGAGAAGAAAGTGTGTTAGAGATCATCAAGCGGAGGCCGGCTCTGCAGACGCATTTGCATAATTTATTGCGAGAGTTCCGAATTGTGTGTGGGAGAGCCGGTCAACCTGCCCTGGTTGGGGGAGGAGGTGGGGGAGGGGGTGGGGGAGGGGGTGACTGCAGGAGTCTCCCACGCTGCCGGGGGTGAGACGTGAGACGAGGGTGAGACGGTGGGAACCGGGTTACGTCACACAGAAGCTGCTTGTAGTGTACTACGTCTACGTACGTACCGCCGCGCCGCGTCCACGCCTTCCGCGTTCCTTCCCGCGCAATTGGAGATGGTAGAAAATATCGATATATCGGAGTTATCGATGTTTTAGTTCCGATATATCGATTAAACCATATTGATATTTTTGTTCCGATATGATTAGTAGGGGAAGAAGAAGAAGAAGAAGAAGAAGAAGAAGAAGAAGAAGAAAAAGAAGAAGAAGAAGAAGAAGAAGAAGAAGAAGAAGAAGAAGAAGAAGAAGAAGAAGAATGAAACATTCATTTAAAAAATATATATATGTGCAGCTTTACATATCTAATTACAAAATACATAAAACTATAAAGAATTGAAACAAAAGTGTTAAAAATATAATTAAAATTTATATTAGCTGCTAAAAAGAAAAAATAATGGCTCATGGAAACAGCAGACACTAAGCATATGCCTGAACGTCTGCTGCGTTGAAGTAAAAATGATAAAATAATTGATCTATAATTAATTGAAAATAAGTAAAAAAAAGTAATTAATGAAGATATAATCAGAAATGCATTGATAAAAGTCAAAATATCAAGAGAAATAGTAATGGAGATAAAAGTATAATTGAAAGGTATCAGTTAAATTTGTGGTTCTTTAAGTGTATATTACCAAATGATCTGTCTGGTATATCGATATTTTTTAGTCCAATATATAAGGCCTTGAGAAAGCAGATTTTTGTAAAAAAGATTTTAAGGATGTCATTATTACCATGTTTCGTCACAGGAGCCGCTGTGTAGTGTACTACGTCTACGTACCTCCACCGCCGCGTCCGCGCCTTCCGCGTTCTTTCCTTCCCGCGCGATTGGGGGTGGCAAAAATATCGATATATCGAAGGTATCGAAATTTTAGTTCCGATATATCGCTTAAGCATATCGATATTTTTATTAAATTATTATTGGTGTATCGATATTTTTTGGTCCGGTATATATATCGATTTGAGAAAACTGTTTTTTTCTACACAAATTTTAAGGATGTTAATATTACCGTATTGAGGCTGTTCAGGTGGTACAAATGTGTGCAGCATAATATTTTGCGTTTTAAAAGTGGAGAAATCATTCCTAACTTAATAGAGCTTTGAAAAATTGTTAGTCCTGTGGTGGCAGACCTTCATTATGAAAAAAGTGTCTCTTTGAACGTTTAAAATAGTGTTCTTTTTCTACATAGATAACGATTTTTCGATATATTGAAAATATAAGTATTAATTTATTCGATACATCGAAAAAGCGATATTTCGACACATTAAAAATAATGGTATTTCATATACGTAGGGTGACTAGATTTTGGAAAATCCAAAACGGGACGCGGCCCCCAAGGTAATGATGGGGGTCTGTAGCTCCCAAAATAGAGAGGGGATCCGGGGGTCCTTCCCCGTAAAATTAGAGAAAATAGAATATTTGTGGGTTTTTTTAGATAATTTCAGTGTATAAAATGCTTTTATACTCATGTTCATGTTGATCTTTACTACTTAATTGTCTAATTCACTATTTAAATCTGCAGTAGTGTTTGGTAATGTCCCAAAAACTTCTACAACTGCGTATTATAACTTCTATAAATCACGAAAAAAGTAACAGCAATATGGAGCTATAATAAAAAGGTTATTACTAAAATCATAACCAGTAATATAATAGTTATCAAACTCTTTACAGTACTGTATAATATTTCAATAATCAAACTAGTTTACAAAGAATCAATGTGAACAACAATTAATTTTGAAAATACCAAAAATCTATTTAGAAAATAATTAAGTAAAGAAAATTTTATTTAAGAATTGTTGAAATTGCAAAGTATTTTTTGAAGTGCATTTTAGAAACAACGCCGAAACTAGATAGAGAGTTCGTCGGGACAACGGGATAAGTCGCTAAAAAAACGAGTGTCCTGCAAAAAGGGATGTCGGGTCACCCTAAGCACAACGTACCACCACCGCCTGCGTCCGCGCGCGTTTCTTCCCGCGCGATTGGGGATAGCAAAAGAATATCGGTATATCAGAGGAAGAAGAATAAGAATATCGAAGAATAAGAAGAATAAGAATATCGATATATCGATTTATTAGGTCCGATATATTTCTTAATGCATATCGATCCTTTTTTCCGTTATTAATGGATTTATACTGCTAAAAAGTAAACTCATTGGAGGTAGAAATACCCCCGTTGCAGCAGACCTGCATACTCAGCGAATTTCAAATGCAAAACAACATATTTCAATCCAACATAGCGAGATTTGATATGTTTTGGTAAGCTCCATAAGAATATCATGGGGAATGAGTATGCAGGTTTGCTGCTACAGGTATATTAAAATTGGGTCGTTTTAATTCAATATTTAGTAGATCTGAACTAGGAGAACCTATTTACCAAGTTTTATCGAGATATGTTGAGAAATAACCGAGATATCGAATTTTATTTATTTCCCATAAGGTTAACATTGGGACAACGTACTGTGTTTACCACTTTCAATATCTCGGTAACCAATGAGCATAGAGCAGTGATTCAAAATACTAAATTGTTTGTTTTTTTGAGCTAAATTCAGTGGTGCAATAAAAAATTCGATAGATTTTATTTTTATATGTAAAAAACTCAAAAAACCCCATTTTTGGGGGGATTGATCCCCCTTTACCCCCCCTTCCAGTAGTCCAATCGGGCTGGTTTACGAACTCGTCTGAGGGATTACCACTTTACATGTCTGTACAAAATTTCATTAAGATCGGACCATTTTTACGGCCGCTATCGTGCTCACAGACACATAATATAAATTCGAACGAATGGTGTTTTTTGTTTCTGGTGGCTCCAAAACGAAAAGTTATCATGGTCTCGGGCTTAGGTCTTACCATGAGACCTACGGCAATAGCTTCTTCCCTATAGGGGAAATTCGCTAAAAGATCACGCAGCTGAGCAGATTTACAACCGCGTCACGACACACCTACGACCACAGCTACAACACAACTACATTACAGCGCAGGTACCCAGTTCCCCGGTGTGACGTAATAGATAAGAAGCCACCGCTAACTCACCGATGTTTAGGGGGGTCGGAATTAGCTATTAGCGCCCCGGGCAGTAAATACCATAAACACGTTATAGTTTCAATTACACCGCGTTGTCGATGTCGATACCCGCGTCGCAGTGGCTAATTAATTGTAATGCGTAATTCCGATTGGTTTTGGCATATCACCGCGCGACGCGATGGACGATATTGCGCCGCCGCTCGTATACAGCATTTGTCGCGCCGCTCCCCGGCCCCGCTCTTTGTTCTTCGCTGATGTGGTAATAGCCTTCTGAGCCGCCGCCTCCCCCATAACTTCGATTTACTGCAGGTCGGACCGTACACTTCTCATGCCAGTTCTGGATTGTTAATTCACCATTCCCGTTAGACCAATCAGGACGTTTTATAGTTTGTGTAAGAACCCGTAGAACTGATTGATTCGGAGGGAAATATATGAAGCGATAGGAAGTTGTTGCGTATTTATTAGTGATGAGGAAAACAGTTGGTAAAATAAAAACAAAATTCCTTAGTAACATAATCAACCAGGCGAGGAAGGATTCAAAACAAACCTACGCAGTCAGTTCGCCCAAGTTCTCGTCAAATATCAACAACTAATTGTGGTAATTATCTCTCAAACTGTTATCTCTCTCTGCGGTTTCAATAGCGCAGAAAGACAGCACCACTTTTTTAAAGGTAACAAATAATTAATGCAAACTGTAAAATTGACATTAACCGCAATCTTACGCAATATTAAACGAATCAGAAGCGTTGAAGTGAATCACAGTTTAAGTCGTAAATGTGTCGCAACAGACGCAATAGTCGCAACAGGTTCAACCATAACGATTTCATGAAGCAGCAAGAAGCATGCTCAATACTAAACGAAGGATTAATTACCAAAAACAACTGTAAAATATAAGTGTGCAAATCAAGTAAGGGCTATATAAACATTGAAATGTGATTTGAGACCATAGTACATTATTATTTGAACTATAATTAATAAATCGCGTGTGACAAGACAACAATTAAATCTGTCTTATCACTCATTTCTTTAATTATATATAATTATAATTAAAAGTTTTTGTCGACCAATAAACAATTGACTACCTAAAAATAACCCCAAATCTGAGTGCGAAACCCACTGAAATTCTTTACAGTATGTCCACACATTTTATAATCATGATAAGTGGTTCTGTTGCAAATATGTAGATAAACAAGTGTTTGCGTTGATGGGGAATGACGCACATCAGAGTGGGAGGTTATCTGGTCGACGCGGATTCTCCCGCAGATTGTAGGGAAATAGCGGCTAGCTTTTACTTGATTTTATAGCAAAAAGAAACAACAGTGATCATACGTAAATGAATAACAAAATGAGTCTAAGACAAATCAGTAAATCGTTAAAATGATCTGCAATTGTTACGCATTGTGGGTTGCGACTTCATGTAAAATATGGAGTTCCAAGAATGGAGTTATCTCGTGGTGTTGTTTAATTGTTATTACTTGACAACCATGATGAATAAAACGGATAAACTTGTATACCTATTGTCTCAAAGCTGAACAATGCATTTATTGAGGTATTTTATATTGCTAGATTACTGTTGCAGCTTCGATTGCAATAAAACACTGTTAACCTAAACAAATTTTATTCTTCCATGAGAATTTTATTGACATGACCTTTGAAGGACCGAAGGGCGGAGCTTTGGAAAGCACATATAGTCTAAGGAAATTCATTTTGACACATACATCTTTAAAATCGGTTCAGTTGTCAGTAAGAACTCAGTCTTTCAATTGCGTATTAATGTATAGGATAATACGATTTTAATATTTTTCTTAGTATATTACCGTAATGAAATGCATACATAAAAAATTCAAAGATCTTTATGTTGCTCAAGTCCAAATTGTTGCCCTGCTTAAGGCTTCCGTACAGAACGACGCCGTTGACTGAAATAGTGGGTTGGTAACGCAAAATGCTCACGAGACAAAAGATAATAATGCTTTTAAACATCGCGACTGATAAAACAAAACCTCATATACGGAATCAATGGAGTCAACATTGTACCTCTGAAAATCCAGAATGCCCGTTAATTCTTTAACGACTACCGGACTCGCCGTGAATTGAACGACCACAGGGGCCATTCCGGAATGTGCGATTGCGAGACTTCCCACCCACAAGGTTGACTCTATTGATCTCTTTGACTGACTAATAATAGCAATCAATGTATTGACGTCACTGGTGCCGTTTGACCCCAGGCGCCGCCGCTCCGACCGTCGCCAACAAATCTTCACTTGTGCGAAATTTCAGCGGCTTGTGATCACTGGAGGGAAATTCAAAGAAACATTGCAGCTCTGAAAAACAGGAACTGTATTATGATGGAATTTCACTACGTTGATGTATAATTCAAATTCCAGCTTTGAACTAGGTAAACGGTAAACTAAAAGCTGCAATTAGAGTAGGTATTCCAGAATAACATAATAATAATAATCTTTATTGTTTTTTTGACAATACATATATTGCATAAGCATGCGTCAATAGAATACGTTAATACTGTAAAATATTAACAAAGTAAAAGTATTATGTAACAGCCAGGTCACGAAAAACATTTTCTCGAAAAACCCCGTGACCTTGTAACATTAGCAATACCAAAGGAAAGGGTAAGGTTTAAGGGTGTTAGAATTCTCATATCCACAAGCCTCATTTTAAATTCAATTTACAATGTTGTTTGATATTATAAATTACTCAAATCTGCATTCGGTTATTTGATTCAACGACAATTTTCTGTACGATTAATTTAAAGTAAAATTTAATTAACAAATTTGTAAAAACTTAAATGTATTTCTAACTGTGAGGCAATTTCAAGTCTCGTTTCAAAAGTTCGTTTTAGCTAAAGGATTAGTAAATTAGCATAAATTCAAAATTAAGATTGTCATCACTACAAAACTTTACCAATAATAATTATTTATCAAGCCAAATCTAAATGACTCCTGTTGGTGATATTTTAAGGCGAATGCGGGAGTGAACGATTAACTGTCGTTAACTTGTCGAGGAACTCTACACTCTACAGGTTGTCAGGCGTGGTGCTCGACTGCGTTTGCTAAACTAGGATGGTGATCGGTAATTTGTTTCATTTCTGTGTTTTGTTTTTGTCATACTCGTGATTTTATGTGAGAATTCTTGGAATTTTTTATCGGCTTGATTGTGGTATTTCGCTTTTTGTTTTAATGGTTTACCTCAAAGATAGACGCGCGCTCATCCTAGGTGCTGCTATACATACACGTCACGTCACGTCACGTCGCGTCCATTTTCAAATTGAGTGAAACCTGTGCAATAAAATGGAACCGGCTATACATATACGTCAAGTCACGGCACGGCCCGACTCGAATGCTCTGATGAGCATACACGGCCGAATCGGCCGAATTGGGACGCGACGCGACGTGACGTGACGTGACGTGACGTGACGTGTGTGTATAGCCTACACCAACGTCCACTCGGCCATTTGGCTCTTAGAAACTAGAAAATGGGAATCGATGCGAAAGCACCCCCTCCGGCATCGTCGAATTGGCCGTAAGTGGACGCGACGTGACGTGACGTGACGTGACGTGACGTGCATGTATAGCAGCACCTAGGATGAGCGTGCGTCTATCTTTGAGGTAAACCATTAAAACAGAAATCGAAATACCACATTTAAACCGACGAAAAATTCCACAAATTCTCACAGAAAATCACGAGTATGGCAAAAACAAAACACAGAAATGAAAAAATTTACCGATCACCATCCTAGTTTAGCGAACGCAGTCGAGCACCACGCCCGACAACCTGTAGAGTGTAGAGTTCCCTGACTCCAGCGGCTGTCGGCACGTTCCCGCCAGAGAGCGACCCCGGGTCAACCTTATAATGATCCCGTTGCGATCGAGACCGGACAAATGATTGCTTTACAAATGTAGACAACATGACACAGTAAAGAGTAATGCCAGTTCCGGAAGTCTTATAACTCCGAAAGGCATATCTCCGAAACAAAATATTGTGTATTTTCTATGGCATAATTCCGAAAGGCAAAACTCCAAAGGTTATAACTCCGAAAGGCACAGCTCCAAATGCGTCTATATAGAAAGACTCATTTTATCAGATCAACCATGAGAGTCGATCTCTAACTCGAACTTGTTCCCAATCGACTTATAGTTTCGTCATAGAGTAACTAATAATGGTTGATATAACCCAATACAGTAGATGTTTATTGATCTGTAACATGTATTATTCTACTAAAATGTTATGAAGTGAAAATACTGTTTAAAAAGTTTGGCTTTCAGCTTTATTAAATAACATATAAAATTATTACAAATTACCTCTTTCATGCTTCAATTATCAATATTTTTATAACTCAGGTTAGACTTAAAAATAATTTTGATGCATTCTTTTCATTTTGACACGCGGGGCTTATTTTTAAGATTCTGGACGTTTTAAAACTTCAATGTCATGTAGAACGTCTATATTTAATTTATTTGAAATCAATGAAAAGAGCTATAGCCGTAAGAAAACGTACATGTTTCAGAACATTCAGATTTGTTATTTAAAAATTATCAAAAGTATCCGTTAAAAATAAATAGCCGTTAACATCATGCACTGAGAAAAATTTTGTCCTGAAATACGTGGAAAATACACGTAAATAAGGGTGTGCGGGTTACCCACTGCAATCTGGACCCGGCTCAATGCTCCGGCAGTGAGGCCGCCACACGGAAAATCAGGACTTAGTTTGTCTACCTAGTTATGACGTCACTGGCTATGACGTCATTACTGTCGGTTGTAAGTCCTGCCGATCAGAGTTGCCTCTCGTAATTGCAGAGACTTTTCTCAGAATATCCTGCGATTCATTTTGCCTTTACCACAGTTTATCACAGAATGTACATTCCTATTCTCGTAAAATACAACCGATTTCTATGCACTGACTTGCCTAGTCTCTGCATTTACCGGTATTTTTTATTTAAAATCAGTAAAAGATGTCTGGGTTCTTCTAGCGGTCACCCATCCAAGTTCTAACCACGCCCGATGTTTCTTGACTCGTATGTTCAGGTGAAGACTGCTATATCCACTGCGTTACGGCTGCCTGTTGACGAGTGTAGTTGTTGAATAGCATCTGAAGAATTGATAAGTGTAGTTTTACGCCTAATGGTACTTCTCTACAGTGACAATTTATTGCGTGATAGAGTATAGAGTACCCGGTATCGGAATTTTTATAAAAAGTAATGTTTGTTCGTTGTGTGCATCTGTCCGTTTGTGTTACGTGGGTATGTGCCATGATGGTTTTTAATACTTCTTGACGACTTCCACTGGAATGAAATTTGATTTCCATCGCCTGAGGAAGATCTCTCTGAGATTGAAACTGTCGTAGCCCATAATATGAGACTACAAAGGATCACTTTGACAGTACAAGGTATTTACACCATTAATAGTTACAATTTATTACCCTGACATATTTATTTGATACATTTAAAAGTGGCAGCAAATCAATGCAAGGTTATACTCGACCTGCATTCTATTTTTTACAATTCATCTTATTTAAGACTTTGCAAAAAAAATACCTGAGTTATTAAAATCTTAAACAGTGCAATTACTTTTTTTGGTAATTTTTTCGTGTAAACTATGGGCAGATAAAATTAATCTTAGGTCTAAAACTGATCAATGTGTCCTTGCAACTATTTAAAAATAAAACAATATTTAACAAAAGTAACTGCTGACAAATAAAACGATTTGATTTTCTTCAATAATCTAAGCTTTTTCTCTGAAAAATTGGAAATTTGATATTCTTTTTTGTCGTTTCACTACCATTTACTTTATATGTATTTACTATCAATGGTACTACAGTAAGTATAGCTACAAAAAAATTTAATAAAATATGTATTATTATTGAAACCAAATGTTATTATTCAAACTTGTATCACATTAGTAAATTTTCAATCCCAAATATAAAACTAACAACACAACGGACCTAAAATCGATCCAGATTTGGTAAAAAAATTTATTCAATTCAAATAAAATATTTGATGAGAGTGCGAACTAAAACAAGGTAAATACTACCTGCTTTTACCAAATCACATGGAAATAATTTGAAGTTCTCATCCATACACCTACCGTAAATGCAGTGGGCTGCATGCAGAAAGTAATCATGGATAAACTTATGACGTGTTTTGTGACGTATACAAACCATCCATGACGTCACTCTAATGTTTTTTCCTTAAAATCACGGTAAATTCCCTGATTATTTGCAAATACGGCAGTTCGAGCGTAATTGCAGAGAAATAGTTCTTAAAGAAGGACTGCGAGTCCTGCGTCTGTACTAATGCCCAAAACTCTGCCGAGTCATTGAGCTGGGTCCAGACACAACACTCCTGTACGTGAGCCAAGTCCTTATTTACGTATTGCGAGTACAGATTCTAGATTTGGGGCAAAAACTCTGCTTTTCCGCTAGGATATTTTTCTCAGTGTGTAGATTTAAGAGCCTTTAGGTGGAAAATTATTAAAATAATAATAAATAGGGGGGCGATAACCTGTAGAGTTGCTCGTCACCAGCGGCTGTCGGCACGTTCCCGCCAGAGAGCGACCCTAGGTCAACCTTATAATGATCCCGTTGCGATCGAGACCGGACAAATGATTGCTTTACAAATGTAGACAAAGCTGACACAGTAAACAGCCGGCCGGCCGCATTACCCGGGATGATTCGCGCTTTCGGACCCTGGACCCGCCCGCCATTACGACATTAATTAAAGCCCGCCGATATTACATCTATATGCATATGTAGCAGGAGTTAATTGCCGGGGTCATTAACGCCCACACCCGATAATGACTGGCTTCCGGGTCATTACCGGGTAAATGACAGGTGAAAAGTGTTACCGGGCGGGTGGGGAGGAATCAGATGTCGGGTCAAGAGTTTCGTGAGTGGGGGTCAGTATTTTTTTCGAAATTAGTTTTACATCAGGTTTGAAATGCTAATGCAATGATAACATTTGAAAACAGTGCGAGAAATTTGTAACATAATCATGTTTCCCATAAAGAAAAAAAATAAGTTCAATCGAAAAAATTTTAATTTTTGTCTACGCTAAACAATAAATAAAGAACAATTTAACTTAAAGAATGCTACGCTAGACAATAAATAAAGAGTTGCCGAGGCGGTAGTTCAGAGGTAAAGCGCTGGCCCCATGTGGTAAACGGTAAACGTCGCTGGTTCGATCCCAGCGGCAGGCGACTCCTGTCCCATCTTGAGCGGTCACCTTTGGCTGGCCTATGTATCTATCTCCGCTACGGTACCTAGCTGCTTTTAGACTTTAGATCGCACTAAAATTGGACGGGCACCTCAGGTTATATTAGAAAAGTGTCATTTGCAGTTGTATTGATGAGTTTGAAGTTTGTCTTGACGTCTGCCTTGATGACTTTTTTGTTTAAGATACAAGATCCTCATTATTGCCATGTTTTAAAATATAGGTATAATAAAAGGTAGGTCATAGACTGCATTATAATATGAAAATTTCATTATTTAATATCTCTGGAAATATACGTAGCTAAACGTACTGAACGGTGACGTAGCTTACATAGGAATAAACAATTAGACACAACATTCAGCACTAGTTTTCATTGCAGTACCAGGAGATAGCCCAGAATGGAAATTATGTTAATAAGAAATTGAGTCATTGGTACAGCAGCAATATTCTATACTCAACGTCATATTAAAGCAAGCGTTGACATTACTTAAACTGCTAGCCTACATTTATAATAAAGGGAAGTAAGTGGCCAGCTGTTTAAGTAATGTTTAAGCTTATAAAAGATATGACGCCGATCTTCACAAATAGATGATCGGCAGAATTTTTCTACTTTCAGATAATTCCTCAGAATCTTTTTAAAGATTATTTCTAGACTCAGGATCAGTATATATACGAACTTTTGTTGTTATGTAAAAAGCGTTTCAGTATAAACAAGACAAAGGTTAAAAATGACAATTTTTAATTGCAAGAATAATTCCACTGAGTAGGAGCATGAATTAAAATTTATAAAATACAATTTTTTACCTTTCATTAAAATCATTGAACATAGAGAGTGAAAAACAATATATAAAATAGTACAGTCAACTCTTGCTAACTCGAACTACTACAGCAATACGATTTTTAATCGAATTTCGTATGGTTCGACCTACGCATAGTTCGAGTTGTAGAGGTAATTCTTGGTTTATTTCAGCTTGCATAGAGGTAATTTGAGCTAAATTCGAGATGTAGAGGTAAACCAAATGAAAATTCGAGTTACAAAGGTAAAGAATATATGCGTGAAGGATGAGTGTGACGATCGTGATGATAGTGGCGCGATCTTGTAGCCTTGTTACTGACTAAGGTTGGCACGTTCCTTAGACAGGATTGTTAATTAATAGCCCAACAACCAATGGCAGCTGGCTCCAGAAACAACCCTTCAAAAAGCTACTAACTTTTCTCGGGATCGATCCGGCTACCTACATGTTTGTAGGCGGGCACTATAACCACTACACCAACCAACCAGTGATTTGAATGTTTATGATGATAGATGACGTTGGACCGGATATGACACTCTTTGACACGTTGCGACCTTTACGCCACGGCCGGGGATTCGACTTACAGAGGTTGAGCAAACTTCGAGATTCATTATGAACGATTTGTAGCTACAAAAAAACTTCGAGATATTTTAGGTAAAGTCTACTTATAGAGGTAATTCCGAGTTTAATTCGAGTTATCTGTTTTACTTTAAAAGGTATAACTTTTGCGTTGCTTCCAGGTAAATTATTACCGTAAAATTATTTCCATACGCATGATTTTTATTTCATCTTAGACAGGTTTCTCCAAGGAAATCGAAAATAATTCGAGCTATCGAGATTTCGAGCTGTTGAGGTTCGAGTTATCGAGAATCGACAGTAGTCGCAAACAATAGTATTTCGCAACAAGGGCCGAAAATGAGGTTTTGCAGGCTCGAGATCGTGTTTCAAATTCGAGACGAAGTCGAGGATTTGAAACGATCGAGAGCTGCAAAACCCTCTCGGTCGAGGTGCGAACGCTATTTTTCACCACACTGCACAATGAAATATACCCTAAATAATTAAAAAGTAACTGATTATTATTCGACTCACTTGAAAACAAAACACAGCTATGAAAATCATATGATCGCAACTATCCTGTCTTGAATTACCGTATAATTTGTAATGTTCTGACATTGTGTCAAGCAAATAAACGATCAGCTGACTTTCGGCCCTTGGGCCCCAAACGTTTTCGGTCCTGTGGCGGCAAACAGTGTGTTTCGGTCCGCGTTTGACGTTTGTAAAACAGGTGATTTCGTCGTAATGTGGTGAAAACCGTGTTTACGGTTTTACCTGCGCTGCAATGCAATGTAGAGACACGGTGTCCGATGACTATGGAGCCGGAGGTCGGAGGTTGATTCACACGTTGTCAGGACGTTGGCCTGCAGCCGAGACCGCTGAGACGCCGACGCTGAGGGTGCGACACATCAGCATCTGCCTCAGCAGCCGTATACTACACCATTCATACTCAGCCGCGTCAGCCGCGTCTGGTCAAAGTCCTCCCGCCATCTTGTCACTCGTATCTTATAAGATTTCACACGTGTAAGCAGCTTGGGATATTTTGTACCGCGTAGTGTGGAGTTTGTAGGTGCAGTTTACTAGGTAAAGGCGAATGCTATTGAAACTTTGTCAATTGAAAACGAATTTTGAGTGTTTTTTTCGATAGGGAAGAACATAATGTATGTTTGTATACTGTATGCCTATCCACATTGTGACAAAACCCCAATACAAGGCTTAATTAAAACGTAATTGAAACTCTAGCAATCACTGATGATTTCTAGCAATCGAAAATATAATTCTTACCTAATGGTTTGTAGAAAATTGCTTTAGTCTAGATAATAGAAAGACTAAGGTAATTATAATTCTAATGACAAATAAAACTGGTATCGCAATCCGATCAAATTTAGTAACAAAAGGTACTGAAAAGCGTTTGATCTTAGGTTGTTTTTCATGGTGAAAACAACTGACGAAGGAAACGCAACTTCTTCATATCAGCAGACACCACCTAACCATAAATTTAAGCACACAAAGATAAAATTTGAACAAATTATTTAAAGTTATTATATCGTTCATCTAGAAGACGGAAGTTTACAATACAGATGTCGCTCTAAGGTAACGGGTCTCTCATCTTCAACGGAACTGAGAGTTGTATAAGGTGGCGCATTATTCATTGTATCCATAAGTAAGGGAGTCAAAACTAGCGGTGCAGCCAGGAACCCTTATAAAACCATCCATTCCAAGGTCTTTGAACCATAGACTAAACTTTGTACCCTTCAGACGTTTGGAAGTGGATTTCTTTTTGGATTTCTTAAAAGCCTCTCGTTATCGTGATATTTGTTAAGCATTTTGAAGTGTTTGTAGATTGCTATTGTATTTTTGCGTGTATTTAATGAAATTCCATGAAATTTCACTGCCTAACTTGGAATTCTTGCGTTAGTAGCTATGTTTCATGATCATGAGTTGATTTTGTTGGTAATGAACTTTTATTAATGATCAATCCTCTGACCTGTAAGAAATGTTTTTGCTT
This sequence comes from Flexamia atlantica, assembly GCA_035578135.1. Taxonomy (NCBI): domain Eukaryota; kingdom Metazoa; phylum Arthropoda; class Insecta; order Hemiptera; family Cicadellidae; genus Flexamia; species Flexamia atlantica. The sequence continues at coordinate 234,176 of JAQJVK010000113.1, read as the reverse complement.
CCTTGTCCAGCTAAAACAGTATTCAAAATATGCTCTACACTCACAATTAAAAGATTATTTACAAATTTAATAGTATGGATATGGAAAAAGAGAATTTAATCGAGAGAAATCCAATGGCCTGGCAGTTAGGCTTTTTTGCGAGAGTGTTCGTAAAATTGAGGCATTGAGGGGGAGGGAGGGTTTATTAGAAGGATGAATATAAAAATATTTAAACATTTTATTTCAAATTTTAGCATGAGAAAGTTGTGCGTCTAAAGTTCCCCACAACCTATGTTTGAAATTCATTGTGTTGGTGAATTTACATTATTTTGATTTTTGAGTGAAAATTGTTTTACTAATCACAGTTGTTAAAAATGCCCGCAAATATCTAAAAAAAACATTCACCTAGACTTTTCCTGATAGACTTTCGAAACAATTTAATTGACCCAATGGCATAATTTTTCGCCAGAGGTAACAAACCCATCATCACTAATCTGATTTTAGATACAATAAACAATGAGTGATCAAAAAATCGATCAATGTAGTCGGAATGGTGTTTCTAAACCAACCTGACGTGTCACATCGACCGATATGTGATTTATCTGGCGAGTTCTTCATCATGAGTAATCGTTCATCTTTTTTATGGTTATTGAATTAGGCAGACAATCGTGTGATTGTTATGACCAACTGCAATCTAACCGCGGTGCTTTCTGACACGGGTTACAAATGGCTGGGCATAAATAAAGCCCCATCACAGAAACGACTGGCTATTGCGAACTAAACTGGTAGTCGTTGTATCTCGAGCGACTGTTGTTGATGTTTATTGAAATTCCAGACTGTTTGTATATAGGTTTTTCAATATAAAGGTAAGTAACAAAATAATTTTTTTGTGAATTATTTACACTATGCGAAATCATTTACACTTAAGAAGCATTAAAAAAATTTATTTTAACATATAAACGTTGAATTTTTTAAGTTTCTTTATTCTACACAGATCAATTTTGAAGAACAACTTGCTTCCTGAAATTGTTACCGTATACACAATATATTTTTATTATTTTTCCAAAAATTAAAAAAAAGTAGGCCTAAAATTCGACGTGTATTTATTTTTCTTACACCTTTATTACGGACAAACAACTTAAAATTCACGGCATACCGAAACATACCAGTATCAAATTAAAAGAAAATCCAACAACTTCTTAATTTTGTACGGCAGCGCCGCGCCGTATGTGGGAGCGCTTCAAAATGTAAACCCACAATGTCGATGACACTTCAATTTAATGCCTCCTCCAACGCCGTTTTAATTTCGTGTTAATGTATTCATAAGGGCCAATAAATTAAAAAATCCACGTAGTTACTTTGATGTCGGAATAATACTCCGATAAATCTACGGGATGACGCAATGCGGGAACCTACGTGAAATTTAAATGAACTTCCCTTGCTCGTTTTGGGAGTGCGGCAATTTGAGGCCGTGTTAAACATTATTTAATGTGCCGTGGGCTTTTAGGCAGCCGAGAATATTTAGATGGCTTAAAACCGTTCTGAATCCTAATGTTGTATCGGGTTGGTTCTCCCGATTTGACGTGTCTATCTTCTTCTTGATCTGTGAACAAGAAGAAGATGTCACATAGTTGAATCTTCTTCTGGATTCAACTATGTGAAACAGCTAGGTTAACTATGTGTGAAGGTTATTTTATGTATATCTAGACATGTAGTTATAGTATGGTCTTGGTTGTAGTGACGTTGCATTACAGCAAGATACCAAAACTAAAATTAAAATTAAAAATATGTTTTTATAGAAGAGAGTAATTATTTCGTGATAAGACATATCATTATTCTTCATCTTAAAGCATTATTTTACTATATTGTTTTCATTCTTCTAAAATTAAATAGATGTTATAGTCATAGTTATACGATTGCCTGAAAATAACTACAAATTCATGATAAACAATAAATATATCTTCAAATAAGCTTCGATTTTGGGATTTCCAACAGAAGTATTCATTAATAGTTTAATTTTCTGTATTACAAATCGTTTATTATCACTTGGACAGATATAGATCGTTAGCAGGATATCGAAACTCATTCCGAGGTGTAAGCTCAACGACACAAATCCGGCAGCACAATCTCCGCGGAATCGTCTACCGTGTGAACCCACGGAAGCTCCGCATCTGACGCGGTTGTGGGAAACTGGGAAACACCTTACAATGAATCACCTCTGCCCGATAAATCGCGGGCCGCCAAAGCCGAGGAGTGACGGGGGATATTGAAAGGCCCGCGACTCCAGCGGATCATTATTTATCTAGCGTACTCTCGAGGGCTTTTTAAGATGCGGGGTGCGGGGCGGGGGGGGGGTAGGGGGAGACCCGGAACAAGGAAGTGTTCCAGGTGCCGGTCGGAAGTAAAGCCCTCGTATCACCTCCCCCCGTCGCTTTGTCCGACTCTTGAGCAACCGGAACCATTGTCCTCCTGTCGTGTGAACCTCCTGTGACTCCGGGGTTCCCGCGGCAGCCGCCCCCGGGTAATGGGATGTTTGACGACTCTAATGAGAGTTCACTGGCTCTGTACAATATCGTGTACGAGTGTTCACTGGCTCTGTACAATATCGTGTAAGCGACGCTCGCGCCACTCCGTCGCAAACCGAGCGAGTGTTTCCCGGTTGTTGTTGCTCGACCAAGTAGGCTAATGTGAAACTGGCCGCAAGTGTAAACACTCGGCGAAGGGCTCGTGTTACTCACTGAATCTGAATGGGCCGATTTGTCTCTGTGATTCGATTACGGTGGTGTTATTTGCAACCTTTTTTGAAGACAAAAAAAGCGGATACATCTTACGATTGAACCATGAGGCGTAAAACAATGAAAGTATCGAAATCATTACAAATTCGACTCATGGTGTACCACGGATTACGCATACAATAAAAAAATCACAAAAGTAAAGTTTTGGTTTATATATTAACTTAAATGTTCTAGACTTTTGGGAAAGCATACTTGCGTCCATTGTTTTACTATAAAGTCTTAACCACGTTCACTAGAATAGTCAATCGTCTTAACCAGCTAATAAACTTCAATTTGAATGTAAATTGTAGCTCCAAAACCCTTGTTGGTCAAAAAATGACACCCGAACATAACTTATACCAGTCTCAACTCAATTTCATCTATCTTAAGTACAAAACGAGAACAGATCGTTTGGCAGAATAGATGGAATGTTTGGCGACTCTAATGAGTGTTCAGTGGCTCTGTACAATATCGTGTACGAGTGTTCACTGGCTCTGTACAATATCGTGTAAGCGACGCTCGCGCCACTCCGTCGCAAACCGAGCGAGTGCTTCCCGGTTGTCGTTGCTCGACGAAGTAGGCTAATGTGAAACTGGCCGCAAGTGTAAACACTCGGCGAAGGGCTCGTGTTACTCACTGAATCTGAATGGTCCGATTTGTCTCTGTGATTCGATTATAGTCGTGTTATTTGTGACCTTTTTTGAATACAGAAAAAGCGGATACATCTTACGATTGAACCATGAGGCGTAAAACAATGAAAGTATCGAAATCATTACAAATTCGACTCATGGTGTACCACGGATTACGCATACGATAAAAAAATCACAAAAGTAAAGTTTTGGTTTATATATTAACTTAAATGATCTAGACTTTAGGAAAACATAATTGCATTCATTATTTTACTAGACAGTCTTAACCACGTTCACCAGAATAGTCAATCGTCTTAACCAGCTAATAAACTTCAATTTGAATGTAATTTGTAGCTCCAAAACCCTTGTTGGTCAAAAAATGGCACCCGAACATAACTTATACCAGTCTCAACTCAATTTCATCTATCTTAAGAACAAAACGAGAACAGATCGTTTGGCAGAAAAGAGGAATGTTTGGCGACTCTAATGAGTGTTCACTGGCTCTGTACAATATCGTGTACGAGTGTTCACTGGCTCTGTACAATATCGTGTACGAGTGTTCACTGGCTCTGTACAATATCGTGTAAGCGACGCTCGCGCCACTCCGTCGCAAACCGAGCGAGTGTTTCCCGGTTGTTGTTGCTCGACCAAGTAGGCTAATGTGAAACTGGCCGCAAGTGTAAACACTCGGCGAAGGGCTCGTGTTACTCACTGAATCTGAATGGACCGATTTGTCTCTGTGATTCGATTATAGTGGTGTTATTTGCAACCTTTTTTGAAGACAGAAAAAGCGAATACATCATACGATTGAACCACGAGGCGTAAAACAATGAAAGTATCGTAATCATTACAAATTCGACTCATGGTGTAACACGGATCACGATAAAAAAATCACAAAAGTAAAGTTTTGGTTTATATATTAACTTAAATGTTCTAGACTTTTGGGAAAACATACTTGCGTTCATTATTTTACTAGACAGTCTTAACCACGTTCACCAGAATAGTCAATCGTCTTAACCAGCTAATAAACTTCAATTTGAATGTAAATTGTAGCTCCAAAACCCTTGTTGGCCAAAAAATGACACCCGAACATAACTTATACCAGTCTCAACTCAATTTCATCTATCTTAAGTACAAAACGAGAACAGATCGTTTGGCGGAATAGATGGAATATTTGGCGACTCTAATGAGTGTTCACTGGCTCTGTACAATATCGTACGCGGCGCAAACCGAGCGAGTGTTTCCCGGTTGTTGTTGCTCGACGAAGTAGACTAATGCGAAACTGGCCGCAAGTGTCAGCACTCGGCGAAGGGCTCGCGTTACTCACTGAATCTGAATGGACCGATTTGTCTCTGTGATTCGATTACGGTGTTATTTGCAACCTTTTCTGAACACTTTGTTGACAGAAAATAGCGAATACGTCGTATGATTGAAGCATGAGGCTTAAAACATTGAGTATCGAAATCAATTCGGATTCGACTCATGGTGTACTCATGGTGATTAGGCCTAATATTAAAAAATACAATCACAAAAGTAACGTTTTGGTTTATATTTTAACTTAAGAAAATACAAATGGAAATGTTATAGACTTTTGGGAAAGCATACTTGCGTCCATTATTTTACTAGAAAGTCTTAAACACTTTAACCAGCTCAATCAATCGTCTTAACCAACTGATAAACGACAATTTGATTGTGGATTGAAGTTCAAAAGCCCATGTTGGTCAAAACATGACACCTGAACATAACTTATACCAGTCTCAACTCAATTTTATGTATCTAAGTACAAAACGAGAACAGATCGTTAATAATCGCTCAACCTTCAAAGTCTTGTTTTTGCCCCAAGGTTAATATTGGTAATTAGGTAATGGGGATAAGCAATATCAGCCGTAATTACAACAGAGAATGAGTGAGTGAGTGTACTGCAATTGTAGCCACACCTGACAATATGTATTGTACTCTCGACCATATGTCTGATTACCCAAGGTTTAGAAAAAAACACTGCTAGATATGTTATGTAGGTTTAGACATGTAGTTTGTATATGTCTTGGTTTTATAGTGATGTATTACAGACTGAACCTAAACCGAAGTAAAATCAGTTCAGTTATTCCTCTAGCTTGTTTCAATTATTAACGAATATATTCTAGTACGGTAGTCCAGGTGTCGTGTCGCAATGACGTTTTTTACATTTTAACACCATAGTATAAAATATGTATGTATTTTTTTCGTCAGTACATATCAATAGTATGTTGGTTATAATTATGAGGGATGTTGTTAGTTAGTGGTAATGGGTTTAAAAACTCCAGAATCGTATAGAAAAATCCGAAATTTTATGCAAATTGTTTCTATAAAATAAACTGAAAAGCGTTTTAACACCAGTTTATCATTATTTATTCATTACTTTAAAAATACTGTTACTTTACTCATACTTATACCTTTAAACATTTTTTAGTAAAAAATATTTATTAATTTCCAAACTCACTGTAGTCTCACTGTAATTAACCAAATTAAGTGTGAATATCTTGAGAAATAGTTTAACCTGTCACAAATAAATAGTTTGTATAGCCGGATGTTTGCCTGAGCGCTTCTCTTTGCCCTAATAACTGTGTTTTAAAGTGGATTGCCTCTGCACAAATATCTGAGTTTCTTGTTTTCTCAGGTTTAATAATAAAACTTAATGACTAAAATGCCATCTATTTAAACAAAATAAAAAGTTTTGATAACCCCGCCACCACTTATTCATGTTCACAAATAAATAAAAAAAGTAATTTAAAAAATACTCTAAAGTACTAACTAGAAAATTACAAAAATATATACGACTACTTGTAAACAATAATGTTTTGTTTTAAATGCATTTTTTAGAGAATAATTCTAATAAAATAAACCTTACTCTTAAAGTTATCATCGGTAAGGCCATTTCTCTCTTGCTTGATAAAGTATTGAAAATGAAATTAAACTTCTTAAAGGAACACAATATTTTAAATTATTTCTCAAGGCCCCTTAAAAACAAGGTTGAAAATAATCATTGTCAGTTAAATAATCAAGTTTAAATGAATATGTGTCACACATCATCCATGTACGACACGTCCATTAATATAACTTAAATCGTTTGACATCGCCCAGCTAGCTAGTTTTTAATGAAAAATGTAAATTAAATTACATTAACTACAACCAGTCGGAATACTTAAAAACCTTCCTCACTCAAACGACTGAGGAGTACATTTTTCTTCTTCAGCTAAAACCATTAAATATTCACGTTAACCACTTCTGGCTCAGATATTACCGGTACCGCAAGTAATCAAGGGAAGCTATTATCAAAGACGCCGTTGGATCTGTCATAATAAATGACACTCGATATTTCAACCGTTTAGATGAATCGATCGCTTAACCATTGACACTGCTCTCCGCGTCCGCTCCCGATTACGCGAGCGGTAATTGTATTAATTGGATCTAATTTGTAGTAACATTACTTGCCGTCCAGGATTCCTCCGCTGAACCAATTACCGTTCGCTGTTATTTTTCCGTAAAAGGAAATCCCTCGTGCTCGAAACGTGTTACGTTCCTCGGGTTGGGTCGACTTCGTGGGCGGTTTTGTGCTCTTTTTACGAAGTATATTGATCTGTACATTTTACTGTCCAGTGATTTCGTCCAGAAAATATTAAAGTAGGTGTACAATGAAATAAACGTGACTGAGTTATATATTCTGAAGACTTTTCGTTTTCCGATTTTGTTAACTTCAACATTTATTATTTCGAAGTAGGGAGTAATTTGTATTTTTTTTTAAGCAGAATGATTACTACTTTAATACCACAAAGCAATCCTTTTTTTCATTAAGGATTACGTCATTTAAGGACCACGTTAATAATAATTCAAACTGACAAAAAAATTATAAACATAGGTTTGTTTATGAAAGTAATATTTTTTCACTCTATTTTTATTTTATTTACCTTTTAATAAGGCAGGTTTAATTAATAACCCCTTTTAAGTATTTTAGGCCCCTTCATAAAAAATCTACAAATATAATTGTGAGCAACTACATCAGTACATGTGTAGTTTATGTGGATACACATTAAATTGTAATTTGCCAAAAAGTTATAAAAAGTCATTCATTTTATTTCTAGAATTATTGTATTTCACTTAATAGAAATATTCTAAATATTATGACAGTAAATTCGGTTAAATATCTTTTTTTGCCAAAATTTGCTTTAAATCCTGATGTATTTATTGGCATGAATTGGTGCGAAACTTTAATTTTGCAAATAAATTTGATTTATGGTACAAAATAGTATATAGCGATTCCCCATCATCAATCTTGACACCCGTAGGCCTACAACATTTCTTCGCCGTTCTCACACCAACGGCCTAGCAACAATAACGTCGCGCTTCCCACTAGAAACAGTACGCCTTATCCGCGACTGGGCCGTAGGGGAGGAGACAATGTATTCTTTGTTTGGGTAATATGTTAAATGACGAGGCGAGGCAGTCCCACGCCGCCAGGTTTCCGTTACGGGGCGGTCGTGGGTTCCCACAGGGGATGATCGCGGGCGCGGCACCTTGCGACTTGCGACGCGCGAGGAGGCCCGCGAAAGGCGCGAACGTAGTAGGAAGTGTAGTATAGAGATTGCAATTATTTTTTTAAAATATCGATATATCGCTTTTTAAATGTATCGGAACTATCAATATCGATACATATGATATATCGGAAGCAAAATATTGATATTCCAGGAGAAAAAGAAAACTTTTTGCAAATTACAAGAGAGACCCAACTATTTTGAAAATCAGGCTTTGCAACCATGGATCTCAAAAGATTTTAAAAATTTTACTACGGGAGATTTCTTTACTTTAAAATGAAAAACATTATGCAGCACTCATTTTTACGACGTAAAAACAACCTCAATACGGTAATTAACATTCTTAAAATTTGTGTCGAAAACCTCTTTTCTCAGGTCGATATGTATCGGAAAAGAAATATTAATTCTCCCATTAATATCGGAAAAATATCGATATGCTTTTAGCGATATATCTGAACTAAAATATCGATACGACCGATATATCGATATTCTTTTGCCATCCCCGATCGCGCGGGAAGGAACGCGGAAAGCGCGGAAGCAGGCGGTGGTGGTAGAAGGAAGTGTAGTGTGGAGATGGAAATTATTTTTGAAATATCGTTATGTCGATTTTTCGATGTATCGGAACTATGAATATCGATACATATGATATATCGGGAGCAAAATATCGAAATTCCAGGAGAAAAAGGACACATTTTGGCAAATTCAAAGAGGGGCCCAACTATTTTAATAATCAGGCTTTGATGCCATGGATCTCGAAAGATTTTTCAAAATTTTTACTAGGAGAGGTTGCTTCACTTTTAAATTGACTCAGATATTATGCAGCACACATTTTTACAAGCTGAAAACAGCCTCAATCCTTAAAATTTTGGTCAAAACCTTGTTTTCTCAGGTCAATATGTATCGGAAAAGATATATTAATAGTCCAGAATGTAATTATTTGATTTGGCCAATGCAAGTATTTGTTAATCTGGCTTAATAAATTACTTCTTGACTTTTAGTACAAAACTGCCTTGTAGGTATTTAAAAGCGATTCGCTCTCCGCAGGGGAAAATTTAATCTATTTGAATGTTTAAACTAATGATATTTTTAAGAAAATATGTGCGATTTGTACGACATTTGCTTGGCTGAATTATTTTTAAACACTATATTAAAGAATTAACAACTAAAAACAAATTAATGTTATGGGTATTTGTTTGGTTAAAAATACCACAGAACGGTGCAAAAAAGATAACCGTTTAAATATAATGCTGAAGTGAACAATCAATTGGCTAGTTAAACAATGATCTGCTCTATAGATACATGCTCTTCTCTATGCATGATTCAACATATACCTTGCGGTGATTTGCCTAATAGCCATACAGTAGCAGAACACTAAAAAGAGGTAAAATGTTTCCCTAACATTGAAGATGTTTTGGACAACATTTTCACCTCATTAGTATACTGAAAAGAACACTAATAACACACAGTGAATAATCTATTAGAGAAAACCAACTTTTCAATAAAAATGTAATTTTTCACTTTCGGATATATTTTTTATTTACCAAACTTTCTATATCCCTTTCTCTATCATGTGTGATGCCCGCCATAAATACTTGATATTTGTACTCTTCCTTATTGTTTTCAAAACTACTTTGTCATACATGAATTGAACAATTTTTAATATATCCTTTACCCCCTCCCTCCAGAGAAAGAAAATAAAGTTAATCACCGAGTTCACATAATCCATATATCAATTAAAACTACTCTTAGACTTAGAGAGGTCTCATCCGAGGAAGACACGGGTACGGGCATGTGTGAGGCGACCGGGTGATAAACATCGTCGTGGGCACGTATTAATTTGACGCATGACCCTAGTGGGCCGGGGCCACCAACTCCCAACCTAATAGAAATAATACCATGTAATTTGGTGACAGAGTACATAGCAATTAGGCGAGGTGTTGAGGTGAATGTGTTGATTATGTGATTAATTCCCTCGTCGCGTCGCGTCGTCGGGCGTGGGTGTGGGTGGCTGGGTGGCTGGGTGGCTGGGTTGTCCCTGGGTGTGGGTGGTGGTTTGCATATCGTCACTCGGGTGGGTGGGGCCCATTGTCGAGCCACTGACAAAACAAAGGACGTGATTATTTTTCGGCCATTTTTATTACGGTCTGTTTCGGAGACGCCTTCAACCCACGGAGAGTGAGTTAGGGAAGCACGTGTGGTATTGTTTCAAGGGGAAATTAATTTTGGTTAAACTCGGGGGAACTTTAGGAAATAGGATAAATTCGATTTCAGACGCAGCTCACATCAAGAAAATTATTTATAAGATTGACGTGTTACATCTTCGGCAATAAAAGCCGAGTAAATAACTTGAAATCATTTTTTTCTGACAACTAAGGTGAAATTAGATTTTTATGAGTGAAATTTATTTACAATCCTTTTAGAGACAAAAAAACATTCACTTTAAAAAGCAAAATAAAGAAGAGAACTAAATTATTTTATCTAAATAAATTAGTTATGTATTTTCACAGGTGAGAGTCGATGTATTATGCACGAGATGTCGTAGATTACATTAATAACTTCAATGAGGAACTTCATTTCAATTAGATGTAAATTAGATTAATGAAAATAACTTTATCTTGCGAAATTTTGTTTGAGCCATTTACAATATTTTTTATGAATACGTCTCCCTATAGCTATATATTGGGGTTCAATTCATTGGACCCCAAAAAGTTTTTATCACGATAAACACCTAAAAAATGTACGTTTCAAAGTGTTCAGTTTAAAGTGCACTAATTGTAAAACAATTAAATTATAAACTTTACCCACTGAGGAGTTGAATAAAGAAGGTAAAGTTTATAATTATTTAATTTTTTTCACAACGCAGCTCAGGGCCTAGAAATATGTATTTGAAGTAACACAATAAATTGTTGTTTTATATCGCAAATACTACTAACACCTTCCCACCCCACAATCGAAAGTAACCAGTAACCCACTTCGCAAGCAAACAAATGAGCCATCGACAGAACGGAAGAGCGGGTCACGACCACGACTGGTTATTATCCACATAGCCACCGGCCGCTGGACATCCTGGCTTTCGTAACATTACTTTACGAGGCAACAAAATCCTCGCGAGTTATTTATTAGTTGCACGTGTCTTTGACTCTTTGATCCGCAGGTGTTCTGGTCACTCCGCCTCTGATCTGCTTCCGATTTCCGGTTTCTTTGTCGCGCGTCAAGTGGTGCAATCGCTGTTAGTCCACGCTCTGGATTATTCATCGCATGATTACGGGTTTGATTCAGCGCTTAGACGAGTTTGTGAAATGCTGTGACTAGAGTGAGGTTGCGAAAGGGTGACTTGGTTGTTTGCTTCATTTTAATTATTCATGGATTGTTTTAAAATTGACATTTTATTACAAGCAATAAGTGACAATAAATAAACAAAAATACTATACAAAGAGGCATACTAACATTATGACCACGCAAGCATTGTTTGTTTTAGTGCGATGTTTTATAAAAATTAACTCTTTGAGGGTTAATTTGGGTATGTGTGAGCTTGATACAGAATAACTTTTATAGCATATATAATGGATCTTGATTAATAACTGAAGAACATGTAACAAGGATAATTATGGGGATAATAATAGGAATTCTGTGTTAAAAAATTATGCTATATTTCATGAGTAATAATTAATAGTCATAGAGGGTGAAATTAAAGACTTAAATGTTTATAATGTTGTGATAAAATATCAAATATTTGATTGCAGTGTATAAACAAATTGAGTTATGAGATTCAGTGTAGTCCCTCCACTTAGTTCTAAAAAAGAAAAGAAAGAAATGTCTCATTAAAACGTGTAAAGATCAAAATCCTGTTCACTATTGGATTACTGTAAAAGGAATGTGTCCAAACAGTTTTGACACTGATTATAAATTATTTTCATGGATAAGGTGCTCACCAATAAGTCTCTTTGTACGGTCAGTACCCCCTTCCCATATAACAATATTATTTGAAATATTCTTACAGAAACTGAGTTTAGCATTGTTGGTCAACGTTTGGCGTTATCAGTCGCGTGACGAGCTGTGCGTCACGGCCGCCAACGTCACGCTGATAACACTGATACGCGATATCAGTGATAACACGACCTCTCCACGGCGCGCCCCCTCCTACACAAACACCGATAGCGGATTGCGCACGACCCTCATCCCACGAGGAGTATTTATAGACGCTTCTAATTTAAAACGCTGAAAACAAATAAACAAATTACATAAATCACTTGTACGCAAATACTCCCGCGTTATCGACGGTTTTCGAAGGGATTGAGAAACGCGGTTTGGTTGGATTTTTTTGCATACAAAGTATTTGCGTCACTAAACGGGAATTATTTTTCTCAGACTCCTAAATCTGCATGTACGAATGTTTTGATTTGGTTTTCTGACGCTTGAGACATTTTTGGACTGTTGCGTTGCTGTCATATCCGTTGTGTTCTGCCTCAGAAAAGAGATGTACTGATTATTCTCTGTGGTTCTGCATTTTTAAATATCTCTCTAAAACTTTTTCCCACATTTTTTTCCACTCTTTTTTTGCTTCTTCCGGAAATGCACGTCCGGATACGCTAGGCATATTTTCTTTTTCGACGTAGTAAAAAATATTTTTGAGTAATTTGTACACGTAAATCTTTTGGATCTGTTGGTTATTTTGGTTGGCCACAGTAGTGACATATGTAGTCTATGACGAACAATCGACTAATGTTCGTGATTCTCTTTATAATTTCAATCAACGCGATTGAAACGATTTTTTTGGAAATGAATGTTAAAATCAAGACTTGCACCAAGCTATCACGGAACCATCTGAAACTCTGATTTCCGCCATCTCTTAATCATTATCGAGTTGTGGTAAATATTCCACATATTCCTGAATAAATTCTTCAGAGGTGTCAGGACGTGAATAACAATAAATTACCACACACTCGCATAATGAATACGTAGTATATGTCGATAATGGCGTGCCATTAAACATAGATTGATTATTCAAGGTCTATTAAGACCCGAGCACCGTTTCACCTTGATGGATTGTTCAATCGGTGATCAGTATTAGCCTAACAATAGTTAATAACAGGTTGGCAGGGAGAGAGTGAGGTGACGCTGTGAGGTTGGTACGACTGAGACGCCCGCGTCGCTGAGGTTGGCAGCACTGGGACGCCGCCGCCGACGCCGCGGCCGCTCAGCCAATCGCAGGCCTCCTCGCACGCATCCCCGCACCTGATAACGCCCACTGATAACACCTACACCTACACCTACCGCTGCCGCCATTGCATATGCAACAATCAACCTGGTAAAGTGTTTTCTGTGAAAACGTAACACCCATAAATAATTGAGAATTCATTCCTAAATTAATAATTTGTTTGAATGGGTCAATAAAGAGAGCACATGGGATATCAAGCATTATTACAGTATTGAAAGAAAAAAGTTAATTGATGTGTCAATTATGTGGATCTATTTTGCTAATATTAGATCCTACTTTAATATTTTAAATGCGAAAGTATGGATGTTTGTGTGAATATCTGTTTTTCAACCACGTGAAAAATACTGGATCAACTGAGCTGAAATTTTGCACGAATAAAGACACTATATTTTAAAAGGACATAGGCCTATTAACTTCCTTAAAATCCCCTCAGGCTACGCCCCATGAACATCCTTAGCTTCAACGTTTAAATTTTATAAGGATGTAAACATTCAAATATTGATTCGTTAACAGCTGTGAGTACTAAAATTTGACGGATCAAAGAGTAGAAGTAAGATAAAGTTTAAGTAAGAGGAAGTTTAAGTTTTAGTCTTTGACATTACAGTGTGTTTTAGTGTTTTGTAAATTTTTGAAATTGAAGTTTGTTTTTTCTTTACGCCATCAATCCCACGCTATGGGTGAAAGATGAAGACATCAGGTATCAGGTCTCAGTTGTAATTTTTATCGTGAGCGAAGCCACGGGCAACCGCTAGTAAAACAGTTAGTATTTTACAATGTAATAAAAATATACCACATTTAAGGTTATAGCAAATTTTTTTATTGTTTTTTGAATACCAAAATATTTCCCTCTTTAAGACCCTTCATAAGCGTCCAATTTCAACACCTCTAGGGTGCCTGTTGCGGGTCTATTGTACATCAATATTCATACAAACGGAGGCTATAACATCTAGAATAATTTATTCCTAATTGATACGTACCTGGGATTACAAAAAACCAAACTAGTTTGGAGGTGAGTGTAGTGGCCACACCCCCTCATTCACCCTTCCTGCTCCCGGCTTCCGACGGTGTTGGCAGCCGACCGCCCACGCTGGCAGCGCTACTGTGCGGCCACGTTTTGTTGTCACCGAGCGTGGCTACTGTGCGGTCACATTCTGTTGTCACCGAGCGTGGCTACTGTGCGGTCACATTCTGTTGTCACCGAGCGTGGCTACTGTGCGGCCACGTTCTGTTGTCACCGAGCGTGGCTACTGTGCGGCCACGTTCTGTTGTCACCGAGCGTGGCTACTGTGCGGCCACGTTCTTTTGTCACCGAGCGTGGCTACTGTGCGGCCACGTTCTGTTGTCACCGAGCGTGGCTACTGTGTGGTCACATTCTGTTGTCACCGAGCGTGGCTACTGTGTGGTCACATTCTGTTGTCACCGAGCGTGGCTACTGTGCGGTCACGTTCTGTTGACACCGCCGAGCGTGGCTACTGTGCGGCCACATTCTATTGTCACCGCCGAGCGTGGCTACTGTGCCGTCACATTCTGTTGTCACCGCCGAGCGTGGCTACTGTGCGGTCACATTCTGTTGTCACCGCCGAGCGTGGCTACTGTGCGGCCACAACCTGTTGTCACCGCCGAGCGTGGCTATTGTGCGGGCACATTCTGTTGTCACCGCCGAGCGTGGCTACTGTGCGGTCACATTCTGTTGTCACCGCCGAGCGTGGCTACTGTGCGGTCACATTCTGTTGTCACCGCCGAGCGTGGCTACTGTGCGGTCACATTCTGTTGTCACCGCCGAGCGTGGCTACTGTGCGGCCACAATCTGTTGTCACCGCCGAGCGTGGCTACTGTGCGGCCACATTCTGTTGTCACCGCCGAGCGTGGCTGCTGTGCGGCCACATTCTATTGTCACCGCCGAGCGTGGCTACTGTGCGGTCACATTCTGTTGTCACCGTCGAGCGTGGCCACTGTACCGTCACATTCTGTTGTCACCGCCGAGCGTGGCTACTGTGCGGTCACATTCTGTTGTCACCGCCGAGCTTGGCTACTGTGCGGCCACATTATGTTGTCACCGCCGAGCGTGGCAACTGTGCGGCCACATTCTGTTGTCACCGCCGAGCGTGGCTATTGTGCGGTCACATTCTGTTGTCACCGCCGAGCGTGGCTACTGTGCGGTCACATTCTGTTGTCACCGCCGAGCGTGGCTACTGTGCGGTCACATTCTGTTGTCACCGAGTGTGGCTACTGTGCGGCCACATTCTGTTGTCACCGAGCGTGGCTACTGTGCGGTCACATTCTGTTGTCACCGAGCGTGGCTATTGTGCGGTCACATTCTGTTGTCACCGCCGAGCGTGGCTATTGTGCGGTCACATTCTGTTGTCACCGCCGAGCGTGGCTACTGTGCGGTCACATTCTGTTGTCACCGCCGAGCGTGGCTACTGTGCGGCCACATTCTGTTATCACCGCCGAGCGTGGCTATTGTGCGGTCACATTCTGTTGTCACCGAGCGTGGCTACTGTGCCGTCACATTCTGTTGTCACCGAGCGTGGCTTCTGTGCCGTCACATTCTGTTGTCACCGAGCGTGGCTTCTGTGCCGTCACATTCTGTTGTCACCGAGCGTGGCTACTGTGCGGTCACATTCTGTTGTCACCGCCGAGCGTGGCTCCTGTTCGTCACATTCTGTCGTCACCGAGCGTGGCTACTGTGCGGCCACATTCTGTTGTCACCGCCGAGCGTGGCTATTGTGCGGTCACATTCTGTTGTCACCGAGCGTGGCTACTGTGCGGCCACATTCTGTTGTCACCGAGCGTGGCTTCTGTGCCGTCACATTCTGTTGTCACCGAGCGTGGCTTCTGTGCCGTCACATTCTGTTGTCACCGCCGAGCGTGGCTCCTGTTCGTCACATTCTGTCGTCACCGAGCGTGGCTACTGTGCGGTCACATTCTGTTGTCACCTAGCGTGGCTACTGTGCGGCCACATTCTGTTGTCACCGAGCGTGGCTACTGTGCAGTCACATTCTGTTGTCACTGCCGAGCGTGGCTACTGTGCCGTCACATTCTGTTGTCACCGAGCATGGCTACTGTGCCGTCACATTCTGTTGTCACCGAGCGTGGCTACTGTGCGGTCACATTCTGTTGTCACCGAGCGTGGCTACTGTGCGGCCACATTCTGTTGTCACCGAGCGTGGCTACTGTGCAGTCACATTCTGTTGTCACTGCCGAGCGTGGCTACTGTGCGGTCACATTCTGTTGTCACCGAGCGTGGCTACTGTGCGGCCACATTCTGTTGTCACCGAGCGTGGCTACTGTGCAGTCACATTCTGTTGTCACTGCCGAGCGTGGCTATTGTTCGTCTCATTCTGTTGCCAATGAGTCTTGCTACTGTGCGGTCACATTCTGTTGTCACCGAGCGTGGCTACTGTGCGGCCACATTCTGTTGTCACCGAGCGTGGCTACTGTGCAGTCACATTCTGTTGTCACCGCCGAGCGTGGCTACTGTGCGGCCACATTCTGTTGTCAACGCCGAGCGTGGCTACTGTGCGGCCACATTCTGTTGTTACCGCCGAGCGTGGCTACTGTGCGGCCACATTCTGTTGTCAACGCCGAGCGTGGCTACTGTGCGGCCACATTCTGTTGTCACCGAGCGTGGCTACTGTGCGGTCACATTCTGTTGTCACCGCCGAGCGTGGCTCCTGTTCGTCACATTCTGTCGTCACCGAGCGTGGCTACTGTGCGGCCACATTCTGTTGTCACCGCCGAGCGTGGCTATTGTGCGGTCACATTCTGTTGTCACCGAGCGTGGCTACTGTGCGGCCACATTCTGTTGTCACCGAGCGTGGCTTCTGTGCCGTCACATTCTGTTGTCACCGAGCGTGGCTTCTGTGCCGTCACATTCTGTTGTCACCGCCGAGCGTGGCTCCTGTTCGTCACATTCTGTCGTCACCGAGCGTGGCTACTGTGCGGTCACATTCTGTTGTCACCTAGCGTGGCTACTGTGCGGCCACATTCTGTTGTCACCGAGCGTGGCTACTGTGCAGTCACATTCTGTTGTCACTGCCGAGCGTGGCTACTGTGCCGTCACATTCTGTTGTCACCGAGCATGGCTACTGTGCCGTCACATTCTGTTGTCACCGAGCGTGGCTACTGTGCGGCCACATTCTGTTGTCACCGAGCGTGGCTACTGTGCAGTCACATTCTGTTGTCACTGCCGAGCGTGGCTACTGTGCGGTCACATTCTGTTGTCACCGAGCGTGGCTACTGTGCGGCCACATTCTGTTGTCACCGAGCGTGGCTACTGTGCAGTCACATTCTGTTGTCACTGCCGAGCGTGGCTATTGTTCGTCTCATTCTGTTGCCAATGAGTCTTGCTACTGTGCGGTCACATTCTGTTGTCACCGAGCGTGGCTACTGTGCGGCCACATTCTGTTGTCACCGAGCGTGGCTACTGTGCAGTCACATTCTGTTGTCACCGCCGAGCGTGGCTACTGTGCGGCCACATTCTGTTGTCAACGCCGAGCGTGGCTACTGTGCGGCCACATTCTGTTGTTACCGCCGAGCGTGGCTACTGTGCGGCCACATTCTGTTGTCAACGCCGAGCGTGGCTACTGTGCGGCCACATTCTGTTGTCACCGACGAGCGTGGCTACTGTGCGGTCACATTCTATTGTCACCGCTGAGCGTGGCAACTGTGCGGTCACATTCTGTTGTCACCGAGCGTGGCTACTGTGCGGTCTCATTCGGTTGTCAAAACCGAGAATGACTACTGAGCAGTATCACTAATTTATCACTACAGAGCATGACTACTGCTTGGTACTAAGCGGTTGTAAAACCATGAATGACTATTTGTAGATTCCATACGGCTGTGTAAACCGAGAGTGACTACTTTGCAGACACATTCAATTGTCACCACCAAACATAGCTGCTTAACATGTGCTTAACATTTGTAACTTGAAAACTTCAAGTAGATCAGATTTCTCAAAGTTATCTTTAACATCACCTAAATGTAGATAATTTAAGTAAGTGGAATTAAGCGTTTTATTAAACTATGATATTGCTTATTAGCATAATTTAAAGCTTTAACGTCGTGACATTCATTTTTTCACAACAAAACTGGTTAATTTTCAATGTTTTTGTTTATCTTAATTCACACGTGCAGCTGTGGGAAAACGTGAGTATCTTTTATTTCAAAGGGAAAATTTATTTCCAAAAAGTAAATTTCACGTTGAAAAATAATCGATTCCTATCAAGCGATTCCAACCTTCCCGACTCTTCGTATTTTTAACCACTTTAACGATTCGCATTATTCCCAGAACGAAGGATCAGATAACCTGATACGCTTTATTTTCGAGAACCAATCCCCGATTTCGTACTATCGTCCGGTCCGAGAACGATAATACTTTGATCTTAATTCCCAGCCTATTATTGTTCCAACAACATCGTTAGTATTATCTCCCAGTGTTTGTACGTTGTACGTTGTGCAGTAAACATATTTGCTGGATGCACCGGTCGTAAGGTGGAGGGGCATGTAGGGGTGTACCTGTAGGGACCTCCCCTACACTACGCCCTACGCCCTACGCCCTACTACCCTCGGCAAGTTGCAAGCCCTCGCCGCCCCGGTGTAGTCAGTTGTACGCCGACCGTCCGTGAGTGCGTGTGTAGCCGTGAGTGAGTGAGCTGTGAAGCTGTGAAGCTGTGTCGCAGTGTCGTGCCATTGTGGACTCTGAGATTATAAAAACTGCGGTGAGTCCGAGTCAGTAACTGAATAATTTAATCGTGTAAGAATGATAAACTTAATTGTCGTTACCGTAATTGATTTAAGTTTTAAAATTATATTACTCTCAGTTACTGTATATATTTTTCTAGCTTGAAATATAAATGAAAAGAACATTATTACTATAAAGTGTGAATTGAAAAAAAACTATCTTGTATAGGCCTTTATTCTTCCTTAGTTAATGAAAACGTTATAATTTCTAGCTTATGATATAGCTAGCAAAGATGTTCACTTGATATAAGATGAAGCAAAGCAAACTTGTTTAATTGAAGCAAATATTTTGATTGATATAAATTCTTGTGTATCAGAAGTTTACGATAAATTAACTAACCATTAATTATTATGTAATTATAAAACACAATAATAAAACTTATTTTTCAAATCAATTATCCTTGCATTCAGGAACTATACGCATGAAAGTTCACAATTTACATGTGATAGGACTCACGGAATAACTTGTAGAGTTAATATTTACATAAGTTTTTAATAAATAATAATAAATAAATAATGACTGTGTATACACAATAACTTCGTTAAAAAAGATTTGATTTCAAATAAACAAATGTAAAAATACAGTTAATGTTCTGAACTATCATCAACTCAGATATAAATTGAGCATGAAAGCCAAATATAAATCACAGTCAAACATAAAAGATATTCACATTTCTTTAGACCAGTTAATTTTTAAATAAAGTTTTTGTTCAGGCCTTTTATCAAGACTATTATGTGAATATTCTTCAAAAAGGTTAGCTTTTAATAATTCCTTTCAGTATAAAATATTTAGATATATTAATTTTTGAAAGAGGTCCTTTTATTTCTCTAAATACGATTATTAAATCCTATACCGGATTTGTTTTTGCTGAATGTTATGATCAGTTGTAAGGAGACGTGACTCTCTATAAGAAAAACTATTGAATCAAACTTTAGAAAAATATGGTTACAATAATTTGCTTCAACGGTTTTAAATCTAAAGATGTTTTATTTCATTGTTCAAGTTTTTTTAGAAAGATTAAATTTGTATTACACAACATTTTATGAGGATTTAATTATCAGGTATTACAAAGTTTATAAGCAAAATACTGTTTCATATAAATTTATTCTTTGAGAAATTATTAAAGTCTATACGCAACATGCGTGTGTGATGCATCTATTACTGCTAACTTATTACCACTAACCCAATAACTTTGATGTTAAATGAAATAATATGCTTATAAATATATACAGTGGATTACGGTTTGGGATAGTTTATTAAGGTGTAGAGCATGATATAAATTAGTGTTTTTAAACTAAAATCTTAGCAGATGAAATTATGTTCCCTTTTCAATAACACTTTTGGTTTTTTCTAATTGCCTGATGGAAAACTAATTTTCTAGTATTGTTATTATTAGAACAATGTTCTAATTAAACATTTTTTGATAAAACAGTCTTTCAGTAATAATCATTTTCATATGTTTAAATTGGGCTATACTTATTCAACGTCTTGAATTCAATAGCGATTAAGCTACAATAACCGTTTACTACATAATGCAGGTTGTTGTTAAATTTATTGATAGCAAATTCTGTACCTTTACAACATGTGTTAAAGTTTACGCTCTTTACCTTTACTGGTATGATACAGACGGACGGGAATAATTCTAATAATAAAACTATATCGAAACTTAGCTTGTATTATTAAATGTCAAAATCAAACATTAATTAACTTAAAAAGTTCAAAGGAGCATCGAATTATTTTTAAACTTTAACTTTAGTTGTTTTAACAAAGGGTAAAAAATACAAGGATTTATGTATCGTGTAGCTTGGATTGCAAGATGGTAGCTTGGCTTGGCTTAGTAGATGTTTATATCACAAGTCAACTACCATAAACTGGTCATAGCAATTTATTTATTTAATTTTAATAATTGTTTGTATCTATGTCTGCAAAACGAGACCAAAGTAAACGTTACTTCTTGCCAAAATAATTTATCTACCACATAGGCTATATGTCTACAAATTTTACAATACCAAAAGTAAATTTAAACCCTGATACTTCGCTCCTCAGTATGCACATCAACATACTTCACGTTCCATCTTTTTTTAAATATATGAACTATAGAATTAACTTAAAGCATGTACATCTACTTTGGCTACCTTGAAACAATTTCTAACCAGTTCGTTTCAATTATCAACTGCCCCAACGAAATCGCCAACAACTGTTTCCAAGGAAGTGTACACGAGACAAAATCCGATTTGTCATTTCCTCAGCCGCCGCTGTTTAGATTTCGTCACCGTTCCAACAATGTATTGTACAGCCGAACAATGTATTGTACAGCCGTAGCCACCGCCACCGCCACGGCCTTCTGTATATCACCGTGTCCACAGCCTACTGAATCAAACAGGCGCAACATTGGCGTTGTTTTAATTCGAGCCCGGCACGCAACCCGGCAGTTATAAGGCACATACACATATTTCTTATTGTTCCACTCGAGTTTTTGTAATCTCTGATTTATGAATGGCCCGACTGGTAACCATTTGTAACTGCAGGTGGGAGTACCATTTATTAGGTGGAAGTGAATTTACAGTGTATAATTTAATAAAGCTGGTCTACCTTGTTCTCAACTGGTCACGATATGTTTTTGATGATAGATTTTCGAATTTAAATGAATGGAGAGTTTCTCATTGAAAATTCTTATGTGGTATAAGATTAGTATGTAATAAATAAAGTGTCTTTTATTTAATTTAGGTACAGTAGTAATTAATTATTTCTTTTGATTATCCATCGTAACTTTCTTCTTAAATAAATTAATTAGAGAAACTATATTGCTGATTCTACTTGATAAAATTACTGATATGTAAAAAAAATATTTCTGTTCCTACCACATGTTGCAAATGCTGAGGGAATCCAAAATAACGAGGTAGATAAACACTGACAACAATTGATTCTGCGTTTTTGAGGATCTTAACAGTAAAACATCGTAAACGAATTCATTGTTATCAAATTTTAATATCAATACTTTAACATTTTTTCTTTTCCATATATGATGTAGTTAGTCACATTACATGTGTTCTTCGTTATACATATGTTATACGTATGTTTTCCAATTATGTATTTCCGGAAATGAAATAAAACTCTTTTATGTTATTAAGAGTTAAGATGTTAATCCTACTAATCCTACTAATATTATAAATGTGAAAGTATGGACGTTTGTGTGAATATCTCTCTTTCAACCACGTGAAAAATACTGGACCAACTGAGCTGAAATTTTGCAGGAATATAGCCACTATATCAGAAAAGGACATATGCCAATTCACTTCCTTAAAATCCCCTCGGGCTGCGCCCCGTGAACGTCCTTAGTTTCAATATTTATTTACTTTTTATAAGGATATAAACTTTCAAATACTGAATTTTAAACAACTGTGAATACTAAACTTTGACAGTTAATAGAGTAAAAGTAAGATCAGCTGTAATTTTTATCGTGAGCGAAGCCACGGGCAACTGATAGTATAATAATATTTTTGCTATGTGAATAGCACCAAACGAGTGATTCATATTGTAACACGAGGTTTTATTCAGAGTATTCAGAGTACGTGTACAAAGTGCTAAAATCTCTCACTTCCCATGCGAAGAGGAGGAGTTCTACAGCGACCCTGTTTAAATTGCCAAAGTCTTGTTGCCCAACTCTCCAAAGCCACCCCAGGTTGCGAAAGTCCCCTCCCCCCTCACCTGCCCCCCTTCCACCTTCCCCTCCCCCTGCTGCGTTTTGTGCAATCCAATTGTCATAATAAGCCTGAGCTGTTTGACCGCCCCACAAGATTTCAATCTCGATTTAAGTTCACATCAGGGGGAGGGGAAAGTTTTCGAAAACAGTCTCGGATGGCGTTTTAAACTTACTTGGCCCTTACGTAATGTTTTAATCAATCTAACCATCGTACTACATACCTTAAACAAAATGTGAAATGAATTTATAATAAGTGCGAGTGTAAAGAGTTCAAGGCGCATGATTTTCTAGACTTTCGTAGACAAAAAAAATTGAAACTAATTACCAACCCCTAAGTGAATTTTGTGGGTCATTTCAAATATTCACCTAAATTCATTGTTGTAGAGACAATTGTATAAAATAATTCATGGTTTTTCAAGGTTTTAAGGATTTATATTCTAAGCTATAAGTGTTTGTTTGATATAAGAATTTCCTTAATCTATCTATACTATTATAAAAAAGAGGTGGTTTCTGTATGTATGTATGTATGGGACAAGTGAACTCGCAAAATACTGAACCGACTGGGTTGAAATTTCACACAGAGGTAGATCTTGAACCTGGGAAACATATAGGCCTATTCACTTCCTTAAAATCCCCTCGGGCTACGCCCCATGAACGTCCTTAGCTTCAATGTTTACATTTTATAAGGATGTAAACATTCAAATACCGAAATGTAAACAGCTGTGAGTAATACAATTTGACAGTTCAAAGAGTAGAAGTAATTTTTATCGTGAGCGAAGCCACGGGCAACTGCCTAGTACAATCATAAACATCGTTATGTTTACTATCGTAAATCAAATTTACGAAGGTAGATTCAAGAGCAAGTCATACTTTAAGGAAAATACAAACTATATATTAAACGATACTTAACTGTATACTAGATACAAACTATGTATTAACGATATTTAAACTATAATGTGATGTGATAAAACAGTTCAATTATTTTTAAATCCATTGAGGAAGTTGCGTTCGGTATGAAGCTAAATTTAAATTCTTATTTTCGTGCCAATCTTGATGCGAGAATACCAGTGATGGACAGCCTCAAAGCTCTGATATCAAAGGGAAAGTGAAAGTAAAAGAATAAACAAGTAGATTAAAGATAAAGCAGGAACAACACCTACAACAGAATCGACGATCGGCCGGGCTGGGAACCGTTGCTTTCGATGATAGCAAGTCCAGACGGTTGAAAACAGTTGCATCACTTCGACGAATATCGCGGCAGTTTCCTCGTAGTATCACAATATCGATAAGAAGCTGAGTATCTGATGTCTGTATCAGTAATTTATGCGTTATAATATCACTGGAATGAATATCCTAGTTGAGGAATACGTCAACTATCCTAAACATGTAGAATTGCTGATCAAAAACAGTATATTTAAGCAAACTATAGAGAAAAACTATTTTTTCAAAATATAGCACCGCTGAAAAAATACTTCAAATGCGCACCCAAAATATTACACAGTTAAACATTGCAAAGGATGAAGTCTGCTATCTGAGAAATTTTGATACAAAAAGTCGGAAATTTTTTGTAATAAAATATTGTAAATGCGTGTATGTATTTTGTAAATTACTTTGCTGTCAAGTATAGTTGTTGAAGTTCTTGTAACTTCATGGTAAATGTGAATAATATGTATTTTGAAATTGATTTTGCTTTAGTATGTAGTTGCCGAGGTACTTGAATGACTATCAACCCATTACCCAGTTTAACCGCCAGGCAAAAAAAACATTCTGTCATACTCTGCCCTACTTTCACATGATACGCGTTGTTGCAAACACTAGATACTTATCAATCTTACACAAAATAATTATTTATACAGGGAGAACAATAATTACACGATACTGTGATGAATTTCTTTTTGGATTGATAAATAAAAATCCATACAAATCTATTTTGTTGTAAGATATTATACTTTTAATTCAAATCCAATTAATTTCAGAATGCAAAAAAAATAGGTCTGCAAGAGAAACTCCAAGGCCAAAAAGAAGACGCATAGATGAAATCCGTGTAAAGGTTGTCTATTCGCACCTCACTTTCAATTATTAAAGTTGCTTCCACGATTTCAACTCTACTGGAGAGTCTTCCTCAGTAACCACCCAGACCAAAAGAATACGTGTATGAGAGGAATCCCAAGACTAAAAAAATCCAGTAGACGCACAAAGGTGAAATAAACATAAACGTTGTCTATTTACACATTACTTTAAATTATTAAAGTTGCTTCCACTATTTCAACTCTACTGGAGAGTCTTCCTCAGTAACCACCCAGTAGACCAAAAGAATACGTGTATGGGAGGAATACCAAGACTAAAGAAATCCAGTAGACGCACAGAGGTGAAATAAGTATAAACATTGTATATTTACTCCTCACTTTCAATTATTAAAGTTGCTTCCACGATTTCAACTCTACTGAGAGACTTCCTCAGTAACCACCCAGTAGACCAAAAGAATACGTGTATGGGAGGAATTCCAAGACTAAAGAAATCCAGTAGACGCACAGAGGTGAAATTAACATAAACGTTGTCTATTTACACATTACTTTCAATTATTAAAGTTGCTTCCACTATTTCAACTCTACTGGAGAGTCTTCCTCAGTAACCACCCAGTAGACCAAAAGAATAAGTGTATGGGAGGAATACCAAGACTAAAGAAATCCAGTAGACGCACAGAGGTGAAATAAGTATAAACATTGTATATTTACTCCTCACTTTCAATTATTAAAGTTGCTTCCACGATTTCAACTCTACTGGAGAGTCTTCCTCGGTAACCACCCAGACCAAAAGAATACGTGTATGAGAGGAATCCCAAGACTAAAGAAATCCAGTAGACGCACAGAGGTGAAATAAACATAAACGTTGTCTATTTACACATTACTTTCAATTATTAAAGTTGCTTCCACTATTTCAACTCTACTGGAGAGTCTTCCTCAGTAACCACCCAGTAGACCAAAAGAATACGTGTATGGGAGGAATACCAAGACTAAAGAAATCCAGTAGACGCACAGAGGTGAAATAAGTATAAACATTGTATATTTACTCCTCACTTTCAATTATTAAAGTTGCTTCCACGATTTCAACTCTACTGGAGAGTCTTCCTCGGTAACCACCCAGACCAAAAGAATACGTGTATGAGAGGAATCCCAAGACTAAAGAAATCCAGTAGACACACAGAGGTGAAATAAACATAAACGTTGTATATTTACTCCTCACTTTCAATTATTAAAGTTGCTTCCACTATTTCAACTCTACTGAGAGACTTCCTCAGTAACCACCCAGTAGACCAAAAGAATACGTGTATGGGAGGAATTCCAAGACTAAAGAAATCCAGTAGACGCACAGAGGTAAAATAAACATAAACGTTGTATATTTACTCCTCACTTTCAATTATTAAAGTTGCTTCCACGATTTCAACTCTACTGAGAGTCTTCCTCAGTACAGTAGGCGCGTTTTGAAGATTCGCCCCCCCAAAACAGGTAGACGGACAGTCCTAATCCCCTGTTGACAAACAATGCCTTAGTGCCTTTGTTACGGGCGGCCGGCCAGGACTCTGCATCCGCCTGAAATTCCGGTTACTGGCATAACAATATAAATCGCAATATTCGAAATGCAAGTTACGCGGAATTTTCTTGGAATACAGGCGCGTGACCGCCGGCACAACGGTGACCACCCCTAACGAAGGCCTTGTTTGATAACAGGGGATTAGGACGGTCCGTCTACCTGTTTTGGGGGGGCGAATCTTCAAAACGCGCCAACTGTAACCACCCGGAAGACCAAAAGAAGACGTGTATGGGAGGAATCCCAAGACTAGAAAGATCCAATAGACGCACAGAGGCGGTGAAATAAATATAATCGTTGTCTATTTATACACGTCATTTTCAATTGAATCGTTTAGTTCAAAAACCCGTTAAAAGCCAAGTTTGGCGAAATTGAGTTAAGAACATATTATTGTTCTAAAAGGGTGAATGAGTCGTTCTGTGCAATAAGCAGTCATGTCCGATGCTCAGAACACTACTGAAATCGTTGTTGAAGTCTGCTTTTAGAGCCAAAACTCGTCATATTCAGGTTCTTAGCGGGTTTTTGCACTAAATAGTAGGGAATTTCTTTTTTGCTCGCATTAAGAATGATGGTTGTTTGCAAGTTTTGATTATTTTATTAACCACTTGTTTTAACCAGAATTTATGTTTTATTTTATAAAACCTCTATTTTATTGATTTATTGCCTTAATAAATATGGGTAGTATAAAAAAAGGTTTCACCACCACACACATTCATTTAATCGTTAATCTCAGACAAAAATTTTTTTTAAACATTGAAATAAATTTACAGTTCCTAAACTCACAGAGAGACTTCTGCGGCAACAACCAAGTATACCAAAGACCACACGCTCCGCCACCACCGGACGATTCGTCTCACTCAATTACCCCAGTATTTAGCAGTCCCCGCCCCACAAGGGCGATGGATTCTTCTGCAGGCGGATCCTCCCAGGTTGGGAGGACGACTTTTTCCCGCCGTTAACGGGACGTGTTGCGAATCCTCGTCCCAGGACCGCATTTTTCTCCTTCGGAGGCGAGGAAGGCTTATGATAGTGTAGGTGAAGCCACCTGTTCCCCGCATAAGGCAAGACGCGATACGTTTCCGACGCTTTTTACCGTATCCGCTTCAGCTAGCCGGGATTTTATTGACTCCGGGAATGAGTGCGTTTGTTTTTGCTCGTCGGTAGAGCATGCATCATTCGCGGACGTTCAGCTGCTCTTTGTGTCTAATGGGGAACCTCGGTTGGAAACTGATAGGTAAGAGTGGGTAGAGCTGCTAGGATAGGGTTAAGTTACTACTATATTCCGAAAACTAAAGCTTGTTTTTGTTGGACTAATCTGTCGTCAGCACTGCAGTGACCATCAAACCACTGACTTTGGATACAAATGTAGACTTTTCATCGCCATAGTAAAGAGTGTGCCAACTTTTGTGTCAGCCATCAGGATTCGCAACAGCGTTACAGTATTCTCCATCAGGGTGAACCACTATTAACTAGTAATTATGCTTTTAAGAAGGGTTTTTTTGCAATTTCACGGAGCAAAAATGCGTCAAAGAACTCTTGTTTTCTAGCGCATAACGTTGTCAGAACTTACATAAATAGCTGCAATTAATAATTTATTTCAGCACTATCTGTTGGTGATTCAGTCAAACTACGTCCACTTCGAATCCTGGCTGACACAAAAGTTGGTACAACTGGGCCATAAGGAAGGGAAGTCTTCTGATCAAACGTTACATTATAAAAAATGACATAATTTTGTGCTGATTGCGAAGACAATTTTTTTCTATGCACGTAATCGATTGAAAAGTTTTGCTTTGGAACATTTTGCGATACTATACGGCCCTCGGTTTCAAAAGCTCATTTAAAATGTAAGATAATTGTAATGTTAACCCAGTTGACACTCACCTCACTCACCCTAGCCGGCGCGGCGGACATGTGACGGTGACGGCAAAGTTCGTCGGTCTACAATCCCAGAAGGAGAGCCCATTACGAAACGGTTAAATAAAACATCGCCTGTAAATTTCCTTTTCTTCGCTTCTAAACTTATCTGAATAGGAAACTGGGGCAAACGTGGACCCGCTTAGACTTGCGCATGTGATTTGGGGGTCGGCGCTGGGACACCCGGCCACTGACTCCCCTCTGTTTGTACCGCTCGACTTTCAATAATTTAATTTTTAATTGTTAATTTACATGTCTGAAGCGATTATAGACATCATAAATTTGGGCTTTTTTAAACACCCTTAAATATGTCTATGATTCAACAAATATTTTATAGTTGCCAACCAGAAAGTTATAAAGTACTTCAACTTGAGATTTTGTTCCATAAATCCTATTTCACATTTCTCCTCAAAGTTCCCTTTATTTTTGCATAAAAATACAAGAGCAAATTTTCGTAATAGTTTCACCACACGTGAACTTTTTTTCAAATAGTTCCTGTGGTGGTTTTAACGTCCACGCACACATCATTAGTCCATGTGGGCTGGGCAAAGGTAATGTGAAAAAGAGGTCGCCACACTCTTTTAAAAAACAAAGAAAAGGAACCTTGGAATTTTATTGTTATTCTTGAATTAAGTTATTTTAATCTAATCTTTCGCCTTTCTAGTTTCAAGTTAAGTTATAAACTCCGAAATTAAACTTCAATTGACATCCAATTTCCAAGCCTGCTATAAATTATGAGAAGGTAAAGAAGTAAATGAAGCAAAAAACCTCGAAAAACTTTAATAAACAAAAATCATAATCAGGTGTTTGATCGTTTCCGGGTAAGATTCTAACCTACAACGAAGTTAAACTTCAATTGACATCAAACTTCCAAGCACATTTTAGTATTGGAAGGTAAATTAGTAATTGAAGCAAAAAAGCTCGAAAACCCAAACGAAAATCAAAACCAGGTGTTTGATAGCTTCCGGGTGAGATTCCCCCCACCCACAACGAAGGACGAATTCCTCCCAAATCACGTTGTCGGGCGAGGAAGCGAGGAAGCGAGGAAGCGCGGCGCGGGGCAGCCAGCAGCTGTATTGACCGGGAATGTATAATTTCACGCCTACCGACCGTTGGCCGCCTGCCATGTAAAATCAACACAAAAATTAATGCCGTTAAGAAATCTGAGAGGGAGCCCGTTGAATAGGCGAGGGGGACGTAAGAAATTGGCTGACAATGGATGACACCCACCCGCGCCCGCGCGTGCCGCGACACGCGTGCGCACAAAGAAGATGGGATCTGAGACGCCGCCCTGCCGCAGCCCGGCTGGGACGTCTTCTGTTAATACCACTATGCAGTTATTACATGGTTTGTAAGTCGATATTTTTTAAATTAATATTTACTTCGTTTTTGCTTTCAAGCACTATTGAGAACTACGTTCATTAGGACCGTCCTCATTAGACCAGTTCGTAAAATTATTAACCGAGGAAAATGTAGTTCGGATACCACGTTAAAATGTAGGTCCCTTAGTTGCCATTGGCGGTTGGGCTATTAATTAACAGTCCTGTCTAAGGAACATGTCGACCTTAGTCAGTAACAAGACTACAAGATCGTGCCACAATCATCTTTCACTCATCTGCCATTCAAACTTGACTTAAAATACCTACCTGGGTAGGTCGCCATTTTAAGTAATGTAATGGTAATCTAATGAAGGAGAAGGGGCAGGAGTGGGGTAGGAGGAAAAAAATAAATTTTTTGTTCGTATATTTGACGTCATTGATAGGCAGCAGGATTTTAGAGATTTTGGTATATAGAACATGAGATGATATATATTAACATAAAGCTAATTTCATTCTGAATAAGTATGCTTGCAATGGATTAAGTTACCGTCGGACTACAACGGTTTTATTATAATAGTATTATATTTCAAGTCGAAAAAAATATGGTAAAATATATTTTTTTTCATCGAGCTTTTACATTTGAGTGTCTACATCGGCGACCACATAGTCTAGGCCCTACATCATTTTATAGAATACAGTAAACACATGATCAAAAGAATAGATCATCTATTTGATATGTTTCAGTTCTCAACAAAATGAGGTGTACTTGTAGAAAATTACTCTTGATAAATGATATTACTAATAACGTAACACTATGGATTTTGTTTTTTCCTCGGAGTACAATGACTCTTCTAAATATTGTAATAATAATTAACAGTAAAAAGGACTTTATCGTAACATTTTTATTCTTAGCTGGACCTAATGGAGTGTCTACATCACATGCGAATAGATTAAAAACATTATCAGTTGGAAAAATTAGGTATCATACAGCAAATTACACTTGGCAAATGTTAAACTTACCAGGAATATTAAGGTATAACAAAGATGAATTAAAGCCATTTCTTCAGTATTAGAAAAACTGTGTTCAATTTGTCGCTGGTCGACGTGGCAGTCACGCCCCCTGGACAACGGTCAACACAGAGATCGAATCAGATAAATCATCCCAAGACGGAAGCTCGTGCGAGACATCTGTCCAGGAGCTGAGACAGAGGCTGAGCCGCAGCTGCCAGCGACCCAGCGACCCTCGCCGTTCAACGAGGTTTATGTTTTGTCCTCGGATTATTGTTACTTAGCGCTAAGATGTTTGTAGACGAGTCTTCGGTATTAATGCGTGCCTTTTCAAAGGTGTGAAGATATAGCTGGGGCACATTAAATGTTAAGGTTTGCTATTAAGTTATTCCACAGATGAGAATCAAAATCCTGCCCAGCGTGTGTCGAGGACTTAGTTTACCATTAACTCCGCAAGAGAGCAGCAACGTCGCTGTCCTCTCCTAATTTAACTTGGGCTCAACAGAAGACCCATTTAAAAGCGACCTCTGTTTGATTCTTCTCTGTGGTTATTCTCCATTTCTCGGAATTGTTCATAAATCTGTTCCAACTAATAGTTTACATGACACGGAATTTGTAATCTTTTTTTAAATAGTATGTATATTATAGAATCATTAATTGATAAAACATCAAGAATCGTG
Source organism: Flexamia atlantica (assembly GCA_035578135.1). Classification (NCBI taxonomy): domain Eukaryota; kingdom Metazoa; phylum Arthropoda; class Insecta; order Hemiptera; family Cicadellidae; genus Flexamia; species Flexamia atlantica. Next base: position 203,050 of record JAQJVK010000113.1, on the reverse strand, counting down.
ATAAGGGCATGACTATATTTCACGCATCGCTTATAGATAATCGAGAAAATTATTTTAGGTTTATAGTTTTCATTGGAAATATCACACCCGATAATTCGTAACACACAAGCAGTCAAAAACCAGTTGCTCGTTTAGCTCGGTTTTTATGCCTTCCTCAAAATCATCGAGGCACAAAATCAGATCGCAGGAGCGAATATGTTGTTGAAAGATGAAATTAAGATAAGTAAGTGGGTAGGACGCCGGTAGAACTCGGGATACAAGTGATAATTTACAGCTTCGTGAGACGGCAATATAAACTCAATTTTCTGGGTTTCCGAAAAGCTAATCATAGTTTGTGATTAACGTCAGAATAAATAAAATCGCTGCAATCATCTATTGCGCGGCGTAACTTAAATTATTCATGTTCTGGAATCACTGCGGAATTTTTATGTAAACTAATATAAAATGAAACGCCATTTTCAATTATGAAAAACATTTATTTGTTGGTTGATATTTTTATTTGAGGTTTGTTTACTTCTTAATACACAATTGTAAAACATACTTTCTTGACATTTAATGACAACAGTCACAATCGATTTCCATGTGACTTTTTAAATTTATTTTCATTATTCCTCTCCGAATTTTCATTTAATATCTTTAATTAATTGAATCCAGTTATTTAACAACAATTTTAAGTTTATTACTGTAATTCTTTTTCGCTTTCACTTCATATTAATTTTTTCACTGTAACATTAATCTTTGTCAAGAATTTTTTCCAGAGATTTTATTTCAGTTTCTGCTAAACATTGTGACTATGTAAAACTGTAACCAACCACATATTAACTTTCTTCTTATACAGTGTTCATACATTAACTGTCTTGTTTTAACTTTCAGTCCATTAAAAGTAAAGATAAAAATACTCCTCAACTCTTCATTTCGACTCGGCTGTAAACTTCACGAAAGAGGAAATGCTGTTGAACTCTCGCTGATATATTTTAATTAATACAAGTTCCAGCCATGTAAACAGTCACACTGTAAATTTAACCGAAGTTGAAGTTGAAAGTTAGGCCGGATCGCGTGCCTGGGTAACCGGTTTGCTCACCTGATACCCAGTTCGGCGTTCACACGCACACAGGTGCTTGCTGCTCATCTCCCATCAGCTGATGCTGTTGGTAGCACTGCAGATTCTCAGTTCGGCGTTCACTCGCACACAGGTGCTTGCTGCTCATCTCCCATCAGCTGATGCTGTTGGTAGCACTGCAGATTCTCAGTTCGGCGTTCACTCGCACACAGGTGCTTGCTGCTCATCTCCCATCAGCTGATGCTGTTGGTAGCACTGTAGATTCTCATTTCGGCGTTCACACGCACACAGGTGCTTGCTGCTCATCTCCCATCAGCTGACTGCTGACCTCCCATCACCTGACTGCTGATCTCCCATCAGCTGATGCTGTTGCTAGCACTGTAGATTCTCATTTCGGTGTTAACACGAACACATCGCCCCCATCGGCTGCTCAAGATAATTACCTGAACTTGCTGGCGGTAGTACTGCAAATCAGAATGTACATTTTTGTAAACTGTTAACATGCGTGTTGTCAGTTTCGCTTCAATAAAATGAATCGAAACTGATTTCTCAATCATACATGAACCGGAATAAAATTAAGGTAGAACTAATAGTTTTTACCGATTTCAATGAAACTTATACCTAACAATTTAAATTCCTTACAAGCGAAAAAAGTATTTTTTAATAACTGCTCTTCAACATCCTTCAAGCTCCACTTAATCATTTCAACACTGCCTTGCTATTGTTTGCAAGTCCTACAATTATGCAAGTGTATTTACTCATGCAAAATTTCAAAAGTCATGCATTTAGATTCCTTAGCTTACATTTTGTTATTGTATTGAAAATCCATCGACACCTACTTAATTGCTTTATGAAAATGTCTTAAAAAGTAGTGTGATGTACCTATGAGTGGTGAGTTTTACTAACCAAAAAAGAGTTACGATCTTCTTGTTTCAGAATCTTCGACCTACTAAAGGCGGGCATCCAGCAAGAATATATCGAGGAACCAAAATTTGGAGGTATGTTTAGTGCATTGGCTCATAGCAAACAGTTACTTGAAGTTGCATAGAAAACTTATTAGTCAGTAGCTTCGGTTGATACGAATAAAAAAATTGGATTGGGCTTGACAAATTAAATACCAAAAAGTGGACTTTACGTATCAAAGGTAAAGATGAATAATAACACATAAATCAGTATTATTTATCACAACTGTTTTGCTCTCGAACTGCTATTAGTTTGTCATCAATGCGAGAATCTTGTATATTAAATTTATTAAACACGTTTTTTTGCAAAGACGAAGCAGCTTATATAACCACTATGGGAAGGCGGTTGTAAAGAATTATCTTAAGTAAGGCTTGGTCAGGTCAGACATTTCTAACAAAGATCAATTTCAGAGAAAGTATTTCAGATCCAACCGTCCCCGGGTTGTTGGGTTGCAGCGATGATGCGGCGGGGGGAGGGGCCGCGGCGCCTCAACCCGCTTGATTAATCCCCAGTCATACGGGGCAGCGTATTAGGTCTTGTAAATTATATGTCGATGAGAGAAAAACGTCCACCCACTCTCGCCGCTGCCGGCCCCACCGCCGCGCCGCCCAGACACCACCGCCCAGACACCGCCGCCCAGACACCGCCGCCCAGACACCGCCGCCCAGACACCGCCGCCCAGACACCGCCGCCCAGACACCACCGCCCAGACACCGCCGCCCAGACACCGCCGCCCAGACACCGCCGCCCAGACACCGCCGCCCAGACACCACCGCCCTGACACCGGTGACAACACACCGGGTCAATACGATGGGCTAGACACCATCGTCACCCAGTCACCAGTTTCAACCAGAAATCACCACCACCAAGGCAACGCCGATCTGACACCAACGTTGAGACACCGCCACCCAAATGCCACTGTGCTGCCCAGACACCGCTGTCCTTATACTGCTGCCAAGACACCGGTGACCAGACACCGCCGCCCAGACACCGCTGACTAGACACCGGTAAATAGACACCGCCGCCCAAACACCGCTGACTAGACAACCACTGGCGAGACACCATCGTCACCCAGACACCACCGTTCAGACACCGCCGCCCAGACACCGCCGCCCAGACACCGCCATCCAGACACCGCTGTCATTACACTGCTGCCAAGACACTGGTGACCAGACACCGCTGACCAAACACCGCTGCGCCTCTGAGACACCGCCACCCAGACACCGCTTTCCTGACACTGCTGCGAAGACACAGGTGGCCAGACAACGCTGACTAGACACCATTATCACCTAGACATCGCCACCGCCCAGACACCGATGTCCAGATACAGCTGAAAAGACACTGGTGACCAGATAGCGCTGATTAGACACCATCGTCACCCAGATAACACCGCCGCCTCTTCTCAGTTTAAATTAAAGAATATTCCTCCGTAAGATATATCAGTAACTCACAGTAATGGCTTATTCTGTTGTTTTTATACTTTACTTTGTTTCATGCATTAGAATATTGTAAATTGATTAAGAAAGACGTTAATAGTTGGTGTATATGTTTCAGACCTAGCCTGTGAAACGAAACAACTCCTGAAAAAGGACGTTCATGAGCTGTAGCGGTCTAATCCAGCCCTCTTCTTCACCATCTGGTGAGTTACAATTTTGGTTAAACTCTCATGCAATTGCGTGTACTTTATTAATTTGCGGACTTGATAAACTAGTATTTATTTTCACTAATTATTATACAAATAATTTAAAGAAATCCCAAATTATTTTATAAACCGCTGTATTACCGCAACCACTTCAAATATTAGAAAACTGTGATAAGCGTCTAATAATTTTTTCGTTATTTAATTTTAATCTGTTTCCATAAAAATTTATGATTATAAAAATTATTATTATTTTTTAATTTAATTACTTTTAAAACAACAAATTGTATTATAAAAATTTATTTTAGTACTAAGATTTAAACCCCTGCTAAATTTCATACAATAAAACTATAAAATAATCATGTAATAAAGGAACTGTAATTGTTTTCAGCCCAGTTTGTTTGTAAAACATTATGTATAAAATAAAATGATTTAAATAGAATCTTCATACTTAGGAGAGAATGGGGTCATAAAAAGACGTAGAATGGAGACGCCACGTAAGCGTGAAACTTCCTTTACGACAATCGTTTTGGCTCTTTCGAGTTTAAGAACCGAAATAACAAATCGCGATTGCGATACGAAGGGCAGGGAGCGGAAGCGGTGTTCAATGTCGCTGCATTTGATGCACAATCCAGCGACCGGCGCCGATAGTTCCGCCGAGAGATTTAAGAGATCCGAAACGGCCAAATGCATCACGGCTGTCCACTTAGCCGCAGGGTCGCCGCGAGCGCAACTCAGACAAGATGCATTTGTTGAATCTGGTTCATGGCCGGGTTGAGGTCTTCCGCGAGTGGTGCAACTCTTCGATGGTTATTATTAGGAATGCATAACTTGATTTCCCATTCTCTGTTTGGCGAGGATACTATAGCTCGTTGTGTGGAGTTCTTACAGTTTTTGTGAATACTCGTTGCCGGTGACGATGAATGTTTAGGTAAAAGAACTAGCTGATAATGTCCCATTTTGCTGGGAAAAAGTTATTTAATAATAGTAAAAGAATGTAACAGCTGTTCATCAGCCAGCCCTTTATATTTGTGCCCTTTGGGAAAATGTTTTTTATAAAAAACTAATTTTTTCCTGGGATTTTCTTACAGAGACTTTTTATTCAAGTATGAAGGGTTTTGGGTGCCACTCTTATGGTTTTCTTTAAAGTTACTGGTAGTTTGGGCTTTACATGAAGATTTACTTTAAACATACTAAGTCATATTTTTACACCTACAATACTGAGATTCACAAAAACAATCAGACGACCATTATGATTCAGTTGGTTTCGTAATACATAAAACACATTGCTATAATTTAATAGACTATTTAAAAATCACAATTCGAAAAAACCGTCGCTAACAGGTCTCCTTTCCAATAACAAAGGAGACGAAATCAAACGCCCGCAGCAGGTCCGTAGGTCCCTCGACCTGAAAAAACCGCCAAAAGAAAAAGGAAACGCTTCATTTGGTGGTTTTACCCTCTTTAAGGAAGTGATAATAGGTGAAACCGGGGTGTGCCATATATCAACGGCGGGGGGGGGGGGGGGGGCGAGGGCGACGGCGCCCGAAAGAAGCGCCCGGGGCTCCAGGGGTCCTAATGGGGTCCACTAATTATCGTATTGACTCAAAACTGGGTCCGCGAGCTCATATAAACGGCAATTTGCTTTAAAAATCACTTTGGACGCTTGTGGGTGTAGGGGCCGAGCTTGTAATTTTGCCCGTTAGCGGAATTCCGGCGGTTTCGTAAAACTTGATGGCGGGTTCCCCCCTCCCTCCCACGGTCGACCCAAATACCTGTTATTATTTTATTAGTCTTGTATTTCCGAAGCGTCGCGGCTGCGATTTCCCAATACAGGGACTGGATAGTCATTCTTGGTGGGTGTGTTTTGTCGTGTCGTTGTAGCGCTTTGTCGGAGAGATTCAGTTGGGAAATGAAGTATTAATTACAAAATGTTGGGCATTAAAAAATATTCCTGTTAATATGTATGGTAGGCCTATTCCTATACTATTCTTGTAATCTCTGTTTTTTATGATTTTAGTGCCTGTATTCAGCTATGACGCATGTTACCCTTAAAATTAGAACCTTAAACCAACCAAATGCATTCTGTGTGCCTATATAATTGGAATAAATGTTTGATTCTTGATTCGTTATGCTTTGGTAATATAATCTTTTTTATGAAGCGGCTTATTACGTATAATGTAGTAGAGTAATTATTGTCGTCCACATTTACTGAACCCTATATGTTTGTTAATTTATATCATACATTGTGAAAATGTGTTCTTGCAAAAGACTAATATTGGGTTGGATTAAAAGTCAGATCTGTAACTTGTGATCTGCTTTGCGCAATGAAAGGTCTAAATATCAGTAATAACCAGTAATAAAAATCATAACACCCCATCAATAATATGTTATACAGCAGTCAAGTAATGTTTTCAAAATATCAATTAATTAACTTCCATATGGGGATATAAGAGAAGATAAGGGAGAAAAGGTTTATAATACAAACTGATATATTCGTATGAATAGTGTTTTGCCCAAAATACTATTATAATTTTTACCTCGGCATTAATACTGTTACACCCATAGATGAAATGTGCAATCGTCATTCATTTAAGTGAATTCACAAGCAAAAAATATCAAAATGATGAAAAATAAATTAGGGTTAATGCAAATTGTATTGAGTTAAAAGAAAAAACTTGAGCGAAAACGAAAACTACTCGCGGAGATACGTTTAAGAAAAATCAAACGCGTAACAATGAGCCCGGCGCGGCGGCGGCGTCAGGTAGTGGAATGCCAGTTATCAAGCATTATCAGGGCCGATTTAATTAGCCCGGTCAGCTGACGGTCGGGGGTGGGCAGCGGAGGGGAGGGGAGGGGAGGGGAGGGGGCCGCGAGAGCTGTGCTACAGCACACTCGCGCTCCGCAGCCCGCCGTGCACGGAGCTACGATGCCGCGAACAGACGTACACGTGAACCCGCGTACAGTGCGTGCCAGTGACTGACCCAGTGTAGTGCACAGTGATACCACGGAACTCCTGCCACTGTCCACTGTCCTTGTCACTGCCACTGGAGCCGAGAGTAAGTGTCCGGTGAAGTTGTCATGTGTAATCTGGTGCGTGGATTCAAAATCGGTTGGCTTTAAGGGAGCAGCAGGGAAACCGTGTAGAAATTTTGATTTTGAATGTCGAGTGTAAACTAATTATTGTAAGGTATGTAAACGAATTCATCCCTGTTTTTTAATTAGGTAGGATTTTCTAGCAAAGTATTCAATAAAAGTGTTGACTAATTAACAAAAACTAAATACTGTATGTCCTACTATATTACTCTTTTCATGTATTAAACAAATTGCGCATAATAATCGTTCGATTCACATATACAAAACTAAACGAATTTGTTCCCTCTTTATTAAGGAACACGGGCAGTAACTACAAAGTACACTTGTTATTTATGATGTTTCATATACCTAACAAGGAATAAATCATATTGTTGATATTGTTCCTACTGTTTTATACTTGCTCTCAACATTGTAAATAAAATTAAACCAATGTATCATAAAAGCCTTACATATAAAAAGGTACGTTTCTGCGTGAATTTAGAATTATTATTTTAATTCAATTTCCTGAGGAGCAAATAAAACCCTATTCCACAACTCTTAAGAAAATTTAATTTATTTTTTGAATAATTAGTATTTTAAATTCATATTAAATTTCTATTAATAATATTTCAATACACCCATTAACCTTTCAAAAACAATTCACTTATCTTCTTAGAGAACACACTTAAAACAAATACTGTATCCAAAGGAAAAGCCTCCTCCTTCACGTAAAACGATAAAGTATTTTTTTAGTTCTACGTAATATATTCGAGATCTCTAAAAGCTATACTTGTAAACACATCTATCTACTAAAGTATTAAAACAATCACGAATTGCATCTATGATTTGTAAAGTTTATAAGAGTTAAAATTGTCCAAGAGGAAGGACGAGGACTGATGCGCATGTCCAGTAGTATCCGAAACCGATACATCACCGTCGTGGCGCGCCCTACAACTCCCGTAGTACGCCAACGTCGCAACGTAAACGCGTAGTACAGTAGTACGCCAACGTCGCAAGTAAACAACGTAGTACAGTAGTACGCCAACGTCGCAAAGTAAACAACGTAGTACAGTAGTACGCCAACGTCGCAACGTAAACACGTAGTACAGTAGTACGCCAACGTCGCAAGTAAACAACGTAGTACAGTAGTACTCCAACGTCGCAACGTAAACACGTAGTACAGTAGTACGTCAACGTCGCAACGTAAACACGTAGTACGTCGACGTCAACATCGCAACGATAACACGTAATACAGTAGTACGCAAACGTCGCAACGTAAACACGTAGTACAGGTGACTCCATCTTACCCGGACCCTTCGGGACCGAAGCCTGTCCGAATAACGGGTTTACCGGTTAAAACGACGTTCCCCAAAATCAATTATCAAATCCGATCATTAAAAATTATATGTTTTAAGAAAAATTGTCTATATTTCCCGTGTTAATCGTCAATATAATTCATATATCACCCAATAACTAACTCATTCTAATTAAATTGAGAAGAGCATAGTATTTAGACACGTCATTACTGTTCTAAAATATTTTCCCACAAGAATCGTCGATACAGTACCATTCATTTCGTCCGGTTAAACCGATGTTTTGATCAAAATTGACCGGTTAAAAAGATGTGACTTCCGCCGAGAGTAGTCCGGTTAAACCGATGTCCAGTTAAAAGGTGTCCGGATAAGAGGGTCTACTGTAGTACGACAGAACTTCGTATATTATGGCATGTCATAGACGGACAAAATAACATTAACATACCATGAATTGACGTTATTTGTCGTTTCAATCTTTTACTTTCACGACAAATTAAGTGTTTTGAATCTTAAATACTGGGCAATAAAAAATTTGATTCTTAAATACTGCTAGATCAATATAATTAGTGTTGACAGTTTTATATTAATACTGTATACTGTATCCATTTTAGCTTATTAAATGGGTAACATATTTAGTACCAACGAAAAGAATGTAACGAATCAAGGTAAAACGAAAAAGAGATATAAATCGTAACTAAATAGATCTTAGTGAATAAAATGGAATTTAAAATAAAAACACAGTCAATAGTCAATAACTAATTAAGATAAAACGTACAATTTATAAAGTCGCGTAGTTACATGATAATATTTTGTAACTAGAAAATATTGTAATGACAAACGTAAGAGATTTAACACTGCACTACTTTATTGTAGGCTACATTAATGAATTTATTCAGCAGGAAAATGAATTAATAAAATAACATACTGTGTATATGACCTATTACCTATTAATAAATTTTAACGAGGGGAAAGCAAGAAAAGTTCATTATAAATCTTAAATCCCGTTCCCTGCATACCCACATTCTCTATGATCATTATTTTATTATGAAATATGATATAAGCTTACTGCAAAAGGCATGTATAAAAACTTATTCATGATTTATATACATATAAACTTGTTAGCTTGAAATATTTAACACGATAATTATGACAAAATATAAGTTAATAGAGGCTAACAATTTTGTATATGCACTAATAATAAGGCTTTATAAAAAGCTAGCAAACTACTTTTATTTAATGATTCAAGACGCATTAAATACGAAGGTACGTGGATGAATAAAATTAATAAACACCTTTCATCAATTTTATGACATTCCCATACATTAAAGTACGTACCAATTGTTTACATCTGTTTAGTGTTAATATATTAAAGAGGATAAGATTAAGTGATGTTCTTACGAGCTAAATTGGGCTTTCAACATTTTGAAAACGCTCAGATCGTTCAAAAACAGTTCTAATATAACTTTTGAAATGTTTAACGTTTTGGCAATGCATCAAATGAAATGAAACAGCACTAATGAAAATAAATCGAATAAAGCAGCCTAGAGTTCTTTTTTTGAATAAAGGATAAATTATCCCAACTAGATAAAACCATATTCCAACTTATAGTAAGAAATATTGTTATCGAATTTTATTTGTCATAGGGATAGCATAAGTCTACATCATAATGTACAGGTTATTGCTTTCTAACTACATTAAACAGTAAAGTACATCTGTAATAAAGTGTTTATAAGGAGTGATGCGTGAAATAGGGTTTACACATACTGTACCTCTTACCACATACATTTATTTGTAATATTAATGAAACTATTATTTCCACCACAAATGTAGTTAGTTACAGTTACATTTGTGATCAATAATTTCAGCATATTACATTGCTATACAACGGTGTATCATAGAAGCAGAATGTGTACCAGTATAGGTTCATAAGCACCAATCACTAAAGGGAAACACGTATGTCTTAAAACAAGATTTGTACTACAAATATGTGAACTTAATTATCATTTAGTAAAAAAAATCATCGGTGTCGCAATAAACGGGAAATCCCTTAAAATTGAACCGGATACAACACTGAGCATTGACTACATTCCTTAATATTGATGTGGTTGAGAAAACTTGAAATGATAAGGGAGATATTACGTTGACTATGGTCATTATTTTACTATAAAATACGATAGGCTTACTGCAAAACACTTATACAAAAACTTATCCATGATTTACATATAAACTCGTCAGCTTGAAATATTTAACACGATAATTGATGACAAAATATATTAGTGAATATAGGCTAACACTTTACAATATAGGCCATAAAAACTTGAAATGAGAAGGGAAGATGATAAGGGTTGGGAAAATGCGATGAGGGATAGTAAAACTAAAGAAAAGTTGAGAAAACGTCCACTTCAATGTAGCCCGTCCCAAAAATTTTACAAAACAATTATGTGTTCTCTGAGCACGCATGGGCCCACACTTGGCGTGACAGGTAGCCGACGCACTCTGTCGGCGCAACCTACAATTAAACAGATGAGTTCGTGATACACGAATGTCCGAGTCGCTTCCACCAGGCCTTGGGAGGTTGACACACTACAAGGTTGCGATGACCAACTCTAAACCAACTGCGTATTTCGTTTGTGTCTGAACATTGATGGGCGTACTCCATGGTTTTACAAACTATCCAGTGTAGTCCGAAGATTTTTTCTTTAAGAAAATCAAAGACTTACATTACCAATGTACAATGTAGGCTTTCCTATGGAATAAATAAAACAAATTAAAATTACTTAGACCGATATGATGACTTATCATGTGATCATAATATATTTATTAGTTTGGATTAATCTAAACATGTCTTTTACTAAACGTCCGAAAATTTGTATTTAATTGACACACAAGTTTTTCGCATTATTATAAAGTGATATTGAATGGTAGGTATCATATTCACCTTACTTTCAAAAGTTTTTCGCAAAAAGAAGTTGTTTGAGTGTTGGCTTTGAAAGTTAATTAATAAAAAAATCTATACTATATATTGCGAAGGGGTTTCAAACGGACAGCAAATCTCCAAAACTATAAGTCCTCCAGAGCTAATATGTGGTATGTATTCTCACCTTGGGCTATAGATGCTTACTAAGGAACGGTCATTCAAAATTCCATCGGGTTACGCTAGTCGAGACTGATACAAAGTTAAACTATAGGGGTGCTTATGAAGTTAAATGACGAACATATTTGTTATAGCATACCAGGGGTTTTACCTGTCTCCACGGGTAATACCTGCTCGATCTACTAGTTTAAGTGTAAAATATTAAAATATTAAAATTTTAAAGTATATGCAATATTTGTTTAAAATTCTTGTAATTTATAAGTATGCTATATAAGATTGAATGAATTACTAAAATAAAACTAACCGAAACAAATCAAGTTTATTAGTATAATTCGATTCCTCAGGTAACTTCATAATGTTAAAACCTTAGCTTTAGTAAAATATTTTGAGGCATGCAATGCAATGTACACACATTGTTCACACAATATAGAAATATAGTTATTACCTCAAATGCGTCAAAACAAACGGTTAAAATATAACTATTTTTACTCATTAAATAAACTATTTACAAACTGAATACAATGCATATCATTGTCGTTCTGTCCCCCGAATCTCTTTGACAACGCCGTCACTTTACGCATTACGCACCGCCTACTACGACTCTCCCATTAATAATTTTCGCGGAAACCGGTCCAAACGAGCAACAGTTGGATGAACTCTCCCCAAACAAACAAGCCGGTAATTGCCCGGACCGGTTTGTGACACCGGGCAATTGCGCAAACCGCGGGGCGATCCGGGCTTTACGCATGCGCGGATGGCTTTGCTAGGGGCGTTCCGATACCGACTTCGATCCGATATTTCGTATCGAATCAGTATCGAAAGTTAATTATCGATACCCCGATATTATCGAATCCGAAGTATCGATACCGTGAGTATCGGTATCGGATCAGGTGCCAGGAAAAAACTAAAAAATGAATAAGTTCATATTAGATTAGGTTGTTTTAACTGTAAATACGGAATGTTATAACAAATTAATTTTGTTTAAATAACTGATATACTTAACATTATAATTATTACATATTATTAGAAAAATTGTAATTTTAAACTTTAATTTTCAGTGTATAAAGGTGTTGTTTATGAAATTATGAACTTAATCATTTACGATTTACAATACGTATGAATAGGTAATTTAATCAATGGTATTGCCATTGAATTTATACCTAAAAGTTTCTTTATAATCAATGGTATTGCTAAAATTACAAAAAAAAAACTACTAACTTTACGATTTTGATAAGGAGAACTCAAAAAGCGATGCTTCCGGGTAGAGAACACTTCAAACAACCGCAATTAAAAAAAATTATACTATTATACTGTATTATTAAAAACTAAAACTAAACATACTGTATTTTCTCTAAACAAATCAATCTTGTGAACAATTTCATAAGGGAGACCCAAAAAGCAAAAATCAAGACTGTCAAGCGTTGGAGCAGTGCCGGTTACTGGTGCGTTCACCATCACGACTGCACCAAGTGTTGTGAACCGCACTGTACGCGACGTGGCGACGTGGCCCGCCCATATCTCACGTTTGGGGCGTCGTGCCCGAGGCTCTGGCGGTCCTAATTAGCTAATGAATGCGAAGGGAGGGGAGGGGGAGGGGAGGGGAGGGGCTCGGCCAGCCAATGGCCAGCTTTCCCTGATAACGCTGAGGAAACGCCAGCGAAACTTTCCCGTAGTGGGGAGATGGAGGCTATAGCAGTGGCGGGTGGTAATTGGACTTGGTAATTGGATGTGCCCGTTAGGCAAGGGGATGAGGATGATATTGTGAGTACAGTTGGGAATTAATGCGACCGTTTAGATGAATATTTTTACACCTAGTACGTGACTAGTTTTATGGGATTTGGTATTTGTTAGCAATGAATTAAATAATATGATCCTGTGGAAATTATTAGTCGTTTACAAGTGCATGCGTCGTGTACAAGTTTATTATGTTTACAAGTGCATGCTGAGTACAGTACGGTTTAATGTTTATTGTCCTTAAACAACTTTCTTCGTAATAAGATATATTTTTATGATGAATCATTAAGTTTTCAATGGAGTATTAAGTTTTTGCAATTATCAAGTTTTATGAGTTAATTAAGTTTTTGCAAATGTTTAAAACTATGCGAATGCAGTCAGAGTATGAAACTTAATGTATTTTCCTTATAAAACATCATAACTTTTGATGGGTTGGGATCAGCGACCGTAGGGATTACCTATGTCATAAATACAAGACCTTCACCGCTAATTTATAAATGTTCTTTACCAGAATAAGTAACTAATATGAATATAGTTTGATAAAGAATATATTTTCATTGTCATTTCTGGTAATTTTGTTCAGATAAGAACTGATTGTTCAATGTTTCTATGTTGCTGTTAGGCTGTAAACGCTTAAATATACACCAGTAATTAACTTAAAGTGGCATGTTAAGAACGAAATTGCTTTTATCTATACTGTGTTATTATTTATAGCATAATTAATTTATAAATACAAGCTTAGATAGCAAAATTAATTGCGTAATTTAAAATTATTATAGTATATTATTCCTGAGTTGAACATAAATGTCTGTGGAACGATGTCATAAAAACCTCTAAGGATACCTCTAAAACGAAAAAATCCACTTCTCGGCTCCAATGATTGATGTTTTCCTCATCTCGCTTTCTCAAAGGACCCTGTTTACAGTGTTCTACTACGAAGCAATTTCCTTTTTGCTGTAGTTTTTCTTTTAAATCCTTATGGACTTTTTTGCCTACTAAAAATCGTTGTACTAATTGTTACGTAAATATGTTCATCCCGAGTGTACCCAAAAAAGGTATCTTTGTTGGATCTTTCGTTTGATGTTTTCCTCATATCGCATTCCCAGAGGTATCTGCTGTTACACAGTTGACACATTTCTGCCTCCACGACGAAGCAATTTTCCTGTTACTGTAGTTTCCTGTTGCTGTTGGTTCTAATACATCTGGACATTATGTTTTCATATTACAAGAGTCAGCTAATCTTTACGTAAATATGTTGGATGTAAGAAAAAACACTTATAAATATATTTACACTTATACTATATTTACATACAAGATGGTAAATATACTAAAATGGTGGAAAATGACGAGACTCTCATTGGGCCTGACGATGATTGGTATGACCAATCGAAATCGATCGTCATTTTCCACCATTTTTATACATTTACCATCTCTTATGTAAATACAGTATAAGTGTAAATATATTTTTAAGTGTTGTAAGGCGTTTTTTATTTACATCCAGTGAATACAACAACACGTATCATGTTAATAAAGAAACTATATAGTAAATATGTTTTCCCACGTCAACCAGACTGCTTTACGAGTGTATAGAAATTTGACCATGGCCGATCATAATTGAAAGGTGTATATATATATTTGTATTGAATCACATTTTGTTTGGTTTTTTAGTTTTAAATTCAATGAAAATGAGTGAGTAACTAAACAAACCAGCGGTCTCGCTGATGATAAGCGGCTGAGCTGTGCCTCCCACACACGCCTACTAAATATCGCATTTCACTGTCTGGCAGTGATAAGGCCCAGGAGGCTGTGACAGTGTGACACACTCGCCTGGTGGCTGTGTTGGTGGGTGTTGCTCTTTTTACATCCGTCCAGTTTTTACTCGTACTTTTGCTTTTTCCGCCAGTATTAATGGCTTAATATAGTCTGAAACGTTTTCTGGTCTGTGCGTTTAAAATGGGGCAACTTCGTTTTGTGGGAAAAGTAATTTTTTATTAGTTTTCCGGATTATATATTTATTTCCACAGACCGCGGACGAACACATTCCCACTAAGGAATCAGCAATCTTCACTTCGGTGAGATGCTACCACAGTAACACTAGTAAAGCTAAAACCCCCTTTTTCTGTTGAAGTATTCGTAGCGTTTAGGCCAAATGGAATATCGACAGTATCACTGAACTTAATTCCGTTTAAGTGTTTGACTTTTTTTCGCAAACAGATTTAGACATTTAGCCAACATTTTAGACAAACTCAGCCGTGTCATAATAAAAAACCGTACTTCTAACCATTCTCCCGCAATGCGAATTTGTCTGTCCTAAATGATTGCCATTTAAAGGACTTGGTTTAAATTTACTTTGCAGGTTTATACCCAGTACTACATACAATTTTTAGGCATTTCGGACGAAACGCTTCCAAAATACAAAAACAAATCTTGAAAAAATAAAAAAATACAACACACAAATGTAGCTCTTAAGGAAAAGGTAATAAACCAATATTGAAACACATGTGATGAGCCGTTTTCAAATGAGGTGGTTTAGGAAATACCCAAAAAAGCGCTTTAAATGTAAAATTTCACGTTATAAAAAGTTATATTTCCACAAAAAGTTGGGCACATATTGTTTCTACAGTCATTATGAATAAAATAAAAAAAATCAATTTTCCATCGCACAACTTTAAATACAATCAACAGCACACAGTTCAAGTTAGCTTAAATTAGTTAAGTTAGTAATCAAAGTTCAGCCGTGGTACAGCCCTAAAAGCAAAGAAGAATGCTGTTTAGTTTTTTATAAGAAATTGATATATTTTACAGAAAAGTAAATCTCACTATTACGGTTAAATCTACTCGTCAGACGGGTAAAGATTCGCACGGCGCTGAAGGGAAGTTCCGAAGTTCCCAAGGCGAAGTGGCCGAGGTGTTTGCAGAAAGCACATCGATGCAGTCAATATTGGCGGCGGTGGGCGGGGAGAAGCCCAATCTGTAAAGCCGAGTGTTTGACCGTGACTGGCCGAGTGGGCAGAGTGGGCACTTCCTGCGTGAGTGCCGCCTACAACACAGGCTACTGGGCACACCGGGCACCTGGGCACTGGGCACGGCTGAGATTGGTGCCGGGCAATCGGCGTGGAAATTACAATTTACGTGATGCAGGAATTGGACACCACAATACAGTAGACTCCCGATTATCCGGAGCCCTCGAGACCGAGGCCTATCCGGATAACAGGTCTTCCGGTTAAACCGATGTTTCCTAAAATTAATTATTTATTCGAAACATTAATTCGATATTTTACGAAGGTCGGTCTATTGTATAGTTCTTACGGGAATCGTCGACGGGCGCACCGGAATTGCGCACTAAAATTCAGGTAGTCACCGGAATAGCGCACTTGGTCGAGAGACAGCCCCTGGACACACACCGGTATTGCGCACTTACTCTTCCGAGATATCCCTCGGTTAATTAAGCAAGGTGAAAATTAATAACAACAAGATCATCAACAAGCATTTTAAAAACCTAAATAGTGGGTAAATTTTTAAATCCAACACATTTTGTAAAATTTAGTAGGTCAATTTCATTTTGATTCGGCTGATGAATTTTGTTTATGAGAGAGGCTCTTCTCTCACACGTCTTCTTTTTGCTCTTATGGGCATCGCAGGTGTTGAGCCGGACATAAGCGTCTGTCTGCATACATTTAAGTTTTTTTTAAAATATATATATATATTTGGATGGGGCGAAGGGCACTCCTTGTTGAATCGAGAGTGAAAACTCTCACACGCATTTGTTGTTGCCACAATTCCCCGGGTACTGGTCGAAGGGGGATGGGTGATGGGTGGTATGGAAGGGTGCAAAGTACAAATTTTGGAAGCCCCTGGTCATTGCCACATACAAGGGTGACATGAGTCACACAATCCAGAGCTATTGCGATGGCCGCTGAGGACTCAGGTACCTGCCGAGCCAAGTGCGCAATTCCGGCGCATAGATGAAGAGCCCTTTTAGGGATTATAACTTGGTGGGCAATTCCGGTGCACCGTCGTCGACATCGTTCCTCAATCACTCGTAAACAATTTTACTTAAATTAAAGAGAGCGTAGTATTTAGACAAGTCATTATTGGTCTAAAATATTTTTACACATGAATAGTTGTTACAGTACCATCTATTTCCCGTCAATCACGTCCGGCTAAATCGGTTTTCTGATCAAAGTTGCCCTGTTAAAAATATGTTAATTTTGCCGAGAGTAGTCCGGTTAAACCGATATCCGGTTAACAGAGAGAGTCTACTCTACTGAGCCTTAGGATTGGACACTGCAGTGATGTAGAGTTCAAGGATTCAACACTGCGTTTAACTTTAGAAGTGGAAAAAACATCACATTAAATTTTAGTCGGGGGAGTGTACTGTTTTGGACAGAAAATTAGGATTTAGGCCTATATGTTGGGATTAGAGCTCTGTATTGGTAAAGAAGAAGTTCTAGATTGGAAACCTCGATCTTATTGTCTCATTAAGTATTATGGCAACTGTCTTGCGATTACATACCACGCACGATTGGTTAAAATTCCGAGCGATGAGTGATCAATCTTTTCAATGTAATCGTTGATCTTAAAAATTAAAACCTGGGGCATAGAGACAAAACAATTTATCTTTAGCAACTAACGATTGCGTGGTTCCCACACTCATAAAAACGTAAAAAATAGTTATTCTCTCAAGTTTCACAGTGATAATCTTCATATCAATTGTAGTTACGTAATAAAATAAATCACTCGGACAACTGATCCTAAGACATTTATTGCGTGATAATATTATCGACAGCCATGAAAGGAGATAAATATCTCATGCAAATTCACCTGAGGTTCGCCAGCGAAAGTAAGGAGACGGCGGTATTGATTCTCTGGGGTCAGTGACGTAGTGACCTTGATGCAACAGTTGTGGGGTGGTTGGGTGGGGAGGGTGCGCGCACGCACCTGTTGCTTGGTATCGACTCTCGCCGTACTACCAGAGTTACTACCGCCACTACCGCCACTACGAGACGAGCCGCTTCGTCTTCGTCTTCCGGGGGTGGAACTGGGAGGATGGATATTTAAATAACCCTTAAACCGTCCAGAATAGCTGTAGTTATAAAGTTGTAACAGTTGTAACGGTTTGTATTGCAGCACTAGTGAAGTGAATACCTCGAAATTGGAGGTATTAATTGATCAGCTGAAGGTTTATATATTTTTCTGGTTTTTTAAAATAACTAACGTCGTATTTTAATTAAAAAGTTAAACTTTGCTTCATACTACAGAGCATATTGTTTTCATTTTCTGTGTTTATTCTCAGTTTACTATGGGAGAAATATTTTTATGGGGAATTTGAAAGTAGGACATTGTTAAGAAAAACTAATATTTTATAAACTCTTAAATGAGGAATGATTGTATGTATGCTTGCTTGCTTGCATCTTTGCTTGATTGCAAAAAACCTCACGAGGATTTACATCAAATGAAGTAACTTATATTTGTCTCAAAATCATGTTAGGGTTTGATAGTTGCCATTAGGAATACAATTACTTTAATAGTTTAATTTGTCAGTTGTAAAATTTTAAAACAGGGCTTTGCTATAATGGTAAAGAATTTTAGTAGTAGATTTTTTTTGTATTTTATAAATTGAAAACATTTTAATGAATTAAAAACAATTTAGAGCTGTCCAGTCAAATGCTTTATAGCAGAAAAAGCGGTGAAAAAATTCAACATAGAGTAAGATTGAGAAAGTAATGAATTACCTAACGTAGGTCATTTACGAGGTAATAATTTCATATATTTAAAATTTCGTTACAGAATCCGATCGTTTTATCGTTGTTAGAAGCATTAAACTGAAATCAACCCCATAAAATATTATATTAACTGAGGAAATCGGAATCCGTTATTTCTAGACATATCTGGAATCGTCCGCTGAAAATTAATTCTAGCAAACGCTACATTCCGAGTGCCCTGGACATTTTATTACACCAATTAACGGGGAATTAACGACACTCTAATTGCAATATCAGAGTCCTGCGGACTCTGAATAACGCGGATCTCAAAACCGCGAGTCATAAACGGACGTAAAAGGACAGTTTGTTATGTGATGGCGGATTTATGTGGTCCGATCTGTGGGAGAGTTGCACTGTTTGGATATCGAAAGAAGATATCGATATTTATATCGATGATAATATCGGACCCTCAATATCGATATTCTGATAATATCGGATCAAAAATATCGTTAAATCTGAAAAATATCGCTATATCAGAAAAATATCGATAAATAAAAAAATCTATAAATCAGAAAAACATCGATATTTCAGAAACATTTTGTAAAAATTAATCGAATTCATACGGTATGTATCACAACAGTTTTCAGCACACCTGTGACGTCCATTTGACGTAAAATTGTTTACAATTTATTCTTTGAAGTATAATTTCAGATCAATAACTGTAAAAAAATTATTTTACCGCAAAAGACTCTTGTTTCAAGTAGCCTACATAGCCAATACATTTTTTTTTAAATTGTGGATAACCTATCTTTACAGCAAAACAACAAATTAAAAAAAAAATAATGAAAAACCTTTTTCTGTAGCTAATAAGTTATATTCAAATCGATATCTTTAATATTTACCTATCAAATAATATTTAATTACTCCTAATGAAAAAGTATAGAAAAGGTTAAACTGTATTTTATCCATGTATTATTCTTAAAAATCTGCTAATATCAATACTAACGATAATATCGAAGTAAAATATCGATATGCCAATAATATCGGACGTCTAATATCGATATAAAAATAACGATATATCGGATCCAGAATATCGATAT
Organism: Flexamia atlantica; assembly: GCA_035578135.1. Taxonomy (NCBI): domain Eukaryota; kingdom Metazoa; phylum Arthropoda; class Insecta; order Hemiptera; family Cicadellidae; genus Flexamia; species Flexamia atlantica. The sequence continues at coordinate 183,367 of JAQJVK010000113.1, read as the reverse complement.
TTCCGATGTATCGGATATCGATACCAAACAATAGAGAGTTGCCAGACGTACGTACCTTCACGATAGTTCTGCATTCAATAAGATGAAAATTTACGATATTTAACTTGCTACTAGTAACTTAGTTTTATTAATCAATCATGGGGAATGTCTGCAAAAATCTAAAAAAAATTGTACTGTTTACCGTTTAGGAATGTGATCAATCAATAGGTTAGTAAAATATATATTTTACATATTGGATTTCTGAGAGCTTTCTTGTATGTCTTTGCATGATTTTGAAATCACGTTGTAAAACTATTCTTTCGTTTTGTTTTATTGAAATAGTACGATAAAGAGTAAAGTCATGTTAATTATGTTGACCTGGCATGACGATATGGTGTTTTTCGCGGCCTCGGCAGCGTGGGGGCGATGCCGAATGTCCAAAAAATAAAAAATGAGACAGTTTGGGAACCTGAGCAATCTATATGTGCTACAAACGTTGGTGAAATATTTGTCGTTTACTGGGTGGGTATCCGAGAGTTTTGTCGTATGCCTTTATACATTGTAGGCTATTTTGTATTTTCGTTACTTATACAGCGTGTTTTTTTTTAACGCAACCCATTTTTAAGATTGAATAATGCACATAAAAATATGAAATGAGTATTTTTTCATTGATCTTTACATTTTATACAGTCTATTATTTAAGTTTGATCACATCTAGTTTACATTGTGTGTTCAAACAATCCGCCATTGGCATTATTATTAAGTAGTGCTCTCTCCATCAAATTCCTTAACACGTGTTGGAAAGTGTCTCTTTGATTTCTTGCATTAAATTTGTTATGTTTTTTTGAAGTACTGAATTTCCTGTTAATTGTTTTCGTAGGCCTTACTTTTCATGAATCCCCAAGAAAATAATGTAGTGGAATCAAATCCGAGGATCTTGGGGGGACTAATCCTTCACTGACAAAAGAAAGTTTTGAGTTGCGTTAAAAAAGAAACATCCTCGTAGTGTTAGTAAAACTATTCTTCCGTTATGTTTTAGTACCTGTTGGACCGAGCCTTGCTCGGCGTTTTTCATGTTTACCAGTTCATCCAGTTACTATAAAATATTTCAATGTCATAAAATTGATAAATATAAACCTTTTTTATTACTCCATGGACTCTCCATCCCACTTGCTGTATTTTCCCTTGATAGCTGTAGATTCCAAACAGTTATGATTACTTCATTTGTTTACACTTTCCTTGTTTATTTTCGTTGCCATCACGGCAACCCCATAAGGCCAATGTTAAAATTTTACAACATTTATATTTGATTTATTACGTTAAAGATTTTCTCCGGGCAAGTATTCTGCATAAAAGAAGTTTTTGAGTTATAAATTACTTATTTCCAGACTTTGAAGGAAATCCTCGGAGCCGTTTTTGAAATCGTTGTGCAAGCAAGCAAGCATACAAGAACGGACGGACGATAACATTGCTCATATAAGAGTACTGTATAAGAGTAATATTCCAGACTTTGAAGGAAATCCTCGGAGCCGTTTTTGAGATCGTGCAAGCAAGCAAGCAAGCATATAAGAACGGACGGACGATAACATTGCTCATATAAGAGTATATAGGATTGGAGTAGTGGAATAAAGAGTAAAGTTTTGTTAATTGTGCCGATGTGGCACGATAATGGTGTTTTTACCGGCTCCAGCGGCGTGGGACGTGGGAGTGAGGGAGTGATGCCGGATTCCAGACCGGGTGACTCCACCGCCGGATTCCGACTTCGGCCGCTGACGGAGCGGGCAGATCTCGATCGCCGATAACCGACTCCTAATTATCTTGTTTATCAAGACAAACTAAGACACGGGCGTCCCCTTGTCTCCCTCCCTCGCCGCCTATCGCGCCATCTACAGCCCGCCGACATGGGAACCATTTTCAATTTGAAGGAAAAGATATTGGAGATTTTCGAACGATGGGAAAAGGAATTGTGGTGGTAAAGAGGTTAAATTTCGTATTTTTAGTTACTTCGAACCGTTATATGGATCGTCTTTCAATGCTATAAATTGTAAAGTATTATAATTATAACAGTTTAAATGTCATACCGTAATTGTAGCCTTGGAGGTTTTAAAACCATTTAATTATTTATGTTTAATAAATAGTTAAGTTCCAAAATTAATTAAAAATATGATTTTTAAGAGGCGATTTTATGCTGTCCGTAAGTAAACTATAGTATTATTAATTGGCTTAAATTATTTTTCGGTTCGTAATTGATCTATAAAGATTAAACATGCAAAAAATGCAATTAATCACCGTTCAAAGAACCTATAAATTCCTTTATTTTGTTTAATAAATGGTTACGAGTAGGTGCCGTGATTACTCCTGTGGAAAATTATAAATCAAAGTATTTTCATATTAAAACACTAAAAAGAGTGATTGCCGCAGAATATCTCAAGCGAGTTGTATGTAATATAAGTTTAAATTTAGCTTTAATACGAATCTTTGAGAAATACCAATACTTTTTATGCGTTTTAGCTATAACCTTTTTCTGCAACCGTAAAATTAACTGACGTCAATACATAACATTTATTTGAATATTTTTCAGTTTATTTTTAGTTATAACTTAATCGCATAATCCGTTCTGTGAGACATTATATTTGCTTATAAAGGGAAATATTTTTTTGACAATAAGAGTCGTTTCATCAATACATTTTTAAATTTGTTGAAATTTCTTCATGAGACATTGCTTAATTGACAAATATTAATTTTCCTCAAAACAGAAATCTATTATGAAATTTTATTGCTAATCAGTAGTTTACTGAAAAACAAAACTCATCGAAGCTTCAAATCTTACAATATGAAATCAATATGTGAACAAACTTAAAAGCAGTTTAAATTGAAACTGTATTCTCCCTCCAAAACAATAATTTACAAATATTCACCCACTGCAAATTTACGTGACAAAAAAACGACAAAAATAAAAAAAATCAACATAACTTTTCCTTATTATTCCTTATATAAAGAGGGAAAGCCCGCGTGGTATACAAACAGTGAGGTTATTACCCGGGCGGCCGGGGGTGGTAGGGGGTGTAGGGGGGGTGGGGGGTCCCACGTGTGGCCCTCCCCAACGTATCGCGTGTTGCCTCCATCGACCGGCCCGGGCGCTAGGTCACGCCCAGGGTGAAGGTCACACGTGCCAAGCGTCCTTCAGTCCTTCGCACCCCCGACGGCTACATCCCTTTAGCTCCACGGTTATACTTGGAATTAAGAGGGTTCCCTACCTCCCCAAAATATGCATAAAACACGCTCCGCGCGGTGTCATTTAGCGCCTACAGTTTTCAAGATAAAATTTTATTAAATATAGCATTTCAAAGACAAAGAGTTGTAGAATGTTAATTGCTAATCCAAAATCGTTCATATTAACGTATTCTGATGATATACATTCAGTTGAAGTTGACCAACTTTAACGCCATGTATCTTTTTAATGAGTGAGCATAAACTATTTTGGAGAAGCAATTAACACTCTACAACTCGTTATATTTAGAATGCTATTTCCTGATGAATGCTATTTAGAATGCTAATGCTGATTTTTTGAAAGAACAATAAACTATCCTAACCCAACCTAACTTGACCTAACGTAGGTAGTGTAGTTTATTATCATTTCAATAATCAGCAGTTTTTTTAGCAAAAAAGTAAAGTTTTGTATTGAGTTTAAATCGCAGTATTGAATTAAGAACTTGAAGGTTAGAGAAAGAGAGAATTTGTGCGAGAGGAAGCGCAGGTCACACTATCGTGGATCAACAGGGATGTTTCGGGCGGCAGCAATCTACCTGCTGACCCGTGGAGCAAAAGAGACGTTTCAGCCCGTAAACCGTGGAGCAAAAGAGACACACGCGATCTCCCGCTCATCCGTCCGCCGGTAATTGGACCCGTGTATCCGCACTATCTGTCCGGATCATCGGGAGAGAGGATCGCAGGGATCTCGCTGATTTGTCCGTCCGACCGGACGAATCTCCTTAATTGTGGGGGTAAATGAGAACGAAAGGTTCAGGTGGTTTAATTGCCTGAAGCTATTTTAAGGGGGCCTGGATAAACAGCAAAATATTAGGTGACCTAACATGAAAACGACCAGGGAGAGCTTTGATAACTCCTTCCTTATAATTGATAATACACCCCTAATTAAATGCGTCTGAACAGTTTAAAAATTAATTTTTCAACAGTAAATCCATACTTTTCTTCCTGAGAGAAATATTGAGAACATTTCAATTGCTTTGATACTAGACCTGGCTGTCTTTGATCGTTTGCCACTTTATGAATTAGTTATGTTATAACTGAATTATCTAACGAGGTTTGGTTTTAGTCGGTAACAACGCCAAAGTTTAAATGGTCCCATAAACGAACACGAAAAACAGTAGTTATTATTATTACATTATGAATTACTCCAACAGTGTAATTACACAAAATATTTCAACGAAATTTGTTACGGAAATATTTATTTGGAACTTGGAACTAAAATTTATGTTTGATGACTTAATAAGAGGGAAATTTGTGTAAATATTTGGTGACAGCCGATACTGTATTCTGCAATCGGTTTATGCGAATTTAAAATACGGTTTTGGAAACTCGAGGCTAAAACTCCGTTTTTTTATCCCAGTGATAAATAACGCTTTATTAAAATATAAAATTCCCAAACCAAGACTGCAGTCCTCTGATTTACAGCCCGCTCAGTAAATCTCAATCGTTTTTCAAATCTGCGGACAAATACGTAAATTCGCAAATTTGCCACCAATAAAAGGAAAAACCCGTAATTTATGATTTTCAGTCGAATCTCTCGTCAGGTACGGTCTAATCCCCACGCTGCCGGCGCCGAACTGGGAATCGGGCCGATAAATATAATTGGCGTCCGGTCGAAAAAGTAAAGCTATCAGAATTTAATCCGGGCAGACCGTTTGCTCCGCGGGGTCCTCGGGAGGTTTACGAGGTACACACCTGTGTGCGGCCCCGCCATCTTGACATCTGTTTCACAAACAACTGCCCAAAATTATGTCCGCTACACACGGGCTAACGGAGGTTTGATTTAGGGGGGCCCCGCGCCCGCCCCGCCCGGTCCGCTTTGATGTCAATAATTGAACACAAATACGTTTACCTCGCCTCCATAAATCGCCGGGGTCCCCTCGGTGACAAATATTACAGATTCTGTCACAAACCGTTATGTGATTATGTCACTTAAGCCGGTAATGGAAAAAGATTATAGCGGGTTAACCGAAGAAAGCTTGGCTTAATGGTTAGTAATGTTTATTAATTTAGTTACTTAAAAAATTGAATAAAAAAATAGTGTCTACCCTTACACATGGTAAGGGCATGGGACTAGTGTCTACCATATTACATTAGTTCGACACACACCAAAGGGTTAAAACAGGAAGGAAATGTACCATCTCGACTGTGCCTGGAGCCAATTGCTAAATGAAATACAGCTTCAGCCTTGTCTCAAAAACTTCTTTATTACAGCACAAATAAAACAAACACAAAAGTAATTTATTTAAGGATATAGCCTCTGGATCGTCATCGAACATTGTAATATTTAAGGCTTACCTTACGATCCAATTGTTATTAAACGGAGACCCAGGTTTCAACGCCGTAGCGTTATCATCAGTCCTTTCCTCCTAAGTCTCCGTTTAAAAACAATTGGATCGTAAGGTAAGCCTTATATATGACAAGAATAATATCAATAATGGTCATGAGCTCCTCCTCATCAATCTATTTTTGCGTTAACTCAAGAATCGCTTGGTTCTTTTATCTCCTTCCGTTTATTGCTTAGTGCATATTAAACCTCTGTAGGTCTATTAAACGAGTGTCCACTAAACCTAGGTTATAAAACGCAATATTAATGTTTACTTATAAGTTTTTAATACCTTATTAAGCAAAAACCTTAATGAATGCAAATATGTATTTTATAAATTTATTATGTTCGACAAATTTAAAACTATTTGTATAAGTAGGCTGCATTTAGAATAAGGAACTTATTCAAAACTTCTTGTAAAACTCATGATATAACACATTGGTAAAGATGAAAACATTCCCTCAAATATATAACAGGCACTGACCTGATATAAGTATAATTTACCGACCACTATTGTATAACGGGACAAGCTGAGAATCGTTGTATAAAGCGGGCATTTCGCCGTCGCGTTCGTTTTCTCTGACAGACAGTTCAGTTTGTTGGGGTAGTTGGTGTTTGTTGTGGCGAGTGGGGTGGTGGGTAGGGGGTGTAGGGGGCGACGTTTCCTTGGTTACGTAATGCCGTAACATATTGCGTAGTAAGCCTCTAACAGGTCAATAACCTCCCCCGCTCGCGTTAACCTTGTGTTTACTTTTACCTGTATAAAAATGGTTGTGTTAAAAATATAAAATCCTGTTGAAAAATAAACTTAGTCTCTAATTACAATTTTGTATTATTTTTTATTGTTGCCCTACATAAAAGTAAAAATGTGCTTCTTGTAAGGATTATTGTCCGGTTGGTATGAATAACGAAGCTGTATATTTTTTAGAATAAACGTACAGTATCGCAGTAGAAAAGTATTCAATACGAATTACCAATTATCAATTCGTGATAGTGCGGGGGTCTTCATCGATTTTCTTTTAAAAATACAATTATTTTCTATCAATCCCCGCCTCTAACTCAACTTCCTCCCTTAACCTTATATTCGCTTTTCATCACTTTTCATTTCCCAATTAGTGTTGCTCTCTGATTTACGTATATGTACAACTCGGGCTGATTTGTAACCCTGAATATCGAAATTAAAGATAGCGATTAACGTTTCTCCTGTTCTTCCTTTACCTCCCCACAGCTGTAAATTATTATAATGATAATTGTGAGATATATTGATTTAATCGTCCTAGAAATAACGCTATGTTATTACCAAATTAGTAAGATATTCATCGATAACCAACCTCTCTTCGGAGTACCGCATTCGTGTTATCGTCAACAAACAGCTGCACCTGGATGCAAATCTTTAAAATATTGATAAATCACATATTCAATACATCGGAACCTTTTCCATATTCTAGAATTACAGTAAGGTATATTGTGAGCAAATTGCCGCTGAAATCATATATCTGGAGCATATGGATAATTTAACAGGAATGAGTTAAGTCATTTTTTCTATAATCAGGGTTGCCACCACAAAAATCGGAATGTTCCATAAGCTTAATAGGGTAAATTTAGATTTGTCCCTATATTAAAAGCTAAATTGTTGTTTCCTAGAAAATATTACCATCTAAAAAGTCACTCAAAACTAACCATATCTAAAATTGTTTTAATTGAAATGTAATTGGAAGATAAAAATCAAATAACACTTTTTCTTAGGCAAGAAATCGAACAGAAAATCGATACCATTGATACTAGCTGAGAGGCAAAATATCTTTAAACTACACTCTCGATTATCCGAGCCCCGGTTATCCGAGACTTCGGGTTATCCGAGGCAACTCGAAGCTTAAATATAAGTTTTTATTTTCTTACTAAGCGTTATAATAATGGGTGAAACAAGTGCATTTATTTAAAATTTTATAATTTGCAACTCAAAATAACTTTTATTGTAGTATTTATTGGTAAATACTATATCTAATAAAACATTTTGAAGTGGTCTTATTACAGCCCAACCTCAAAATACGCGTAAACTCCGTACTATCCGAGGTTCCTGTTATCCGAGGTAGCCTCGGCCCCCAAGACCTCAGATAATCGGGAGTGTACTGTATATACTTCTCCCAATATATCCGTACCAAAATAATAACATTTTGACCTTCCCCTCTAAGTGCCCTTTAAGCCCAGAACGACGCCGACGGCCGCCTGTATGAGGGAGGGAGCAGGGAGGTGTAAGTGTGTGAAGGTTGAAGCTGAGGTAAACCTGTCGCTGGTTCACTGACCGCGTCCATGCGTCACAAAAAGCACCTCCAGTTGTATATACCTCGGCAACCTGTCCGCGTCACATTCCGTCCTCTATCGCCCCATTACCTTCCTTTTTGGATGCCGGTGAGATTGGAACGGATTTCACCGTTTATAGTTTGCGGGGTTTACTACAAGTGGCCCTAATGAGTTTATCCAAGAGGTCTGCTTATAGGGGCTCTCCAAGAAACTGTCTGTCCAGAAAGTGGTTTGTAATAACTGTTATCGCGTAATTCAATTTCGTGATATTGGCACGTAGTTTCAACTCTTATGTAGAGTTTGTTGCTAAGCCTATGTTACTAAACCCTAATGTGTTTATCCAAGAGGTCTGCTATAGGGGTCGCTCTCCAAGAATCTCTGTGTCTAGAAAGTGGTTTGTAATAACTAACTGTTATCACGTAATTCAATTAGGTGATTTAGGAACTTAGTTTCGACTATTATGTGTACATTTTGTTAATAAATCTAGTTTAACGAGCCTATAACAAGCTTTTAAATTAATTTTTATCAAAATTTGTATAGGGATTTGGGCCGACAGAAAAGACAATAAAAAATATGCCAACTGTAATAAGCTATTCCTTTTAAAATTATTTTGATGCGAAAGTTAAGGTTATTTTTAGGATGCAAGTACAAGCCTACACAGGCATAACACGTAGAAACTAATAACGTTATCTTCACGAAAGCCTCAAACCACATCCATAGTCTTATCAAAGCCACTTCTTCCTTAATTTGTGGTACCTGCTGATAATGCATGGGAATATTCTGTATACTGAAGAAAACTGTGCGTTAAAAATATCTGGTACAGAAGAAGAACGGTGGGAGCAATTTCAGAAGAGTTAAAAGTTCAAGGCTCTGCCCCAATGGTCGTAGAAGATCCAATCATTTTTTAATGAAAATAAGCCTATATAATACTCCTTCCCTACAGTGTTTCTATTAGCTTTTTTATATACCTTTTGAGAAAACCATAATTCGGACCCCATTCACCCTATACTTGGATGAAAGGAAATAATTTTTTTATAAACCTTTTCCTTGAAATAACAGGAAAAAATGGTTGATAACATTTTTCTAATGGGCAAAAATATAAAAAGAAGGGCTGGACAGCTGATGTATTTGTTTTTATTTTCAATTATTTCGGTACTTTTTCGCAACGAAGCGGGACACTATCTGCTATAATATATGATTTTAGTATCCAGTTTTTAGGTTCAAATAACTTAATAACAGCAATCGCTGCTATGAGCCTCCAGTTTTAGTAAGTCGCCAAAGTATTTATTATTTGCTCGACGTCATTACCCACAAATGATCTATAATTATTACATTATACAAGATTGCCAACAAAGTAGCGGGAAGACAGTCAACCACGGCCGGAGGGTGTATGTAAACAATGTGTGGGGAAGTGGGTCAGGAGCAGCGAGTGGAAGATGCGCCGCAGTGCAGTCGGTAGTGAAGCGTGGCCAACAGGCGGATACCGCCTGATCAATACCGACCCAGCTCCTACCCATCCCCGACCCAACCCAACCCCAACCCAACCCCAACCCAAACATCAAAGTGGCTCGTGCTCCTCACTTGCGGCCAATTTCATCGATTTGCTTCCAAATACGCTTCTGGAGTAATAGTTTATTAGCTGCTTTGTCGGAGTTTTGGTGACGGTTAAAGCAATCGAAGCAATTATTTGTTTACTAAGTTTCTGTTTATTGAAAATAGTTCAATTACTTAATCAAGGCTTAAACTTTAAATAATATTTCAGTTTAATAAATTCCTGAGGTTTTCTTCGTTTTACAATCATCATCACACACATTGTTGGCTTAGCTATGAATATTTTTCTCTCAAATATGCAATTCATTTCACGATTTTTTAATTCTTATATTTTAAGTAAAAGGATACAATCTCCTCATTTACACCACAATTCCGATATAAATTATTTCCGATATAATTATTCGCCCAAGTTCAGAATGATAGTAAGAAACTTTCATAATAATATTATATTTACATAGGTTACATGTTCTCGTAAAATATTTTTAAATTTTTTATTGGGAAATTAGATTTGTTAAAACCAAGCAGCTGGTAGTTAGCTTAACAAATGGATAAGATGTCAAAGCTGACACACATCATATGAGAAACAAACTCACAAAATTTCACATTTGTAATACTATTAGGATTTATCAGTAAACCCCTAATTACAGATATTTTACAGATATTTCTTTAGACATTTACTCAACACCTCTCCCTCCAAGTCAGCACCGCTTGGTCTAATTTTTACTGACGTAGTAACGTCAGTAAAATTAGACCCAGCAGTGGTAATTCCCACAGCAAAGCTCGGTCCATCCCCGCCACAGTCGGGAGTCCAGCGACACTCGGCTGACGGTCGCGGCTCGTTAGGCCCACAAAAACCGGCAGACGTCATTTCGCAAACCGAACCAGCGTACGAATTGCTCATTCCGATAACGCCCGATAGGCGAGAGAGCCGGTCGCGGCCGCGGTGTGAGAACACAGGCACTGATGTATTGGCGGCGGATCTCCCTGTGAGAACACAGGCACTGATGTATTAGCGACGGATATCCCCGGGAGAACACAGGGACTGATGTATTGGCGGCGGATCTCCCTGTGAGAACACAGGCACTGATGTATTGGCGGCGGATATCCCTGTGAGAACACAGGCACTGATGTATTAGCGACGGATATCCCCGGGAGAACACAGGGACTGATGTATTGGCGGCGGATCTCCCTGTGAGAACACAGGCACTGATGTATTGGCGGCGGATATCCCTGTGAGAACACAGGCACTGATGTATTGGCGGCGGATATCCCAGTGGGGACACAGGCACTGATGTATTGGCGGCGGATATCCCTGTGAGAACACAGGCACTGATGTATTGGCGGCGGACTTCCCTGTGAGAACACAGGCACTGATGTATTGGCGGCGGATATCCCTGTGAGAACACAGGCACTGATGTATTGGCGGCGGATACCCCTGTGAGAACACAGGCATTGATGTATTGGCGGCGGATATCCCTGTGAGAACACAGGCACTGATGTATTGGCGGCGGATATCCCTGTGAGAACACAGGGACTGATGTATTGGCGGCGGATATCCCTGTGGGGACACAGGCACTGATGTATTGGCGGCGGATACCCCTGTTAGAACACGGGAACTGCTGTACTAGCAGTGGATATCCAAAAAACTCCATCCAACACAGGCACTGATGTATTGGCGGCGGATATCCCTGTGAGAACACAGGGACTGATGTATTGGCGGCGGATATCCCTGTGAGAACACAGGCACTGATGTATTGGCGGCGGGTATCCCTGTGAGAACACAGGGGCTGATGTATTGGCGGCGGGTATCTCTGTGAGAACACAGGGACTGATGTATTGGCGGCGGGTATCCCTGTAAGAATACAGGGACTGATGTATTGGCGGCGGGTATCCCTGTGAGAACACAGGGACTGATGTATTGGCGGCGGGTATCCCTGTGAGAAGACAGGCACTGATGTATTAGCGACGGATATCCCCGGGAGAACACAGGGACTGATGTATTGGCGGCGGATCTCCCTGTGAGAACACAGGCACTGATGTATTGGCGGCGGATATCCCTGTGAGAACACAGGCACTGATGTATTAGCGACGGATATCCCCGGGAGAACACAGGGACTGATGTATTGGCGGCGGATCTCCCTGTGAGAACACAGGCACTGATGTATTGGCGGCGGATATCCCTGTGAGAACACAGGCACTGATGTATTGGCGGCGGATATCCCAGTGGGGACACAGGCACTGATGTATTGGCGGCGGATATCCCTGTGAGAACACAGGCACTGATGTATTGGTGGCGGATATCCCTGTGAGAACACAGGCACTGATGTATTGGCGGCGGATACCCCTGTGAGAACACAGGCACTGATGTATTGGCGGCGGACTTCCCTGTGAGAACACAGGCACTGATGTATTGGCGGCGGACTTCCCTGTGAGAACACAGGCACTGATGTATTGGCGGCGGACTTCCCTGTGAGAACACAGGCACTGATGTATTGGCGGCGGATCTCCCTGTGAGAACACAGGCACTGATGTATTGGCGGCGGACTTCCCTGTGAGAACACAGGCACTGATGTATTGGCGGCGGATATCCCTGTGAGAACACAGGCACTGATGTATTGGCGGCGGATACCCCTGTGAGAACACAGGCATTGATGTATTGGCGGCGGATATCCCTGTGAGAACACAGGCACTGATGTATTGGCGGCGGATATCCCTGTGAGAACACAGGGACTGATGTATTGGCGGCGGATATCCCTGTGGGGACACAGGCACTGATGTATTGGCGGCGGATACCCCTGTGAGAACACGGGAACTGCTGTACTAGCAGTGGATATCCAAAAAAATCCATCCAACACAGGCACTGATGTATTGGCGGCGGATATCCCTGTGAGAACACAGGGACTGATGTATTGGCGGCGGATATCCCTGTGAGAACACAGGCACTGATGTATTGGCGGCGGGTATCCCTGTGAGAACACAGGGACTGATGTATTGGCGGCGGGTATCTCTGTGAGAACACAGGGACTGATGTATTGGCGGCGGGTATCCCTTTTGAGAATACAGGGACTGATGTATTGGCGGCGGGTATCCCTGTGAGAACACAGGGACTGATGTATTGGCGGCGGGTATCCCTGTGAGAACACAGGGACTGATGTATTGGCGGCGGGTATCCCTGTGAGAACACAGGGACTGATGTATTGGCGGCGGGTATCCCTGTGAGAACACAGGGACTGATGTATTGGCGGCGGGTATCCCTGTGAGAACACAGGGACTGATGTATTGGCGGCGGGTATCCCTGTGAGAACACAGGGACTGATGTATTGGCGGCGGGTATCCCTGTGAGAACACAGGGACTGATGTATTGGCGGCGGGTATCCCTGTGAGAACACAGGGACTGATGTATTGGCGGCGGGTATCCCTGTGAGAACACAGGGACTGATGTATTGGCGGCGGGTATCCCTGTGAGAACACAGGGACTGATGTATTAGCGGCGGATATCCCTGTGAGAACACAGGGACTGATGTATTGGCGGCGGACATCCCTGTGAGAACACAGGGACTGACGTCAGCTAATGTTAGTCACGTAAGACAAATTTAATTGCAAACAATTAATCCGTGAGGTTTTTGGACGTATTTTGCAATATGTCCTCTTTTGGCTCTTGATGTAAGTGCGAGTTGACCAATTATTTATCAATTGCTGCTAGCCTATTTTACAATTAGGTTTATTGTTTTATAAAAAAGTTACGAAAACTCGATTTTGATTTTGTAGTCAAATTGCGATACTAAGTTTGGGATGTTATTAGTTATTGATAAAGATATGCATTGCGACGTACATTCTGGGCAGATTATTTAGTTCACATTCTGCTCATGGAGATTAAATGTTAATTATGATATATTATTTAGCCTCCAAGTAATCATTTGAATTTATAGATGCGCTCACGCTAAAATCGAAAGAGTGAATACTCACTCTTTGTGAGTGACTCATTCACTCTTTGGGGTAGAGAAAATGAGCCACTCTGAAAGAGTGAAGGTTCACTCTTTGAAAAAGTGAACAGTTTTCACTCATGAAAAGAGTGGAATATCCCCACTCAATGAAAGAGTGGGTCTTGTTCTTTTCAGAGTGGAATTTTTGTCTTTAAAAGAGAGAAGTTCAACTTTAAAAGAGTGAAATCACCTAACCTCACTAACCTAACCTCTCATTGGCATTTATGAACTACAATTCTGACTCTTTACCGACACTTGTTGTGGACAACTGGTACCTAAACTTGATGATTGAAACTAAAACCCCTAAAATGTAACGGCGCAGGCATATTCAACGAGTGACACAGAACCTTTGCTGAGACTAAATTGAATTTCCCCTCCACCCTAACCTTGATTCTACAGACTATTGTTAATCTTTAAATTACGTTAGCTACCTTAACACTAACCAAGTAAGTGGTCAAAGCAATGTTTTCTGCTTACCTGTATGTAAACCGGTAATATCCATGTGCATGTAAATCAATGACCAAAATGGCGACTCAGTAGCGTCGTCGCGTCGCCGGAAGCGATCCCTCTTTTCGCTTTTTCTCCCCACCACTTTCAAAAACTCACTCAATTGAGAGTGAATTTTCACTCTTTCCTTATATGGTTTCAAAACCATATAATCAATGAGTGCAAATTTCACTTTTTATGAGAGAAATCATCACTCAACCAAAAGATTGGATATTTTTCACTAATTTAGAGTGAATATTAACTCTTTCGGAGTGACAACCTATTCACTCCGACAAATAAATGAATTTTTCACTCTTTCGATTTTAGCGTGCTGATTTCTCCTGCGTTTATACAAACTATCTCAACACAGTAATATAAATAGCTAGCTAGCATAAGAGAGTTAAATCAACTTTCTGTCTCTTTCTTCAGAGCAACCAATAGAAAATATATAATGCCCAAGCAATGTATTTCTACACAATATTTTTTGTAACTTATCCATTGGAATTATTTGAGGTCTCTACATTACTAAGTAAAAACGAGTGGCTTAAAGAGTGCAGTGCAGCAGTGCAAGAAGCTTATCGAAGTCGCAAAACTTGTTTTGATCAAAAGGGTTATCTTCTGGTGAGATGTTTGTTGTTAAAAACTTCCATTATATGACAATTTGCGTCAAATGCTCACTAAAAACAGAAAGGAATGACGTATACTGTTATAACAATCTGATTGTATAAATCGGTTATATAAAAATCTTTAGCATTCTTATACGAACCATAATAATCGACTATTGGTTCGATAACTATGCTTTATTACTGATTGTTTTCCTTGAGTGGATAAAATAATTAACGACATATGGCGTACATTGAGTACTTTTGTTTTCATCAAAACATCTTTGATTTTATAATCGAGTGACTCAAAACTTAAATAATCAAGACATAACTAAAAAGAAATGTTGTTTTGGACCCATTTAGAAGTGTTAACGAACATTTTTATTAAGTTGCATTAATATTTAATGTGTTTCTTGATTCTCCCTCAAAAACACAAAAAATAGAAACGCCTAATTTTATATTGATTCAATTTGAAATTATTATTTTTAAAACAAATTTGTCTCATATAACTTTTTTAAATTTTAATTCTGTCCTAATTAGAACGTATAAACAGCCCAAATTCGGATGGTACCCTAAAATTTCTCTCAAATCAACATAAACACTGTCTGAACCGTTACCTCCCCATCCAGGGCAAACGGTAAACTATCAAACCGCGCACCGTCTCAGCACACATCGTTTTTAATGACTCAGCATCAATTATTTTGCAAACAAATGAGCCACTTGACAAGTATGATTTGCATAAAACAAAATGCCGAATTATGATAATGTGGATGAGCCGGTAAGCCAGTTAAAGCCGTCGCCCATTAGAGGTGCAGGTGGCGCGGAGGTGGCGTGGAGGTGGCGTGGAGGTGGAGGGATGCCGATTGTCGAATGTAAAATCGATAGTTAAAATCGATAGTATCGTTTGTTATATACATCGATGCTATCGATTGTTGTATCTGAAACAATCTAAAGTCGAAAATGACTCTATTTATTCTGCGGGAAAACGGAAGTGCAGGTGGCAGAGCGGTAGGAATGCCGATTGTCGATTGAACAACCGATAGTATCGATCGTTATGTAAAATCGATGCTATCGATTTTTGTATCTGAAAAAATCAAATATAAAAAATAACTTTTTTTAACCTCCAGGAAAACAATGCATCAACTATTTAGAACAACAAAAAAATCGGTCTATCATATTTAAAGAGGCATATTTATAGGCACACCATTTTATTCCTCAGATGTTTTTATCTACTTCTGGAGGCTTGAAAATCTATCGAATGATATATTAAAGTATATTGAATCAGCCGGTCCAGTTGCGACGCCAACTGAGGCGTTTTCGCTGTTTCTTGTTTACGTTATTTTGTCACATTGTTGATTGAGTTGTTGCTATTGCATGTACATTGCTGAGTCAAAAATAAATAAAAACCTTATTTTTAGTGAGTTCCTATATAATTCGGTTTACTTAATTAGGATAAGGCATAATCTCGGATTGATGTTGGTAAATTAATATTTTTTACTGCATAATTTGTAAAACTAAAAACTAACAATTACTGATCTTTTCCACATTGTCACTTTAGCCCTTTGGTTTGTTAGGCCTACTAGTGGTTTTGTAACTAGTATTTGTAAAGCCCGTTTTAAAATGAGGCCTCAATATTAATGTTCATTTGTATTTTTATACTGTAAATTTTCAACATACAGGGAGTCTGGATTCATTACTGTATTTCATGAGTTGAATTAAATTTAGTTTAAATCATGCGATAAAAAAAGTAAAAACCTTTCGATTGTCAAACGATACAATCGATTGTCAGATCCATGTAGTATCGAAACAATCGAAGGCACAACCGACACCGGCCACGGGAGGTGGCGTGGTTTGACATCCCGCCACCCACCGCGCCACCGGCCACTCACAGTTCCACATCGCTAATGGAATATGCCCGTAATTAAAACTAAACACTACCTCTGCCAGATTTACGCGGGGGCCGCCACGTAAGCTGCCCCTTGTTGTTCGCCGCCGCCTCAAATTGACCGGTTTCCGAGAAATTCCCGCTTTTTTGGAATGTTTGGGATGTGGATTTGGAAGGTTTGGAGCTTGTAGGTGTTTTAAGTGTTGAGAGGTAGGGGTAAGCAGCAGTGAGATATTGTTGAAAATTTGGTCGGTTTAGCTACAAGTTTAGTTAGTCCTAATTACAACCGTATTTTGGCAGAATAAATTATGTTGAGAATGCAGGATATCAAGTTTGGTTGGGTTTTAAAGGAGGAGAATTTATTACATTTATATGCCTTAAGTAAATGTAAAATAATTTATTTCTACAAATAACATTGAAAACTATTTTGTAAATTTTTAATTTGAGAAACACGCACCCTGAGGATTTTATTCAGTTGGAATTTTTTAGCACTGCACTGGAAAGGTACATAGAGAAAATTCCTTTCTGAAGATCATTCCAAATCTAGACCTAGTTTCAAATTCCCTATTGATCTTTGCTGGTCCTTGTATCGGTTGGATGCATTTAACAGTACACCTCCTTAATTTATTTTTATTCCGTATGAAACTTTAAAATTTACTTAAACATTGAAAGTTATTTTTATAAGGCTTTCGTTTTTCTTAAAGTCAAAATAAAACTTATCGGAATTAAAGCTGCAATACTGGAACACTTAAGTAATAAAAATCATTTATGCAGAAGTAAGTATTAATTATTTATCATGGTCGGAGTTAATCCTCTCTTCGCCAAGACCCAGGAGTAAGGGACTCATATGCATTAGGCCTAGTAACTACCAGCGTTGTAGGAGCTTCGCGCACTTTCTCTACCCGCATACTTACGTGGTTTCAGCGGAACTCATATTTTACTGCATCTTAAGGCTATACGTAACGGAATCTATTGAAACTGGTTTGCAAGAGGATCGTCAATATCGCTCCGAATCCCCGAGCGTAGCCGTATACTGACTCTCGTGTAGGAGTAGCGATTATTGTCAAAATATTGATATTTCGATTTTTCGATGTATCGGAATCATTAATATCGATATATACGATGTATCGGGGGAAAATATCGATTTTTTGTATCGAAAAAAACTATATTTCTGGGGAAAAAGAACACAATTTTGTAAGATCAAAGAGGGATTGAACTATTTTCAGAATCAGGGTTTGCCACCACTGAACTCCTGATTACAAAAAAATCTAACTAGGAAACCGGAAAACATTATGCTGGGCACATTTTCATAGCCTGGGACTTATTTCAAAACGGGTTTTACAAGAACTAATCACTAATTACTACTAAAAGATCACTGAAAAATTGTATTACATACACACTTTCACTATGGAAAATTTTAGTAATTGTCAGTTTTACATATTACAAAGTAAATGTTATTAATTTACCAATATCGTTTTGAAATAAGGCCCCGGAAACAGCCTTTATAATACTAACCTCTTTCAAATCTGTCATGAAAACCCTGTTTTCTCAACTCGATAGTTATCGGAAAAGAAATATCGATACACCGATAGTACCGGAAAAATATCGAAATGTTTTTACGATACATTGGAACTAAAATATCGATACCAGCGATATATCGATGGGGAAGGGACCTCCGCGTTTTCACCGCTCGAAACCGAAGAGCGCTGACCACGAGAACGAAACCTGGAGGAATTCAGCAAATCAAATAATTGCAGAGTAGAGCGGTGGCCGCGGGCGACTAACTGATCCCGGGCTACCTCGCGTCACAGCGGACGTGAGAGGTGCGAGGGTGTGACATGAGCGTGACAACAAGCTGGGGTTTATTACAGGAAGAAAAAGAGGTTAAGAGTATTCGATTGAAAATTAATTTTTACATTGTTTCTCCTGTATTTGTTTGTACTAGTGATACAACAACGGGGAATTTTTTATAATTTTTTGTAATGTAAACAATGGGAGCAACAGAGGTTCGAAGTACCAAAAACAGGCCGAAAAAGAGAAATTTGGTACAAAACCAGAGGGAAACCGCTTGATCTACAGGGCCTATACTCTGCGGATTTTTATAATCCATTATTGTCTACAAGCTTTAAAATTCATTTCTTATATTTTTGAAATTTTTTTTCTCCGTTTGAAAGGTTACAGTTTATAAAACTGTTAATTTTAAGGCCTGTCAATACATATAATTGCTATGTCCTAAAAAAAACAACTTAATTTTTTAAAGTTTTCCCTATGAGTTGTAGGAAGAAATTTAACTTTGCGCCTGCATAATTCGGTTAAGCAACCCGCATTACAGTAATGGATGCTACTGATAAGTTCCAGCCGCACCTCTTAATCAAATGCTTTAAAAAAAATCTAATTCCCGGCCAAATACCCTTTACCGCCTATGACGCGAGGTCGACTCTTTGACGGCCTTGAAAACTATAAATGTATAGTTTAGCGTTTTTATGGTCCTGCGTAGTGTTCAGGTCAAGTTTTAAATAAATTTTTATGTTTTCTTTGGAGAAACGTTCGTATCTTGTAATTAAAATTGTTGTGTATTCAATCGCGGGAAAGTCTTTTCAATCTCCAAATGCCTATAATAACAAACATTACATCATATGAGCGCCACTGTTATTATGAAGATGCTGTACAGTCAGGGTTGATTCCATATTAGTTTGTAAGAAAGGCTCTTGAACTAGACATGTTCAAAAGATCGTCTCAGCGTTCCCCAAAAGAGCACATTATATATACAAATCGAATTGCAGGAAAAGCCGATACCGTATTTGCAAAATATTGTAAACTGTTACGCAAATGTGTCACTCGTTTTGACGAGATCATTTCCAATCCTTTCAAAGCCAAATACATCCATCAAACTCTCTTATTTGTGCCTCTGCAAATGCTATCGAGACTTTTCTTATATTTTAAATTTCATATGTTGTTTTATAAAAAATATTGATACAAATCATATAATATGAACTTTATTGGGGTATATCTTTATTGAGTTATGTATTAAATAACTCATATTATTGTCGGATTACGATTCTTAATAGTAAAACGAAGTTTTACTTATAGTTCTAATATTATTTGACCATATATTTTGCATGCGACTTTCTTTTAACTTTTGTTGAAATAAATATTTGCATGCAAATTTTATTGTTATGCAGTATATCTGATGTGTTCAGCTTTGAACTGACGTCTATTATTCAGCGTTTCATGACGGTGCGCCAACCCAAGTTGTCAATTCTTGCACTTTTTAATTTTTGGTATTTTGAAAAAAATAAACAAAACTGATTAATGTATTTTACAATTACAACACCATGTTTACATGGGAAATTATACTAAAACATTTTCATAACGTCAAATACTCTATTGGTTCAATACCGGGATTGGTCCCGGGATCCTGGAATTTCTTGCAGTACCCTAATCCTGGAATTGAAAATCATTCTTCATTCGTAATAGGACAGGTACCTCATGGAGGACGTTACCCTGAATATGAGTGAAGGATGAGTGTGATGATCGTGATGATAGTGGCGCGATCTTGTAGCCTTGTTACTGACTAAGGTTGGCAGGTTCCTTAGACAGGATTGAATAGGACAGGTACCTCATGGAGGACGTTACCCTGAATATGAGTGAAGGATGAGTGTGATGATCGTGATGATAGTGGCGCGATCTTGTAGCCTTGTTACTGACTAAGGTTGGCAGGTTCCTTAGACAGGATTGTTAATTAATAGTCCAACAACCAATGGTAGCTGGCTCCAGAAACAACCCTTCAAAAAGCTACTAACTATTCTCGGGATCGATCCGGCTAATATCGACCGAAATCGAATTCCCTACACAGAGGGCGACCTCAGCAGATCACGACGTAACCGTCGCCTGGAAATGACCCACAGCGCGGGAGGCTTTGACCCTCTCAGGGTCCATCACCAGAAACACCGTGTTTAGGTGCTATGACACCGTCGCCTCGAGTGCTATAAACCACATTGTGTTCTAGTAATTGCAGACCAGGCCGTTTAGAACCCGACTTATATCAATTACAAGTACCAGCGCCGTTCTCGGAACACCGTTCTCGCGTCGTCGATGACTCCAATGACTCGATGACTCGCTGTCGATGACTCGATGACTCGCCGTCGATTCTGACAGGTGTTTAGCATGCAGTGACGCCCGCCGATCCCCACAGGTAGTGGGCAGTTCGATTCTTCTCAGTGAGTCGATTCATTTGAATCACTCAATATAGAATTGAAATTTGAATCGAATCTTTGATTCATTTAATACTCTTTGCGGGTAAACGTAAAAGTAATTCAATCAATCCGTTTTTCTTCAATAGGAAAGTGTGTTTTTTGTATTCGGACCTCAAAGTATAATTTTGTATGCTATTTTCAAACCCCAAATGTATGATCCATATACATTTATGATACATTAAAATTTGTGAAATGTAATATATCAATTTTTCATCATTCAGAAAATAATGTTTACAAATCAAATCTTTGTAAAAAGAATACATTCAATATGGAATACCACAGAACAACATTTTACAAAATACATTTACTGTATAATGGAAGAAAAATATATAACAAAATGCCTGAACAGTTTAAAAACTTACCCATTGATCAATTCAAATCTAAATTTTAATTATATCTTATTAAGAAAACATACTACTCAATAGAAGAATTTTTCGAAGATCAACATCAAGATTAATATGTCAAGAATCAACATAGTCCAAATTTAGTTTCAAGTATAATGAATGTAATGCTGATGCAAAATCTTGTCAAAGCGAATAAATATTATTATTATTATTTAAATTTGATCCAAGATATAAAAACGACTTGAGTGTAAGCTAGAAGACCCGAACCACTGAATCACAAACAGATTTCACTCATATTCAGGGTAACGTCCTCCACGAGGTACCTGTCTCAAAAAGAATGATTAAGAATGATTAACAATTAAGATGAACCAATATAGTTGTGTGAACTGTTTTTCTGATTATTAAGCTACTCTTTTT
The DNA here is from genome assembly GCA_035578135.1 of Flexamia atlantica. Classification (NCBI taxonomy): domain Eukaryota; kingdom Metazoa; phylum Arthropoda; class Insecta; order Hemiptera; family Cicadellidae; genus Flexamia; species Flexamia atlantica. The sequence continues at coordinate 161,967 of JAQJVK010000113.1, read as the reverse complement.
TTAATATGACATTGACCTTTATGAAACAAAAACCCCGTCCCGAAAAAACAAAGGCAACCCAGAAGCCTCTAAGCCTCAAGGACAATAACATAAACATTTGCTATATACTGTATGTCTTTTTGTTAATAAACTAATCTGAAACAGAATTTGTTTTGCACCTAGTTTTGTCTTGTAAATTAATTAAAGGAATACAATTCCAGATTTTATGCGTTTGATTCTCTCGGAGAATCGATTCTTTCTCCAAAAAAAGTCATGGATCATTTGATTCACTCGGAGAGTCGTTCAAATTGAACGATTCGTTCGCGAATCGCCCATCACTATTGTCGATGACTCGCCGTCGATCCTTACAGGTGTTTAGCATGCAATGACGCCGTCCCTACAGGGAAGGTCATCAATTTGTTGGTCACATTTGTTATGCACTTCTGAAATGCACGTTTGTTTTGCAAAGGATATGATCGTAGCTCTTACGATACTGGCTTTATTATTTACATGACTCGAAATGTTTATCTCTAATGTTCCTCTGTGGAATGAATACATGAATGAAAATGTTGTGGCAAAAAGCTCACACATTTATAACTGTACGTTATAGGATTTAGTAATAAACTGAGTTAAAAAAATTCTCGTAAGTGGGAATACATTGATTAACTTTAATAGCCGAAAATAAGTGTGATATTAATATTTCATATTATATTGAACATAAATCCAAAATGGCTATTGTCTCTAACATTGTGGAACAAGTCACTTAGATGTTATTCGCTACCGTTTAGTTGAACACAAAATCTACATGGAAAACATACAATTCTGCATTGTTATTAATAATTACAGAGGCAAAATGTAAAAAAGAAAGCTAAGTAGATAGAAAAAAGGACTAAAAAACTATGTTCCCTGCTGACTTCGTTTCGATTAGATCGGAAATCTTGCCAACTTTGTGATGGTTGATTGTTTAAATAATACATTACCCATACAAGAAATCTGTAGGATCTTGAAGAACCGTTGACCGTTGATGCTCGCCGCACCTTCCTTCTCCAGTTTTGCGGAGACGCGGTCCTATGGGGGTTTATGGGGTTCATGCCCCGGCACGTGACTGTTCATACAAGTATCTCCGAGTGCGAACAAAGGTCGTAAGCCAAAGTAATGACAGGTGTTCCCGTTACTGGAAACTATTCCCGTGACATGCACTTCCTTCTCCATGAGACATTCTTCTCCATGTCTTCTGATGAGATGGATCCGATGTGATGACCGTTAATTTATCACAATAAATATATCCAGCATTAATAACGCTCTTCAATAAGTTGAATACCCCCGTTGCAGCAGACCTGCATACTCAGCGAATTTCAGATGCAAAAGAATGTATAGTGCAAGCCAACATAGCGAGATTTTACATGTTTTTGTAAGCTCCATAAGAATAACATGGGAAATGAGTATGCAGGTTTGCTGCCACGAAAATGGAAATATTGGTGATTTTAGACTATTAAACATTAGATCTCATCTAGATGAAGCCATAAACCAGTTTTATCCAGATATGTCGAGAAATAAGCGAGGTGTAGAATTTTACTTATTTCCCATAAGGTTAACATTGGGACAACGTACTGTGTTTACCACTTTCAATATCTCGGTAACCAATGGACATAGAGCAGTGATTCAAAATACTAAATTGTTTGTTTTTTGAGCTGAATTCAATGGTGCAAATGAAAGTTCGATAAATTTTATTTTTCTATGTAAAAAACTCAAAAAACCCATTTTTGGGGGGGTTTATCCCTCTTACCCCCCCCCCCCCCTTCCGGTGGTTCGATCGGGCTGGTTCACGAACCCGTCCGAGTAATTGCCACTTTACACGTCTGTACCAAATGTCATTAAGATCGAACCATATTTACGGCCGTTATCGTGTTAACAGATATATATAAATTCAAACGAACGGTGTTTTTTGCTTCTGGGGGCCCTAAAACAAAAAGTTATCATGGTCTGGGACTTAGATCTCACCATGAGTACTACGGTAACAGCTTCTTCCCTATAGGGGAAATTCGCTAATAAAATAACCAAACAGGCACATTTCTATTCAATAAACTAAACCGTATTTGTAAAGTATTTTTAGCCAACTAAATACGTCAATGCATGGGCTTAACCATTTTTATTATTAGGCATGCAGATGCATTCAGACTGAATCACCTTGTACTTTGTGAAAGTACAAAATAAATTATGAAATCATCGCAGAACTCTTTTTCATTTACGACTCATTTTATAATTTTTGCTCAACTCACACATTTTGCAAACTTGTAAAACAGCCAATGAGATAAAGAGGTTTCACAACCATGGCAATGGCAGGCCTAATAAAATCCGACCTTTAACTCTGGTTATCGATAAGTCTAGATAAAACTGCGTGAGAGTAGTGATTAGGCCTGTTTTCCACAGTATTTCGAGACGTATTGTACTCTTGAAATTAACTTTATGCCAAGTAACGAAATGTGATGCGATTTTGTGAATTAGAATAGGATACTGTAGAGGGAGGGCCACTGTATACCCCTCCTCCCCCTTTGGGAATCTTCGACATATGTATTTTTTTGTGGCTGCTGATGTGTACTTTAAGGTTTTGCTTGTTTGTTTGGCACTTTTAAATAACAGCAAAAAAATATCCTCGATAAATAGTTGAAAAATAATTAACATGGGACCATTTTTTAAAAAAAGTTACTTAATTTCATTTTTACTTGAATTTTTTGAGATATCGACTCGGGACCAACACATATTGTTGGGTGGCTAATCCTTTATTTCGACACGATAATAATTTTTGGCCGCCATCTTGGATCCGCCATGTTAGATATCAACGTTTTTAAAGTAGATGGTGTTGTGACACATCGTTATGAACTAGATTTTTACGCTGATTACGATGCTTAAATCCGTTTTTGAACATTTGCATTCATTAAAAAGATATGCTCGAATAAAAATTTATCCCTATACATTTCTTATGGACGTTTCATATATTCAATATTTCGTTTTAGTCTTAAAGAACGGCTTTAACGTGCTTCACGGCTCAGTGAAAGAAGGGCTTTCAATTGAGATATTAATCAACAACATCGTACAAGTGACAGATGAGCTATAAGGCTCAATGTAACTTAAAAATCAATTTTTCGGAAGATTTTTTAGTCAATTATTTACATCTCAGGTTCTAAATAAGGTATTAAGTTCAAATTCATTGAAAATCATTGTTTTAACACATTTTGTTTTTGTTGCAGGTGAAGATCGTTCATCGTTTGCTCCACAGCCGCCGCCCAGAGCCGCCCCTGAGTCGCCGGAGTGTCGCGTGTGGTGACCCGATGGCAGGAGTCGGCGCCGCGAGATGGTGAGGCGGTGTAGGAGGCAGAGGCCGCGAGGAGGGCGGAGGCAGCGTCCATGCGCTGCGAACTGCTGATGGCGATGGCCGAGGCGCGCGTACACCCCCACCATGTCAACAACAACCTGCCGTTCGTCTCCTTCAAGCAGCGCAAGCGGAAGCGGCTCAACGAGGTAGTGGGCAAGCTGACGACCCAGGTGACCGTCAACAACAACAGCCCCCTCCACAACAACAACAACACGGAGATCAAGGTGAAGCAGGAGCCCGAGGCCCCGGCGCCCAAGACGCCCAAGCAGATGGCGCCGCGCACGGAGAGGGAGAGCCCCGCCGCGCGGCTGTCGGACGAGGAGGACGTGGAGGACGTGTTCAGCCCCGCGTCCACCCGCAGTCCGCACAGCTCGCACACCGACTCGCCCAAGATCAGCTTCAGCCCGCTGCGGCTCAAAGACAGTAGTATAGACGAGGAGGCGGAGAGCGGGAGTGCGGGTACCCCTCCGCCTCCGAGGATACAAGTGAAACGGTTCCACGAACTGCACAGTGAGGAGGAAGTGACGCACGTCAGTCCCCAGCCGAGGTACCCGGGGTGCTCCTGCGCCCACTGCTCCTCCGGGGTCGGGATGCCGCCCCTCCCCCACGACAGGTTCTACTCCGTGTCCCCCGTGTCCCCCCTCACCCCCGTGTCCCCGGTGCCCGCCCCCGTGTACAGTTTCGAGCGATACCTGCACTCTAAGTACCTGCCGGACTATTTTAGACGGAGAAGTCATTCGGACTCCGACCTCCCTCTGTGGTTCGAGGCGAAGACGGAACGGACGGACAAGGAGAAGGGGACGCCGGAGAGAGGGACGGTCCTCCGGCAGCACGGGAAGTCCGTCCCGCACCCGCTGACGCTCAGCCACCTGCACGGGTCGCTGGAGTCGGACCACTCGACGCCGCAGGACTCGCCGCTGGACCTCTCCATGAAGAGCCTCAGCAGCTCGGCCAGCGCGGACTCGCCCGTCGGCGACAGCTTCCTGCTGCCGCCCCACCTGCTGCCCTACGGCGTGCTGCCGCCCTGGGGCGCCGTCTCCGTGCCCGTGGTCAAGGGCGACGTGGCCTCCCCCACCACCAAGGAGTCGGTGGCCGTCCGCTACAACCTGGAGGTCTACCCCGTCGTGGAGGAGATGCCGCCGGGCTCCGACGTCGCCTACGTCTGCCCCGTCTGCGGCCAGATGTTCAGCCTGCACGACCGCCTCGCCAAGCACATGGCGTCCCGGCACAAGAGCCGGACCCAGAGCGGCGACTCCTCCTCCAAGGCCTACCTCTGCGAGGTCTGCAAGCGGTCGTTCGCCCGCAGCGACATGCTCACCAGACACATGCGGCTCCACACGGGCGTCAAGCCGTACACTTGTCGCGTCTGCGGCCAGGTCTTCTCGCGGTCCGACCACCTGTCGACGCACCAGCGGACGCACACGGGCGAGAAGCCGTACAAGTGTCCGCAGTGTCCGTACGCGGCGTGTCGCCGGGACATGATCACCAGGCACATGCGGACGCACGCGCGGTACGAGCCGGGCGCCACGCCAGACCCCGAGGATGCTGTCCCCGTCTCGCCGCTGGAGCACGGGGACCTGGAGTGACGGGCGCGGACGCCGACGTCGAGCAAACCAAAGAGCACGCACCTTCCTTCGTGTATATTCTTCATGCGATCTTCCAGCTGTTGTGCCATGTCGTGGAGCCTTTAATTTATTGTCCTAAGTGATGTTCTTCAGACATCAGCTGCGGGACGGTTGGTGGTTATTGTAGGAAGAGAAAAAGAGATTTACCTTTAAAAATAATATATTAAATCCTTAGCTTTTCTAGAAAGTGGGCGCTGGGCGTTCTGCAACTGCCGATGGCCTTCAAAGCCTTGATCCGTGCCTCGTGTTGTATCCAAAATAATCTCCACAGTTTTATCTAATAATTAGACTATCTATTGTTATAATTTTAGGCGGTATTTAAAATACATTTCGTCATGAAATATTCTCTCGCTCAGATCAATGGAAATGCTACGATAATTTTTAAGCGGATCAAAACATCATTTCCTAACTAATCTGAGATCGCTGATATACAAACTAGCCCGGTTTAAAATGTCATTAACATAGTCGAATTATCCGACTGTCATTATTGAGTTGGTAAAAGAAGTAAAAAATATGCAAAGTGTCATAAGACTCAATCAGATTTACTATCAAATTAAGAAAAAAGCGATGCGTCTAAATAAATTGACTCAAGGTTGTCAGACACCGAAGTGTTCAGTAACTTACCATTCTCCGAGACATTTCTAGCGCCTGCCTGTCTCTGTCTAACCTTCCGAGTCGCGGGTAGTCCCCTAGTTGTAGGTCAGTGGGAACAGTAGCCATGTTGGTTGTTATATGCTCAACTCGTTCATGTTGCTATGTTGGTGTTATATTGCTTTTCATGTTAAAACACAGAAGAAATATTTTATATACATTATAGAAACCCGGGACCTATTGTACTGGACGTTGTTGGCGAACCGATTGTTATCAGTGTTAGTACTCTGTGTACTCGTGCACTCTGTTACTTTCTTTTTATACATTTTATACTTGTTTTTGCATTAGTTTTATCGTTGAAAGAGCAGTTGTAATTCCGTTAGGCTTTTTGAAGTAGGTTAGCTTTTTGGCCTAAATCGTCTGTGACAGTAACTTTAAACATGAACCAGGGTCATTGTTAGTCTGAAGTGTGCTATGGAAGTAGACTAGATCGATGTTTGTATTTGTACCGAGAATCGGCGGTGGATGATTGTGATGATTACTCGTATCCAAACTCGATGTTGAATTTTTCGTTTTTGTTACAAATGTTTAGTGATAGCAAACTGATCTTTAAAACTTGTTAACGTAGCTTATCACTTAATTACCAGATGTCTCTGAAATGTTATTTTTGTATCATATGTTCAGAAATACTCAGGATGGTTGTGAAATAGAATTGTATTTGTGGTTTTTATAGATCGAATGTATAAATAAATACAGCTACACTCCTGTAACTATTGTAAAGTAGTCGATCATAAAACTAATAACTCAAGGCCTACTCGATTCATTGTTAATGTAATGTAAGACCATTAACGCATAACATAAGTTTAGATTAACACATTCATTGCCCTGATTTGGAAAAGCATCAGAAAGTCTTATGAAATTGTGATATTAGTAAAAAGCACAGCTGTTAGGACATATCAGCTCTACTTGTAGATTCGATTAGAACGGGCATTTTATGGTTTTACAATTTTTATTAAATGCCCTTCATCAGTAAATTAGAAAAAAAAACTAGGTTTGAAATATATATAACTAGCTGCTCCAGAATGCCAAGCCCACTTTTGGATTTGTTTTATTCATTTACTAAGGGAACCGTCCTTATGTATATCATGTAATTCAATCTTGCGTTTTATATCCCTAGAAAGTTAACCTTTTGTAAAACGAGTTAAATTAAACTCTTCTTTTGAAAATTCATATTAAATTGCAACTTAAAACTAAATAAATTTAACGTGGTTATAAAAATTATTATATTTTTTTTTCAAAAGCGTGAAATTCAAAATAGTTACCTCACCTAATGGGTGATGATTTTAGTCACATATTAGAGATTGCATAAAAACAAGGTTTCCCACAATGACATTGGCGGGAGTTTCGTTTCTTTCGTTCCTTCTCTTGGCGCTCTACTCGCTGAACCCTCCCTCTTTTGTCGGGCATTACCCAGCTAAGCTCTGAGCCGATTCGTCTATGTGCCACACGGTAGTTTAGGGGTAAGTTATTTTGATAATTCTCTTTGTATTTATACGAGTCGTGTAAATGTTGACGCCATTTTTGTACTATATAAATTATTTTGTAATATTGTAATGTTGATATGAATGGAGATATAGTTGTGTATTACTTCGAAAGTTTGCCTCGTTTATTCCGCTCGGATCCCAAAACTCGTTTAGTTTTAAATATATTTTATTAGTTGTGAGAATAATTCGTCTAATCGCATTTATTGTTATTAAAATAAACGAGGCAAACGAATGTATGTATCGTTACTTGTTAATTTATTGTGATGTTAAGACTAAGTCGGTAATCTGTTACTACTGTTCAGATCGGTGCAAGGGGATTTCAAAGTATCAGGCAGGGAAAGTACAATTCAGTAAAATTAATACGAAAACAAATTAATATCAATTTTATTTTCTTCAGATTTGTTTGCTTGTTCAATTCCACATTAACTATTGACTTAAGATAATCTAATTTAAAAAAATAATTTTGAAAGTTGTTGAAATATATTTGCCATCTGACCGTTGAGATGCTTGTAACCCCCTTGGACGGCACTGACTCTTTATAAGCTTTCTGTTTCATATTTATTGATCATTAATACATTAAGTTATTTTTCTCATGTCGAGTGCTCAATATTCATCTCATGAAATAATCCTAACTGCAAGATCTTTACAGCATCGGAAAATATTTTGAATAAACAATATTTGTCCAAAAATATGGCTTTTGTTTTAACCCTTCTTTAGGTTATAGTTTGCAGAAATATCAGTTTTTCCAACAGGTTGAAACAGAATTTCATTAAAAAACTATTTAAGAAAAAATACGCAATTCATTAAAACTTTGTTAATATGCTATATCACTGCTAATACTTAAAATGGACCATACTCAAAGTTTTTTTAAATATATATTTTGATTGGAGTTACTGTATCTGTAACCCTATTCCTGAACTCAATTATTCTGAACTCACTGAAAAAATTAGAAGTATTTCAGTTAATCGGTTGGTTTATAAATACACCTGCGAGATAAATACAAGAAAGCAAAATTGTTCCATACCTATTGCATTATTTGATTAAAGTGATAGAGTAAACACAAGTCTTAAGATTTGTCTTGTTTTTTATCGTGATTACCTGTTGTATCCATTATTCATCCCACCTTAGGGGCCAATTACCATGCTAATATTGTTAATAAAGAAATCCAAGTACAAGCTGCAAATTCTTGCGAAAAAACATACAGTACTTAATATTTAGGGTTGTATTTAATTTGTAACTTGTTTCATACTGTTATTTTTGGGTTATGAAACAAAATATGGATTTCACAGTTAACAAAGTTATACAATTTTAAGTTTTGAGGTTTGTTATGTTAATCATATGATCTGGGCCTTAAAAGGATATATTGAAGTTAAGAGAAGGAGTTCAATAAAATAATCTGAATCATAAGGGTAGTTCTGGATACCACAGAAATAGTTTGATAAAGACATTTATTTCTAGAAAAATAATGAACGATTTATTTAAGAGAGGTGTTCATGCAAAAAAGCCAAATATTAAAATTTGTATTTGTATTTTGGTTGTACATTTCATTACGAAAATAAAAATATCAAATAAAAGATCGAACGATTTTTTAGGGTGTAACATATGGACCAGGGCAGTTTTGAAAGTGAGTTGTCATAAAGCTTCATAGTTTTTTGTCGAGTCCCGAAAATTGTATTTTTTCCTTTAGAAATTACACAGCTCAGCTTCTAGAAGAGATAGAGTGTTGATTTTTTTATATTTTTTGTTCAGCTTGTTTAATTCTACGATATGTAGGATAGATGTGAAAGAAAAACCAACTGAACTTATTTTTAATAATTCATTTATTTAAATTTTCGTCGTAAAACCTAGTTAAAACATTTAAAAATTTACGTGACCATTAATTGTAATCAAACCAAACCCATCATACAGATTGATCATTTAGCATACTTTGAGAAACAATTAGAAACAAAAAGTAATTAATTATCATTTATGGATTTTAATCTGTACATGGTCCAAGAAACTCTTGTAAAACGTGAAAAATCACCCCCCTCCCCCCTTGGGGGTTAAAAATTCCAACCCTTTTTTTGTTCCTATGGTTACATGTATTATGCAGAAACAGTTTCAATATTTTTGCTTATAATTGAAGACTTTAAATTGTTTCATGAACTCCCTCTTAATGTATTTATGAAAATAGGTATATAAATAAATTTTTCAACTGAAGGTGTACTATTTAAATCGAATAAAACTTCAGTATAAATCATCTCATCCCTCACCATAGCAACACCCGACTAAATAATTTTGTCAAGGAACAAAATTATTTCTTGTTAGCTGGTTGGAACACCGAAAGCAACCAGATTTTGAGAAACCACAAACACCGACAGCTCGACACGTCCTCTAGGTGGGGAAATGAAGCGGACACAAAGATATATCTCGGTTATTCATAAGGAATCAAGAAAAATTAGAAACGACGCAGGACACCGCGGGGAAGAAGAGAAAGCGTGGGAGGAGCGTGTAAAGCTAACTGGCAATAAATGGGAGCTATTCATACCGGGCAGGTGGAGGACAAGACGATAAACCTGCGCGTGGAGGTGAACAGGTGACAACGCCGGGACGCCAGTACACTCCCACACCCGCCTCCTCCCACTCAGGCGCGAGCGGTGTTGGTGTACTCTGCAATACATTAGCGAAACTTTAGAATCGGTTTCCACCGTTAAAATCTAAGTTAAAAATAGATGTTTTTCGATATTTACGATCGCGATTACGTTAATCAAAACAAAATTTCGATATTTATTTATTTATTTGTTAACGGATACACCATTTGTACAGGAATGCACATTGAAACTGTGACAAAAACAATAGATACATGCATCATAAATTGTAGTCCAAGTTTGAGAGTCTTGAGAAATTAGCCTAGTGCATTTAACGTAATATAATAGTTCAAAGTGATATTAAACATAACACAAACAATAATACAGTGTGAAAAATGAACCAATAAATAACAACCCAACAAATGTGACAACAATAGTGATAAATGTTACAAATAATCTCAAATTTAAACATACGACAAAATAGGTGACTTCAAAATCCATGCAACCCGTAAATTATGCAATAACAGAAAAAATTACAATTCTACAAAGGAAAAACTTTTTTCCTAAAAAAAAGTGCACAAGCAAAATGCTTTTAAGACTTGCACAGGAAAAAAACAGAGAAAAACTTTAACTTGAAACCTTAATATAAAGAGCATACCTAAAGTTGCTGCATAAAAAACTCAGTAAGACAAAAAATAAAAATTCGATATTACAATCGAAGCGATAATTTAAAGCATAGATCTTAGCAGGGGTTTTCACAGGAGTGAAATACGTCCAAAAAATTGATTAATTGCTTTAACTTGACGTGTATTATGTGATGTTACGATGTGTAACATGTGACGTCACGACGTCAAGTTAAAGCAATTAAACATTTTTTTGGACGTATTGCACCCCCCTGAAAACCCCTATTGGTGTTTATCTGTATGATCGTATAGTAAATAAACACAATAATTTTAACACGTTTAGACGAAATAAAACATTAAAGATCACATAACATAACACATATAAAACATGGTTAAATCTATTGTGTAAGTACATAAACTTTAGCTGCACCTTCTAAACATCGAGAAAATACACTTTGCACGACACTTCGGTACTACCGACACATAAATTTGCCTAGGTACGAGTCGAAGACGTCCTTCCGTCTATTGTATCGTAGGAAAAAAAATAAAAACTGGAATTGTTGAAACAGTTAGCTCTGTCTTTGTTGCTCATGAAATGATTTTGTCAAGATCATGATCAATTGTCAAGTGTAATGATTGAAATGATTTTGTAAAGTTCGTGATTTACTTGCAATTGAGTAAACTTATGGCTCCACATATAAGTTAAGTTCAACGTTATACTCGACGACATATTGGAAATTTCGAACCGTTTACCTATTTGCCTATTTAATGATGATTCTAGCAAAGAAACGTGATAGAAGTGATGGATATATTTGACAGTATAACCAAAGTGGATGTAAGCACTTTGGTTATACTGTACTGTCAAATATATCCATCACTTCTGTAACGTTTCATTCCTATATAGAATCATCGTAATAACACATGAAACTGAATAGTTAACAAAGCAAATTTTTGCAATTCATGGCTGAGTGACTGACTCTAGGCTTGTCAGTTTCTCTAATTGTAATAGGATAGTAGAAGAACAAGTTACATCAAATCGAAAAATATCGATTCTTAACTTCGATTTTAACGGTGGAGATGGATTCCAAAGTTTAGCCGAACTTACTGAAATCATGGCGATTCCTGAAGTATTCATCGTATTGACTTTCAGTCTTGTAATTTCACCATACACCAGCTGAACCCGGCTGACGCTGTCTTGCCTTTGACTACATACCAAAGACCACGTGTTCAATTAAACTTGTAATTAGCTTTTATTTAAACAATTTCTCTGCACAAAGTTAATATGGAATCCTCCCTTTGGGCCTCTGGGGAGGTCCCAATTTAGTTTGGACGAAATGCATGACTTAAAAATATTTTCTTTGAAATTTTACAAATTTACCAAGTTTTATTAAACGGTCCAACAGTGTCCGAGTTTATAAACATCAAACATAATATATGCCAACCAACATTATCTTTTATAAATATAGCTAATGGCGGCCTTCGTGACATCACTACAAGATCGCGCCACAATCGTCCTTCACTTATTTTTCATTCTTACATGGTATAAAACACCTATCCTGGGTAGGTCGCCATTTAAGAAAAGTAAGTATAAACGATTCCATTATTATTAATTTCCAAAGTTAAAAGGTTTTAGACCTGAAAGGTTATAGCAGGCAGATGTTGTGGTTTTCCAGACACTTCTTTCAAATGACACGTGGGGACCATGTTTTAATTTAACTCCTTATAAGGGACTGAGTTGGCAAAGCTCAATAAATTTTAGGAAGCGTATATCTGTGTATTTTTCTGATCTTTTAAGAACTATAAATTTGAAACGTCTTACCTTACAATTAATACGTTTCCATTCAATCATCTTAATTTGTAACGTACATGTATCCTCTATTTAATCATGGATTTTTTTCTCTTCTTAATGAGTTTCCAAATACATTAAGACAACGTGTGAAACATTCGTTTTAGAAACAAAATATCACAGGTATACTCTTTTGAATATACCTGTAAAATTTTGCAACAAGAATGTTTTCACATTTCTGTAAAAAATACTAATAAGAATCAACTATTAGTAATACACTAAGGTTTCAGTCCTTTTGTTATAAAGTCGTACAAAAGTACGAAACATTTAAATGCATGTATTACATGTTAAATAAAAAAATAGTTTACATGATGGATTTGGCATCGAGTTTTTTACGATGAAGCAATGAAGGAATTTCCATTTTTCAACATAAAATGGATGTTAGTCACTAAGGATTTTGATCTCTTTATTGTAAATATTAACACTATGTTATGTACATTGTGTACTTTGGAGATAAAGATAATTGAATTTTAAATTGAATACCGTTCTCAAGGAACATAGCACTTTTATACAAGACGGAAAAGTGGTTAACATAAATGATTGACAATTTATAGATTGTAGTAGTATAGTCAGTGTAAAATAAAATGGCCCAGGTCGTCCGTAAGCCCAATGCTAACATTAACGTTGACTTGGGTCGACGTGACCACATCATTGATTCTCATTGTACATTTCTAAACATTTCAAATTTAGCTCAACAAATATGTCAACGTTAAACAGTCAATAATTTTAATTATGTAACAATATTTCAAACCAATCAAACATGCACAACAAAATCGAAACATGAACGAGGCTTAAGTCTCAGTTGGAGGCCGAGTTTCATAATCAAAACAGAAGTTAGCGGCGAGTTGAGTAAACAAATACACGAATGTGTGTTCAGTGGTCCGGACGGTGGTCACTGGCCACCAGTGGTCACCGGACACCGTCACACTCACACTCACTCACACACACACACACACACACACACACACACACACACACACACACACACACACACACACACACACACACACACACACTCACACACTCACTAGAGCTGAGTGGCGCTGATCACCAGTTGCGGTGAGAAATTGAAATTAATCCGCGATTTGATTTTACGAGTGCGGTCTAGGAACTGCTTACGTCTAATGAACCGCGGGAGAAAGGCACTGTGGCTTCCCGGCGTAGTTATTTGAAGATCCGTTATTGTGGGATCGCGTTTCGTTTCCTTTTTCACATTTTTACACCGTACGTAATCCGGTAAGGTTGTAAGCTATCGGAATGTACGACCGGAATTGTAGCCTTAACGGATTCCGGTTAAATTTATTTATTCATGGTTAAATTATATATAACACCATTTACACATGCAATATCAACAACCGGGGCATAACAGAGCATTGAATTCTGATCGAGTAGAGAGAGATTAGGCTAGCAAATTCAAATAATGAATAATAATAATGACAAGTAATAAAATTGAAAATTAATAAAAAATTCGATCAAAATCTAGTTACAAAAACAGGGCAATAACTCTTGTGGCTTGCTAAATTCTCACACATAACTAACTATTCCGTTGTAATGATGAATGAAAAAGCAATAATCTAGTCAAAAAAGTTTTCAGTCATACCAGTCTAAAACATTTATTAAATAAATTAACAATAACATAAATATAACATGCAATAAACTTTAAAGGTCAAATAACGGTCTATATAAAACGCATAAATTGTAACTAAAATACAGCAAATAGTTTATTGTTTAATCACATTTTTAAACCAATTACTAAGAAACATTTTCTTTTACGTTTGAGTTAATTTGATCCTATTTTACTCCTCTACAAAAATGTTATTACTGAATTATGACAAATATCTTAAAATTACCAAGACGGAAAAGACTTAAAAAGTTTATTGGCAAGGCATTAAATTACGTTTAAAAACCTGTTAAAAAATAAAAAAATAAAATGTTTAAGCTTAAAAATCATAGCTTATTGGAATGTTTACTTGTTATAACATTACAAATCGTAAATATGATTAAGGGATGGTGAAAAATAAATACACCGAAGTACGACTATAGGACTTATTTATTGCAACCATACAAATGTAGTGCAGAAATGACAGAGCTAAATAGAGCAATATACGTTTTACTATTTACGATAATCTGAATAAACCAGTCCATTCCACGCCACTCACCGATTGAATAACCCATAACCCAGCGAGGTTCTGCAATGAGCACTGACACCGCGCTAATGGCCGCCCCGGGCTCAGTCTCGTGCCAGTCTCGCTCCGGTTGGCGACGCTGACGAACACTGTGATAACTCGCCATGAGCGGTCATGGATCACCAGCCGCAGTAGACACGGTCGGCGACTCCGCCGCGGGGCTACTGTCGGCGGTGCCGGGGGCGGTGGGGGACTTGATGAAGACGAACGGTGCAAGCTGAAAATGAAGAGCTGGAGGTTAGGAAAATTTGGTTGAATCGGCTGTGCTGGTGGGACTGCGGTAAGTTGTAAGGGTGGATAGGTGTTGATGAGATTAGGGCAGTTTAGTTGCAGGGACGGTGATAGCGGAGAGGTTAGGGCGGTTGTAGGGATGATAAAAAAAACTGGTGAGAGGAAGCAGAAGGAAGGAATAATAATAATAATATATATATTCCTTTATTGCTGTTTGACAATACAAGTATTGTATAGCATGCGTCAAAATATTAATTTTAAAATAATTTACAAACACAGAATTACATTGAGCAATCAAAAAGACAAAGTTGAAAATAATCTTTACATTGAACTGCTAAAAACTGAAAAGCATCAGCCATAGCTTACTTAGGAGAAAATCCGAAGCTCAAGCCAATGCTACCCCTGGTGAGTGGTCCATGAACTCGTCCACCGAGTAGAACACGTTCGACACTAAAAAGCGTCTTAATTTTGTTTTAAATTTTGTTTCACAATTTTCAAATCGAATGCCTTCTGGGACTTGGTTCAGAATGTTCACCCCCCTCTGAGAAGGTAGGCGCGCCATTGCTGCCAACCTGTGCTGTGCTGGTCTGAAAACATTTCTGGATCTGGTGTCGTACTCATGCACATCCCTGCCCTGGATCGGGTGGCTTTTGAACTTGCAAAAGAGTGCAGTTTCCAGAATGTACAGTTCAGCCAGTGTTAGCAAGCCCAGTTCACGAAAGGCATTTCGGCACGACTCTCTAAATTTGAGTTTTGCTATGATTCTTATGGCTTTTTTCTGAAGAAAAAAGATACGGTTGAAGTTTATCTGTGAGCATCCTCCCCACAGAGCAATACCATATTGCAAATGGCATTGAATCGAACCGTAATAAGCCATGAGCAATAACTCCTTGGGACAGTGTTCAGAAAGCCTTCTGAGCAGGAAAATTCCTGAAGCGACCTTCCTACAAACACTGTCGACATGATCAGTCCACGTCAGCTCATCATCAATGAGCATTCCGAGGAATTTTGTGTGCCTCACTTCCTCAATGATAGTATTGTCTATCATTGCAGTCGGGCGGCATGTGTTTAGAGCGGTGCTGCCTCCAAACACCATGCAGTTTGATTTTGATGGATTTACTTTGAGGTTTTTGTTCTCAAAGTATTGGATGCATGAATTTATTCCTTCAAAGGAAGAAATTTCAATTTGCTCAATTTTGTTTGATCTGAAACAGAGAGTCGTGTCGTCCGCGTACTGGACAATTTGCCCACTTTGAATGACAGAGTTCAAATTGTTCACATATACCAGGAATAAGAGGGGGCCGAGAATCGATCCCTGAGGGACACCATATCTCAATTTGGCTGTATGTGAAATCACTCCGTTGACTTGAACTCGCTGTGACCTTCCGGAAAGGTACGACTTCAACCACTGGTGTGGTAAGCCGCGAACCCCGTAGTTCCACAACGTGTCAAGGAGGATGGTATGATCAACGCAATCAAATGCTTTGGATAAGTCGAGAAAGACACTTAGTGTCATGTTATGCTTATCCAGATCACTTACAATCATTTCCACTAAGTGGATGATTGCATCAACAGTTGATTTGCCTTTTTGGAAACCAAACTGTACATTTGCCAAAATTTTGTGTTCATCAAAGAAATTTAGCATCCTGCGCATGAAAAGTTTTTCAAAAACTTTACTTAGCACCGGCAGGATTGAGATTGGTCTGTAATTGTTTGGTTGTTGTGAATCTCCTTTTTTGAAAATAGGAATCACTTTTGCAACCTTGAGAGAATTTGGAAAAACGCCGGTTTTGAAAGAAAGGTTGATTGCTTCTGTCAGGGGGGCCACGATGCCATTTTGGCATTTTTTCAAAAGCCATGTAGACATGCCGTTCAAGTCTGCCGATTTCTTTGCCTTCAGTTCGCAGATCGCCTTTGACACTTCGTGCTCGGTGACTTCGCTGAGAAACATATATAAAGCACAGAGATATAAAGCACAGAGAGGAAAGGCAGACGAGGGTAGAGCAGACATAGTCAGCGAGGCCTGAACATTTTTGTTGAATGCCTGGAAGGTTTTGATGAGACGGGACAATCAGCGTATACCAGATATAAAGCACAGAGAGGATATGGTAGTTTAATGGTAATAGGACATTACGTTACTAGGCCGGAGAGTACTGTTTTACCAGACGAGTATGATAGTTCACGCGCGAGCTGCAGGTGAGTGTGGAATTTTCATGCGAGTATTTAAGGAGAAAATAAACCATTCTTATTCTTATTCTTAGTATGGTAAAACTTATTGGGTACGTGACGTACGACACTTTACATCATAATATTCAAAAGATATTTTTTAATCATAAAGTATTCCTTGCATGAATTCCTTGACTAGGCTGGAAAGATTTTTCTGGACTTGTAACGGCAATGGGTAACTTTTGAGCCAACGAAAAGACACAGAAAACAGATGTTTCTGTGTAAAAGTGATGAAAAGGAATGGTTCTCCCCCACAGTGGTAGATAATTTGATGGCAGGTACACAGGAAGACATAAGGCAAAAGGTGTTGAGGAAACGATAGATTGGAGTTATTGAAGAATTAAATAAAGTAAGATCTTTCATTAACATTTTTAAAACCTCTCAAAGACCTGGACGCAGCCTGCGTATTTTAACAGGAATATGAGTGAAGGATGAGTGGAGGATGATTGTGGCGATCTTACAGTCTTGTTACTGTCTAAGCCGACGTGTTCCTAGACAGGACTGTCAGTTAATACTAAAATAGCCAATGACAACTAAGGAACCTACAGTTTAAGCTGGGATCCGAACCACAATTCCGCCAAGTGAACTGGTCTAATTATGTGGCTGGTCTTATGGATGAACATAGTACTCAGTTGTGCGGACGTTAATCCCCATTAGGGAATACCGTTTTACCGTAGACGGAACATCGTAATTCGTGACCTCCAAGTATATAGATTATATTATAGTCATAGTGAGACGGTGCGTTAAGGGTTCACCCCCCCCCCCCCCCCCCCACTTGCAAAACAAACAAACAATAGCATCCGTTTGCTAAAGCTCTGTTTTGCTATAGCAGAAACAGAGGACCATGAGCTTAAGATAGTTTGTTTTATTAGAGTTCCATGTTGTCATAAGATGAGGCAGAGAGAGAGGGTATAGCAAAATAAAGGACGACGAGTTTAGAATACTTTTGATGAGTGAGGCAGAGGGAGTCTAGTAGAAAGGGAGGACGGTGATGCTGGGATATTTCGGTGTTAGAGGAAAGGTGCTCGTGAGATGAGTCAATAAAGCCAGTAAAGATAGTGAAGTGAAAAAGGTTGGTTCAATCTTCTTTCTGCAAATTTTAAGGAGGATGATCTGTGGACCCTTAACTACTGAGATACGGTCACTTCAACTATTATTTGTACCCCTAAGGTGCGTTGATTAAGTGATTGCGCACTAACATTTAAGTTTTAAGACCTTTGTGAACGTAACTGGTGAAAACATTTTGCTAGAGAAGCTATGGGCATATGGCCACTCCTTTGAACGTCCCATTACTCACGGTAGCAAGTTCTACACATCACACGTACTCCAATATTTCAAACGTTTGCCCTGCGAATAAAACAAATTGCCAACAAGGGGGCGCCTTATTTTACAAACAAAGAGCGGTAGATTTGTTGAATAAGCAGGCTCGGAAGCGGCAATATGTCGCTGCATGGTTTACCATGCGATTGGCCCCATTGACGCCCCTGCCTTGTAGGTGCTGGAGTCACCGCCCCTGGGGGCGTCTCACACCTAGCCAACAACTGTCGCTGACCCAGTCTTGAAGGCGGGGTGCTGGGGATTTGTGAACGAGCGGCAGGCAGTTGGCTCAGCAAAGTAGTCCAGAGTTTGTTGTATTGCTCTTGAAGCTTCGATAAATTACTTCAGCCTCCATGTCTCCTTGGAATAATGGTAGATTTTAAATCACCTCCTCTAAATTTGCTGGTAGCAATTGTAAAATAAAGTTTGTTGATTACTCTTTTTTAATTGGTTTAAGGATCGGCCTTGGATCGAGGGATTTTTGTGAGTATAATTCATATCCAACGGTTAAGTCATCGATTGTAAAAGTGCAAAAGATAAAAGCTGAAAGCAAAGCTACGGCAAATTCCGTCAGGTTTTATTTGATCTCTACAGAACTTCAGACAAAACCTTACGGACTGTAATATTTTTTAACAACATTAATTCTTCTAGCTGAACAGGCTGTGTTTGGGTGGTCGTCTTATCTATGTTATATAGCCTTAAATAAATAATTTTGTCAGTATAACTAAGAAATTCGGATGGAGTCTACAACATAGCAAATCAAGTACCCATTCCCCAGTTCTCTGAGATAAGGATTATGATTGATGTGTTAATGTTAAAAGGAATGTGACAAAATTACATGATGAAAATAACATTCACTGGATCCTTGACTAGGACCCTAAACATCGCAGACATTATAATGTAAGTCTACATCGGGAGGGAGGCAGCGTATTATGGGCTTCATCTTCAAGGCCGATTCTTTATTCTAGGTAATCATTTTAAGTTTGAAATACTGAGCTGCGACAGTTAATCAGCGGATATTTACGGAGAGCTTTGAATGAAATTTTGATCCGTAAGTTATCTTTGATCAGTTAAGATGGCTAATTTCAAAATTGGCTACGTGAGTCTGCAAGTTCTATAAGTTCTATAAGGGTTTGAAGTTTTTAAATTTTTTTTGTGACAATTTTTGTGTATTTAAAAGACATCTACTTTAAAGTCTCTATATAAAAGTAGAAGTTTTTATTTTGAGGCAACTGCATTGAGAGATGAGAAGACAAGCAACAACAAGTCTCTAAGTTTGCAAGCAGTTAACAGAAAATTGCATTGAATAAACCCAAATATATATGGACCGGGAATGGCAGAACTGCTGATTCGTTCGCCATATGCATCTTAGTGTTTGTTGTCTGCAGGTATTCTGATGAGTTCTGATTAAATCTTTTTGTTTGATTCTGAATGATTGTACGATAGTTAATTTTTTTCTCCTTTTGTTTTATATAATTTCTTAAGTAATAATTTGTTCTATTTTTTTATTTTTATTTTTGATGGGTAGTTTGATTCTCTTTTAAGTTTTGTATGTATTTGTGCTGCCAACTAGTGGGAGAAGGACTAGAAATATTTGTTTGTGCCTAAGAACTCTTCCCCACACTCAGACTTTGTTCTTGTGGGGAATAATTTCTTTTTTGTATCGTAAATAATTTTGTATGTCAACTTAATCAAAAAATAAAAATCTTGCTTGAATTATTCCCCATAATAGCCAGAATAACCGACATTAGACAAGCGAGAGCTTGTCGTTGAATTATGTTAGAGCAATCCAGGTACTTATATTTAGAAAATAATGGCTATGGCTTGATATAGATTATTCGAACGCTAAAAAGCCTTTAAAACTATATTTTTTGGAGTATATAAATATATTTCAAATTTTTTAATTAAAACCGTAACCCCCCAAATTAACTACCCCAAATTTGGCGAAACAAACTACATACCGTCTTTGTTGAATTAGTGGCGATTTCAGTTTACTATAGAAAGACTATTAGTAGGTGGCAGAGATTCATCGTGTTGACTCGCCACCTCTCTGTCACACTGTTTGTTCGACGAGATGATCAATTCAAAAAATATTTTTATTCATTTCATAAATACACTAACGTTTCTTCAGATTTATTTTGAATTCAATAATTCCATTAACATTTATATTTTTACAGAAATATTGGTAATTGCAGAGTTGTGAAGGTTTTTAGTCCAACCTATTATGTGCAGGCTTTTAAGAATTATATGGGAAAATCCAGCTATTAAAATATGTAATCATAGTCATTTGGTCCAGCCTTCTATCATGGTCAAACTACTCATTTGCTTCACTTTCACTGTTTTATTGACTAAATCAACTGAATTATTTACAATAAGTTCAAAAATCTTGAACGCAATAAGAAATAGTTAATTTCAGTTCCTTATGTTCTGAGCCTTAAGCAATAATAATTCATGTAGTTCACCCAATTTATATGAAAATTTCAATGTAATTTTATTTATAGAAACACTTAGTTACAACTCAATGCAATCTTTATCCCACTCACGAAAATGACATTTCACGTGACTATCGCAATAACAGTAATGATTTATATATGTTTTAAATCAGAAGCAAAGCTGTGACAGAACACCAGATTCATTAGGCCTGATTGCGAACACGACGAACAATGACGCCTTGACGTTGTCGACGCGACGACCACTCGACCTTAACCTTGACCTGCGTAGTGGGCACCTGCTGAGTTATCACTGGTACTGATAACACTCTCCCGTTGTTGGGGCAACAGTTCCTTTTATGCACTGACCTTCCCCGCAACACCTGATGCCGTTACCGTACAACCTGTTATCGGTTGTGCCGTGGAAGACAAAGTTGTAGTCGAGAACGGTGTACTATTAACTATTCGCACACTGGAGGAGATCAGGCGTTAAATTACGTAGAAACATTCCCATTGTAATCCCACAGAGTTTAAGGAAAATGTTTTAAGATTAAGGAAATCACTGTAATCCATGATTGCTTTCCTGCTCTGAACGATAAATTGTAAGATCAAATTACTCACTCTATCAGCTGAACAGTTTGTTTGTCTCAGAATATGTTTCAAGCTATATTAAAAGCCATCTTCTCGTGTTTTAAGTGTTACGTGTTGTTGTTCAATTTAATTTAATGACGTAGCCATTTTTATGAGAAGAATCTTCACAATTTGCCAGCTGAAGATGACCTAATAAAGATCGAAACATGTTCTCAGGCAAACAAACTGTTGAGCTTTTTGTAACTGTAAGTAATTTAGTTTTGCACCTTAAGTAGATTCTTTGTTAATATGGCCATGTAACGCTATAACAGTCTAAGAATGTCTATAAACACGGTACACAGTATTTTGGGCCGCGTGTCAGGAATAAGGGACTGACTGTTTGAGATGCAATCTTGTCAGCTTTGAGAAGTTTTGGGACAGTAAAATAAAAAAAAACTTTTTATTTGATTATAAAAAAATAAAAATCTCATTAGCAAGTACATTTATTTCACTAACCTTCAAAATTAAGTATTGAAAACTGCGAAAACACAGGTTAATACTTCCATGGGTGACTGCTTCGTATATTGTCTCTACCGTATCGTGTGTATTATGATTACTGTATCAGAAAATAACATGATACTATAGATACGTGATACTACGGAATATTAAAAATACTGTAAAACCCGAATTAAAAAAAATGAAGAAATACAAAAACCTTCTACTGTATAACTTACTTTTTTATATTAGAAATATAACCTATGGTGTAATAGATTGCTTTCTTCCCCCACTTTCTTCAGACTCAACTACAACGTTGCAGGCAATCAGGCTGGTGTTCCCGTCCACCTGCCTCTGCACCGCAGCATTGCAGCACTGCAGGGCTGCCGCTGCCGCTCATTTGTGTTCTTGTCCTAGAGGTAGTCGGTGTAAAAGTCAGCGCTGTTAGATTTTATAGAGGAAGCTGATTGCCATAAACCGGTGATAGACCGCCGTTAAGGCGCGGAGGAGGTCGATTTCCGGCTCCCGCGAGCGCGACCGCGACCAGAGACCTCACAATGCCCGTAATGAGCGATCGGAACGTCCGCGATCCGCGATCCGCATTGCGAGCGCTTCATACAGGACGTATTAACATGGCGGCTCATGGCTCATGGCGCCTGTAATGAGGCACGAGCCGGGAACTGCGGAACTGCGGACTAGGGACGGGAGGTGAATGTGGACGAGGAACTGTGGACTGGCGACCTGGAGAACCAACCGTGGTCAGCGGAAAGTCTGAAGGAACTTACCTGGGTAATTAGGAGTTGAATTATTTAAAATTTGAACCAAACGTTTTATTTTACTGCGTGCTTTTAGATTGGGGAAACAATATAACAATTATGCTTTCATTTGCATGCCTTTATTTAACCTGTCGAGCAAAGAGGTTAGGCAGAAGGTACATTGGCCTTCAGGACTCGTGGGTGTGGGGGCTAATTACGGTAGGGTAGACGAAAGGGGAGCTGTGGCTTCGCTTTGTGGAGATATGACCCCGGTATAGAGAGGCGATATAAGGGTCACATTTAAATCAGGAGGAAATGAGAAGGATGTAGGGGTTGGAGAAGAATTGAGCCTCGGAGGAAATGAACAAGGCAGGGATTACAGTATCACAGTTTACAGTATCACAGTTTACAGTATCATAGTTTACAGTATCACAGTTTACAGTATGACGGAGCGGAGAGTGAGGGGCTGTCAAAGTCACGTGTAGCCTTTAGCGACCAATCGGGATGATTGCCGCTTCTGATTGGGAGCGGAGAGTCCACGGAAGCACCTGTTGTATAATTCGCCGTTACGCTCCGTTAAGTCCGACAGCATAAAGCACGCATTAGCATAGTGCTGCAGCGCACAAACGCGCACACACGCATGCGTACATAGCCCCGAGCGCAACATGTGGTCCCCCGCAAACATACCGGTCATTACTCGCGATTTCCAACAAAGAACAATTACATCAAGTTAAACGTTGTTCTGTGATGAAATGGTGGATTCTTCTCCCGCGCACTGTGCTTTAGCGGCGATTCCTATGCAATTGCCCTCAGTTATAACAATTACCATAACTGAACAAAAGGTATTTGTAATACTGCAATTTGCTGGTGCAGATTCTAGTCTTACCGGCTCCTTGATAAATACTGCGCTCCCACTGCGCTTGCTCAGTGGTTTTACGGCTGGGGCGGTTGTCTATCGAGTCATGCGTGGAAATATATTTAATCATATTTTATAAATTATCATAATACTCAACAAACATGTATGCGTCTAATAGTTTTACATAAATTCCTGTAGATCATCCTTTATACTTATCATATATATAAGTAATAGGCAAGCATGATTTTGGTGATCCCTTTTTTCAGCCTGTGGTCGACGAAGGAAAAAAGTTAAGCACACCGTTAGAAAATGTCTCGTCTGTAGATGAGAACAATCCCATTATAATGTACACTATAGTTTTTGAGAGTTGAAATGAATAGTTAAAAATAAAACATAATTTAAAATGCTTAAAAATGAATATGGATCGGAAAAACATGAACTTAACGATTTGTTATGTTGGTTATTGAATAACAAGAAAATGTAAACAAATGCAGTCACTTGTTGATTGGAGCAATGAGTAAATACTGAACTCAAATATTTTGTTATTGAATTTCCACCAGTAGGCGATGTCTAGTTCATATAGTTTGATCATCTGGAAATAAAGAAACAACTAAAATCAACAAAACGAGTATCATTTACAAACCAATAATACACCACATTCCGAGGAAAAATAATAAACGACTCCAAGCTCAAATGAACACTTTCACCTCTTCCATAATCGTTACCCGTTACACGGAGAAATAAAATCCCACCAGAAGCTATAACAAAACAGAAACACAAAATGGAACAAGGCCCTTAATCAGGGCCGTAATAAAAAGACGGTTATGGGCAGACGGGGCGGAATGCGCGCCTACAGGTGGGCCAGACGTGTATTTACCCGGACATAACGCACACGCAGGGGTGTAACGCTAACGTAACGTAACTCAGAGCCGCGGGGGCGCGTGAGTGCGCTACCGGTACAGATCTCCCGCTACATATGGGAGACCATTATAAATATAGGCTCGCCGTCCCCCGGGGCGCATTCGTGGCCGATACAATAAATGTGTATGGGAATGGAAGCGTTGAGATCGCATCGGCGGCAGGTTCGGTATTGTTCTACATCTATCATCGCGGACGGCTCAATCCGCCTCCGCCTCCGTCATGTTTTATGGGCTAAACGTTACAATTCGTCCCCTCAGTTAAACTCGATTCTATCAAATCAAATCAAATCAAATCAAGTATATTTCGAGAATATTAGTTACAATATTTCAATGCACAAGATACCGGAATTAGTCCCCACATAAGCCACATTGGCTTGTGCGTGGGTGACGAGTTCTTCAAGAAGAAATAGGTGCACTCTTAAAGTTACATTAGAAAATTTACGTTAAATGTAAATAATAGTTGCTAAGTTACAAAATATTATGAAGGAAAAAGAGGGACAGTAACAGACGGACGTTAATTTGTTTTGTAGAAAGAGGCGAAGGTTGAAATATAAATAGTAAAAAGAATCAAAATATAACTAATCCAAAAATAACCACAAGATACGTAGGAGGCGTCATTAGAGTTAGTTGAAATGGAACTGAATAATTTAACGGTACTTAATAAAACTTTAATTGAATGTGTTAAGCATCTGTAATATAGTTAAGTTAATATCAGTGAACAGTCAAATAGAGGGTAAGTCAAGTAGAGGGTACAGACCAAGGGTTTAAACTCGATATTTTTCGATTTGATTTAAATAATCGAACTTCTTAAGAACATGAGTGTTTTTGTTGTTAATGTATAACTTGTTGTAAACAAGCAGTTTGGATCACTGTTTTACGTAATCGTTTTGTTGAAATGTCGACCCCAGTTAACAATTCGAAAAACTGATACTGATAATCCTTGAAGACATTCTTGGATTATGAATATTTAGTTTGTTAGCTGATTCAGTTTAATGACAGAATTATTAATAGTATTGCGACGACTCTAGTAGTGAAAAGTGATTGTTGAGATGGTTTTATTTAATTTATTCTACAAAGGTGACCTGTGAAACGACGTGGATATTTATTAGCTGCGAAATCACTGAGAACACGCACATAGGTTCCAAACGGTGTTGAGTAAACTTACATTATTGTGTGGAGCCATAATAGTACAGTAAAAATAAGTGAAAAATTCCATAAACCCAAAAAAATTAGCACAAGCAAGGAATTTGGTACAGATGTTGGGTATATCTTCCTTTTGAACATACTAAAAGTCCCCTAAAATTGGAGCTGTGCTACGGCCGCCATCTTGGAAAATGGCGGCAAATTTCTGTATTTTTGCCTTTACTCATTTATTATTGGAGATACAGAAAAAAGTTTCAAATAAAAATTGTAGCCCATTAAAAATACAGATTTTTGGTTATTATCATTTGTTCTCTAAACCCAACGGTTTTTGAGTTATTTGCGATTAAGTATAATTAAATCGTGGCTTTTCCCATTATACAAAAATTTCAGGAATAAGTCACTCAACTGCAGTTTTTGTCAATGTTTTTTCAGGCTATTGACTTTGAACCGCTATCCATTATTGTTGAGTGATTGGTTCTTAACTTTGACAGGGTTCTCATTTTTGGCCGCCATCTTGGATCTGCCATATTGGATATAAATTATTTTTCTCAAAAGTAAAGATAGTGTTGTGATACATCATTACAGACTAGATTTTTGGCCTAAACTCATTTCTGAAATCCGTTTTTCAAAATTAGAATTCGCTAAAAAGATATGCTCAAATAAAAATTCAGCCCTATACATTTCTTATGGTTATTCCGTACTGTACTTTGATTATTATATTTTGATTATTTATCTTATATTTCCGGTTCTAAATAAGATATGCTGCAAGTTTTGGATTTAATATACTCAGTGATTTAACGGCTTTTGAGGGAGCTATTGATCGAAACTTGCAGGGTATCTTATTTAGAACCGGAGATTTAAGATAAATAATACAAAATAATATTCTAAGAACGAAATATCCATAACATATTGCTGAATTTGTATTTGAGCATATCTTTTTAGCGAATCCAAATTTAAAAAAAAACTGATTTCAGCATTGAGTTTAGAGTAAAAAATCTAGTCTATAATGATGTATTACAACACTATCTTTACTTTTGAGAAAAATAATGTATATCCAATATGGCAGATCCAAGATGGCGGCCACAAAATGAGAACCCTGTCAAAATTAAGAACCAATCGCTCAACAATAATGGATAGCGGTTCAAAGTCAATAGCCTGAAAAAACATTGATAAAAACTGCAGTTGAGTGACTTATTCCTGAAATGTTTGTATAATGGGAAAAGCCACGATTTAATTATACTTAATCGCAAATAACTCAAAAACCGTTGGGTTTAGAGAAAAAATGAATAACACCAAAAATGTGTATTTTTAATGGGCTACATTTTTTATTTGAATCTTTTTTATGTACCTCCAATAATAAAGGAGCTAAAGGCAAAAATACAGAAATTTGCCGCCATTTTCCAAGATGGCGGCTGTAGCACAGCTCCAATTTTAGGGGACTTTTAGTATGTTCAAAAGGAAGATATACCCAACATCTGTACCAAATTCCTTGCTTGTGCTAATTTTTTTTGTGTCAAAACTTATTTTTACTGTACTATAAGCATAATTCTTATACAGTAATTTTAATCAAGTTGTCGATAAATTTAATGTTTTATTTTTATTATTTTTTTAATTATAACTATTATTTTATTAAATAAACACTCATGCATGCAGATAGTAGCAATACTTCTAATAATTGTTTTCGATTATGATATCGAAACTTCGTCATGATTAACACAATCATGATTGTAAATATCGAAAAAGATTTCAAAGATCGATTTTAACTGTGGAGACAGATTCTGAGATTTCGACGTTTTTACCAGAAAATGTGTAATGCCGCACCGCCAGGTTTCCACCCGTAAGGCCGCAATCTGATTTTGTACCTCCTTTGCTGATTTTGTATTTCCTTTGCTCAATGCTATTCTGGTTGACTGTTCGCTTTTGAGTTAAAATAAATTGGCCATTCTCTAGTGAGTTATTTATTAGTATGATAATGAAGGCACTTAGCTTGAATAAGTTCTAAATTTAGTAAAATTTAATCATTTTTTCAGTTTTTAAACTATTTTTTTACACAGTTGATAATGTTTCCATAAAGTAACTTTCCACAGGACAAAACCTGCTAACCTGTTAACAGTTAACAGGTTAACATTAACCGTGCTAACTAATAGTTCCACTAACAAAACCTGTTAACATTAAACATAGCGAATCTAGAGCTATACTCTATATATTAAATAGTTTTAATCAACATTGATATGACAGTTTAGAGTTCCGGCCAAATCATTAGGCGGGTGAGTGAGTGCGCTGCTGGCGCTCAAAATATGTTTTTGGCCGATCATTTACCCATCTGAAGTTATAGACAGTTATACTCTTTGTTTATGTTCTCCAAATTAGCTGAGTAAGTTCTTCAAACATACTCAAGTAAATGTGCTTCTATCTATTGGAAATTAGTTCAACTAATTAACTGTGTAGAGGAGCGGAGGTGTCATTAACATCAAGTCATTTATACAGCTGGAGTTTCCTTTTTTCGCCACCCGCCTAATGATTTGGCCGGAACTTTAGGTACATTTCTTGGGAGCTCAGGTAAACATTTTTATGTGGAACGAAAGTTAAAAATAATACAAATGATGAAAACGTTTAAAACGACTACCTCCAAACTTTCATGGGACAGAACTGATACCATCTCGACAGGTGCATCTTGAGAGGTAGCGAAAAAACATTCAAGGATTTGGAAAGTCAATTTAATTAACTAAACAATTATCCATGCAACATTTATATTATTTTATACCAGCGTTTGTCTTAAGATAATAAAAAATCGTAAAAAGTACTAAGTTATCACTGAGTTATACACATTACGGAGTTAAGGCGTGGGGGGACACGGTAAACGTTACTGCGCGACCAGGAAGGGATCGTTGTTGGGCTTGGCATATTAACTGCCATGTACTACTGTGAGACACTGGTAAATGAGGTAATAAATGTCCGGTACTTCATTTAACGGAGGGCTTGTCAATTCCTTCATATATATAATGGTTTATGAGAAAAAACTATAATATATTGTCCTCTTACTTAGGTGTCATAGTGTTCCAGAAGTGAGCACTTAAAAGATAAATTCCTAACAATAATTAATAATTTGCCTAAGAAAAGACTCTCATAAAGATATTTCTTATACAGGGCGAGGAAAACCACCCGTACACCTCGTGCAGCGGAAAAAAGTAATCTAGAAACGCCAAAAAAATTCTTCCCCACTAATTTCTATATAAGGAATTCATTAAAAATATGTTCATCGCGATTTACTACTGATGTTCCAGAAATAAATACAGGCTCGATTGTCACACTTTCCAAATTTAATTCAATAGCATAGAGCGCGAAACGTTAAAGGGCTTACTGAAAGGCATATTTTAGTGAAAACACTTCTGAAGTAAAAACAGTTGGTAGCCTTGAAAATAAAATATGTCAAATGACAAACTTTGTCAAAAAGCGTATCGTTTTAAAGGCATTCAAACATCATAACATTTTGTAAGTTACACATGTCTCTTAGTTGTTTAGCTATGGTCAAAAAACTGTTTTCCCCTATAAAACGTACGTTAATTGTGCAATGCTCTCCACTGATTAATAAAATGTATGGAAATTATATTATGCAAAGCAAGACAATTGACATGCGTTTAATAGGGGAAAAATGCCTTTAAAATTATATATGCGCTGTGACAAAATGTTGCCATTTGACATTTTTATTTTCAAGGCTAACAACATTTTCATAAAATTTTTTTTTTAAAACTTTGAGAATGTTAAAATCTTGTCATGTTAGGTTTAGTAAACCTGAGGCTTACAAAAATTAAGAATTAACAACCAGAAATAAAAAAAAGTTTAGTGGTTTAGAAAATTTAGGGTTTTTTATAAATAATGGAAAATTTCACAAAAACGGTCAAGATTCGAACCCTTGATCTTCATTTCGTGAAGCATCATGTATGCAGGACGCAATGAAGTATAGGGAAAAATTTAATTTTTTCTAGGTTGAACCATTTCCCCGTTGCACGAGGTGTACGGTTGGACTGCGTCACCCTGTATGTTATCAATGAAACTGATTTGGTATTGTTTTTGTACTTGCAAAATCGAGTCGAACCACATAATTCACATTATTTTGTAAAACCTCGCTTTCAGGAAAACATTTGAGAAAATTAAAACTTAACTCGAATTAATCAATTGATTGAACCAATGACGATAATTTTTATATGGTTTCTTAACTAGTCCTAGTTATAATTTAAGAGCCTTTTCCCGCAACACACATCCAAAAAAATAGAAACAGCAAAGGTTGCAAATTCTTAGACCTTCAATTCAATAAACCAACCAATAAACAACTGGCATTTCAGTCTGTATTTATTTAAAAATATTTACTCATTTATTCTAAAAACTTACAAAATCAGCTTCCAACAATAGGAAACAAATAAAATAACTCTTAATACAAAACCTTCATACATCACCCACATATCATCTTTCGGCTTTCTCCACATACAGACCCTTACGCCGTAAATATTTCCCCCCAGGCAGAAATCATACATATTGTTCACCATAAAACACAATCCTGCACGGACAACAGCGAAAACATCGGACGGAGCCGTATTGAGCCGTGCGCAGGAGTAAAGGTCAGCCGAGTTGGCAGACCGCGATTGCTATTCCTGTTGTTGGGATTTCGAGTAGGCTAAGTAGCTATAAATCGGCGCACCTTTAACCCCGCACTTGTTCGATACGAGTGTCCATCACGGTTCTCATTAACGTCACCCTCCGCCACCGTCGGCGTCGCCGGTTATTTAGGGGGCGTCCCCGCGCGCCGTTCCCAAGCCAAACTGCTCCACAATCCCGTCTAATCACTCTTTTCTCACTTCCCTTTCGCATAAATTTGCCGCAGAGTGGCCTTTACTGGTTCTTTCTGCAGTGTTTCTGCAGTTTGTATATTCTTTGCTGAATTGCACTAGGTTCAGAATTTTTTTCGTCGCTTGATTCGATTTTGAGTACCTCGTGGGTATTGCTCGTGTTATTTCATGTTTAATTTCATCTAATTACTTCAAAATATTTCAGTTCCTTAAAATTGATAAGTAAAACTATTTTTATTACTCTATGCAATCTTTTTCGCTCAAGCCGTATTTTTCCTACATGGCTGTGGTTTATAAACAGCTGTTATGATTACTTTATTTGTTTACGCTTTCCTTGTTTATTTTGTTGCTATTATGGCAACTCATAAGGCCAATGTTAACATTTTACAGCTTTAAAATTTGTTTTGTAAGGTTATTAGATTTTCTCTGGCCAAGTAATCTGCATAGAACAGGTTTTTTAGTAATACATTATTTATTTACAGACTTTGAAGGAAAATCTCGGAGCCGTTTTTGAGATAATTGTGCAAGCAAGTAAGCAAGCACGTACGAAAGATATCACTGCTCATATATGAGAGTAGTACCTGGTGAAGCGAGTCTTGAACAGCGTTGATTCCTGTTTACCAGGTCATCCGATTACTATAAAATATTATAAGTCATAAAATTGAAAAAATAGAAACCTTTTTTAATGCTCCATGAACTCATCATCCCACTCGCTGTATTTTTCATTGATACTTCATTTGTTTACTACACTTTCCTTGTTTATTTCGTTGCTATCATGGCAACTCATAAGGCAGATGCTACAACGAATGCAGATGCAGATGTCTACGAATTTTATAACTTTAAGATTCGTTTTATTAGGTTTTATTAGGTTTTCTGTGGCCAAGTAATGTTCATAAAATGAATTTTTAGTCATAAATTACTTTTTTCAGACTTTGAAGAAAAAAGGAGCCGTTTTTAATTATTTATTTCATTTTAACAATGCTACAAAACAGCGAACAACCAAGCAAGTAGGCACGCACGCATGATAACATTGCTCGTGGTATAAGATTATAGGGTCCTCCACCCTCTCTACATACACTAACATATTCCTTCATACACTAACATATTCATTTGCAAATTATCCATTTGTTTTAAACAATAAACATTTTTAATTAATTATTTTTACATCATTAACGTGTTAATATTCCTAGTTTTGTAGGTGATATATTAGAATAATGTTTATTTCATTCCATTCAGCATAGCTTTGTAGCATAAATATAGTTATAAACAGAAATTTTATAAATTAGAAGCACGTTCTCGCGTACAGGCCATTGGTGGCCTACGTGCTATGTGAGAAATTATTTAGATTGCATTCTAAATGTAAAATTTGTAAATTTGTAATGAAAATAAACTTGAATAATATTGTATTCTATCTACTAGTTCTATTCTAATTTACCAGTATTCTATTATATTCAATTCTTTAGTTCGTTTTCATATGTATTAAAAAAAAATACTCCCGTATTCTCATTCCCAGCCACTTGTAATTAGTTTTAACCTCATCATCTATCGGTTGTAACATAATTTTTATAAATTATGTTCAATTACAAAATATGTTTTGTATCCTACGAAAAAATAAGAGGCTTTATTAAAATCCAGCATACTTTATATTGATTTTATGCAATACAAAATACAATATAAAAAATAATTGAATTAATTGACACGATCGTTTACCTTGTACACATTTACGTTTAACCTTGACATATCTGATGTCTGTAATTTTTTATGTATTTCCTCCAAATTTTTAGCTATTCAAATGAGGTAGGCCCCTAGTAAAATGTGTAATCCTATAAAGGTTTTTGAAGGAATCAGTAGAAGAATGTTCTCACTGTCTCAGTTACCTTAAATCCTTTTCCTGATCGGTTTTGCGTGAAAGGAGCCCTTGAATAGAAAGGGAAACAAGGTAATGCTTTGTACCCAGCTTATTACAAGGAACCAAGTCTTTAGTTTGTCTGAGAGCGTTTCTTCACCTATGTTTTATCGTTCTCGCCTCTCTTATGAGTAAGAAAACATAACAGAACACTTTTTAAGACGTGCAATTGTAGTTTTTGTGCATTGCTCTTAATACATAGAAAACTGTTAGTTTATAAGAACTATTCAATTTGTGAAGAAACCCAATGCTTCTTAAAATCATTGGGTAAGATTTAAAAAATTGCACGTATGGAGAAGATTTTTAAATATATGAGAATCATGTTTTTTTCTACATCACTCACATATGATTATTTCTCTCTCCCTGCCACGCCTGGAGACGTGATAAGAAACAGTAGTTTGAAGTATAATTTAGCTATACTGTACTTCGAACCTCCGGAAACTTAATTTTTTATGATTATTCTTAAATTCTAAGAACCCACAGCGCGCAATATACACGCTAAATATTCCGCCCTCACTGAAAGATCCGTCAAAAAATGTTAGGCCTAACTCTGTAAGATTTTGTAACTGGACAAAATAGTTAGGTGAATTATAGACAAATAATATTTTATTAACCAACCAAAACTATAAACAAACTTGGTATAGCTTTTGCAGTCTTTAAAAATAATTTCAACAAAGACGTCCTATTTAAACAAAGACTTATTGACAAGAGAACGAAGGACTAAATTTGCCAAAAGCTTATTCAATTGAAGCCGTTAAATCGCTACAACAGTACAAATAAAATATAAAAAAGCAATATTGTCGAGACATAACTCCGTAACAAGATACACATTCGTCTTTGTACCGCTCACAAGAACGCTACCGGCAACATTCCTAATTACAAACATGGTAAACCATAAACGTCGAGCCAACAAACAAACGAAAGTTATCGCCGAATAAAAGTGAAAAGTGGGTTCAGCGTGCAAAAAAGCGTTCGTTTGAGGCCACCGCGCCACGAGCAGGGTACGCCCACGGGACGTAAAGAGTCTGACGGATGTTTATTGTACGCCGTAAACGCTTGGTTTACGGGTTACGGTCTCGGAACCGAAAAAACGCGAGGCAACAGGTTCATTGTGAGTATGAAATATAAGAGTGAAAGTGAAGGCGGTCGTGTGGCGACCACCTCCAATTATAGTACTAGCGCAACAGCGGCGAAAGGAAGAAAAAATGGACCGTGGTCGCAATTAATCGAATGTAAACGCTTCAAAGAACCGACGAGTGAGCGGCCGGACTCCGACTGTGTCGCTGGCGAGACCAAAGATTGCGATAACGATATATCGGATATCGCTTTGACAATGTATCGGAACTATCGATATTTGCGATATATCGGAAGAAAAATATCAGCATTTCCAATATATTGAAATAAGCAATTTGCCCGGATAATAAGGAGACAATTTTTGAATTACAAAGAGGTATCACCATTATTATAATCAGAGTTGCCAGCACGTAACACAGAATTTTCTATAAGTTAGCTAGGGAAGATAAGTCCATTTAAAAAGTAAATAACAAGTTTAGCAAGCTGTGTTTCTTAAGGCGATATATCGGGCTAAAAATTTCGTTGTGCCGATAGTTTTGGGACAAAATATTTATACGCATTTCCTTATGTATCGAAATTAAAATATCGAAATTTTCGATTTATCGATATTTTGTTGCCATTTTTACGAGGGAATGAGGACGTGGCGGAGTCGTGAGACAAGGAGTGTGTGATGTATTTCTAATCACATGTTAAAAAAATCTATCATCTGTTTATGATTACATTCTATTCTTAGTTTTTACGTATTTATCGAATAAATGGTTATTCTGTTTTTCAAATATAATTTATTAATTAGAAGCAAATATGTTTCAGAGTGGCAAAGCGTCTACCGCGCTCACTGAAGATAAGAGGTTTTGGACATTAAGGTCACTCCAAGGGGCTATACTGAAACTTGAAGTAAGGTGCGTACGGGTCTTCCGAAGAAGATGGGCATCATGGTGTAAAGAAAAAAGAAAGGTGTGTGCATAGTCAGCTGGTATGACGTGGTTGGGCTCGAGAAACTAGCGGACCTAGCGGTTTGACTTCAGAACTAAGACAGTAAACAAAATATTTTGATTAAGTTGTATTAAATGGTTTACATTATAGTCGTCGTAAGCGCCAATTGCGTGAGCCCAACTCCGTCACATCAGCTGATCCTGCACACACCTTTCTTTTTTCTTTACACTATGGATGGGCATGTGAAAACAGTTGAAACACCGAGTTGAATAGGGCCATGGGTTTGGTCCTGCTGTGCCGAATAAATTACTCATTTATTTAACTTTGAAGTAAGTGATTAATTACTAACAATAAAATGTACAGAAAAACGCGGCCGAAACATTGGGTTCCATAGGATTCGTATTTAATCAAGGTTCTTTCGATTGTGAAATGTCACAAATTTTTTTTAAGAGAGTGGCGGCCTCTTTATACCTTGCATTTGCCCCCCCACCTCCACAAGGGCCTCAGGCCTGTGCGTGGAAGTTATCAAGCAAACCAAGGAGTGAGCCGTTACAGTCACAGTACATGGATGAACAGTACTGCTAAAAGTATGCGGCATCATCGGGACTCGATCCTGCGACGCTGCCGCCACAGAACCGGGGCCGAGTGCGCTACCAACTGCGCCAACGACTCACTCGGTCATTACTTGCACAAACTACTTATTATAATTAATTTATATAGGACGGCCTATGTAACGTTTTTTTGCATTATAAAATAAAACTAACAATCAAAATAACGACTATAAATAGTATTTTTTTCATTTTTATTAATTACGCGTCTGAAACATTAAATCGTAACCACACTAAAAGATAAACTCACGAAAAAATGAAAAATGATTCCACAGTTAATCACCTCTTGCATCTTCTGTAGGTCACCAAGGAGGAAAACTGCTAAGAGATCCGTAGGCGTTTCACACCTCCGATGATTCCCTTTAACAGTTGCCGCATTCCCGAAGCACGTCGTCGACCTGCGGGCGGTGCCTGGGGTAATGGCGAGGTAATGCCGGGCCTCGGGATCTAATGGTTCATTAGGGATTCAATACTGTGTGGATGATCCCGGGATTTCGCAGTAACGGGCGGCAGTTTTGAGGGTTACCGCTTCATTCGGCGAAGCAATGATCGGTGCTGATGTTTCCAGTACAACTTCCCGTAGCGTTTTATGAAGAACCCGGTCCATGTTTCCAACAACCATGTGGAATTGTTAATCATGTAAAAAACATCTTCCGCACTGGGTCTCGAACCCGGGTTTCCTAGTTGAGAGATAGTTGTTTAACCGTCTGAGATGTCCGATCACTGAAATGAGTGATGTTTAACGCCATTATTGCCCCTAGCCTTGATTAAATACTATACAATAATTTGTTATTCAAATTATTTTTATGTAAGAAAAATAAAATTCCGATATTATAAATATAGTGTTATAATTGTTTTGGTTGTTATAAACAGTTACAACACATTGTTAAAAATTAATAATTTTATTGTTTAAAACCACCTTTACTATTATATCAATTGTTTGAAACAACTATTTCATATTAATATTAAATTTAACCATTAATTACTTAAAACTAATATTTGAAAATTGTAATTTTAACCAATTTAATTTAACTAGAATTAAGTGTAAAATCAAACAACACAAAAAATATTACTTGGTTAAAGTAACGATTTAATTGTTTAGTACAAACAATAAAACATTTAACTAGACATGATTGGTTATTTCAAACAATACATTTTTCTCTGTGTAATAGCAACTAAATACACAATATAATGTTAACAAATACACTAATCAGAACAGCTGTTTACAAATTACAGCCAACTAGGCTTGGAAAAATAAAGTTTGTGGGATAAAGATTGCATGGGAGTAACAATAAAAATGCATTCATACAAATTATGAGACTTATATTTTAAAGTAATCGTATGAACTCGTAAACATGAAATAATACCGATCAAGGCTCTATCCATCAGTAAATATTATTAACATATTTAAATAATTCTACTCTCTTTCAGAACAAGAGTCAAGCTAAGAAGCTAATTGTTTTCACAACTTTTTTCCGAATCGGTTTTGTGTACTTCTCAGATCACAACAGTAGCAGGTAACAATCGTCTGAACAGCTGATCAAAACACCTATGTTGGTGACGTAACCCACTCAGCTGATCCGCCCCAGAACCAGCACAGTAGCGGCACAAGCGGCCGAACAGCCGAACCACCTGATTCGACCAGTGACGTAACCCGCAGCTGATTTGCGACCGCGGGCCACTCACATGCTTCGACTATTTATTGACATCGCCGTTGATTTACGACCGGCGGTAAACCATCCACTATCCGACCGATTGATTACACACGCGCCTTTGTCCCAACAAATCACGCCGCGATATTAAATTTTCGGTGATTTGTGCAGGAAAGAAATCGGCCGCTAATTTAATAATTCGCATTTGCATACCGATGCCATTGAAGAGTAATTATAGTCACACGGTGAATATTGATGAGACGCTCGAACTAGCCGGGGCCAATTTGTCCGGCAGGTGTTAATTTTATTGCCTCCATGTCTTATCGCTCCATCCGATCGGTACACATTGTATAGAGTCATAACCGGGTCGGACGGAAGGATAATGATTTGTTTCTGTAAACAGCGATTAGAGAGACTGAAATTTCCTGCTGCTGGAGGTGTAGATAGGTGTGAAAGACGCAGTATTGGGAGTTTTACTCGTATACCATTGCTGCGCAAACTTTTACTAGTGTTGAGCTTAACATTTGTGTCTTGTTGTCCTGTTTATGTGCACTGAACATTTATCCACCATACTGTTAAATTATAATTGTAATTTTATTTTTGAGAACCACAATACCGGAGAAAGCAGATATCAAAATCAAAGGTAAAATAAATGAAGCAGTTTGATAAATGTATGTTGTGGGAATGTTTTCTAGTTTAACATTTAATCTGGCTTTGAAATTAAAAGAGTATATTTTGGTTCATTTGGACAGTATTGGTAGCAAAAAGAAATTTTTCACGGAAAAGTTGACTGATGGTGAAAAATTAAGTTTTACTAAGATTTTTACAAAAGGCTAGAAAAATTCGCACTTTAATGCGAAAGAAAATGTAGAAATGGTATATTAATGAAATGAAATTAAATGAAAATCGCTTTATTTCCCAAAAACAAGTGAACAGTTGCTTACAATAGATATAAACAAAAATAAAATTACCTAACAATACATATACCATCATAAAAATCTACATTTAAGAACATTTCAGAACTTTTTTATATATTTTTTTACCTATAGGTTTTTTATTCGGGGTATAACAGATTATTAAGGTCTCAGATCTGAAATATTTTGATCAGCGGGTTAATTTTATCCCAGGAACTGAAAACACGAAAAACATAATAAAAAATAGCGGCTGATCAAAAACGATCAACCGACCTTTGAAAGTAACAGAAAGTAACAACCTGTCATCATAATCATATAATACATATTGCCCATGGCGTGTTCAGGTGGCCCGGGTTCACTCGGACTTGGAAGGTAAAGATCAAACAATCCTCTCGAGGTTCTAAAATTCCCGCGAAGCCGTCGAACCTCCTTCAGACTATCAAATAGGGAATTACCGTAAAATGACCAAATCTCCTCCCACTCGTAACACCAATAATACTCCAAGTGGCGCCACGATGTCTACAACCAGCGGGGTCGCTGTCTACAACACACATCGCCTGTAACACCAAATCCATTGTTCTAAACAGGTTCAGGGGTCCCAGGTTCAACTCTGACTTGGAAATTAATAATTAAACAATCCTCTCGAGACTATTTCCAGGCTTTGAAATCCTCATTAAGCCAATAAGCCTCCTTCAGACCATCGGAATAGTGGATATTTTTAATTTTTAACGCCGAAAGTACCCTTAATATTGACTGGGACTGTTGCGTGTCCTGTAACCCAGATACATGGAGGTCACGAATTGTGGATAGTTATGAGCGATAGCTTGTGGACGCGGTGTTCCTTAGTGGGGATTAATGTCCGCACTATTGAATACTACGTTCGTAGGACCGTCCTCACAAGTAGACCAGTTCGTTATTAGTAAACCAGACAAAATAGTGGTTCGGATCCCACGTTAAATGTAGTTACTATTGGCTATTGCTAATGTAGCTTAGTTGCCATCGGCTATTGGGCTATTAACTAACAGCCCTGTCAAAGGAACAAGTCGGCCTTAGTCAGTAACAAGACTACAAAATCGCGCCACAATCATCCTTCACTCATCTGTCATTCATACTTGGCTTAAAATACCTACCTGGGTAAGTCGCCATTTCAAGAAATTTATGAAGTATTTGTAACGCCAAAAGTACCCCAATTGTAACGCCACGACGTCTACAGTTTACACATCACCTGCAACAACTCCGGCATTCCGGCGTTCCCGCGGCGAGGAAGGAGGAATGCGGGAGACGGAGCGGCGTGGGAGGGGACGCGGGAATTGGGCAGCGGGCACCACGCCACAGGTTATCATTACGGGCCGATTGCCGGTAATCGTGCGGCTACTGGCCCTCGGCAACGTCGGCTGATCCGCGGACCTACTGGAAACTCCGCGGGCAACCTGGTAGCTCCACGTCGCTGCCGACCGGTGAAGGGGATAAACAAAGTTTGACGGATGGTGGAAACAAAGACGAGTTTGACAATGGTAATCATATACTTCAAAATATTCCAGCATTTCACAAAATTATCCTCGTAGAGGCCGTCCATAAATTACGTAACGCCCCTGGGGGAGGAGGGGGGTGTTCAGCAGCGTTATGCACCGTTACAAGGGAGGGAGGGGAGGTTCAACGCAACGTTATGTAACTATTTAATCTTATTAATTAATACCTTAAATTCTTTGAAAAATTATAACTTCAAATTACAATATTTTTGGCTTTTGGGGGGGGGGGTGATAGCAGAGAGTTATGTAATTTTTGAGGGGGGTTAGTGGCAGCGTTACCAGCCCGTCACAAGGGGGAGTGGGATTTGAAAAGGCCGAATTTAGCGTTACGTAATTTATAGGTGGCCCCGAAAGGAAATAACCTCCCTGATGATTTTTCTGGTAAAATAAGACAACCAGAGCGATGCATACCTGCCGAAGGGATAAACAAAGTTTGAAGGAGGGCGGTGGAAACAAAGACGAGTTTGACAATGGTAATCACACACATCAAAATTATTCTAGAAATTCGCAAAATTATCATGATGGGGAGTAAGAACACCACATACCTGATGATTTTTCTGGTCAATTAAATATATCCCCCATTTACAAACTACACTCCATAGACTGGGGATTAATTGGGATAGAACTAATACTGTGAAATAATATATTTACTCATCAATTAACGTTTAGTTGTTGGAAAAACAGTATTATAACACATTTTTAACATAATAATCATAATCATCAAAATATTTCAGCATTTCTTATAATTAATTTATCATTGTAAGGAGCGAGGAAGGCATCTTGCCTGATCCTTTTTCCGGTCAAATAAAACAACCAAAGCAATGCTTTCCTGCCGACTTAGGTGAGAGGATAAACAAAGATAGAAGGCGGTGGGAAGATAAATTAAATAATAGTTATCATGCATTGAAATAATTCAGCATTTCTCGAAATCAATTTATTATCTTGGGGAGAAAGCAAGGAAACAAAGATGAGTTTAACAGTAGTAATCATACGCAACATTTCAACATTTCTCTTAATAAAGCATCGTGGGGGACAGGAGCACAAAGGCCTGATAATTTTTCTGGTCAAATAAGACAACCTGATGCTGAATCAGCTACCTGCTGTCCTACTGGTTAGGTTTTATAAAAAAACGTGTAAAAGTCTTTTAAATTAGAAGAATGATCATCTTATTTAAACATTTAATTTAGATTTGCATTTTGCATCAAACGAATCAATAATACAATCCTCAAATTCCCAATTCTAGATTTGAACACTTTTATAAACATCATTAGATATCAACTTAACATTAAGCAGGCATTTTTCTCAAGTGCGTTTAGTCATAATCATAAAACTATGTTATAGGGTGTAATGCTGTAACCATTAAATTATGTACTTCATGAGTTTAAGATAAATCATAACATGACTTTCATTGCCTTCCTCTCTGAGGCCGACCATTTCCTTTTCCAGGATAATTATTTAACAACCCAGTGGCCATGGACTCATTTTCGTCCACCAACTGCAATGACTGTGGACCTTTTTTATCCTTATTTCATACAAAATGGCCCTATTTCAGATAGGTACCTCAACAAAACATCAGCAAAACGTTAAAAGCTGCTATCTGCTAAGCTTGCTATTATTGCTAAGGAGATATAGAAAGTAACAAGTTTACTGCTAAAAAAACAAAAAAGGTAACAATGGTACGTCAATCAATGGTTACCTGGGCCAATAGTTATAAATTAGAACTATTAGAATAGATCGTTCAGTGTCAATGCATATTGAGGTTCGTTAATTAGGGTTATTGATAATTTAGACAGATTTGTTTTCATGTTATATATAATAATAATAATAATAATAATAATAATAATAATAATAATAATCATTTATTGTCGTTGGTATTATATAAATACATGACAATATTAAATTAATCTTACTTATAATTATAACTTATATTATAATTTTAATTAGTCCAATAATTTTCTTCTTGAACTTCCTGAATGGGCATTTTTCAGTAAGAATACTTTTAATTTTTTCTTGAAATGTTCTGTTCGATAATAAAGTCCATTTTTCAGGTATGCTATTATATAATTTAATGCATGTATGTAAATTTATTTGACTTCTTGAATACTTGCAAAAAGGTATTGTTAATTTTGAATTATTTCTTGTTGAATGTTGATGTATATTAATATTATGTATATTATATATATAATATTATATATACGAATCATATACATACCCTGTATCTCGTATTACTTCTGTACATATGTTTGTTTGACGTTTGTACATGCTTTTTCAAGTTCCTGACAACAGAGTATTCTTGATTCTTGATTCTTAATCGATATCGACACTCTGAATACGATACACGTGGTTTTGTTATCGGTTTCAAAAAATAAAAAAGGAGTGCAGTACTTATTGAACCGTCATTTTAAAACATTAACGTGCCTTCAAATATGTATGTCTTTGAAACTAAATTAATCAGAATTTTTTTGGCGGGAAATTAACTACTTACAACTACAGTTTTCGTACTCATATCATCACTTGCGCTGTGATACAAATACACAGGTACAAAAGTGCTGTCCGTTTGATGTGATTAAAACTGAGGTTATCGATGAGGTGATCGAACGAATGTAAATCGTATTCCAAAAATATTTAAGTGAATTTAGTGCTATCGCATATCGATTTGTTTAAATTTTTCTCATTTCACACTTGGAACATCGTTAGGTCTCCTTTCGATACCTTATCAATTTCGATACTTTTCCAATGTGATATCGATATGAATCATCCAATGTAGTTATGGAGGTCAGAAGTCGCCCAGTAAGGGGCTACAGTGACGCCGCCAGTAACCAATGCAGGAATGCGTTAGATATCGTCCACTGTGTTTGTCGGCCTCTACGCATTCTGAGCCTGCTATTTGGATCGTAGAGTAATTATCCGTCTCATAATCGGAGTAAAATAGATAGGAGAGTTAATGGAACATTACCGCGATAGTATCCCTTGATAAATAGAAATATGACGGCTGATTGATCGGGTTCAGTGCTTTGCCAACTGATCTACATACTGGGTCTTGCTAAAAGAGGAAAGAGTAAACCCCTGACCGAAATGATTTATAGCGTTCGTAAGCCGGTAGCGGTATTGAGCTAACATTTTAAGAACAATTCGTAGTATAGAAAAGATAGGTTTCACACTGTAACACAATTATGATTGCAAAAATGTATGAATTAATGCAGATTGCTGAACCATTCTTTGTCCTAAATCATTCAAAGATATAAACATCGTGATTCTCAAACTAAAGTTGGATTCAGTTTCGAAATATCTGGGTGGGTTAGATCATTAAAGAAAAATCATTCAAGTTAAGTCAAATAATTAAAAAAGAAACTTATTCACGTTTTATAGTCTCCATAGCTAGTATAAGAAATGAAAAGTAGGTTATAATAATACCTGTGTCTTCAAATTGTAAAACAACCGATGAACACTGTTTCGGAAAATACATTTTTATCATTAGGTCTGAAGCCATGAATCCAAACTGATTGAAGTCAAAAAGTAAAAATGTGACAGTTTTATACTTTCGACAACACATTTGTTCATGTCGAACCTGATGATTGAATTATATTTTCTGAAACCATTGGTGGTCCTGTATCGGATTTATTAAAAGCCGAAGACGGAGTTTATTTACAAAATATTAAATCAATATAAAAATATTATAGTTTTATATTTGAAAATTTACAACATAAATAAGTTCTATGTGTTTCCAAATATTTAACTTTCAGCAATGTCATCGCACAATTATTCTCGCTAACCAATTTTAATTTGAACACTGAAGCAATCTCAAGGTGTAAGTAAGTTTAACCGAATTTAGGATGGTATAATGGTACAGTGGATAGTACAAGAGCTCTGGATTTAAAGTAAATCGGGCCAAATTCAAGAATGATGGGTAAATTATATTTAGTACATGACAATATACAAATAAAGTAGGCCTACACACTTTTTCTCCGCGTCTAACATAACATCAAAGAACACATTGACTCAAGAGTCGTCAAGCACAAGCTCAGCGGCTCCCCCGAGGCCATTGACAAGGCAGACCGGACAAAGACAGGCGAAGCGGCGAGGATGATTTGTTTACCTGGAGTTGTGGGCGACCCATGAATAATGTATTGGAGGGACAAGAACTAGGCTAATCAGTTGATAAGGGGCAATAAGTGGCGAGGAGCGGTCAGGCGGCGTCGAGATAGGAGGGAAGTATGTCTCCTGGGGGAGTCGAAAGTATATACTTACTCTTACTTACTGCTGAAGCCACTTGATTTTTGGCCTCGCCAACAAGTTGCCTCCAGACTCCTCTGTCCAGTTTTGTTACATGAAATGGGAGGGCATTACATCACGTCTGATTTTCTATCCTCTCTCTTTTTCCCCTTGTTTTTAATTATTTTGTTACTTCACTCCCCAAAACAATTTTATTTTTAGTCTGAAAACTTGCTTTAGAATTTACTATATATCATGTAGACTATTAACTGTCAATTCAATAATTATTCATAAATTGAGTTTAAAGTAAATCTTGTCTCCCTCGACCACGGGGGAGACAAGAGGATATACACATTGCACGGCCACATAATCACGCACAGCCATAACTACCTCTACCCAACTGCAGCGTGATTTCGTACTATATATAGTAGGTATACTCCCCCACGATTTGTGCTCCAGGAATATATCATATATACTGTTGACTACCCCAGGGGGTTGTTGGTTTCCCTGCTATATCGACAGTCTTCCCACGCTGACCACTCCTCACGGCCTTTAACCCCTTAACAAATTATTAAAGGAATAAGAAGAAGAAGAAGAAGAAGAAGAAGAGGGAGGAAGAGGAGTAGAAGAAGGAAAGGACTAGAAGATGGAGGAAGATGAGGAGGAGGGGCTGACGAAGGGGAGGATGAGGATAAGGAGGATAAGTAGGATAAGGAGGAGGAGGAGGAGGGGGAGGAGGGGGGAAGAGGATGAGGAGGAAGAAGAGGAGGAGGAAGAAGAGGAGGAGGGGCTGAGGAAGGGGAGGATGAGGATAAGGATGATAAGTAGGATAAGGAGGAGGAGGAGGAGGAGGAGGAGGAGGGGGAGGAGGGGGGAAGAGGAGGAGGAAGAAGAGGAGGAGGGGGAGGAGTAGGGGGAGGAGTAGGGGGAGGAGGAGGAGGTGAAGCAGAAGGAAGATAAGTGATTTACTGACATCATAACCATTTGTATATGGTTTTACCAGAAAATAAATAATATTCATAAAAGTTCATGCGTCCCTTCAGTCCGGGTACGTACAAACTCGCCAACATTTTTGGGACTGTTTCTAATATACAAACTCGCCAACTTTTAATTAGGTGCAAAAACTAGGGTCAGGAATCCGGCCGGCCACATACAAACTCGCCAACTTTTGACCGCGGGCAGGTACCTCTCCCTCTTCCCCTCCCCCGGCTTGGTGACAATTTGTTAGCCGGACCCCTGCGTACATACCTCCACTACTGCACCTGCATTCAAGTCTATATTCCTTAAGAATTACACTACTTAATTGCTACTTAACGACTGTATTCTATAGCATTGAAATTACCTGTAGTTCAAGCAAGTCAAATACAAATTTTAGTCAAATTAACTATAATTAAATAAATATTAAGCATATGAGTAGATGTGGTTGGATAGGTATAGATCAGCTGACATAGGCAAAATGGTAAAATAGTGTCGTAATTGTGACGTATGGGTGACGTGTTTTTGACGTATGGTGACGTATTTGATGACGTATGTGTTACGTAGTGATGATGTCACTGAGGCGATGACGTG
This sequence comes from Flexamia atlantica, assembly GCA_035578135.1. Classification (NCBI taxonomy): domain Eukaryota; kingdom Metazoa; phylum Arthropoda; class Insecta; order Hemiptera; family Cicadellidae; genus Flexamia; species Flexamia atlantica. Next base: position 117,450 of record JAQJVK010000113.1, on the reverse strand, counting down.
TAGGTTTAAAGGGTTGGGTTTTGAAGTGACGATGTCGGGGTGGACGTCGCGACGGCGACGCCGAGAGGCCGGTGGGACGGGGGACGGCCGCGTTGCGGTGCCGGGCGGGATGACCGGGCGGTTACCGTATCGTCGGTGTCAAAACTACCGGTGGGAGAACTTGGACTTAGAAAATAAATTAGGGTTTTATCGAACTGCTGTGAAATGTGGGTCAAGGCCACTTAGAGGTGTTTTTAAAAACATTTATTTTTCTAAACTACAATACAGAATTTTAAGCTATAACTAATTAATTTACAAATTTGGAAAACACGACACTCAGCACAGTAAGTTGAAAGTTGGATTATTCTGTTTGGTCTGGTCCGGTATTTTGCGGCTCATCATTAGGCGGGTACACGAGATCCGAAGTCCCGTTGTCGGTGCCTGTTGATTCTTCCGGTGGAACGTTTTCGGTTGTTGACACTTCAACTTCAATCGTAGGTGACGCTGTGGGTTCCGGAGACCATTCGGGGGCGTGTTGAGAACAAGACGACGATGAAGAATCTACCCATCCGCAGAGATTGCTGTCGAACTCCACGGTGACCTTCAGTTGTATCGGTGGATGGTCCGCTATTAAGTGTAGAAGTGTCTCATGTAGAATTCCTAGATCGATCTCGTCACTAATGACCAGTTGGAACTGCATGGCGCTTGGCGGTGCGGGGTCTTGGGGATCGCTGATGTCGGCAGGTCCGCTGTCGAGGGAAGAATGGCGTCTGGCGACGTGCACTCCGCGTATTTATGCATGGAGGGGTGTGGGTGGGTGGGTGGGGGGGGGCGTACGTGTTCTCCAAACACTGTTTCAAGGTCACCGTAGGGGGTTTAAAAAAAAAAACTGTGTAATTTAATATCGCTAAAGCAAAATGATACATAAAAAACTAAACCTATGGAAATAAACATGAGTACGAAATAACTAAACTACAATTATTTATTTACATAAAGAGTAAACATGAGTAAAACTAAGATGAACTATTTACATGGAGAGTGATCTCGGTAGAGTTGTTCGCTGAAGGGCCGTGTGAGACTAAGTAGAATGAACCTGGCTTAATAGCGTCTAAGTCCTCGTTCATGAGCACACTGACAAATCGTTTCGGAAGGTAGACTTGGAACTTTGGTGAATCGCCTTCTTTGTACGGTGAATCGCCAAGAACAGCGAGGACCGCTTCGCCAACTGATGTGTCCATTTTCCTCATCGCGTGAACTGCGTAGTGTTTCTTCTCTTGTAGTTCGCTGCATTTTTTTATAGTTATGAGGTCGGATTTTGAATGTTGGTTGAACTTATCGGCTAGGGATTGCAATTTTTCCATCGATGTCATGGTGAGATGTTAGATGTTTCCCGTGTCGCGATCTGGGTACGAATGATTATACCACAAGTCTTGTTACGTATATATGTGGTATTTCCCCCTCCACTAGTTACTGGACATCAACGCACCGACCTTGTACGCACGAGATAATGCACAATTAGTGTTCTTATGATGAGGATTTTTCACTCCGATGCAAAGACCGTTTAAATGCGTTGCAAAGTCTTTGTCTAGTGTAACATTTGTTACGTTACACTTACAGTATTTTTCGATCCATTTGGTTTTTTCACTTCCGGTAGTGTAAATTTCGTCGTACTGTCGACAGTAGTGACGCATTATATTGTGGAGTTCCTTGTACTGTGTAAAACCTTCATCCCATTCGATGTGGTTGAGATGTGTTGTTATCCAAATGTTGGTTCTTGCACTCTTACTGTTCAAAAGTCTAAAAGGGTAAGGCGGTTTAAATAGAAAATAATTTACAACATTAGTTGATATATCGAAAAATGCAAGCTCTTTAATAACAAACTGGTTTCGATTGTTCCTAAATGCTTGAAATTCTACAGCACATCTTTTGGGAGGTGGTGTAATTTCATCATAAAATGTAACCGTCCTGTCCATTTTTCTGAGCAACTTGATGACACTGACACAAATATGGAAGTGTAATATGTTTTATCCACTGTCTTATTTAAGAGGACCAATCGTTTCTATTTTTACAATGTTTTAATTTACATTCACAGAGCGGCTTAGGAAAACAAGTGGAACAAGGATACGATAAATCTTCATAATGAAACTTGGAACACGTTTCTTCACAGCAAGTCCAAAAATGTGGAGTCTTGTAGATTTTTAGAGTGACAGGCTTTGGTGTTTCAGCTTTAAACGATTCGCAAAGACATCTGCAAAAACCAAAATTCTCACAACGCCTACACGCCATCCCATCTACTTGACATATGGGCCGAGTAAAACATTTACTTTCACAACAGTATCTGATCATACTTTTTTGAGAGTTTTTCTCCATGATCACTGAGTAAAGACTGACAACGTTTTCGACTTGCACCATATTTATTACAGGAGAGAAGAATAATAATTTTCGTGCCTTGTTTATTTTTCAAGGTCATGCAAAAGGCGTTTTAAAAAAGCGGGCATTTCAGTACTTTACCACTTACAAAGTGTTATTTTCATCGGCCTCATTTTTGCTCTCGTCTTCATGATCGTTCGTAGCAGGTTCTTCTTTCTTGTCTTCAGGACCGTTAGTCGTAGAGTCTTCCGGTTTGACGATTTCGCTTTTGAGCTGATTGCGCAAAATTTCTGTGTTTCTGTAAAACGACACTTCTTGAGGCAAGCGGTTATATACAGAGCTATCCAACGGCCCGTAGAGCAATGGGACTTTAGGGTTTCTGATCATACAACTATCGAGATAGTCAAAGATAATCGAACTGTATGACGTGAGCTGTTGTAAGTATCTGATTATTACAGGTGTCAGATTGGAGAGGATACAAAATTCCTCATAAGTCAAAAGTATCTTTTTGTTGTGTCTGGACAAGTCCCTGAATCTCACATATTGGGTTCCTCTGAGTCGGATATTGTCGATTTCCAAGTCTGATTCGTCAAACCCCATCGCTGTTTTTCTCCCAGTCAAATTGTTGAAAAGATATGCTTCAATAATGGAGATATATTTGGTAAATCTGTCCCACATTTCAACGGTAAGCACTATAGATGTTTTTCCACTTTGGTTAAGAAGAACCGCGGGTTTAAAATTCAACGATTTAAATACTCCAGCCGTGATAGTCTTATCCATGTTTTCGTTCAACGGGTACATAGCTCGTAGAAATATACCTGTTGTTAACATTAATTTATCTTCATCTTCAAATCTCTTCCTTTTTGTTGGAGGATTATTTTCATTGAACTTTATAAACTCTAGAAGTTCCTCTTTGACTTCTTTTGAAGATCTTGTATCATCGTTTACGTTGAGTTCCTCGGTAGACTTGTTTTCCAAAACTGTCGTTGTAGAATGAGCTCTGGTGTCTGTATTATCAACATTTTCATTCGAACTTGCGTCTGCTACAATTTTTCTAGGATCACGACTCATCGGATTTCCATTTGATGTTGTGGCCGGCTCCAAGGTTTTGTCGGTTAAGATTTCCTTTGCACTATCTAACGATGTATTATCCATTGTTTTAGATACGATGTTACCACTCTGCTGACAGAAGATAAACTAATGTACCGACGATTGACTTCGCTTTTATGAGCTCGGTGTTGATGGTGGGGGGGGGGGGGGAAATAGTGAAATCTATAACATTCTCCTTACAACTCCTGTCAAGGGGGTATACGTTATGATTGTATCATGAAGTATCAAGCAATATGCGGTTGTCTGTTCAGGAATGTTTTCCTCCAACTCAAATTCTATCCGAATATCAACTGTAGACGTTTTAACAGATTCGTTTTGTTTTGAACAGTCTATTACTACAATAGGTGCAATGTCCTTAAACATTTTGGGGTTCAGAAGAGGCGAATTCGTTCTTCCATAATATGACGATTGGAATCTGGCGTACATATCATACAAAATTCCAAATCTATCCTTTGAAAACATAACATTCAAGTTGTCGTAAGGAAAGAATTGTGAATTTAGGAACAACTTGACGTTTGTTAGTTTACAATGGTCAAAACTACCTGCGTTAGCTGTGATATTCGACTTTTTGTTGGTCTGTAACGCAAAGATCACATATCTAGGTTTTTCTAATTGGCTTGATGTCTTTACAGCCCAGGTCTGACGCTGTGTTGTCGGTAGTATTGGCCATTCATGCATTTCCCAGTTTCTAAACGGGACAACTATATCTCTGTCAGAATTGAGCATCTGCAATAGTCCTACTCTCCGTTCGTCAGCCAATCGTACATGCGGCACTCTCCAAACAACTTTATCTAGAGTTAGCTTCCAATCAAGTGTTGTTGCTGACGTTCCAGAGTCAGCTACTATCACATCCGTATCGCAGGATGATCGCAATAGAACCAATTCTTGCTTAACATTAATTATTATCCTTTTGTAGTCCTCAGCAAATCCTAATAAAAGTTTTAAAGGAACGCAAAAATCGAAATAACCATTTGTATTTGGTGTGAATTTCGTTTCACTTGGCAATACCCATCCACTTGTTATCAAAGAGTTTGATTCAATTGGTGACAGTGAAACCAATCCTTTTATTGTACTGCTAACTCCAACTTTCTTTGTGGAGTCAACAACGATCCCTGATAATTCGTATCGAATTTCTTCAAATAAAAAAGACATGGGATTGTTAGTGAAAGGCACTTTTGATCCAGCGTCCCCATTTGTCGTTGTTACTCTTCCTTCAATATAAATATAGCTTTCGCAAGGCAATGTATAAGCATCTTGATGTTGTATTGGAATTCGTATCTCATCATTGTTTCCCAATTTCGATGAAGCGTAAGGGTTGTGTGTGTGATACTCCTTCTCCCATAACGTTTCGTCGAAAACTGGACCATTTTTTATGTCCAGTATGTCCATATTTGTTAACTGTAAATCCGAGTCTCTCCAAAAATTGCACGTTCTCTCTACTTAGTCCCTCCTCGTTCCGAGTGGCACTGACCTTCTCTGTAGTTTCTTTGGTATTATATACGAAATTAAGACCCATCGTTACCTATCAACACTTGCCTAATATGTAGGCGTATAGTTATTACTTCTCCTCTAAAATCTACTTCGTCTCCGTCTTGATCTCGTACGTCCAGCACGATGTCCGATATGTGACTGGTGTTTAATGGGAGATAAATTAGGTTATGTGGTTTTTCAACTATCTTAAATCCTGGCGGTACAGTTGGGTAAAACGAATGTAATATATGCTGATTTGACCCATCCTTATAAGCACCTTGAACTATGTTGCAGGTAATATTGATTACGTTAACTTTAACAATATTTACAGTTTTTGGACTTGTGTGATAAACGTTTGGTTCAAGTATTGATGAAAAGGGCGGAAATCCTAACAAGGAACCGATCGAAGCCGGTTGAGTAAAGTCGATGAAATATTTGCATTTAATTTCACTTCTTAAGTTGTTGTTATTAGCTCGCAGTTCAATAACATCATTTCCCAGACGGTTCTGGAATTCTTTGTTAATATCTGTAATTTCATATGAACCGGTTGTAATCTCAACAACCTCAGTCTCTCCATACGATTCTTGACTATTTTTATTACGAATGTAGTGAAGCTTATTGTTAACTCCTTCTATTATGTTTGGAATTGAATTATATGTAGAAAAATCCAACAGTGCAACTTCCCACTGTCTGTTAGGTGTCAGTTGCAATGGTGGGAAAAGGGTGCTCCGTAAAGTTGACGAACAACCATTAATGGTTACTGTACAAGACGCCATCATGAAGTTGACTAACGCTAGTAGCTAGAAACTCCAAACATAAATGTCCACAAACCGACGAGTCTCTACTTTGCTTTTGATCATAGTTGTAAAAGATTTTAGATCCTTCACCGAAATATTGCTTTAGCTCTATTGGAGGGGGAAGATTTCCAAAACTGTCAAAATAATAAACAGAATCCATGATTTTTTTGTAACAGACCCAATGTGTACCAACACCGTTGGCATCATCAAGATTTACAATTGCAGTTTCGTTTTTCCAAATATTCTTTGGCAAGTCATTGCGCATAAACACCCCCCTAAAAAATGGAATTTTTAGGCAAAATGCGTATCTTTCCAAATCCGTGTTGCTCAATGCTTTATTTGGTACTATTAACTTATGTTTCTCACTCAGTATACACGGTAAGGTTTTAAATACAAGCCTCTTCCGTTTTTTTTTTTTAGAGCATTTACAGGATCTTTTTCTCTTTCGCTTGCCATGGGAATTAGTATTTCTAGCTCTCTTGCCTCCTCCAGAAACTTTTCTTTTGCGTACATTTCGTTTTCTCCTTCTCGATCCACCTCCCACTGCAGTCTTTGCTTTCATGGCTGCTGTTACCGCTAGAGCGGCTGCTCGTTCACCAAGACTAGCGTCACTAGACTTAACTCTTTGCCAAGCTCTCTCGGCCAAAGCCCTGTCAGCAATCGCTCTTCTTTCGGTATCGGTGTAATTTGAATATGCTATATCGTGTTCCTTGCAGGCCTCGTCCAATTTATTAATACCAGGGTCCCCACGAGCCAAACGCTGACGTAATTTGGTCCCTGGTCCACAATACTGATATCCACCCGGGATATGAAGTTCTATTGGCAAGGCGTCGATAGCTGTGTTCACAAGATTTCCTGTTGGTAAAGTGTCAATGGCTTTTTTGAAAATAGAAACTGCAGAACTAGTGAGTCCTCCTCCTCTTCTCATGGGAGTTGAACAACAAATGAATCCATTGTCGTTCCTCATTGTATTTTATACAATGAGATTAACGTGAGGCTTTTCATGTGAATGCGGAAGAGGTAATGCGTCATTTTTCTCATTTGTAACATTATATGCATAGTATATATTGTTCGAGTTTTCTTTGTCACTTTTAGCAACGGAACTAATGGTAAGTGGAACTGTAGATGACAATTTTTCAAGTTTATCGTATAGGTCTTGTTTTAGTTTGTTTATTTCTCGAGAAAGAAGTGCAAAATTTACAGCGTCCGTGTCATTTACAGCAGTAGCTACGTTTTTTATTAATTTGTTTTTAGCATCAAACATGCCATCGTCACTGTCACAATGTAAGGAAATTGTACGGATAGTTTTCAGGTTTACGGCTTCTTCACTATCAATAGCATCTGCTAAATTACAAATACGTTTCCTTTTCAGGTCATAATGACCGTCCTGCGTTAAATAGAATCCTTCACCAGGAGGACCTCTTAGAACTTCACGAGCAACAGACGACTCGTGGCGACCGAACTTATCCACACTCATTTTAAGACTGAGTGTTTACACTATAAACCCCCTACTTTTCAACTCCTCTGTTAATGCTACCATTTCACTATCTAATCCATTGTGTCCAGCCTGAATTGATTCATACAACAACCGCATTCTATCAACCAGTTTGTTCACATCGTTATAATAAATTATATTAGTCTCGTACATTGATTTCATCGTCATCCCCTTACCTTTAACGGAACGACTTTTACCTCTATATTTAGAAAACAGCTTTGCGATTATGTTTCTGTACTTTTCAGATCTGTTCCTGTGTATAGGGGTGGAAGGAGAGTACGCCTTCCTATGAGAATTCGTTAGTATACAAATTTTTTTGAAGTTATTTAAATCATTTCTCGAGTACTTTGTAGGAATAGGTTTGAATATCAACTCGAACAATCCAGCCGTACCTTTAAATGTTTGGCCTTTTATAATTATATTATCTTTATCATCGACAGATAAGTTACTATCACCTATCCTGAGCCCATCGTTTTCTAGACGTGCACCGTACACGTGATATTTTGCACTTTTACGACCACTGTGTAACATTTTTAATATATATTTTCTTGACAATGGTCCTTTATTCCCGATTTCCTGACTCAAAATACTGATGTTTGTTGGTGATTCAGTTTGATCTTCAGAATGCTCATGATGTCCCTCTTCTGTTAAGTTCCCTTCTTTTTCCTCTTCCTCTTCCTCTTCCTCCTCCTCCCCCTCCTCCTCCTCCTCCTCCTCTATAATGTCACTTGATTTACTATACGATTCTGTATCATTAGCAGAACTTTCCGTTTCGGTTGTCTTAAGTTCTTTTTTAGGTGATATTTCATCTGTCAATAGAGATGGTTTTTTTAACGTATCATTCAATTTGTTAAGAGGGTCGACAATCGGTTTAAATGTTTCTTCTAAAAACCGGTTTCTTTCCTTAAGCCCTACTTTTAATGCTTGATGTTTCTTTCGTATTGAGTCACTTAGCGCTTTTATTTCACTTAGCAACTCCTTTCGACCCGTCATGATTGTTGTCCTCTTTACTCCACGACTTCGAAAGACATACTAAAGATTAAAATATAGTTGTATACTTTTAATGTACAATTACAAAGTGATCGAATCCAATCCTGTAGCGACCTTTATCCATTGGTCTTTCTTTGTCGATAACAATAAACCCGTATTTTTCTTTCCAAGCTTTTCCACAAATTTCACGAAATTTCTCAAAACTCATGTCAGCTCCAACGTGATCATTGTACACATGTTTAAGATTTTTCTCATCCTGCTTGAAAGCAATTAAAAAGTTTACATTGTCTCTGATTAACTGTTTTGGTATCTTGCTGTACGTTTGTCCAATGTAAATGGAATCGATTTGATTATGCCTACCCATTGAAAAATACGATCTTATTTTTTCGTGGTTCTCACTTGATACATCGTCGAAAATAAAAATTGAGTGCGGCTTAGCTTCATTTGGTTCCATAATCTCACTGCTAGCATCAAACTTGTAAAATGAAACGTCTGGCACATCATCTAAAATCCTTTGTAATAATAGGTATTTTGGTTGATTTAAAGACTTCGAAAATATATATATATTATCGAAGCTTAGTCCGTTTTGTTTGGTTATCAAATTAAAAACTACATTAGTCTTTCCACAGTTTGATGGTCCGCTGATAATACACCTAACCGAGTCTGGAAACAAAGTTCCGTGCTTACTTACAGTGTTATAAAAGCTATCTGGAGTCAAATGATCTATGTTGTTAATATCAAGTTTTTCATTTTGCTTTATAACCTCCATTTCACAATGAAACTTGTAATTGCTCGATCTAGTGTTACTTTCCTACTGACTACATAATATTAAAGCAAGTCCTTTTTGTTTATCCACGAATCCTCCGATTTATTAAATCCTAACCAACGGACCAAAATTCGATCTCCTTTCCTTTTTAAGATCTTTTCCACTAAATAAACATTTCCTGATCTTGATTTCAACATTTCATGACCGTAAATTCCTCCCTGCAAAATTTCACCTTTACTATCTTTAAGTATATACGTTTCAGGGATAGTAGGTTGCACTCTGTAAACGGTAAATACTTCGTTTGTCCAATTCGGAAGATATCCTTTAGCGAACACGTGTTTATATTTGCTCAATCTTACTTTATCCCCTATAGCAAATTTGGGAGGTTTTCTTTTGTCAACGGCTGGTTTGGTTTTATTTTTAATGCGCTTTATCAAGTCAGACTCGTGTTTTTTCTTTACTTCAGTAGGTTTCATCCCGATTGTACGGTGTTTTCTTTCATTGTAGTCATTTATCAGCATGGGGAGGATATCATACCATACGTACGATCCTCGTTCTGAAAACTTCTTGTACATTGCAGTTTTTAAAGTGCGATTGAAGCGTTCTACAATAGCAGCCTTTTTTTCACTAAAGGTCGAGTAATGGTTTATTTTATATTTTTTCATTAACCGTGAAAAGTCTTTATTGAAAAACTCCTTCCCATCATCTGTTTGAAGATTCAAAATACGTCCCTTAATTTTTTTCAATACCTCCTCCATTGCATTGGTAATTGTTTGTCCTTTTTTATCTTTCAGAGGAACAGCATAAGCTACCTTCGTAAAACAATTAAGAACGGTTAAGATATATTTGAATCCTTTATTTTCTCTGCTGTGAGGTATTAATTCCACGAGATCTCCTTGGTATAGGTCGTTTATGCCTTTCAAGACTGTCTGTCGTCTAGGAAAGTTTTTTCGGGCAGGTTTGTGCAACTCTTCAATAACAAGATTTCTATTATCCATTGTACTACTCTTATTTACAACGAAAGCGTAATGACAAAATTGACAGAGGGTTGTATGATTTTAAGGCCTTTCATAAGGGCGCAAGTGAGTTTTATACGAGTGACATTTGTTGGCCTTGAGAAAGACCTTTTTTATGGTGACATTTATCAAGTAGGGCATTAAGTGGCTATCAATCAGTGTTTTTCTTCAAAATGTTCAATGAATTTCCCTCAGTGAATAATGACCGTAAGGAAGAGTGTGAATGTTATCGTGAAGGATCACTCGCTTGTTATCGTTTGCTGAGAGTGATTTTTTAGTCACTGTGATACTAAATAGATTGTGGAGCTCCGAATTGTGTTGAACGTTGCATTGTACTCAGTCCCTCTGAAGAGACAGTTGTAGTAGTGTTCGAATTTAACATTTCTTGCAAGATATAACTTCTTTACTCCTTTTGCTTTTTTGACTACTCCTCTCTCTTCGTCGTCCACTTGTCTCGACGTATCATTGATAAATAATTTTAACGCATACATTTTGGACATGAGTGCTACAACCTCTTCCAGGGGTATTCCACATGTCTCATCCTTAAACTTCCCAAGAACTTTCTTGTTGACTGACTTATCGTATGTTTTATGATCAGTCGGATAGTCGGAAAAGTCGAAATCACCCCTGTAAGGGAAGGTCCTCAGATCTTCGTATAAGTCCATAGTCTTTATCCAATAAATGATTCCGTCTGTGTCCATATAGCTGATACCAATTCGATCTCTTTTGTAAAATTTTACCATCTTGTTATAATGAAAATCATACATGTGCGTCTTTGAAATATCAAGCACGCACATACCAACGTAGAGAGGTCCATCCAACACAATATTTGTCTTATTCATGCATACAGCCACGAGAGAGTCATTTATAATAATAGATGTTTTGAAGTTTGCTTTTTTAACTAATTTCAAAAACTTCTTTTTGTCATTAACAAGTCTTAAATTCATGTGATTTCTTTTGTTCTCTAGACATTTTCCATATACGCTGTTGTTCATAAGTTTGAAGAATTCCTTTTGAAATGTTGACGTTGCAGCTGCTCTTCTAGAGGTGTTTGAATCAATGTATTTCTTCAGCCAACAGCTTTGTGAAAATTGAAGTACCCGATTAACCTTCACAATTCTTATTCCTAAATCTATAGCTTGTTGCACGGTCCAGTAGTGAGCAATATAATTGTTCTTCTTTTCTAGGGTGGTCAAAAGTTTTTGATGCTTTCCCGTAGGAGGAATTTCTGATCTCGGTAGTAGGGGCAAATCATAATGTTCGTCGTGAAGATGTTCAGGGTATTCAAAGTCAAAGTCCAAAATATACCCTACATCACCATATTTAGGAATGCTAAGAATGTCCCCTACATTATCAGGATCTACCCAACAAAAGCCACCGTGTGGAAGTGGCTGGCACATGCTAAGACCGTACAGGTTATTTGCATCGAAGTAACCTATGTAGACTGACTCTTCGTTGGGTTTGTAATTCGGAAGATCCTTATTATTCGCTTTAACATATCGAGTAACAGCATTCGTAAGACCACCTCGAACTCCGGCTTCCACCATGAGAACCATGTCAATATCAGTCAGAAGTTGAAGTTCACATTTCGTCTCTTTCATCATGGCTTGCCATGCTAATCCTGGAGAGGTATAGTAATAAAAGCAATCTAGTCCATAAGCTGACATACACACATTTCGAAACTGTTCCATGACATCACAGAGTAAACTGACATCCAATCGGACATAGAAATCGTTGTAGTCTCCTAATGTTGACATATTGAGCTCTCTCCAAACTCTCATGGCGTGGTCGTAATCTTCTGGGTCAATTTCCGATTCATTGAGTTTGTTGTAAAACATTTCCGGAGGCGGTAGGGAAGTTTCTTCGAATCTTTCCAGGGAATCTATATAATCGTATGGAAAAACTCCCTTTCTCAGCACCAGATCCATCTTGTCATCGGGAACCAGCTTTCTTGTTTCAACAAAGTCATCCCTCTGCAGGTTCTTGGAAAGAGCGCTCAAACTAAAGGGTAGAAATCTCAAGGAATCGATGAATCGTAATTTTATATCTTTATAAGTTTTCGTGAATCTAATAAATTTTTCTGTTGTCAAGGCCAGTACGTCAATACGACCCTTTTCCTCCCCAAGTTGCGGTATAATAAAGTGCGCATCATATCCACTTAAATTATGCAACACTACAGGAACGAATTTAGGTAATTTATAGTTAATATTACAAGCGTTGCAAGCCGCTCCTCTGTAGTCTCCTGTCAAATGATCGTGCTCGTAGACTTTAATGTTGTTATCAGTAAATTCATGTCCGCATAAGTAACAAGTGTCAGAAATTTGGTGAGATAGTTCTTGTAGATCCGTAAGGTCTTTCATTGGAACAATGACACTGTACAATGATGATACTTTTTCAGCTATACTGTAAAGGTCAGTTACGAATCTCTTTGCAGCTTCTTGCCCACGATAAAGTATAGGTTCTGTTGGAATGTTGAATTGTTCAAGATGATCATTCGAAAGGGTCGATTTAACCAGAATACAGTAGCTGTTTGGTTCATGTTTTTGGTACTTTCCGTTGTCTGGTGCGTCAGGATCTTCATTTTCCATGGGAATTAGACAAGACTCAAAGTCTGCGTAAATAACAATAGGGATCTTGTATTGGTTATGTACTTTGTTAAATTTTAATATCGATCTCTCTCTTGCAGGTAGTACAACCTTTACGGCAGAATGGTTGCCACAAAGTCTTTTGTGTTCTGACAACCATCTACGACCTCCCCTATCATTACTTTTGAAACAGAAACATCTTTTGCAAACAGTAATTGAATTATTTCTTTTCGTTAACTGTTTATGCACGAGTATGTTAAAATCTTTGATGTACACATAATGCGAAACTTTATCACTGGTAATTAACAGCAAATCAGTGTGATCGGCTAACTCCTGAGGAGCAATTTTCAAGGGGTACACATTGTTACCATCATCTAGCCCAAAAACATTTACTGAAACACCTGGATTCTTTTTTTCAAATCGCTTAATATCTTCCAGAGATACAGGATAGGTCAGACCGTTGAAGTTGTATCTATTATTATAAACTTGGAATCTTGCATTTGGCCTGTTTACGTTAAGTTCATGGTCATTTATTAAGAATTTTACCAGCATTGAATATCGGAAACATTCATTATCGTTATTTTGAACATTAATGCATGAATGAGTACTCTTTATCTTCTTGGGTAAGGGGATGTAACTACTCCCACGATCTCCGTATCCATGTTTATGCACTCGCAAATCCAAACTGTTTACGGTCGACAAGGACCATCCTGAACCACGTGCTTCGTGCTCCGTTATTTTAAGAATTATTTCCTGGATGCATTCTTCCACAACTTCAGCCAAATCAGTGATTTCAATAACATTTCGATTTCTAGAAATAAAGCCCCTGTTAGATTCCTCTCCATCGATGTTATTAAAAGTAGTATCCAAGAGCAATCCGAATTTCATAAAATGTAATCGATTACGCTCATACTGCAATCGTTCTAGGATAAGAGTCTTCACTCGTGCCAAAAATGAGTCTAAATCGAGAGTACTGTTATTCCTTACTCGATAGTGTCTTACTACGGAGCCCTCAAAAGCTTGAGCCAATAATTCAACTGTTACTTCAGGTTCATTATTGATTTGCTGGTCTGAATTTTCTTGTTGCTCTCTGGGAGGAGCATAAGCAATAACGCTGGGTCTGTTGTACTGTTGAGTTTCTTCTGTATCGTTGAGAAAATCCTCAAAATCAGGATGGGTCTCACAGTCAGATAAGTCTACTTGAGGTACGTTATGAAATAATTCACAGTGAGAGAGATAAATAGTCTCATCTGTAAATTCTTCGTTGCAAATGTGACAGTAATACATCTTGGGGTAGCAAAATTATGTTTCGATGTGATATCTATGGCTGCAGATAGAATAATGAAGATAAAATTTCACATTTCGCGGCTTTATAACAAATGCTGACATCAGCACTACCTTCCCATTGGTTATTTTGTTTGCTACATCAGCACTTTCTTTTGATTGGATGGTTTAAACATTATCTTGCATCAATTTGACAAGCAAATGACTCGCCATTTCAATGGTATCACTTGAGGAGAGATGTCTCAAGCTGTGCAAGTCTCAGAAGTATCTACCACTACCCCACCGTTTCAACAAGAACCATCCGTCCCAAATCGTATCAGTGAAGACCAGCCTATCCAGGAAAACAAAGTTTCAAGCACAATCCCATTACATTCAAGGGATGCAATAGCAGCAATGGAAAGGTTGTTAGGCGCAGACCACTTGTCTGACAATGAAGGTGATGGTTAGTTAAATGAAATACTATTGAAAAACATTCGCTTAACCGGACACAATACATTTTACTTAATTTCTTTTTAAAATTCAATATTTTACTTACTACAGTACATCAAAACGTTAATGTTTCGAGGAACCTGGGGGGGGGGTTGTGCTTTTATAAAGCTGCTTTTTGTTTAACGACTCATTGTGGTGTTAACCACAGGAGAGTACAAACACTAAAACCATGGATTACCCTCCTCACCATTCGTTTGATCAGAGAGAAAGAAGACTAAGGAGAGAGAGAGAACGTCAAAGTAGACTAAGAAATGAAAGGAAAAACGGATTTGTAAAGTTGAGGTCTGTTATACCTTTGGCCTACAATATTCAATCGGAATATCAAACTCTAGTGATGGCTATCAAGTACATTAAAATCCTACAGCAACAGTTGGAGGAGTCTGAAACACTCACATCCACACCATCCTCACAACTCAGAGAATAATAAAGTACAAGTTTTACTCGATATTATTCTCGCTGTATGTTGAAATACACCAGCTACAAAAGGCCTTTTTAAAGGCCGCCAATAGATCTAATCGTATGTGACTCAGCTCGCTGCCATAAACAACTGTACTTGAGCATTGATGGTGCGTGTTATCAAACCTTTTGTATACTTTATTACAAACACAAGTTACAAGTTAATTCACCAGTAGTACAAATTATTTGCGTTGGAATTTACTCATTTTTATATCGTACTCTCATATTATATTTTCCACTTGAATTTAGGAATAATGTCTGGGTAAGTTAACAATCCACGAATTATTTTTATAGTATTTACCTATTCCATAACTAAGTTAACATTGCATAGCTGAGATTAAATACGAGTGAACAATATGGTGGCCTTTATAAAGGCCGTTTTATAAAAGTGATTTTTTAGTTGTCTAAGTATGCTACTCCATCATCATCATCTTCATCATCACTGCTACACTCTTCAAAAAGCCGCCTCCTTACTGTTTGCTCTTCAGGGAGTGCTGGAGTAGATCTACCGGAGTGTTCATGAGAGACGTCTTCAGACTGGTCTTGAAGCTGGAAATATATAATACTATCATCATCGGTATCAGAAATATCTTCAACCAGTAGGAGTTCCAATTCGTCGGAAGATTCGTCAAAAATATCGAAAATATCTTCCGAGCTTTCAGAAACAACAGATTCGTCATCTGGATCATCTGCTGCTAATAGAAGAGTATCTGTCAAAATATCCTCTGTGCTATGCCAGTGGTGTGGTACGTCTTTAGGAGCCATGGTGCTAGGAGAGACGAGCAGCAAATAGTGAGGATCGCGTCTTTCGTATGGCTTTTTAACTCTAGAATTGTGATGAGTAAGCAAAAACATGAACCAATAATATAACAGCCCCTTAGTCAGCTGATTAAAGTGCTGACGACAATAATAATAATAATAATAATAATAATAATAATAAGTAACTGGGCGAAGGGACTTGATAATATGTTGAAAAAGTTAGGAATGAGACATACGTTACTCCTTAGATAATGTTTTACAAACAAAACTTCTATATGGTTTTGGTAAAATAAACAACCAAAGTTAGTCAATATTTTAGATCGAGCAACAAGCGGAGAGTTTAATACGATTGAAAATAATGGTGGCCTTTAGAAAGGCCGTTTGTAGAGGGCTGCAGCGGCCGCCGTTTAGTCTTCGACGATGATGGAAACTGCCACCTTTCGCCGTAGATGTAAAAGCCGTCTTAGGTCGTTCATGACATTCGCCCTGAGTGTTAAGTCTTCATCCAATGGTGTAGGCGTGATGTTCAGCTTGGCCTCCACCTTTAGCGTGATGGTCTTCTCTCGGCCGTCGAATTGGATGCGACCCAGCATGTTCCTCACGGCTCGAACATCCCGTTTGTCCCACGGCTTAACCTGCATTTCCCAATAAATTGGGACATGTTGGCTAAGGGTCTTCACAGACAGCGGTTGGCGAGGAACCCTCCCGGCAGTTTGGTAGTATGTAATGGTGTACACCATCCTGGCGGCCGAGCTGCAGTGAGTGAATGAGGGTCTTGTAGGGAGTACTGCTATTTATACCATATAAACATGATTAGTAAGCAAAATAAAATGACCAATTAAATCACTCCACCTTAGTCAGCAGAAAAAAAGTGATGACAATAAGCAGTAGATACGTATATTTACTTTTGAAACTTTGGTTTTGTGAAGAAATGTCACCTCTTCGACTTAGTTTACAATTAATATAGTTCTTGTTAGCTACAAGCTGAGAGTAATAACGATTGGAAACATTGGTGGCCGTTGTGGCCGCCGAAGTTAGTCGGATTTACTTTTAAAACTTTGGTTTTGAGGTATACATTACGTTTTGTGAAGAAAACGTCACCTCTTCTATTAAGTTTACAATTAATTATTGCAACAAATAATATAGTTCTTGTTAGCTACAAGCTGAGAGTAATAACGATTGGAAACATTGGTGGCCTTTAGAAAGGCCGTTTGTGGCTGCTTGCAGTGGCCGCCGAAGTTAGTTGGATTCATCGTCAGACTCATCCGGAGGGAATAAGCGACGAGGAACGTAGTACACTCCCCTCATGGCATCGAAAGCAAGCCCATCACAATTGCTGGTACTTGGAGTCTCTTGGTCGAAGGAGCAGGAATTCTTGATGTCTTCGAAACAGAGTAGTTGTTGATATATACTCATTGTTTCAGAGTCTACATCACTCAATTCCTCTATTTCTTCCATTCCTCCACCTTCAACACTTCCAGCTTCACTCTGCTCGTCAATCACTGCGTCGTCAGTCACTGCGTTGTCAATCAGTGCGTTGTCAATCACTTCGCCTTCCTCTTCTTCCTCTTCTTCTGGGTGGGTAACCACTGGAAGATTTTTCATTATACCAACAATTGTGCTGGGTAGAGGGAAGATGTTCTCCTTCGGCGCCATATCTCGAGACTATCCGTCCTGGTGCAAGCAGCTGAATGATTTTACAACATGTGAGGAACCCCTTTTATAGGCGATTTAAGGGGGGATAAGTGCTGATGTAAGTGTTAATGGGAGATAAGGATCAGTCTGTTATGTGGACGGTAGCAACTAGACACTTTGTCATACAAACGATTGAAATACTTGGTGGCCTTTACAAAGGCCGTTTTTAGAAAGCAGGGGGATAGTTTTTAAATGTCCACTATTTTACGGGAGTCACGGTGAAACATAATTTTATAGCCGAGTGTTTAGCGGTAATAGTTAGAGGGCGGTTGCTACCGAATACAAAAAATAAAGTTAGATCAACTTGAATCTACAACGTTTAGCCCTCAGGGAAATACTTCTCATTGAACAAATAGCACCAGGCTGTTGGTATGGACGGTAACAACAAGACACTTTGGCAAGGCATAAGTTAAATACGATTGAAATACTTGGTGGCCTTTAGAAAGGCCGTTTAAAGTGCTGCTACATCCGAGATTTACTCCCACATCCCCATCGGACGTGATCCACTTGTCGCTCTCTCAAATTTCAAGTACCCAGTCTTAGGTATCGGTAATAATGGTTTGGGCAGTCTTACCCGTAAAATTCGTCCATCACATTCAAGTATGACACTATACGCAGCCAAAGGTTTCAGTAGTCTGTACCTCTTTGATACTTTCAGCCGTTTAAAGCTAGTATTTACCGCAAAAGTTTCATAGTCAATGGTTGGTTTCTTCGTGTGTCTGGAGCAAAATTCCTCTCCAATTTTGCAGTAGTTTCCGCAGACTTCTCCTTTTCTGTCTCCCCTTTTGATGGTTGCACTACAGATCGGGGCATTTTTCAACCGAGGGGTCTTGCGAAACATTACTCTCGGTGTTTTAGCCTCCTTCGGGACGAACCCGTCGTTCTTCGAGATGAAAATCCGTGTCTCTTCGTCGGACGACTGATCCTCAGCTGGGCCGAAACGTAGTGGACTCGTGGGGCTGATCAGATGGGGGGATGCGGGAGCTTCGTCCGGGGGATCGAAGATCGACGCAACGGCTTTACCAAGCTCTTGCTCGGAGACGTCTGCCATGGTTGCTGCGATGAGTGCAGTTGTCGATGCGAAGGAAGAATGATTTCATGTGACAACTGTCTCTCCTTATATACACTTTGCTTACTCAGCACTCTCTTTCTATTGGTCGGGCGTTAAATGTTAGCTAGTCTGAGTTAAAACCGATGTCAACTTGGTGGCCTTTACAAAGGCCGTTTTTACTATGTTATTTTTTACAAAGCAGGGAGGATAGTTTTTGAGTTGCCCACTATTTTTACAAGTCAGGTCAAATATAATTTTTAAGCCCGAATGTTTAGTGGAATTAGTTAGAGGGCGGATGCCACTGAAAGCAAGGATTAAAAGTAGGGTAGATTAACTTGACTCTACAACATTTAGCCCTCACCCATGATGTACGCAAACTAAGTTAAAAACGAGTGACAAAATGGTGGCCTTTAGAAAGGCCGTTTTTTATGTAGCTAGAAGACTAGCGGCGAATCCAACTCGCCATCCGCCGACCGAGTTTTGCGCTCCGACATCCGACCTCGAGATGAGTCGCCATCCACGGCCACGCCATCCACAAAGGCAGGCGGACTTTGATCATGGGCGTCGAGGATCCCCGCCGTAGTAAAGCCTCGCCAAGTATGTAGTCGAACCAGACAAGATCGTAGTGTCCGGGTCGCAACCGCCACAGCCGGTAAAACTGCACCCCGGCGAACTTAATCTTGAACGGGGTCAAAAACCGTCGCTCCAGCAGCTTACGTTTCCGCTTGGAGACCGAGGCAATAATCTTGTCCACATCGTCCTCTATGATCGGTGACAGCAAGGTTGGCGGGGCAGTCATCTCGGTCAGGATCCGTTGCAGAGTCGGGTCGCTGTAGACATCTGCGGCGAAATGCACCCGCTTGCGTGGCTCAGAACCCGGACGGTCGCCAGATGGCTGCAGGTCGGGGCGTCGTAGAATAGTCTTCCGAGGTGTCTCTGAGGAGCCCATCTTCTATCTTCAGTGTCGCTGGAACGAATGGTGAGACATCGCAACCGGTACGTGTTTTATGCACGGCTGCTAGCTTCCCATTGGTGCGCTGAAAAGACAATGACTCAGCATTTTAAACGGTGGCCTTTAGAAAGGCCGTTTTTTACAGTTCATATTTTAGATACCAGGGGTATATATTTCAAGTTGACCGCAAGTGTACAATATTCACGGTCAAATATAATTAAAGTGTAATAGTTAGTCGGAGTGTTACTGATGGAATTTTTGAAAGTATCAGGTGTAGGTCGTTAGTTTGAGTTATAAACTATAACTATTGGAGGCCTTAACATAATTTTAAAGATGACCACGGTAAAATGTAATAGTCTTAGGAGGGGAATACTGAATGCAAGGATTGAAAAAATCGGGTGTTGCCAGTTAGCGTGTCTGAGTTCAAATACGAGAACAATTGGTGGCCTTTACAAAGGCCGTTTTTATATACCAGTAAAATTATACTGATACCCACTTCGCTCTGACTTTCTTGCGACAGTACCCATCTCGAAACTCTTCAATCTCGAGGTAGGTGTTTGCACTTGTCTCTGATGGTCCAACCACGCCGACAGGTAGAGTAGTTCGGACCAGATCCTTCCCGCGCCCGAGTAAAACTTCTCTGCGCTCTCCATTTGTTCGGTAGTCAACCAGGCGATATTGTCCCGACTTCAGCTTCCAAAAGCGGTGGCCTCTTACTCCGGGAAACGCTGTCGACCAAGTGTGACGATCAGCTCTGCGATGCGAAGGCTCAATCACCGGGATCCGATAGCCGTCCTCGGGAATCAACAGGTTGCTATACGGCAGCACTGTACTAGCGTGCAGCTTGTAAATCTTGGCCGCTTCCGGACCGTGACTCTCGGAAAGAATCTCCCGGAGTATGCTGTGGGCATCTGCGGCATAGCAGGAAACTAATATCCGGCGTGGCAGGTCGGCGAAATGCACCCGCTTGCGTGGCTCGGTACTCGGACGGTCGCCAGATGGTTGCAGGACGGGGCGTCGTAAAATAGACTTGACCTGCTTGGCGGCTAGCTGCTGAGATGGGTCTCGGCGGGGCAGGGTGACCATCTTTGGACGGGTAGGCTTCCTCAACATGATGGTAGGTGCGTCAGAGCAGCAGTAATTGTCTCCCAGAGCCACGGTGCTAGTCGTTGACCACATCCCGTCTCCCATTGGTCGAGACATTGTAACCAATGAGGAGGCTGTATTTTCTGCTGACTCAGCGGGAAAGTTGACAAAACTGGGTCGCACACTGCGATCCCATCACTCGACGGGCCGACTGCACTGGGGCAAGCCAAGCATCTTCAGACCTCCACAGAAGACCTGCAGCGAAACGGCGGAGATCTTCGAGGAAGAAGCGAGGCGAGATCCCACTTCGAGACGCATCCCCGCTGCGTGGTAACCGCCTTGGATGGAACCTCGCGCATACCACAGTAACAGTGTAGGTCACTGCGCTCAACGCTTCTGACCTACGCGGCTTTCCGTCGCGATCGCCGTGGGCCTCTTGAGCTGACTTGCGACATCGTCGGGGTGTTGTTGCCATGCCTGGGAAATACAGCCCCTCCGTTGGACAAGTCTGCTGCGGAGCTGAAGCTGCTTGTCTGATCCCGGTGCAGTTTGGCCCTGTCGAGTCGATGCCTTGCCTTCTCTCTTTTCTGTCTTTTTCTGCTATTTGGCTTGCGCTTTGCATGGGGTACTCGTATAACTACTACTACTAATATTGTTTTCCCAAAGTGTAAAACTTAAACTGTGTCCCATTACCTTTCTCCCGTCACATCCTAAAAGCCCGGGCGGTTACAGCAATGTGTTTGCTGCCGCCCAAAAACCCCCTAGGGGTCTCCAGTCGGTGCCGTGAAGGCACTATGGTAGACCCTTCCTTTCCTGACTGGTCGCCGACGTGAAGTTGGTACAGTCGGGATCCTTCTTTTTTAACATTGTCAAATGACCTTGAACCTGTTTGAACATGTTCGTTACAAAAATTACCAAACTTCACGCGTAACGAGTACTCGCAGCTGCGGGCCCCCAGTAAATCTTTGAAAATTAATTTACTCAACCTTCAAAAATAACTGTGTGCCAGAACGTCAGTTTTACATCTACTCTGAAACACCAAGGTTTAAATAATAAATTTTATGCTCGTACCTAATTTGTGCATCTACGATCAAACACCATAGTTTTAACAAAACTGTGTACTAGAATCCCGGTTTCGCAACTACTATCAAATACCCAAGATTTTTTCAGCGATCGTCTGAAAATATTAAAAATGTTTCAATACAAGTCATATTTTTAATACTTAGATGTTTTGTTAAGTCAAGTTGTTAATATATAGTAAATTTACGTAAACTATCCTATAATTTATTATGCTCGTAGCCTCTCTTTAAATAAATTGTAAAAATATCCACAAAATTATTTTATTTTTCCGAAAGTTAACTCGCACGCTATCCTGCGGCGATTTGAGCAAACACTTCGTTAATACAGACAGAGAAACACAGAGACTCCTGGTGGTGATGTAGGCAAGCAATTAGTTTGATAAATTACTGCTAAACAGCGACACTAACAAGTTGGACACATGTTGTACGCTGCAAACACTAGAATGCGCAACGATGTGCTTCCAAGCATATAGATAATGTTGTCTGTCGCGATAACTGCATGTTAAATGAGACAGTTCCTAACTTATCTCATAGGTCCCTGTAGCTATATGGCTACCGCACGTGCACTGTTTGGCCAACGATGTACGTGTGAGTGATGGTTCGATCCTGTCACTGGGGGCCTAAAATTTGATCGGTGAATTCCGATGATAAATTGATCCAGTTGGGTCGGCGTAAAAGGAGTGGGCAAAACGGGATACACGTCACAATTGACTGGATGAATTTATTGTCGGAAATTCACCAATCAAATTAAAATGTGGAGGCCTATTTTGCTCATTTTTTAAAAAAATACTGATATCTGCATCCCTAGGGATATAATATATGTTTGAAGCAAGTATGTTACAAACATGTAACAATCTTAGTGCAAGCATGCTCGCACTAAGACTCTAAGTGCGAGCATGCACAAGTGCGTACATAGTAAACATATATTTAATTTTCGCGTATTCGGAGAGTTACATTAATTAGTAGGGCCTACGATTAGTAAGAGGCTACGATTTGTATAATTTTCGCCACGCAATAGTACGTATACGGAAATATATATTTCATTTAGAGTCCTCGGGAAGTTTCAGTACTATTTTGGCGACGACGCTACGGTATACATTAAAAACTAAACATAACACTATGTTAGACGGTACGGCAAAACTAATTCTTCGGAAAATCAATTTTCCTTATTTCGACTATATTTCATACTTTATTAAGCAACATCGCAACACTTCGAAAATACGACTTTACGTTAAAACCATCTATGAATAACCGACCTGGCCACTCACAGTACGACTGGTGACCCCGGCCGCACTGCACCGCCGGCCGGCGCGCTGCGCTGTCCACCGTCCTCTCGGCGTGTCCCGTTCCCCGTCCCACCGGCCTCTCGGCGTCGCCGTCGCGACGTCCACCCCGACATCGTCACTTCAAAACCCAACCCTTTAAACCTACACGTCATCGCCTCAGTGACATCATCACTACGTAACACATACGTCATCAAATACGTCACCATACGTCAAAAACACGTCACCCATACGTCACAATTACGACACTATTTTACCATTTTACCTATGTCAGCTGATCTATACCTATCCAACCACATCTACTCATATGGAACATGTTGGTTTTAAAACCTTCATGGTAATAAACGTTTAAAACCATATAAGAGAATGATAAATACAGTACAGCATATTTATTACTAATTGCGACATATTAAAGACACCGATGAAACTGTTACAAGGTGACTAGTCGTCGATTTTCGTTGATTTTGCAGCAGTAATCTTCACTTTTCGTTTTGCGCTGAGACTCATTTTGCAAAACAACAAAAACTCTTTTTGCAAAACAATCGACGACTAGACACCTTACAGTTTCATCGTCGTCTTAACATGGGGTAATTCATAGTAAATATGCTGTACTGTTTTTATCTGGTGGGGATTAACGTCCGCACTATTGAATAGTACGTTCATAGGACCGTCCTAATTAGATCAGTTCGTAAAACTGTTAACCGAGGAAATTATGGTTCGGATTCCACGTTAAAATGTAGGTCCCTTAGTTGTCATTGGCTGTTGGGCTATTAATTAACAGTCCTGTCGAAGGAACATGTCGGCCTTAGTCAGTACCAAGACTACAAGAACGCGCCACTATCATCCTTCACTCATCTCTTCATTCTGTTAAAATACCTACCTGGGTAGGTCACCACTTCAAGTAATGTATCTAAAGTATCTAACGTTTTAAAACCAACATGTTCCAAATGGTTAATAATCATTTAATTATAATTATTTTAACTAAAATTTGTATTTGACTTGCTTGAACTACAGGCGATTTCAGTGCTATAGAATACAGTCGTTAAGTAGCAATGTTAAGTATAATTCTGAATAAATATAGACTTGAATGCAGGTGCAGTAGTGGAGGTCTGTACGCAGGGGTCCCGGCTTTGTCACTGAGCCGGGGGAGGGGAAGAGGGAGAGGCTTCCCTGCCCACGGTCAAAAGTTGGCGAGTTTGAATGTCGCCGGCCGGATTCCTGACCCTAGTTTTTGCACCTAATTAAAAGTTGGCGAGTTTGTATATTAGAAACCGTCCCAAAAATGTTGGCGAGTTTGTATGCAGCCCTTCAGTCCACTTGCTTAGCACATAAACCAGTAACACTGGCTGCTGGCTTGTTTGGCATTTCACATGCCAAACACACCAAAGTCAAGATTATAAACACCAATGATATTTTTTTTACAATTTCATTCCTGAAAAAAATATTAGAGATTAAACTAATAAAACAAAATGCTAAAAATCCTGTATCATAATTGTTGTGATATTTTTAATTTCTCAATCTACCATACATGGTGAGGTCAACCAGAAGGAAAGCGCCCACTGGGAAGACCAAGATTAAGATAAAACGACCAAGAGTTGGAAGATGGAAGAATATTTGGAGGAAAGGTCTAGTGGATATGGCGGAGGACAGAGGTCTAGGAGTCTGGAGGCAACTTGTTGGTGAGGCCAAAAATCAACTTGGATTTGAATGGTTACAGGAGTAAATAACAAATTTCTTTGTAACCATACATGTAAAAGTCTAACCATTCTGACTGTGAATGTGATATGAATGTTTTTGTTAGTTTCGGGTGAAAGTAAAAAGTGCTGAACCGCTTGGTTAAACCGATTTTCATTAATGTCTATGAATCCTAACGACTGATGACTCCTACTAGTGTGAAATAAATGTTCCAGTACCTCTATTTTTAATCAGTAAAATATCTTATTTACAGCACAAAAACATTTATTACACATTTTCCTATGGCAAAAACCATATACCCTTGCAGCGTTACTCAGTCTTTACACCCTTGTAAAAACTACTTTACGGCCCAGTCGCTTCCAGGCCAGCGAGCGAGCAGGTTCGCTGTATGAAGAAAGGCAGTAAAAGGCACCTGCTAGGGCGCTCGTCGCTCGCAACGAGCGTGGGAGGCGCATAAAGATGATGAACAGCGAACCGTACGTGGGCCCTGATTGGAGGGAATAATGTGTCACTAGAATATACTGTATCTGTGTCGATAAATAATTGACTCTACGTGACAGAGGCACGTGAGGGCGATCGAGACGTGCTACGCGCTACGTGCCTTGCGTTACGTGCGGCAGAGCCACGTCAAGTTGCCAATGTGCGGGAGAATAGACCCGAATATGTAGAAATCATGGTTAAATGCGGCTTTAGGTCTCTCTCTATATGGACATTTTTGGTGTCTTCAAAGTTGATTTGGACTTTGGACCCACTGAAGGTATAATGGGGATTTGCAGGCTGAGTGAAGAGGTAAGGTTTTAGCGACTACTAACAAACCCAACTAAGGGTTTTGATTCCTTAAAGTTTAATGATAGCATTGCTCAACTATCATTCCTTCATTTATTTATTTCTATACGGATGATAACGCCATTTTGAAAACACAACTACAATCTGGACTATAGTAAGATGCAGGTACATTAATTCAACCTATTACTTATCCCCACAGAGTATACGCTATTAATAAAATGCTATTACATAAGGATAGTAAGGAAACGTAGGTAATAAACACAACAATTACGAGCAATAATGTTGTGAGATTCGTTATCTCTCATGCAGTCATCATTAATGAAACTCACTCTCGCAATTCAGTTCAAATAGTATTTAAATATAGTTGAAGTCACTTTTGCATACCGGTAAAACGTTTTTGACAAAAACAATACAGTTAGTTTTGTTCTTAGAATTTTTATTTTTACAGAGCTTCTCTGTGCAAGGAAAATATCGTTATAAAAAATGTACAATCTTTAAAGGGTTAAAATTGGTTACAAAATTAAATTGGTTGAAGGATTAAACCATTTAAGTTTACACTAAAAGTGAAAGTTTAGAGGATACGACTAAGAACCGTATCCATTTCAGATTCAGACCAGAATTTGTTAAGTTCCAGTAGTGTACATAAATTTGGGAAAGTAGAATAGCACAAACAGTGATGTCCTAGTGTTATCGC
This sequence comes from Flexamia atlantica, assembly GCA_035578135.1. Lineage (NCBI taxonomy): Eukaryota > Metazoa > Arthropoda > Insecta > Hemiptera > Cicadellidae > Flexamia > Flexamia atlantica. The sequence goes on along the minus strand of JAQJVK010000113.1, from coordinate 91,563 downwards.
CCATCAGATGTTGACTTCTCGAGGCCTTGTAGATTCGACGTGAGGAATGCCATAGAACCAGGGACCGCCGATCGTCAATTCCAACAGTACACGAGTATAAAATATCCTCTTCAACGTTTCCGTCGACGCGTCGATCAGATGTCACTAGTTGTGTCTGTGGTTGTGTGGGAAGTTGTTCGGTCGGACTGTGTTAGGACGCTTGTGAATGTTTTACGAATTTTAAATTCTCTCACAACTTTGTTTCCTACAAATTTTATTGTACGGCGAACGTCTTGATTGATCTTGAACACAGACACAAGCGGCCGTCGTAAAGGAGTTTTGGAATACAGTATCTTAATGATGTTAATAATTTGTAAATATTGTTATGTATTATATTTATTATTTCCTTATTCGTGTATAATATGTCAACACCTTTATATCATATTCAAAACAATTAAGAGGGAATTAAAAACATGTATATAAGTTAAATTATGTCCATTGTTTTGATACTATCCAAGACTGAATACATTTTAAGGAAAATAATAGCTCGTTATATAAAACTAGGAGTATGCTCCTATGTCGCGTATAGGTCGAACGAAGTGCGGTAAAACTAAATTAATGCTATTAACTAAAATAAAATTATTTAAACGTATAATTAACCACTCATTTATAGATTAAAACAACCTTCGGGGTATAAATATGACGTAGTTCAAATTTCACGAAGTTTCATCAAATAATAAAAGAGGAGTTAGTTCACAAAGAGTGATTTTCAAGTCGAGTATAACTCACTTCGTTCGAATTACAAACATTTTAAATGTTTTTGAGCTAGCCAGCTCATGCCGAGGGGATAAAATAGTGGTAAGAACTAAGAAGATCACTTCGAAGGTTGAAACCCTCAAGACATTGTCATCTCCGATGTTTTCCCAATTTCACATACTTAAAAATGAAGAAAGAAAGGCTAGTCTACAGTTTATTCCAACGACTGTGTCACCTTAAAGAATAGGAAACCGCGCTTGCGAGATCGAGGGTCCACTACTAAGGAAGAATTTTACTTTTCGTACTTCTTAGCATTTTACTTTTCTAATTTTTAGGAGCCCTCGCGGGTTGCCTTCATCAATCAGTAAGAGCAAGTCAGTTCCCAGGGCCTCGGTGGAAGTCTGCATATTGAGTATCCGTCAGGAAATGAATGAGAGGATGTCAGGACCACGGACGGGTTGGCTTGCAGACCATTGATCTGTCTACGAAAGTTGTTCCAGTGTCGTTGAAAAATCACTAAGTAATTGAAGTGTATGAATGCTCCCCTTTCTCCTGTTCATATGAATCACACTTCACTGTATATTTGTAACAAGTTTCATTTCCCTGAGAAGTTTTATTAGGACGGCTTCTGCTACTACTGGAAGTATAAATTTTGTATCAACAAATGTGTTTTTGAATTATAAATTGAACAGTATTTGCAAGATTATCCAACTCCTGAAATGTCAACATTACAGTAGTTTGAGTCTTTGCTATTTGTGCGTCATAACAACTGTTATTATTCATTTATTGCCTAATGTAGTTAACATCATAAAACTGACTAAGATGTGTCTGTCTGTGTTGGTCTTGATTTTTCGCTGTACCTTCAACATATAAAATGTACATCTGAGAAACATTTATGACGCACTTAAAAAGGAGATAACCATGAAAATACGCATCTCTACAGCATACAAAAAAATATCTTACCGAACTGAGAAGACAACTCGGGCGAATTCATATTTAATGAAGGCGGGCGTGCGGGCCACCTACACCGAGCGCGGCGGCGGCGCGGGCATCCACGTAAATTGGAGGTGGTGATTTAGAACTGAGAGGAATCCAGAGAAAATATTTGACAGTCTAGCATATTCAAATGTAAATTCCCCTAATAGTGGCCGAGTTGTAAATCACGGTATATTACTAGTTCTGGGGATATTCGGACTCAGCTCGGATACCAGTTCCGCTAACGGTCGGGTTAACATCTTCACACGTACGGTCATTCATAATATTACGGCTTTGGTGGAGAACGGCCGGGGTTATGACGCGTTTAAAATTTCGTCAGGGAATTATGCTGGGGACCATTAGCTGCATAATTTGACGCTAATGTAGGGGTGGGATCCTCTGTTATTTTAATGTGTATTGGATTACAAGAAAATATTTGTTTGCTTTCTATTATCTCTTTGGTGCCGTCTCGTAATTTTGACGCGGAGAATTCTTATGATTTTTACGTGGGAAAATGACTGGATAAATGAGCTGTATTAAGGGAATACTAAATTAAATTCTATTTCTGAAATAAGGGAATACTATTCTGGTTGGTTTGAAGAATATGTTCAAAGGAGAGGAATCTCTCGTAAATTTTATGACTTATCCGTATATTTTAAGAATGTTAGATTTAATAGTAACACTGACCCTCGAATTCGTAAGATAACGTAATATAATTATTGCAAACTAACAGTTGAATTATTAAAGGAGGGCCGGTTCGCAGATTTCTCAGTTTATACCGGATCGAGGTGAAAACATTACTGCTTCAAGTAAATATTTTAATATCTGAAGCAAAAATAGGACATAAGAATTTTGGGTAATAGTGTTAATGTTTTTATATATAAGTAGTCCTTATAGTTAAGAAAATTGTCATTAGAAAATAATTCCCATCGTAATCATGTAATTACTGTAATATTGGTACAGTAAACATTTAATTAAATACTAAAAATTGATACGGCCTAAATTTAATATAACCGAATGGAAGGAAAACAAAATTGGAGGTTGATTATTCCTCGGCCAAAATCTATTAATCTCTAAAAAGTTAAAACTACAAAAAAATACACAAAGGTCGATTGCAAAACAAATTTTTGATACTGTAAAATAATGGGGATATTACTTTTAGGCCTTTCATAGGATACTGTACTATATGAATTATCAAATATAATGTAAAGAAAAGGTTTCTTGATGACTTAAAAATATTTTGAAGATACATTTTCAGTAAAAATTCGTTTTTTTCACTCATTTTAACAGTTTAAATTGTACTCAATTGCTTATCTATGGTTCATAAATTAACACTCAACTAATTGTCTCTTCTTGGTAAAAGAGGATAGGCCTAATAAAATGTATTTCTAATTAGGACCTTTATCACACTAATAATATCTACACTTTAACTCATTACTATGACCATACTTCAAATCAATAAATTCTCCCCTATTATTTATTTCCTTCTGACAAGCTCTTACAAGTACATCCAATTGCTATAAAATATTTCTATGCCATAAAATTAATAAATATAAACCCTTTTTATAGCTCCATGAACTCTTCATCCAACTCGTTGTAATTTTCCTCGATTGCTGTAGAATCCGAACAGCTGTTGTGATATCTTAATTTTTTTACACTTTCTTTGTTTATTTCGTTGCTATAATGGCAACGCATAAGGCCAATGTTGAAATATTACAACTTTAAAACTCGTTTTATGTCGCTATTTGATTTTCTGTGGCCAAGTAATCTGCATAGAACACGTTTTTGATTCATAAATTACTTATTTCCAGACTTCGAAGGAACTCCTCGGAACTGTTTTTGAGATAATTGTGCACACCAACCAAGCAAGCACGCACGCACGTACGCAAGATAACATTGCTCATATAAGAGTATAGGATATACAGGGTGTTCAATAAATGTGGGGCAATAATTTACGTAGTTATTCCTTGGGTCAAAATGAGCAAACAAGTTTATATAAACATAGGTCCTAAAGTGCTTCGTTTTCCGTCTGTGTGTCTGTTTATGATTTTTACATATTTAATAATATCTCACGAACCACTTAACGTATAAAAGTCAAATTTGGCATATGGATAACCACTATTAAGAACTATTTTTGTGAGAAGTATCAAATTTCTTCTTTGTACCATTTCAAAATGGCGGCCATTTTTGTTTTCAAAGCTAAATATCTTAAAAACCGTAAATTTTAGAAAAATTATACAAGAGACCAAAAAGTTGCAAAATTTAATCCAATTAATGCTGATATTAAGATTATGATAATCGAACTACTAATAACTGAGAAATTTTAACTTTTCTGCATAAAAACATGGTTCCTTAGAACATTCTGTCTGAAAATTGCATGTTTTTATTCGGACAAATTAAAATTTCTCAATTATTAGTTGTCCTATTGTTTTAATCTTAATATTATCGTTAATTAGATTAAATTTCGCAACTTTTTTGTCTCTTGTTTAGATACGGTTCTTAAGGAACCGTACGGTTTTTAAGATATTTACGGTTTTTAAGATATTTAGCTTTGAAAGCAAAAAATAGTTGCCATTTTGAAATGATACAAAGTAGAAATTTGATACTTCTTACAAAAATAGTTCTTAACGGTGGTTATCCATATACCAAGTTTTATTTTTATATGTTAAGAGGTTCGTGAGATATGATTAAATGTGTAAAAATCATAAACAGACACACAGACGGAAAACGAAGCACTTTAGGACCTATGTTTATATGAACTTTTTTGCTTATTTTCACCCAAGGAATCAGTATGTAAATTATTGCCCCACATTTATTGAACACCCTGTATATAGGGACAGGAAAAATAAGTTTTTATCCCATACAATTTCACCAAAGTCGGGGCCAGTTTTCCTCGTGGCTTTCCAGGGAAGAGCGTAGGCCTCGGCGGTGAAGTGTGGCCGATGAAATGAGGTCCGATTTCTCCGGGTGATTGAGAAGAGAGAGGATGAGGATGAGGCGGGCCCGCGCTGACCGCCAAAATCCATCGGCGTGATTGGCGGGCGCGATCACGATCGAATCGGACCCTAGGCCCTGGACCTGCAGACGTCTGGGGAACGCGCGGCCCGCTCTGGAGTCGCGGGACTGTTAGTTATATATTAGTATCCCTTCATTGTTGATGTTCATTGGAAATTGTGCAAGTTAGCTCAAATTGTGGGAGCGTGAAAAAATTACTCATAAAAATCTGCAAAGTGTGCACAATGATTTCTGTTAGTTGTTTTAGATGAGCATCAGGTTGAAACAGAAAAAATAGTATATTGGTTGTTTATCGAATGTATTCTTTTAAGTTGTGAAAACATGTTTGGTTATTGTAAGCGAAGTCACGGACACTGCTTCATAAAAATACTATACTCAATATTTTAGGCGATATATCGAAAATCCGGTGCAACTTCCGTAGGAGGGTTACACTATTTGCTATTAGTATTTCACTGTTGTTTTCTTATATATTTTAATACTTTGCTCCAACAACCTTCAAGACCATAAAAGTGCTAAAATTACGTGTCAGATATTTTATTTACTAACTTAAATGTTGATTCAGTGAGTATACATAATGCCTGATAACAATACCATCCCATTACATAGATACTTCATTAATGAAAATAAACTTATATTTAAGAGGTTAGATAAATTTGAATTTGTCTTTTATGAATATAACTGTTTTGGGATTAAAATCAGTATCAACTAAACTAGAACTAACTAAACTATAAATGAAATACCAGCCAAATATTTTCATCTCAACATAACTTAGCTGATATGTGGTTTGGAATCTAATTGATGTTTATTTTAAGATCCTTTAAAATAGTTAAATAAGGTTTCAGGCATATGTATTTTGCAAATTGGAGATGATTATCACTCAATAGTTCCCCCCTAGACTTTACAGGTTCCCACAAACTTCCCCATTAGGTGTAACCCTTCTGCAGAAGTATAATCAAAAAGCCTCTTAAAGTGCAAGAGTCGCTGACTTCTTTAAGTTACTGAATTTATTTTGATCACACTTTGGTGAATTCTAACAATGATGTACAGTATAACAGGGTAATGCTCACAACTTTCAACCCATATCGATACAAAGTTCTAAATTATATTCATGAATTAATCAATACTAATATCACTTTTTCTCAATATTTTGCATGATTGGCTATTACACGCAAATTACTTAAAGGTATTACGTTACAGATCAATGGAGGCGAATCAGAGTGGGCAAAGTAAATGAACCATAAATCCAAAAGATTAACCAATATTCGTTAATAATAGTCTAATCTTGATCTGCCGACTGGTTTTGCAACGGAGATACAAAAATAAGCTATGAAATTACTTCCTAACCATCGGTAATAACAGTTTCCATACTAACAATAATGGCATTTTAAGATGACGAGGCGGAGCTGTTATTATAATAGTAAAACACGAAGAAAAGAAGCATTTTGTATCATCAATTAAATTATTCCTATCAAGAAATAGCACCTGCATCGTAATAAGATCTGTGTATATTACCTAAACCGCTTACACAAGGAAATATAATAGCCAAACGCTATTGATTACTGGCTTATTTTATAGCATGATTTGACCGTAATATGATCCTAATGAATAAAAAATTGATAGGATACAAGTCTAAATGATTACTGAAGTAATTCCGCAATAGATATTACTTTTAAGAACGAACTTTAAAGTTAAGTTAAAGCTTAGAAATGTAAGACCAGCTTTGGAAATGTAAATGTAGTGAAACCAGAGAACTTGTAAAGCATTCTTATAAAAATATGCTCAAAACACATAAAATACAATACAAAAAATCGCTAAATCATTTAGCGAATTGTTAGTGATTGCCATGCAATTGTGTGGTTTTTGTATGTTTTCAGCATTTTATGATTTTACTGCATTTACAGTTCTCCGTTACCACTCTTTTTGTCTATGTCCGCCTACATAATGTTACTGATCTTGTTATGTTCTGTTCTAAATTTTTTTCCACCTGAGGACTTTTTTTGCTGGATTCCAGACTAGGGATACTTTAAAAAGTGTGAATATTAAGAAATGCTATCATGGAGAGTTAATTTTAGGTAAATTATAGCTAAAAATTTGAATAAATCTTGATGCCCATATAATACGGGAATACCATTATAAGGATCTCATAATGTTTTCATTTTACTCCCTTTCGCATAAACAATTTAAAAATTATTACATTAAAAGGTTTTAAGCTGTAATATTTATCCATGTTTTTAGCCCCTGAGCTGTGATCAATGTAAGACTATATTGCTTTCTGTAAATTTGTCAAAAGCTCAATTTTTGTGATTTAACGCATGCTCAGTACATGTTTCGGCGCGAGAGCACCAATCTTAGCTGGGCACAAGAAGTGAAGTTTACACCATACGGTTTCGTCATTGAATTAAAAACACGAAACAAACAGTACATTAAAATCACGAAAATAAACTACACAATAAACATTTAAACACAAAAACAGGCCTGTTGTACTGATGATACCATGATTTTGTCACGCCAGCTGTAGTGGACAGACCTACAAGATCCGTGAAGTGTACAATTATAAACCTACATCGTTGAGGTGCACTTCTGCTAATCAAAGCAAAACATCGTGGTGATCATTTCATTAAACAAATTATCAATGAATGATTACAAAAAATAGCCTTTACACAGAATAAACAGGATACCGACTGGAGTTATGATTGACGTACGGAGGCACTAAACGATCCAAAATAGGAGCGGACTGGTCGGGTATTCCAGTCCGGTAACCGACGACAGCGACGGTTTTCTGGGAGGAGTCTTCTCCATTACCACAACTAGTTGTGTGCTAATACGTAGGTTATAGCGACCACCGCGCTGGGTACTGAGCAGCGGCCGTTCTTGGAAGTGCTGTCTGTGCTTGGTTCGAGACCGAGACACTGAGGTGGGTGGCAGCCGGTGGGATATGGCAAAGGAAAATAGGGGGAATTGATGTTCTTGAGTTTATGGATAAACTTGGAAGATCGATCCGGAAGTTAGTTTTATTTATTTTGCTAAGATTATGTTCTGAACACAGTTGTAATTTGCTGCTGGGCTAATGAACTGGAAATAGTACGTTTTTGATTCCTTATATTTTAACTTTTGGATTAGGAATGTTGTTCCTGAAATGTATTATTTTGTACAGATTGTACGATAAACAGTAAAGTAAAATAATAATACTCATAAGCGATTAAAGATAGAAGCAAAATGATCTGACAATTTACCTGAATTTTCTAATTCTAGTTACACATAGAATCAATACGTATAGTTCGCGCATTGTATCCCCGGCTATGGCTACTACGCTACTAACCGTATCATATGATATTTTGAACATATTGAATTGGTAAACACGACGTTCGGTTTTACAAGCAGCACTGTTTTAGAACAATGTATTCACTAAAGTACCCCTTCCCCCTGCACCATGCAACCAGCTGATTCTGCCATAGCGTAGCCAGAGATATAATGCGCGAACTGTATGTAAGATGTTGAATGTTTGATTCTGAAGAATCAAAAGGCAAGGCATTGCCGTCTTGGTAAATCTCACTTTTGGATATATGCAGTTTACGGAAGGAGAATGTTTGCAATTAAGCGTAAAGTATGAATAATCAGTTATCCTCGCCCCTGAAGGTAGATAAAATCATCCCAAACATATCCTCCAATCTCTTCAATACAAGTATCTCTTCAGTGCAAAAACAAGGAAACTGAAAGAACTAGAGTCACATAGGATTTCGGACTGTGAAAACTTTGAACTAGCAACAACTAACAAGGGATTAGCACAGAATCACCCCATAGAATTGTGATCAACTCGGAGTCGCGTTTTCAACTCGTCAAACCGGAGACTAGGTGTCAACCGCCTCCAAAGCTCTGACTAGGATCACGGCTGGGTGATATATTATGCGCGTTGGTTCCACGGATTTGCATGTGTGATACGAAAATGTCTTCATTCAGGATTGTCAGCGAGGATAGTTATTTTTAGGATTTTCCTACGACCAAACACGAACTAATCATGGCCAAATTTAGTAATCTGTTGTATGCTGCCAGTGTTAACTTGAGAGAAAATAAAAGATGCAAACTATTATAAAGACACAAAACCATATTTTTTAAATATTCACACGTCCACCTTAATGTTTTTACGCATTAATTCAATTATTCGATTCGTTTGCTCCACCTTTCACTCACTTTTTCATTTTTTCATCCGTTCATTCATTCGTTTGTTCAGTTCTTTCGTTTATTCATTCATTCTTCCTCTCATCAATTCATTCGAGTTTTTTTCCGATAAAATATTTTACTGCTGAGGCCAAACAAACCAGCAATCCACTTAAAAGACATTTTTGAATTCATTCTTGAATAGGTAAAATACCTTAAATGTCCAAAGGCCAAATTAAAATTATTTCCGCCAACATCCTGTTAGACTAATCAACCAAAAATATTTACCACGATAAAACCCGTGTTTTGGGAAATTAACCTGCGGAATCGGTAGAAAAAGTAGCCTAGAAACCGGCGTCGGAACGCCTAATCAGCATAAACCAACTGCGGGACCCATAAAAATGCCACATTAGGACGACGAAACGTGGGTCCGTGGGCGGATCTGCGAATCCACGGCCGAGGTTTTCCAACAGCGGTTAGGGCGATTACAAACCAAATTAAACCCGTGTAGTAGACCCATTTCCATCATAACCCCCAGGACGCGATCCGATAAGAAATCGGGCGGAATTCAATATTCGGGCCGGCCGAAGCGTGCTTCGGTCATAACCGGAATATTGTAATCAAACTCATAATTATTCAATGTCCTCAAAGTAAATAGAAGTAATTATTGCGGTAGCGCGATGGTATCTGGAACTGGTTCGAGCGACTCCCCCGACGTCAGCGCCCTTCCGCGGCGGAGCGGACCGCCCGCCGCACGGTTGGAAGTCGTTGAGGAGTTCCTTTATTCCAGGCTTCCTCATTGGTTTATGCTACAGTTTGCGCACGAAAATCCCGACTAGCGCAAGACTTTTGACGCATAAGGGTGTGGGGGAGGGGGAAGTCTACTGCACTACTCGTCCGCCACCCTTTTACTGCTGCAAAGTAGCTGTAAAATAAGTGAACTAATTTTTAAAGGAAAAGTAAAATTCAGTTGTCAAACAATTTTGTTAACAATTTTGGGTTTGGGGTTTTGCTTACGTAAGTTTAATCTTTGTAATTTCGGCTATTAATTGGAAATATACATTGTATTCTACGTATTTGTATTCATTTGTTATTAATAAGATTTTAAAACCATACTAGTAATTTTCTTATTTTTTATTAATAAATAATTTTCCCAGAAGTAAACAAATGCTGTTTATTTTCTTTGGTCGGTGACAGCTGTCAACTCGGTTCAGATCTGAGCGTCACTATGAAGTGGATAATAAAAACACTTCAAGAACAATAAAAAAAAACAAATTTACCGTCCAATAGAAAACCAAATAGATAAAAACACATTGCTGCAACGCATATTTAGGAATCGTCTATCTCTCTCTCTCTCACATTCATTATCCATCTCTCTCACACACGTCCTTTAATGGTCGGGATATGCGCTAACTTTAGTAACGAGATTAACAATGCGGGTATAGTAAATATAAGTTGTTATTGTAATGGTAAGTCTGTATGGCTATCTATAATTTTATTACTTGCTTCCTGTTTACATTTGTCCATTTTGTCCCTCTAGGAACTTTTATTTCCGGCGGAGTCGGATAACCGGTCAGGTCCAAGCCCTGGGGGGAGTAGTGTATTGGTCTGGCGGGCTGCAGGGCGAACCTTCCTGGCTTAGACTCGCCACTTCAACTTCCTCTCCACTGGAAGGCTCCTAGGTGGCGGTCCTGGTGAGGGTCCTGGGGGATCGACCGGTTGGAGGGCTTGATGTTCCTGGAAAAGCCCCGTGGATAGATAGGAAAAGCTTCTCTCTGCCTTTAGGGGGCGAGGCTGTCTAAGCAAGACACATTTTCCATCCTTGCAATCTTCTCCTTCGGTAATTTGTACGATATCCTAAAGGGAGACTTGCCTAGCTGGTAATACTGAAGCTTTCATTCCTCTACAATATAACAATCTAAATCTAATCGTTGTGTCTTGGACACTTATAGGAATTGTTGGACGTAGTTGATTAAATGCCTGTAAACTGCGAGAGGGACGTTTAGTGCTGCACAAGGAATGGATGATTGATCATCAGTTCAAGTACTAGATGTAAAACGGTATGTATGAGTTCAAAGAGATGGCCGTGGTTCAATCCATCGATCTATGTGAAACAAGGAAATTTCTGAAGTATATCTATGGTTTAACCCTACAGCTAGGAGCAAATATATTTCTCACTTGGGACAGATGTTTAAACATGTCGTGTTTACTACTTTTCCCTATAGCAGACCCATATTCAAACAAACTTCGCACGTTAACTCGAATGGGTTGTTCTCCGTAAACACTGTTGTTTTGTTAATCGATGAGTGAACGAAGTGAACGAGTCTATGTATCAGCGGAGTTGAAGATTCGTTGTCCGTCACTGTGTGAGTGTGTGAGTGTGTGAGTGTGTACGTAACGCGGTAACTAAAAAACCGCTACACTAATCAATTCCAAATTTCGCACAAACGTTAAGTATCTCACAGGGAATATGCCATTAAATTATGAAGCATATCGGCTTAGTATTTTTTGAGTAATTTAATATTTTAACTTGCAAAAAATCATCATAAGTTTAACATTGGGCAATAATTTACTTTAATAAACTACGGGATACAAATAAAGATTGTTTCAAAATAAAAGGAAAATAACAGTGGAATTTAGAAAAAAAGTATTTCACGTAACACTTAAATGACATGCTACATGCCTATCAATTGTTAGTTTTTTAAGTCTACGTTAAAATGTTTATTATTGAAAAAAACAATGCCTAGAAATATAAAAATTCAGATAGATCATTTCTGTTTTGTTGCCTCAGTCGAAATAGTTTATATGAATGACGCTAGATGGAACCAACAGGAACACATTGTCATGTTCCTTTTACTAACAGCTGATTCCATATATTTAAGAGAAAATATTTATTGATTGTTTCTTTTAGGTACAATTAATAAAACGTTAAAAAACAATGAGTAAAGATACTATTGCATGTATAAAAGTACATTGATGAAACAAATGTGAATTTTATCCCAACAATCGCAATTTTTGTATAAAATTGCGATAAAAAATATATTTTTATAGCGCAATTCGTATTAATAACAAACTTTTGTGCCAAGAAGGATGCATGCGATCAGTTATATTAAGACAAATTAAATACGTATGAAATTGAATTGAGAATGTAGGATGTTGTAGTTGTAGATGTGTAGATTAATGATTTGTTTCCTACATAATTTTACTATACATAATCAAGCATGAAATTCACAAAAATAATAATTAATTTTGCATATAGAGTAGTATAATTAGTTTTATAATAATAAAGTCAGGATAGCCAGATTCAAAAATAAGAGGATTAGGTCGCGGATCCATGGACGGCTCATCATTGGCGCCGTCCTCGTGACCAGTTATTCCGCACCACACAAGCGGATCAAGAACCCGAGCAAGAGCTCTGGGAGCTTCCGTAGGCCAAGGCAAAGAATAAGCAAGCTTCTGAAACTGAAAAAGGCGGTCCAAAAGGCGAGGATCCAAAAGGATAAAAACCCGGATCTCTGCGCCACTAAAATTGTATATACGAGACTGATTACGAATGGGGTTGTTATCCTTGCTGGACGGAAAATATGCCCCTGGCAGATCCAGGTTTACTGTGGATTTATCCAATGTCAATGACTACTTTATTGTCCCCCGCCTCCTGGGTGATGAATATGTCCGTGACTACGCTCAAGGGGTTAGATGGTCCGCTTACTTCTTTCTTTAAGTACCCTAAACAGTAACCTGTAGTGATTTTAGAAACTAAACAAATGTAAATGGTATTTTTCCAATGTAAAATTGTCGCATAATTAAAAAAAATGCTGGTTTACACGGGACAAAAAAAGCATTCAAATCATCATGGCTTTAAGCCCCCCCCCATGTTCTTTTGCAAACAACCGCTTTGGCGGGAGGGCGTGGGGGGCGAAGCCTCCCCATGTCCTTTTGCAAACAACTGCTTTGGCGAGAGGGCGTGGGGGGCAAAGCCCCCCATGTCCATTTGCAAACAACCGATTTGGCGGGAGGGCGTGGGGGGCAAAGTCCCCACACTTTCTTTTTACAAACAACTGCTTTGGCGGGTAATTAGTCGCTGATAGGTTTGTAGAGCTAAGTTTGTTTAAATACTATTATTAAAAAAGCATGTAAACCATCATGGCTTTATAATCATGGGCAGTCTAAAGGGGGGGTGTGGGGGGGCGAAGCCCCCCCATGTCCTTTTTAAAACAACTGCTTTGGCTTGTAATTAGTTGCTGATAGTTTTGTAGAGCTAGGGTCATTTAATACTAATAGAAAAAACATTTAAACCATCATGGCTTTATAATTATAGGTAGAGGGTAGGGGGGATTTTGGGGGGCGAAGCCCCCCCATGACTCTTAGCAAACAACTGCTTTGGCGTTTAACTGTTTTAAGTCGCTCATAATCTTGTAGAGCTAGATTTACACAGTAAAAAAAGCTTTCAAACTAATAAGGCTTCTTAGTCATGGTCAGTGTAATGGCGAAGATGTGGGGGGAACAAAGGCCCCCCATGTCCTTTTGCCAACAACTGCTTTGGCGGGAGGGCGAAGCTCCTCCATGTCCTTCTACAAACCACTGCTCTCTTGTCTAATTATTCGCTGATATTTTTTTAGAGGTTAGTTGATTTAATTTACTAGAGGAGATTATTTAAACCATCATGGCCAGTTTAAAGCCATTTGCAAATAAAAGCTTCGACGTGTAACTGTTATTAGTCGCTCATAATCTTGTAGAGCTATAGATTTGCACAGTAGGAAAAAAGCATTCAAACTATCATGGCTTCTTAATCATGGGCAGTGTAAAGGGGAAGGTGTGGGGGGCAAAGCCCCCCATGTCCTTTTGCAAACAACCGATTTGGCGGGAGGGCGTGGGGGGCAAAGCCCCCACACTTTCTTTTTACAAACAACTGCTTTGGCGTGTAATTAATCGCTGATAGGTTTGTAGAGCTAGGTTTATTTAAATACTATTATTAAAAAAGCATGTAAACCATCAGGGCTTTATAGTCATGGGCAGTCTAAAGGGGGGGTGTGGGGGGGGGCAAGCCCCCCATGTCCTTTTTAAAACAACTGCTTTGGCGTGTAATTAGTTGCTGATAGATTTGTAGAGCTAGGGTCATTTAATACTAATAAAAAAACACTAGTAAACCCGTTGCTCGAAATCGAGCAAATGAATTTTGTTAATTAATAACAAAAATAAATTAAACTTTGTTTTTTCAAATTTTTTTATTTGTAAATTTGAACAATAGTCTGGATCATAGTAAATCTCTGTATACTATATTTTTCGTGAATACCCTGTCATCATTTAACAGTTTCCCTTGATCTTTCGTCTTTTCTATGAACATGCGAAGCCCATCAAATGATCTTGCACGGCTCGCTGCAACGTATAGCTGTCCATGGGAGAACACAGGCCGCGGGAGGTAGATTCCAACAGTTCCAATAGATTGTCCCTGAGCTTTGTTTATCGTCATTGCAAAAGCTGGAATAACAGGGAACTGCGTACGTTGCACTTTGAATGGGAGGACATTGTCCGATGGCTGCAGGTGTACTTTAGGAATTAGAATTCTTTCTTTTGCGGATGCACCAGTAAGTACTTCGCAATCTAAACTGTTATTATGCAAACGTTTTACTCTTAAACGGGTTCCATTGATTAACCCCTTAGAAATATTTAGATTTCTAATTAGCATTATAATCGAATCCTCCTTTAATAATAGACGATGAGGCGGTAGTCCACTTATGCATAAACCATTTAGGAATTCTGTAGGATATCTGTTCTGTTCTTCTTCATCATCTGCTACTATGCTGTCACAACTCAAGTACACTTTCTCTTGCCCTGGCATTAGAGATGTTATTAAATTGTTCAACTTTATACAGTCTTCATTTTTTGGTGCCAAAATTGCTCTGTCTGTTATATCTTCTCTTTGAATGATATCATTTATATTCCCATAGACAAATTCAACTACTGATCCTGTTCCAACTATTTCATTCGGAATTTCAATAACATCGGATCCTAACTCTCTATGTGTTGGGATTTTGCCATCTCCGAGTAATTTGAGGAAGTTGGCAAAATCTGATTCTGGGTTGTTAGCTCTCATATTTCTACTTAATGACAACTTCTTCACTAAGTGCCAAGAGTGATAGTTTTTGACACAATTTTCAATCATAATGGTGCGGCCCGAATGTGGAACAACAGGTAGAGTTTGTCGAAAATCACCACACATCAATACACAAATACCACCAAACATTGAGTTTTTAAACTCTAGAGGTCTTAAATCTCGAAGAAGTCTGTCAATAGTGTTCAGAACATTTACGGGGCACATAGATATCTCATCAATTATAATTAAAGCACAATTTTTGATTCGGTTTGCTTCTTCGCTGTTTTGAACAATGCCGGATACTGACGATTCATTGATTGGAATAGGTAATTTAAACATGTTATGCAATGTACGACCACCATCTAGAAGACTTGCAGCAATGCCACTGTAAGCACATGCAATGCAGTCCAAGTTCAGTGACCTAAGTTTGTGCATAATTGCCTTTTGTACAAAGGTTTTTCCACACCCTCCCAAAGCTGTCAGACAAAATACTTTTTCTCTAGCGTACTGTGACGTAGCGGCATAAATAACCTGATCAATAACTGATCGCTGTTCTTCATTCGCTAACTGATACATCTCATTGTACTTGTTCAGCTCTTCGACAACATCATAGCTCTCTTCATTCTGTAAATTTCTTGTTGGTGGTGGTAAACCTATATGTAAGCAAGACGTATTATGAGTGAGTAAGATATCTTCAATATCTCAGAGCCCTCGATTAAATGCAATATTTTCTTCAAATCTTTGAAGGTAATCTTCACAAAGATATTGTTTAAATTCTTCCCATAGTTGGATTGCATTCGTTGGAATGTTCAGAGCACATATCACAGCAAAGATTTGCCGTAATTGATTAGGAGAGTTAAATGTGGCAGCCTCTGCTAGAGTATCACGCCACTCGTTATTGTTTGTCGCGATTCCACGGGCACGTGCTGCTTCTTCAAATGTGTCATATAATATTCCACCATAAGTTTTCAAATCATCAAAGTTTTTCACACCTCGAACATGCAATAAAAGTAGCCTCAGGTGGAACAATTCTTTGTTTTTAGGACTCACTGTGTAGATTCGGCTAATTACTTTGTCACCTCCACGTTGCCTCTTACTCCATTTCTTTTCATTGTTGTTCCAAATATAGTGCTGTGGTATTTCGTTATAGAGGAGGCAATTCGCTGCCGGATCTGTTTGGTTGAGTTCAAAAAAAGCTTGCAATTTTGTTTGCCTGGGATTTGCAACGACCTGTTCCTCCGCACCCTCTCTGAAATATACTGTTTGCTGGTTAGGTAAATGCAGATCTAGGCGCTCAACGTGATGACTTTGGTAGTGCATTTCGTATTCAAAGATACGCCATACAGCCTCAACGGAACCAACATAGCGGCAATTCAAATATCTGTCTATTTCGTCATTGCTAATTTCATTGTCATTTGATTTTGCAAATCTTAAAGTTGCGCAATCGTATCCTTTATAAATATACTTGTAAATATATTTTATACTTTTTACGGTACTACATACCTCAACATTAATGTGGCAGTCGAATTTTGCCAACAAATAGGGATTATATGGCACCACAAAACGATTGTCCACAGTGCTTCCTCGAACATCTACAGTGTTTCCGTCGTCAGGTCTCTTATATACCGCATATCCATTAACATTATCTCTTGTGGCTTCAATAAAGTCTTTTGGAAATTTTTTGCTACATGCACCATCTTTCATACACGGTGATTGAGGATTCAAAGCGCCACATGGCCCATGAATCATGTGATTCTTAACTTTTTCAAAGAGCATTGGGTAACTGTCTTTATCGGGAAGATAAGCATGTACAACTTGATCAATTATGTCTGAATCATGAATTCTATCTTCCTCGTCTAACGTCAATAACATATGTGCGTGTGGCAGTCCCCGTTTTTGGAATTCGATCGTGTATATCAAAGATATAGGTTTTCCAAATATGTGGGATTTCATTATGCCAGATACTAACTCCTTCAGTTTAGTGTGAAAAACTCTTACTATTAGCTCAGGTCTAAAGTGCGCTGATTCTCCAGGTTCCAAGTTTTGTACTATTTCAGACCATTTCGGATTACACGTCATTGTAATAAATAATGACGGTTTACCAAACTTTTGGACAATAGCCATCGCGTCAAGGTAGTTTTGGTTCATGTTGCGAGGCGAGCCTATAAATGAAGATGGTAAAATGACTTGTCTCCCAAGACGATGATTCTGATTTTCTACTCGATCATGTAAATAGTCACAGACGTTCAGATATAAATCAGCTCGGATTTGGCTTTGATGGTTTCGAATGAAATCTAACCTTGTTCCCTCGATCCTTACGTACATGTCCACCAGCCATTGTAAAAAAAGTTTTTGAGATCTGTGCAGTATACTAAAGTTATCTCTTATAGCAAGTCTGTATGACGTATACTGCAACATGGTCAATCGGTTACGGTGTCTTGACGTTCCAGGAGCATGCAACATTCCAGGATGCCATCCACTGTCACCCCCTGGAAACAAAAGTGGATATGCCATTGGGTCCAAAGATGGCTCAAGAACTGAAACTCGGCGTATTCCATGAGATTTAGAGTAAACTACTAAATTTCGTTCGCCGGGAGGTTCCCCATCCCTTGCCCGAAATATAGCCGCTACGTCAGTGGTAATAGCATCGTTATATCGTCTTGGATCTAAATCTTTGTCAGTTACAATGTACATTGTAACGTCATTGTCACCAGACTGATGACAAATTTCGGCCATGGTTCTAAAAGAGCGGAAATATGGGTTGACATCATTTAAATAAAAGGTAATTTCCTCCATTAAAGCTCTATCGCAGTTTTGGTTTGCTTGATTTCTCATCCTTTGATTTGTGGCCGTATTTACATCATACAAATACATTTGCGCATATTTAGGATGGCAATCCTGGGCTGGCAATAATGTCCCTATCCGGTGATAAAAATTATGGTGAATTCGGAAGTTATAAATTCCGCCTAATATCGATTCATCTAGATGTGATTCTGAACTCACCATGGCAAAAGCTGAGTTGAATGATCTGATGTTTGCCATTTAGTTTTGACTTTTTTGTTTTGTTTCTCGGTTTGGTGAGTTAACTCCTTCAATTAGGGTCTTGATGAAGTTTGCTTGGGTGTAGTTTGGTAACACGACCTTTCCTTTGTGGCAACACAATTTGAATTGTCTGTCGTTCCTGCCAGTTTCCTCGCCCTTAAAATGGCGAGCCCCACATGACATGCACTGGACATTCATCGGACCAATCGTAAATGGGAGTTCCTCTGCGGGCATCCTTAAACATCTTTTATAAGAATCCATATTATTTTCATGGTTAGCCCGCACCCTTCGCATGAGGTCGCGGTATTGTTCCCGTGCCCTGCGTAAATTTCTCCTTCTAATAGGTGGCATGTTCAAAATTAACACTGTTATAGAAATTATTAAAGTAAAAACACAAAAACTACATGATTAAAGGTTAAATAAAGTAAAAACACAAAAAATTACATGATTAAAGGTTAAATGGTTTACAGTATACATTTATAAACATAGACATTAAAATATTTTTGAAAAAATAAGAGTGAACCAAGACGCACAATTGAGGAAAATGACATTGGTAAATTGTTCAAAACTTACAATTATACATCCTCCGATTTGTGTTACTTCTTAAACAACAATAATATTTATCTAAAAATCCACTTCAATTTGTTTTTCGTTGGTTTCCAAAAATGACAGGTGGTTTTAAACCAAATGTTATATATGGAATTTTGAATGTTTCTTTAACTAAGCATCAGCAGTCCCACATGGTCATATTATAAACAAAGCAGAAAACAGACGTGTTTCATTTCAGCTAGTTTATTTAAAATTTCTCTACCAATGTTAAATCTTATGGACAAATTCAAAACTTTAAAGGGCTCCAGGGCCTCACTCAAAAATTATTATGGTATAAAAAAGGTTGCCTGCAAAACTTTACATTACGCTCTTTCCAATACTCATTCATACTTAAGGAGATGTCCATGTTTCTTTAGCGTTTTCTACGAATATTATGAGCCCCTCAAAGGGGTTGGCTTGACCTGCCGCATACACAGTAGTCCATAATGGACAGACCCTGAGCTGTACCTAGTCATATAGAGTGCTGGAATTTGACTGCAAGTTTGTTTAGACAACACTAATATTTTTAAATGGGTTGTTAGAATTAAACCTGATGGGTAAAGAAGAATCAAATCATGTTTAGTAAAAAAATAAAGTTAGGCTAATTGGTTTCGTGGGCTTTACGTTATTTTTGTAAAACTTTCTGAAATTCAGTATACATGACTAAGAGCTGCTTTCCCCAAATCTAGTTTTATTTGAACTTCAGAAACTTAATTTTAGTAAAATTTGTATTTTCCTGATCATGTGGTATATAATTTAAAAATTAGAATATTCATAATATGGTTTAAATTAAATTCGCGTTTACTTTAAACCTTAATTGGGGAAAGTGGCCCTAAGTAGCGTACGACCCGTCTTAATCTTAAACCGAATTACAGTGGTTCAATACATTTAGTCATAATGAATGTAAAGTCTGCTTCTTTTCCTTTTATTTCTATTTACATTCATTTATAACATTTATACCTAAGAATTTATTTTTTTCTTTTAGTATTTTTTTTTAAATATAAACATATGTAAATATTAAGATCTTCACACATGTGATTCAAAATAAATGTTTTTAAAACTGAATTTTGACCTTAAGTATGTATTAGGATAATAGTTTATTTATTTACATCTTCCATCAACTGAAATGCCTCCAACTCTACATGCAATGGGTTCAATTCCATTAACAACATATGGCTTTGCTGAAAAACTTTGTTTGCTCCAATCAGCTGCCTTATTTGAAATTTCTATTCCCATGTTAAATCTTATGGGATAATATGAAACTTTAAGGGCGTCTAGGGCTCTTCCCTTTAGTCAAACCTTTTTAAATTTTATTTCCTGCAAAACTTCACGTCAAGCTCTTTCCAATGACACCAAAAACATGAAAATCGGTTCAGTAGTTTAGGAGGAGTCTTTGTAACAAAAAAACTGCTCGCGTATTAAATAAGTATAGATTTAAACTATCATGGCTTTATAAACATGGGCAGTGTATTGAGGGGGGTGTGTGGGGGCGAAGCCCCCCCATGTCCTTTTGCAAACAACCGCTTTGGCGTGTGGGCGTAGGGGGCGAAGCATGTTCTTCTTACAAACAACTGACTTGGCGTGTAATTAGTCGCTGATAGTTTTGTAGAGCTAGGTTCATTTAATACAAGTAGAAAAAACAGTTAAACCATAATGGCTTTATAATCATGGGCAGTTAAAGGGGGGGGGTGGGGGGGCAAGCCCCCCCACGTCCATTTGCAAAGAACTGCAATGGCGTGTAACTGTCATTAGTTGCTCATAATCTCGTAGAACTAGTTTTACACAGTAGAAAAAAAACATTCAAACTATCATGGATTCTTAATCACGGGCAGAGTAAGGGGGTCGCCCCCCATGTCCATTTGCAAATAACTGCTTTGGCGTGTAACTGTTATTAGTCGCTCATAATGTTATTAGAGCTATAGATTTACTCAGTACGAAAAAAGCATTTAACTATCATGCCTTCTTAATCATGGGCAGTGTAAAGGGGAAGGTGTGGGGGGCGAAGCCCCTCCAATTCCTCTTGCAAACACCACTTTGGTGGGAGGGTGTGGGGGGTGAAGCTATGTTTATTTAATACTATTTAAAAAAAGGATTGAAACCTTCATGGCTTTATAATTATGGGCAGTTTAAAGGAGAGTTGTGGGGGGCGAAGCCTCCCATGTCACTTTGTAAACAACTGCTGTGGCGTGTAACTCTTATTATTCGCTCATAATCTTGTAGAGCTAGATTTACACAGTAAAAAAAGCATTCAAACTATCATGGATTCTTAATTTTGGGAAGTGTAAAGGCGAAGTTGTGGTGGGGCGAATCCCCCCCACGTCCTATTGCAAACATCTGCTTTGCGGGAGGGCGTGGGGGACGAAGCCCCTCATGTCCTTTTACATCCAACTGCTTTGCGGGAGGACGTGAGGAGCTAAGCCCCCCCATGTCCTTTTACAAACAACTGCTCTGCCGTGTAATTGGTCGCTTGTAGAGCCATCGATAGTTTTGTAGAGCTAAGTCTATTTAATACTATGAGATAAAAAGCATGTAAACCATCATGGCAGCTCAAAGGGGGGGGGGGGGGTGGGGGGCGAAGCCCCCCATGTCCTTTTGCAAACAACCGCAAAATGAAGCCCCCCCATTATCTTTTTACAAACAACTGCTTTGGCGTGTAATTAGTCGCTGATAGGTTTGTAGAGCTAGGTTTATTTAAATACTATTATTAAAAAAGCATGTAAACCATCATGGTGTTATAATCATGGGCCGTCTAAAGGGGGGGGTGTGGGGGGGGCGAAGTCCCCCCATGTCCTTTTTAAAACAACTGCTTTGGCATGTAATTAGTTGCTTGTAGTTTTGTAGAGCTAGGTTCATTTAATACTAATAGAAAAAAAACATTTAAACCATCATGGCTTTATAATCATGGGCAGTGTAATGAGGGGGTTGTGGGGGGAGCGAAGCCCCCCCGTGTCCTTTTGCAAACAACCGCTTTGGCTTGAGGGCGTGGGGGGCGAAGCCCCCTCATGTTCTTCTTACAGACAACTGCTTTGGCGTGTAATTAGTCGCTGATAGTTTCGTAGGTTTATTTAGCTAGGTTTATTTAATACCATTAGTAGAAAAGCATGTTAACCATCATGGCTTTATAATCATGGCCAGTTAAAAGGGGGGGCGAAGACCCCCCATGTCCTTTTTAAAACAACTGTTTTGGCGTTTAAATAGTTGCTGATAGTTTTGTTGAGTTAAAACGGGTCGCCGGAATTGTATCCCCCGGATTTGTACCCCCCAGAAAAAACGCTACGTCATTTTGACGTCACAGGACGGGGGGTACAATTCCGGCCGCGAACTTTTAGGACGGATAAATTATTATGTATTTTAATCAACTGACATTTCACGGTTGGCTTAACAGCTGCATACTTGATATAAATCCAATTAAACTTCTTAAGTCCGACCCCGGAATTGTCTCCCCCGGATTTGTACCCCCCGGATTTGTACCCCCGTGGTCAAATTCTTAAGTCCTACCCCGGATTTGTACCCCCCGGATTTTTGCCCCCCGGATTTGTACCCCCCGTCGCCAAATCTTCAAGCCCTACCCTGGATTTGTACCCCCCCCGTGGCCTCATACTTAAGTCTTATACCCCGGATTTGTACCCCCTGTGCTCAAATCCAGTTTGACCGACCATGGAAATATACCGGATCAATATTCGTTCTTGTTATTGACTTTTTTAATTAAATTCTCGTAAATCAACGGCTGTTCGATAAATTATTGCCTAATATTATTCTACGAATATGTCTTATTATTATTATATTTTGTAGTCTTATTCGTCATTAAGTAAGCTAGAGAATCTGTCAATAATACACGATGAAAGTATTGGATAAAATATTGTTTTGAATATCTAAATTCATAAAAAAATTTGTTAGTTTGATTATATATGTTTCACGTTTATGGTCTCGTATTCCGTTGGACTGTTTGCCATGAAACTAGGTATAAATATGTAAAATGTCACGGAGGAGCTTTTTTAGCCATTCATTTCGTCCTATCTCAATCGGGGGTACAAATCCGGGGTAGTACTTGAAGATTTGGAGACGGGGTGTACAAATCCGGGTTAGTACTTGAAGATTTGGCGACGGGGAGTACAAATCCGAGGGTACAATTCCGGGGTCTGACTTAAGATTCTGACCATGGGGGGTACAAATCCGGGGGGTACATTTCCGGGGTCAGACTCAAGGGAAATAATTTAATTGCAAACCATTTAGGTGTTGATGATTTAATAATGTATTGGGGGGTACATTTCCAGTCGAGGGCTGTTTCTCGAGCGATTTAGGCCCCGCCTCCTGTGACGTCAAAATGACGTAGCGTTTTTTGTGGGGGGTACAAATCCGGGGGGTACAAATCCGCTACCCCGGTTCATTTAATACTAGTAGAAAAAAACATTTAAACCACCATGGCTTTATAATCATGGGCAGTGCAAAAGGGGGGGTGTGGGGGGGCGAAGCCCCCCCATGTCTCTTTGCAAACAACTGCTTAGGCATGTAACTGTTATTAGTTTCTTATAATCTTGTAGAGAGTTAAAAAAGCATTCAAACTATCATGGCTTCTTAATCATGAGCAGTGTAAAGGGGAAAGCCATGGGGTTTAAACTATCATGGCTTCTTAATCATGGGCAGTGTAAAGGGGAAGGTGTGGGGGGCGATGCCCCTCCAATTCCTCTTGTAAACACCACTTTGGTGGGAGGGCGTGGGGGGCGAAGCTATGTTTATTTAATACTATTAGAAAAAAGCATTTAAACCTTCATGGCTTTATAATTATGGGCAGTGTAAGGAGGGGGATGTGGGGGGCCATGTCCTTTTGCAAAAAAACGCAAAATAAAGCCCCCCATTTTCTTTTTTCAAACAACTTTTTTGGCGTGTAATTAGTCGCGGATAGGTTTGTAGAGCTAGGTTTATATAAATACTATTATAAAAAAGCATGTAAACCATCATGGCTTTATAATCATTGGCAGTCTAAAGAGGGAGGTGTGGGGGGGCGAAGCCCCCCCAAGTTTTTTTTGCAAACACCGCTTTGCGGGAAGGCACGGGGGGCGAAGCTATGTTTATATACATATATAAAGATAATTTATTAAGTAAATAATAAATTAACCCCTTCTTATAATTTACAAGTTGCTGAATAACAAAGGTTGCAGAATAACAAAGGTTGATGAATTTTGAAATATTATAAAAAATGGTTGGATAATTAATCATTGGTATTTACTATATAAATGGTTCTTTAAAATGTTAATTGAATATCTGATGGCTGTTGTCGAGATAATTTTTACAGATTCTTTTGGGAGGTGGAACTGATTCCAGAATTTTTTGAAAAAATCTGGAACAGTTCCTCTTGCTCCAACCATCAATCCAATGACTTCTACAATAGAAAGTCTGTATTTTTGTTTAATGTCATCTCTTGTTCCACTATATATATCTTTCTTTTCGTTATGTACTAGAAGTGGTTGATTATGTGCTTTTTCAAATCGGACAGTTGGATCAATATTATATCCATGTTTTTTCTTCTTGTCAATGGCAATGATATCACACCTTCTGATGGATCCATTGTTTTCCACACGTCACTTCTTCGAAGACTTCAAAGTTCTGCTTTTTCTTCAATTCATTTGCTATGATTGATCTTATTGTGTGGTGGCGTTTATTTCGTAATAGTTCCCCATGGGGGCAAGATACAAGGACGTGTTCAATAGATTCAAATTGATAAGTCTCGGCGTCAGGACAATGCCTGCACCGGGTTCCATCCTTGGATCTGCCGGGGACTGATCTCAGAGGTGCCACATCACCAATGATTTTCAATGCGTCTTTGTATTCAGAGTTTGACAGTCCACATTTTCTGTGAAAATGGATATTTTCCGATTCGCTCTCTTGGAATAAAATGACGCCTCTACCCTTACGGGGAAGAGAGCACCATTTTTCATACTCTTCTTGCTGTAAGATATTTCTTAATTTTTTTGAAGAGAAACGTTTTGAATCATATACTTCTCTACTTAATCCTAATTTATCTATGCAAGCTTCATTTTCTTTTTCTTCATTAAAAGTTTTGTACTATTAGAAAAAAAGCTTTTAAACCATCATGGCTTTATAATTATGGGCAGTGTAAAGAGGGGGATTTGGGGGCTTGCAAACAACCGCTTTGGGGAGAGGACGCAAGGGGCGAAGCCCCCCACTTTCTTTTTACAAACAACTGCTTTGGCGTGTAATAAGTCGCTGATAGGTTTGTAGAGCTAGGTTTAATTAAATACTATTATTAAAAAAGCATGTAAACCATCATGGCTTTATAATCATGGGCAGTCTAAAGGAGGGGGTGTGGGGGGGGCGAAGCCCCCCCATGTCCTTTTTAAAACAACTGCTTTGGCGTGTTATTAGTTGTTGATAGTTTTGTAGAGCTGGGTTCATTTAATATTAATAGAAAAAACATTTAAACCATCATGGCTTTATAATCATGGGCAGTGCAAAGGGGGGCGTGGGGGACGAAGCCCCCCCAAGTCCTTTTGCAAACACCTGCTTTGGTAGGAGGACGTGGGGGGTGGAATTTGTGGGGCGAAGCCCCCCCTGTCCTTTTACAAACAACAGCTTTGGCTAGAGGGCGAGGGGGGCGAAGCCCCTTCATGTTCTTTATACAAACAACTGCTTTGGCGCGTAATTATTCGCTGATAGTTTTGTAGAGCTAGGTTTATTTAATACTATTAGTAGAAAAGCATGTTAACCATCTTGGCTTAATAATTATGGTCAGTTGAAAGGGGGAGGTGTGGGGGGCGAAGCCCCCCATGTCCTTTTTTAAAACAACTGCTTTGGCGTGTAATTAGTTGCTGATAGTTTTGTAGAGCTAGGTTCATTATTTAATACTAATAGAAAAAGAAACATTTAAACCGTCATGGCTTTATAATGGGCAGTGTAAAGGAGAGTTGTGGGGGGACGAAGCCCCCCATGTCCCTTTGTAAACAACTGCTTTGGCGTGTAACTCTTATTAGTCGCTCATAATCTTGTAGACCTAGATTTACACAGTAAAAAAAGCATTCAAACTATCATGGATTCTTAATGTTGGGCAGTGTAAATGTGAAGTTGTTGGGGGGCGAAGCCTCCCTATGTTCTTTTGCAAACATCTGCTTTGCGGGAGGGCGTGGGGGACGAAGCCCCTCATGTCCTTTTACATCCAACTGCTTTGCGGGAGGACGTGGGGAGCGAAGCCCCCCCATGTCCTTTTACAAACAACTGCTCTGCCGTGTAAATAGTCACTTGTAGAGCCATCGATAGTTTTGTAGAGCTAAGTCTATTTAATACTATTAGAAAAAAAGCATTTAAGCCATCATGGCTTTATAATAATGGCCAGTGTAAAGAGCTGGATGTGGGGGGGGGGCGAAGCCCCCCCATGTCCTTTTGCAAACAACTGCTTTGGCGGGAGGTTGTGGGGGGCGAAGCCCCCCATGTTCTTTTTGCAAACAACTGCTTTGGCTTGTAATTAGTCGCTGATAGTTTAGCGTTGCTAGGTTTATTTAATACTATAAGAGAAAAAGCATGTAAACCATCATGGCAGTTCAAAGGGGGTGTGTGGGTTGGCGAAGCCCCCCCATAGCCTTTTTGAAACAACTGCTATAGCGTGTAACTGTTTTTAGTCTCTCATAGTTATTTAGAGCTAGGTTTACTCAATACTAATAAAAAAAGTATTCATACCATCTTGGCATGTTAATAAAGGGGCAGAGTATATCTGGAGGGTTGCATACAAATGCTTTGGCGTGTAACTGTTTTTAGACGCTCATAGCCTTGTAGAGCAAGGTTCACTCAATACTAATCAAAAAAAACTCAAATCATTATGGCACGTTAATCATGGGTGTCGTAAATGGGGGGTGCGGGAGGCCAGGCCCCCCATTTTCTTCGGCAAACATATTTTATTAGTGGCTCATAATTTTGTAGAGCTAGGTTTACACAGTAAAAAAAGCATTCAAACCGTCATAGCTTTTTAATCACGGGCGGAGTAAAAGGGGTGGTGTCTGGCCGGGGGGGGGGGGGGGGCGAAGCCCTCTCATGTCCTTTGGCAAACATAATTTATTCGTCGCTTATAGTTTTGTAGAGTTTGCTCAATTCTAATAGGAAAAAACATTTAAACCATTATGGCTTGATGAACATTTCGTCAGCTGTTCAACAACAAAACACAAAAAAAACATTTTGTCGCCACAGTGTGTGGCCAGCCTGATTGTCAATTATTTTGAACTTTTGAAACAATACAAACACGTTGCTCGTAAATTAACAAAATAATGCTTTGGTAATATCTGAGTTCACTCATCCCATTACGCGCAGAATAAGCGTACTCCTAGTAGTTTATTTCTCAAACAATTTATAAATAAATTAAATGAAACATAAGATTTGATTAAAAAATAGTTTATATAATAAAATGGTTAAAAGGAGACGGATTACTACGCAACTAAAACCTTACACTTGCTCAATACGTTGGTTACATTGATGTCCACACTATTATAGAAACTTTAAAGAACAGCGTTTGTGGAAGATAATATAACCTTTAAATAATTGTTATGTAGATAATTCTTAATATAATAATGCCAATGTATTAGAAATTATGTTTCTTTAGTTATACGTTCTTAAGTTTATAATTAGTGTGGCCTTTTCAGCAAGCTCATAATGTCAGTTTATATAACAAGTACTGAAACTGATTTACATAAAGCAATATTATATGCTAGGTACATAACATAACAACACACACAATAACATAACACAACATACATAACATAACATAACATAACATAACATAACATAACATAACATTATTGTGACGTCTGCAAACATATCTGTTGTGTCAATAATATTACGAAAACGTCTTTTCCACTCAGCAGTGTAATAGGAACAGGACAATTTTCGTTTTTCTTTTCCTTTTATGTAACCTTTAGTTCCCGAGTGACTGATTATTTACAAACTAATATCTGTCTCTAGTTTCTTCGTGGAAAATAAGTTATATCCAGACCCCAGTCACCAATTTATTTCATTTTGAAACCTTCTCTGATTAAATCCTGAATTTAATTTTAATTTTGGCCATCTTCTTTCGAGTAATTTGTTATTTTAATTGGTATTGTGTTAGATTCAACTTGACCGATTGAGTTTGGATTGATGTTCTGATTAGGTACACGCCTTGTTAGACATGCACTTGTATACTTAGCCTATAACTAATTGAGATTTTCTTAATATGTTTTTCAGAGAAGAATATTTTGGCATTAATAATTCTACCACAGTATAACCACATAAATAAAATTAAAACATTAAAAGATAAGTGGTGGTAAGTAAAGAGAGGGTTAGCTTTGTGGAAAACCAATAATTTACCACCGGTGTTACAAACAAAGTAATAAAATTACAACCTTCAATTGTTGATTTTGTACGTTAAGCTAAAAAAACGTCCTCAGTATTATGAATGTACATGACCAAGTTTATTGCAACAAACATCTGGTATCAGAGAAAATCAATAACTCCTGGTTTTGTTGGACTGTGAAGAAACAAGTTGAAAAAAATTTCACAACAGAGGGTCTGAGGGGAACAAAATAATTCCCAGTTTCCCCATTGTCTGGCTACCTGGCGTCCACTACCTGGCCGGGCGGTTGTGGCAATCATGCCAATTAGAAATAAAGAGTTTACCCTAATATTTTTTTTTCTCATGTTATTATCTCTCATGTTACCACTCCACATTTTCTTTTTTCTCATTTTTTATTCTAAATATTGTTCTTCTTCTTAGATCCTTTATTGTTTTGTTACTGTTACCTTGTTGTTACCCATTTATTCTTATTGCATTGTCACTGTCAATTTATTGCTTGCGCTTCATGTTGGCATGTTTAATTTTTCTTTTTACTCATACTTTGTAGTCTCTTGTTAGCTCAGTTTCCAACTTAGTTATATCTTATGTATGTTGATTTTTCTCGTTTTCAATTGTTTTTGTCTTGTTACTGCCGTATTGAAAATGTATTACTGTTGTTACTCAGACGTGTATTGTAAAATGGTGTAATCCGTATGTCAAATAAATAAATAAATCCACTATAATATTTGTGGCAGTCGTGCCACGGACAGAAAGGCCGAAAATTTGTGGCAACCATGCCAAAGCATTTTCCTGGTGGCGGAGACGCAGCGGCAGCGGCGAGCCCACGGTGGCACACTTGAGCAGGGTTCAGGGCCGCAACTGGCAACCACCGCGCCGTCAGTCCGCCAGCCGTCCACCTGTCACAATTAAATACCGGCTAATATCACAATAGAATATATTAGCTGTACCGCCTCGCCGCGTCGTGACGGCGGAGGCCTACTCTCGGCAAGGTCAAGGTCAGCGGGTGACCTGCCCAGTGCCCATCTGCTCAAACCTGCGGCCACCATTGATGCGGCCAATCAGAGGCGAGCTGTGGTTTGTATTGTTTTTCGATGCAATTTATACACCGGTGGTTTGTATTTGCAGTGAAAGGCTTGTTTTACTACACAAACAATTTTGGGAACCTAAAAGCGCTTGGGAGCGCTTTTGGAGCGCTTTTGGTGGCTTTTGTCAAACCTTGAAGTATTTTAACCCTCGACATTTTGAACCGTGTTTCGATACTCCTACCATAAACGTGAGTAAGACACTGTACACCCCAACACCCTTCACCCATTCTACTGTTTCATGTTTTTAATATGATTTTTGTTAATGTCAAAGTAATACCTGGTGGACCGAGCTTTGCTCGTTATTAAAGAGTCTGGGACGGTGGCGTGTCCTGTAATCCAGCTATTTGGAAGTCACGATACGAATTGTGGATAGTTATGAGCGATGGCTTGTGGACGCGGTGTTCGCTAGTGGGGATTAACGTCTGCACTATTGAACACTGCAGACCGTCCTCATAATTAGACCAGTTCGTAAACTGTAAACCAGGAAAATTTGTGACTCGGACCCCACGTAAAAATTTAGGTCTCATAGTTGCTATTGGCTGATGGGCTATTAATTAACAGTGCTGTCTGAGGAACATGTCGGCCTTAGTCAGTAACAAGACTACAAGATCGCGCCACAATCATCCTTCACTCATCTGTCATTCATACTTGGCTTAAAATACCTACCTGGGTAGGTTGTCAATTTCAAGCAATATATTTATGTATGTATTATTTCATGTTAACCAGTTCATCCAATTACTATTAAATATTTCAGTTAATAAATTGATAAAAAAACTTTTTATTTTTCCATGCAATTTTCATCCCACGCCCTGTGTGATGGCTGTAGATTGCAAACAGCTGATATAATTACTTTATTTGTTTACATTTTCCTTCTTTAATTCGTTGCTTTCATGGAAACTCATAGGGCCCATGTTAAAATTTTACAGCTTAAAAAATCATTTTATTAGATTTTCTCTATGGCCAAGTAATCTGCATAAAAACGTTTTCGAGTCATAAATTACTCAATTCAAGACATAAGAGGAAACCCTCGGAGCTATTTTTGAGATAATTGTGCAAGCAAGCACGCCAGCAAGCAAGAAAACATTGCTCATATTGGATGATGTAGCTTATAATTTTTTTTGTTCATCCCATAATATTATATTAGAATCTTGACCTACGCACCACGTGACAAATTATAAATAGTACTTTTGGGGATCTTGAGCTATGGGAACCGTTTGCATCTGAAGCAGTTGGAGTGGAGTGAAAGTCATCAGAACTTACCTTTTATATCTAAGATTATTTCTTTTTCTTTTGCAGAAGAGGATTATTTAGCTGACTGGGCCTAAGGACCAAAAACAAACGCTTGCTCATTTTGTGACGACTGGTATTCACAATTTTAACAAGTCCGTACAAGGAATGTGCTTTCAGAGTCAGGTAACGCTTTAAGTAAACACCACGTGGGCGCACTCTAGACGGTAAAATACCAACTACTTAGGCGGCTTAGAGCAAATACACTGGGCTTGTTCGGGAGATGGCCGCGCAAACAGCTGCTTAAAATGCCGCCCAAATGCGCAACTGTGGGTCCTACCGGCCCCCAACAAGTGTTCCATTCATGGAAACATCAGAGGAGGTCTTGTTCTGTCCACCTATTCAAATCTGAGTGAAGGCGGTTGTTTGGCGATCGGTTTTTAGCAGGTAGCTACTGTTTTAAACCGTTTGAAGAATGACTCAGTGTCAGGGACAAATAGAGATTTTAAATACAGGGTGTTTGATATGCAAGTATATTATTTAAATTTTAAACAGCAGCTTAAGTTGTTGGTTAGAATATTTATATATGCTAGGGATAGATTTTATGTTTTAAACTGAAACTGACACACTTCACAACGATACTAAACGAGCCAGTATGAAAATTACGCATTTGTCACAAGTTTTAACCTTAATTCAATACAAAGAACACCTAAGCAGTTTCAGCAAATGATGAAGGTTTTTAATAAATGCCAAAGCACTGATAGATTGTTCCAATAGAATTTTATTTTTGTTCTTGTTTGCCTGGCTACGTTTAGCCTGTCCAAATTCAGCAAGATAAATTGAGTTAAAATTGTGTAGTTACGTATTAACAACCTGCATATGTACCTTCACTTGGTTGTGATGAAATTAAACGTTTGGAGTTTACTCTAAAACGAGTATGAATGCGTGTGTTAGGCGTGCATACATCCATCTAGGCATCGTTACTGCATAAATAGCTCAATGCTTGAGGCTTGAAGTGGCTAAAAGCCCCAAAGCATAATCCTTCTTTATTATATATAGTATACAATACCCACATAGAAACCTAGCTTTTATATCCAACAAATTTTATTTATCTAGCGTATGGCTTTGAATCAATTATCAGCGCCACATACTTGTTTTATGTAAACAAATCAGACGTTTTAGATCCCAATGCTTTGTAAATGGCAGATATTTTACGTTATTTCTCATTTTCTAGTATTTTAAGAAGTATATTAAGCGATTTCAGTATTTTTCCCGTGTCCCTGGAATCAAGATCAAAGTTTTTTTCAAATTTATCTCTTACTTCATTTTTATATTTGTTTTTTACATAGTTTTTTGTAATGTTATTTAGATTACATACGATCAGTAGCTTAGTTATATTTAATTTTTAAAGGTGTCTCCTTATTATAATTTATCTTTTTTTATGAGTCAATCTGCGGTTTGTGGACTGATTATGGACCTCTCTTGCACAGACGTATAGTCTTGTGAGGAGTATTTCCATTTTATGCATGTTTCTAAATGTAAGCATTGTTATGTATAAAGGAAATAAATATCTTGAATCTTGAAGACCTTCAATTTGAGCCCCCATCTGCAACCTACCAAACGCCCACAATTTCTCCCCAAATATTTCCTTAACGTAACTATATGCATAGTTACACAGTTTTCCTGTTCTGAAGAGTACCTGATAGACCGAACCTTGCTCGGTGTTGTTTCATGTTTACAATTACATCCGGTCAGTATAACATATCTCAATGTCATTAAAATGACATATAGAAACTTTTTTTATTACTTCATGCAATTTTTATCCCACACGCTGTATCTTTCCTTGATGGATGTAGATTGCAAACAGCTGTTAGGATTACTTCATTTGTTTACACTTTCCTTATTTATTTCGTTGCTATCATGGCAACTCATAAGATCAATGTTAAAATGTTTACACTTTTAAATTCATTTTAGATTTTCTCTGGCCAAGTAATATGCATAGAACACATTTTTTAATAATAAACTGGTTATTGCCAGTCTGAGGGAAATCTTCGGAGCCGTTTTTGAGATAATTGTGCAAACAAGCACGCACGTACGCACGCATAGCAAGATAACATTTCTCATATAAGAGTATAGAATAAGTCTAGTCATCCGTAACGTTTTCTCAGAACTTAATTTATTTCAGACTGATCATTAATAAATTACTTATTCCGCCAGCTCGCCGGCCCGGGTCACTCCCCCGCCCTCCCCCGGCATCCGGCGGCGGCGGCGGGCGCGGGTGGTGCCGTGGTGCCCCGGCCCAAAACGTCATTGTGTTGTCCACCTTCGCGGCTCCCACACGAGGTGATTACAACGTCAGCGAATTTACTAATAGTGTCACCTCGGGCCGTATATCCCGGGTGGCCTCGCCCGGCCGCCGTGGGCCTGGCTGTGGCCGGCGCACCGAAATTGCGCCCCATACCAAACTGACGAAAAAGGTTCGCTAATCCCTAACCGATATTGCGCCCCAAGGGTGGCAGGTACCTGAGGACCGCAACACCACGCAAAGACTCAGGAATGTTACCCTCCGCCCCGCCACCCGCGCCTGACCAGTTGATGAACCACCAAATATTTGTACTCCCCAAACGATTTGTCAGTTTTGCATAAGACACCTGAGTGTTAGGGTGTTCCATTCAAGCGAACCATAATAGTTTAGAATTAGTTAGTTGTTTATTGCTGTTTAGTTTTTATTGTTATTAGTTAGTTAGTTATTAATCATAACAATGAAGCAAGTGTTGAGTGAACGAGGGCGCGTAAACATTGTGAAGGATATCTATGTGTTTCGTTCGATTGGAATTATTAAGAGTGGAGAACAGCGGTGGCGATGCTATTTGAAGAGTTGTCTGGCCAGACTGTATACCTTAAACTGCAATCGTCTTATTTGTACTACCTACTTTATGCATAACTCGACACCATCGAGTACAGAAAAATAATAGAGGGGACATCTGATTGTTGGCGTTGAAGCCGATCCGCAGCCCGACTGTGGGCAACAGCCACGGATCGTCGCTCAAAACGCTACAAAATTTTAATGCGCGCTTTTCAAATAAACTGCTGTTAGAGGCACTTGCAATCAACTAAAAATTACCAAATTTGGCAGAGAGATTGTCTATTTAGTGCTGCTCACTAACGGTATGGACAAAAATTATACTGTAATTGCAATGAGTAATTAAATCATTGAAAATGAATTAAATTTATATTTTTGTACGGCCAGCCGTCAACGAGAAAATCCTCTGAAAAATAAACTGTGAAATGTCTGATAATTAATAAGTTGAAGTGGAATCTAATACAACCTAGGTATTGACCAATTTGGGGCCTTACAGTAATAGTACTAACAATAATAGATTGATTATAAAACGTAAGACTATGGACGTAAATATCTAGAAAAATAAATATTAAAACACGAGAAGTGGTTGATAAAAGAGGTAACATCGGCATATAGAACGTTTAATCAAATAGTTATCCGAACGTGTTGCGGCGCGCGGCGGCGCCGTCTGCCTATCCCGAGCGCCGCGGAATTTTTTTTATCTTCAACCATGATTTTCTCGTTGACGGCTGGTCACAGAGGTTTCAAAAAAATATATATTACGTTTCAACTATTTTTCTGAAAAGTGGTAACAATAAAAGATTTCCTGGCCAAAAAATAAAAATTTCGTCGCTTAGTAACTTTTTCATGTCATGAATATAAATTTAATTCATTTTCAATGATTTAATTACTTATTGCAATTACAGTATAATTTTTGTCGACTTAAAAATCATACCGTTAGTGAGCAGCACTAACCGACATCCTCTTTGCCAAATTTGGTAATTTTTTGTTGACGTAAGTGTCTCTAACCGCAGTTTATTTGAAAAGCGCGCATTAGCGTTCTGAGCGACGATCCGTGGCTGTAGCCCACGGTCAGGCCGCGGACCGGCTTCACAACAATCAATGCTACAGAAATACAGATTTCCCCTCTATTATCTGTGCTCGCTGCTCTGCGGATTAGGAAGTGCTGACAAAACTGTATGAATTTTTAGATTTAGCTGACTCCGTTGCTCGCTCGCCACTTCCCTCCAAGCGGCAACAATGAAGGGTTTTGAAAGAATTCCTGTGTTCCGACTTCAATGGCGAGGCGAGGAGTGTCAGTGCTTGCCTCCCTCATGTGATTCTAGGAAGGGCTGGGGCGCAATATCGGTGTACCCCAGGGACAAGATTTAGGGTCGGGGCGCAATTTCGGTGTCTACCTGGATTTTGGGGCGCAATTTCGGTGCGCCCGCTGTGGCTTACGTGCTTACAGGGAGGCTGGTAGTACTAATTACTTATACCGTGTTATGGCGTGTCATGTAATCCAGCTATTTTGGAGGTCACGAATTGTAGATAGTATGAGCTAGCTTGTGGACGCGGTGTTAGTGAGGGGGATTAACGTCCGCACTATTGAGTATTACGTTCATAGGACCGTCCTCATGATTAGACCAGTTCGTAAATTAATTGTTATCCGGGAAAATTGTGGTTCGGATCCCACGTTTATGTAGGTCCATTGGCTGTTGGGCTATTAATTAACAGTCCTGTCTAAGGAACAAGTCGGCCTTAGTTAGTAACAAGACCACAAGATCGCGCCACAATCATCTTTCACTCATCTGCCATTCAAAATACCTACCTGGGTAGGTTGCCATTTCAAGCAATGTAATGTAATGTAATCTAATGTAATGTTATGGAAAGACTTGCAGGATATAGCACGGTTTAGAGGACATTGCAAGGTTGTATCGTGTGCACCGCGGTTGATATGATGGCTTAAGGGTCATAAAGGAGAGAAATTGTATGTTTTGCAACAAGGGCCGAAAATGGGGTTTGAAACTATCGAAAGCTGCGACACCCTTTCGGTCAAGGTGCGAACGCTATTTTTCAGGCCATTATTACGCGCCCTTCAACAACAACACAATGAAATATACCCTATACAATACTAAAAATCGTATTATATATTCGACACACTTTAAAACATAACCTTTGTTTATGGGCGACGATACAAATACTTTGTCGTGACTTAAACAAACACAGATATAAAAACCATAAGATCACGACCATCCTGTCTTTGAAACCTATTAAATACCGCATAATTATGTGATGTTTGCACATAACACAGAAAGCAACGTGTTGTATGTTTGAGTTTTTTTTGTTATTTGGGTTTTCAAGGTCTTATAAACATTTTATAATCACATGGACTGTTTTCGTCCCCTCAAGATAATCGTCATTGCTCTCTACCAAGACATGATCTGTAAAATCAAGCATGATCTGTTGTGTTAAGCAAACAAACGATCAGCTGACTTTCGGCCCTGGTGCCGAAAGTTTTCGGTCCTCTGGCGGATAAGAGCTGGTCTCGGCCACCCAATGACGTTTGTAAATCAGGTAATTACGTCGTAGCGTGGGGAAAAATATATCATGGAACATATGCACATCAAACAAAGGTTTTCTAATCTTGAACTAGGGGGACTGTTCGACATTGTTTAGCTTCACACGGGCTGACACTCAACAAATATTAAAAATATACTAAAGTGTTTTCCCAGGGATATATATTGGGACCTTATTACGCGATAAATGTTAATGAATTAGCTGTGCAGTGGCTTAGGTACGTGGTATTTAATAAATCTAGGAGATACAACCTGTATTTTTAATGCTTGCAGTGCAAGAAAATCCCATATACTATATAGATCGACTTTTCAATTATTCGACACTCCCAAAGTCCACTACGTATCAAAATATCGAGAGTATACTGAATAAAGAGAAAAAAAAACATCTATAACAATCCACACCGATGTCTAGATTAATTTTTGTCCAAAATCAATTAAACTAACGACCTTTACGTAAGTCACATAAAAAAGGACTTTCGTAGGATTGCACTGGATCCTTGGTGGGCAGCCGTAATCCATCGTGTCTCGACCTTGGGCAAAGCCTCAATCCCACACCTCCACACACCCGCGACCGTCAACAAGCCTCGTCATAGATAGGACGTTCCGATAGCGACTTCTATCCGATATTTTATATCGAATCAGTATTGAAAGAACATTATCGATACCCCGATATTATCGGATCCAAGGTATCGATACCGTGAGTATGTATCGATATTGGGTTCAGAAGATTCCACGAAAAAACTAAAAAAAATAATAAGTTCATATTAAATCATGTTGTTTTTAACTGTTAATACGGAATGTTAAATTAATGTTATTTAAAAACTGATACATTAAACATTTTATTTTTTATGTGTTATAAGAGAAATAGTACTTATAAACTTTAATTTGCTTCATTTTTATTGGTGTGACCTCCGGATTACCATAAAATATTAAATGTTTTAAATACCTACTTTTAGGATTACCTAAAAGCAGGTATTTAAACCATTTAATTTGCTCATTTATTTTACGTAAAAATCTTCCTTTGGGCATGACATGTCCAATTACGATCTTATACCTTTTTACGGATTGTTGAAGATAGTCTATTGACTATTAGTTTGTAAAGAAAAAAGAAGGGTAAGAAAAAAATATATACAAATAAATTATAAAACAGTATAATTTTACATTAAGAACATAATATTGTAATAAAGTAATAAATAAACAATAAATTATAGGAACAAACATCACAACATGGAAACATTTCAAAAAATTTTGGCCACATTATCATATAAATGTTTCCTCCCCTAAGCGTTTATTAATTTATATTCGATTCAATACTTTTGATCCTATACTCCAAACTTTCTTTCGATACCACACTAATATCTAATGATTCAATCCGATACCGATATCGTGAATATCGAAAGAAAAATATCGATACATACTATTATCGAAAGTATCGAAACGTGCCTAGTCACAGACGTGTAATAAGCCGGGGCTAAGCAGGCTTATTTGCGGCCGGTGTGGAAACAGCGAAACAACCCCGGGCGGGACCTCTCATTGTTTCCTGACGAATGTTGAAAGCAGTAACTTTATAGCCTCGTGACTATTTATGCCTCTGAATATTGATTAGTTATTAACCTGTGATTTAGCGGGCCGGCCCGACTGTTAATTGAAAGAGCGACATCGGCACCTGCCGCTAATTCTGTTTGTCGATAAGCGGCGAGTTGGAAGAGTCGTAAATCGCAATTTCGCGGCGTTTCGGGAGGTGGCGCTGTGTTTAATTGCGATGAGGGATGGCGAGGGGTTATCAGATGGCTGGTCTGGGGCCCTCCTTATCCTACTTATCACGCTTTGTTAACTGCTGGTCTCGTATGGAACAGCAAGAGAGAGAGAGTTGCGGTGGATGCGTTCCCTGAGCTTTTGTGTGAGAGTTGGATGGTAAAGAAAGTAATTGTAGTACATTTAACATTGAATGCAGGTTGTGATACAGCAAAAAATAAAAATTCCAACGAATCCTAAATGTAAACAATTATTTCTGCGATCTTTAAATAATTACAGTAACTGGAAATACATTTTTTTTAATCCGGAGGTCTTTTAAGATATTAAACTGTTAACAATTTAACGTTGATTGAAATACTATTACTATTAGAAAGATTTTCCTATGTGTGTTTTAATCTCTTAATTCATTATACATAGATATGATGAAAATAATGACCTAATATTATTCAATTACTTGATAGCAACTTATAAGATTTTAATTTGAACTATACTCAGGAATAAAAGTCTTAAAATTGGTATCATTACTAGTATAATAGTAAAGTTTTTTGACTGATGCAATGACGTATATAATACACCGATTTTACAGATCATGTCTTGGTAAAAAGAGCAATGACGATTACCTGCTTGAGAGGACGAAAACAGTCCATGTAATTCAATTACTTGATAACAACTCATAAGATTTTATATTTGAATTATACTCAGGAATAAAAGTCTTAAAATTGGTATCATTACTAGTATAATAGTAAAGTTTTTTGACTGATGCAATGACGTATATAATACACCGATTTTACAGACCATGTCTTGGTAAAAAGAGCAATGACGATTACCTGCTTGAGAGGACGAAAACAGTCCATGTAATTCAATTACTTGATAACAACTCATAAGATTTTATATTTGAATTATACTCAGGAATAAAAGTCTTAAAATTGGTATCATTACTAGTATAATAGTAAAGTTTTTATGACGTATATAATACCCCGATCTTACAGATCATGTCTTGGTAGAAAGAGCAATAACGATTATCTTGAGACGACTATAATAGTCCATGTAATTATAAAATGTTTCTAAGCCCTTGAAAAACCACATAGCAAAAAAACTCAATCATAGTACACGTTGAGTGCAGTTCAATCACCTTTAGAACTGAGTGCATGGTAATAAACGTACCAATAAAAACGGCTTTCTATAAAGTATTGTCAAACGCATGTTAGAGATTATATTTAATGAGGGGTTTAATGAGCAATCCGATCCAAATGGAGACATCATACTGAAGCCTCAGACCCTCCTGCGCTCTGACCCTGCACGGTATCTGACTGCATTACTGCATTACTGCATTAGCCTCTGACAGCGAGGAGATCATTACACATAACGAGGTGTGAAACCGAAGCGGATAAAGTAATGGGCAACACCGCCGGGATCGCCGGTAATGGCGTCAGTTTAAACAATAAGCGAACGGAAGGTGAAGTACACCAGTCACGAGCGTTCACGAGCACGCCCGAGTGTTAACTGCCCGTAATTTGGGTTGGGGTTTCCGTCGGTGAAGCTTCAGCTACCGTGTTTCGGTTCAAAAAATCAAAGAAGATCATACAAAAATCTGGACTTGTAAAGAAGAAAACATAAGTTAAAATACCTTTATTTTGTTAAGTTGTTTTATTGATTGGATAATGTATTAGTAATTTGTTCATTATATTTTTTAGTTAATTTTTCTTATTACTTTGATTAAACCAATGGTTAATATATGCCCATTACCAGAATATATAAGACAATATAGGAGGCATTGAAAGGACAATTAAATAGACATCGAGCAACCTACGTAAAATATATCCAATTACTATTAAGTTTTTATGCAAAAAAATGCATTAAAAATTATTTATCGACATCAACATGCCTCATAAATGCCTAACTAATATAAAATAATAAGGCCTACATGTCACGTTTTGTTCATTCAATTCATGTTTTAAATGTTATTAAATGTTTCTGTGTTCGTTTTAAAGTATAACGTATTGGCCAAATGAATAAATAAACGTGTAATCTAATCACAGATTACAGAATCACTGGCTGGAGTGACACGCAGGTATTTAACCTTTTACATTTACATTTATATTTGACATTTCATCCTTTTGAAATCACATGGAATAATACACAAAATAATTGTTTAAATTTTAGTTTACCTTACTAGGCGCAACGCCATAACGGCACCATCTCGATGGCATAACTGAGGGGTAATTCACCAACAACCGGCCAACTACCCACAACACATTCCAGCAGCCATCATATCTCCCATCCACTGACAAGTAGCCGCAGCAGCCGCCAGGAAACTTACGGTCGGCGAAAGTTCAATATACCCACGAATGACTGCAGGATACCGAGCCTAATACCGAAAATTGCCGGTTCTCGACACATACTGCACATAAACCGGGATAATTTCTTTGATTAAATTTGGAAATTGCAAAATGAACGGTGCAATCTCCCACAACTACCGCTCGCAGCCTAGCTCCCTCGGCAGAGTATTCTATTAAAAAATCAATCACCGAAATTGGCAGTTGGACTCCCACATAACTGTTACCGGCGGCGCTATGGTCGGCAGCGCGCCTCCGGTCGGTAGCGCCAATTACTGTGGAACGGCGCTTACGTTGCAAATCCCCGGCTTGCGTTACACTTGTGATGGTCGCAGACTTCCCTCGCAGCTTACTGTTCACCAGTGAGTTGCTGTGACGTTCTGAGTCATAAACGCAATTGGCAAATCCTCAGTTCTTCACTAGAAAGCGGATTATGTACACTAGGTGATCAGTATTAGCTGCCGAATACAAACCCCCTGATACATACAAAACCCACCCAGTGGCTCTTCCCTATGAAGCCCCTGGCACAGAGCTGGAAATGGCAAAAAAATAGAGGCACTAATAACTTAGGTTAAGAAAGACTGGCACGTCAAAGTGATGGAATTAGGAGTGGAAGACAATAGAAGATGGAAAACTAACACCATAGATTTTAAGGGGGGGGGGGGAATTAAAATCCATATTTTTTAGCCCCTGAGCTGCTCCTTTGACTAAATTAAAAGCAATTATTTACCTTCGTCAGTCAGCTCATGACGTTGTAACAAATGTTACGGCCGTTCCAGCATAGTTTTTGTGTTTGTGTCAGTTTTATATTTTAACGACGCCTTATGGCTGAACTTCAATGTCTGAGGATGGCACAGTGATGCTGAAACGGCCGTAACATTTGTTACAACCTCATGAGCTGACTAACGAAGGTAAATAATTGCTTTTAATTTAGGGGAAAAAAGGCATGAAAGGATTAAAACGGAGATTAATTAAAACAAATACATGATCCTGCAAGCCCAGGTATACCCGAAGGAGGTAACTGGGTCAAGTAATAAGTCAATAAAAAAGAAAAAACCCTGATGAGGCGTTGAAGACATCCAGACATCAAGTCTTACAAGAATATTTTTTTTGTCTCTCACTTCTTTGCACAGCGTATGGTGTGCTGTTGAGAAGACGTAAGGTTGCATAACTCAGGAAACAGTCGAGTCTTGGGGTAGCAACAAACCTTCTTCCAGAAGCTTACCGAGCATACAAAACGATCTGTAGGCTATCTAGTATAGATTTGTTCATCTTACCCTTTGTTGTTAAGACAGTTTTGATATTTTAGGAACCCCAGCATTTATCACTCCATTTTTTAACTTAATATCATCCTTTTATTTCAAGATGAGGTACAAGGAAAGGAGCAAGGTGGTTTTGTATCAAATGAAATAACTGCCGAAGGAAACGATAGTGACCGAGTAAGTTTGGTCCAATTGAATGCCAAGGAGCGTCAAAAGGACTGAACAATAGACTCAACTGTTCAGACTCATCTTATGGTGAGTAGAACCAAAACCGTTGGGCGGATTATCACTTCACTGATTGACCAGCTACTTCAAATGCCCTCTTTTCCTAAATGGAGTAATAAAGACAATATTGCCAGATGACACCAATTGAAAGTAAAACCTTTTATATTTTCAGGGAGGTTTAGATACAAAGATCGTAAATGGACCTATAGGATAGACTTTTCCTGAAGGCCCGTGGTTCCGTCTGTATCGAAGAGTTTCTCGAGTTCTGCCCAAATTCATCATTCTTGTTTATCGCCGCCGTCCTTTGAGGACCGAGGATAATTCAGTACCGAATAAATCATTGTGGGGTCATGAGGCACGGCCCTCCACGGACATTCCTTCATTGTCACCGAAATTTGTCCAAAAACTCATCTCCCGGCCCGCCCGCCTCGCGGAGATCCCCGCTTCATCTATCTCTAGTAGAAACTACCGCAGAGTTTGCATTCCCGTGTAGATGCTTGTCTCCGTTGATAGATTCAAACTAGTCTCAAGGTATTTATGCTAGGAAAGAGGTAAGATTAACTTTGTTGACACTTAATGCGGCGTATAATTTAAAACTAATCAGTTTACTCCGGTTTTGGAATCCGATTTTTTAATTTCGGGGATAGTTTTCTCCCGCTTGGAGGAATGTGGAGGTGTTAATTTTAACGAACTGGAATTTAGGCGATTTTAAACGGGATTTGATAAATACATTGGAGAAAATAATCGATTCAATCTTCAATCGAACCATTCAAATAATTAGTAGTTATACCTTACTCTCTGGTTAATTATTTTTTGGTATTATTAGACAAACTTAACTGCACTTCAAGGTTGAACGTTGGAATATCCTATGATTTTATCATAAACCAAAACGACATTGATAACGTAATGTCAAACAAACACTTCCAGTTCCACCATTGAACTTTCGAAAGTTTTTCAATGTTGATATTACGTATTTTATGTTTTGTTTTCCAATGATTTGAGAAACAATGCAAATGTGCAAACACTGGGCTACCCAAAACATCATGAGTTGAGCCACCTTAGGAACGGATATTAGGATGCCCATAAGGATACATACCCGGGAAGTCCAAGTGTTTCTCTCACCAGCGTCCAAGAGTTTTAAAGTCAGCATAAGCAAATGGCCCACCACCATTTGTTAATGTATACAAACTCGTTTCCTTTTTAAACGATCAATCTAACATGTAAACCAGGCAAAATTGTGGTTCGGATCCCACGTTAAAATGTTGGCCCCATAGTTGCCATTGGCTGTTGGGCTATTAATTAACAGTCCTGTCTAAGGAACATGTCGGTCTTAGTCAATAACAAGACTACAAGACCGCGCCACAATCATCCTTCACTCATCTGTCATTCACACTTGGCTAAAAATACCTACCTGGGTAGGTCGCCATTTCAAAGTAATGTATCCAATGTATAATGTAATAATCACTTACTTGATTATATATTTTTGATCCGAGGCCGAGGGTTCTCGACTCCCGACCTCCAGGATTGTTACCCAAGCCACGCTCTATTCGCCGCGCCGTCTCGTCGGCCGCAACGACCATCACTCCCGGCAAGCCCGTGTAGCCGTGTAGCAAGTACTCTCGCGTGAATCCGTGCCACTTTCTTCACCTCATTTCCTCCCCTGCCTTCCGGAAATCGATTATCACTTTCACATCAATGGTAATTATTCTTTCGCTCGCGAAGCAGTTAGTCGGAGAAACGCTAATTTCCTCCGCCCCACAGTTCTGGTTCTGCGACACCGATACCTCTTCATCTGCTGGCCGTGTATTAACGCGTCAGGTGCCATTAGAAGACCCTTATTTGCGCTAAGTGTCCGTGCGTTCGCCGTGATTATGCTAAACGAATCGGGAATACTTGCTGACTGTAGGAGGAATGAGTTGAAAGTTGCTGGAAGAACTTTTGTAATGTGATTTTGGTTTGATAAAAACTATTAACAACTTTTTAAAAAATATTATTTTATATATGTGTACTTTGTATATGTGGGTAAAAAAACTAAAGAAAAAAGTTTACGAAAAAGGAAAAA
Organism: Flexamia atlantica; assembly: GCA_035578135.1. Lineage (NCBI taxonomy): Eukaryota > Metazoa > Arthropoda > Insecta > Hemiptera > Cicadellidae > Flexamia > Flexamia atlantica. The sequence continues at coordinate 48,255 of JAQJVK010000113.1, read as the reverse complement.
GATTTGAATTGTTGTAAAATAATTACAGTTTTTTATGACTCTTTATGACCATTTTAACATCTTCCTAACTCTTTATGTCGTTGGGGATGAAGAAGAGCAAAAACCTAACATTGCTTTGGCTTTGGCGAGGTGACTTGTCGGGGTGGTACCTAAACGTCCACCCGCATCACCCCCGGCCCGACCGCCGAGTCAAAGCGCAGACTATAGTTACTAGCGATGACAATTATTTTTAAAATATAGACAAAGTGCTTCTCCGTTGTATCGAAGCCATTAAGATCGATACATACGATATATTGGGAGTAAAATATAGACATTTCCTATACATCAAAAAACTATATTCCTGGAGAAAAATCAAAGAGGGATTGAACTACTTTCAGAGACAGGGTTTGCCACCATGGAACTCAAGATTTTTAAATATATTACCTGGGGAGACTTCAAACCACATGGCATAATGCCGGACACATTTTCACAGCCAGGAAAATTTACTTATTTCAAATACTAGTTACAACAAGTCAATAACAAATGTTACTACAGTAGAGCGCCGATTATCCGAACGCCGTAATAATTCATATTTTGAGCATGATTCTCAAACAATTCAAATTCCCGCGCCAACCGAAACTCCCGTTGCGCCAGGATATCAATGTATTCTGATAGATTTCATAATAAAATTACGTGAATAATTTTTGTTTGATCATTTTTTTGCCTTTTTACTACTAAGAATTACGTTACATATATAATTTTAAAATGTTGTCTTTTCATGTTCGATTATCCGAATATTCAGTTATCCGAACACCCCTTGTCCCCATTTAGTTCGGATAATCGGCGCTCTACTGTATATACACACGAACACTATGGAAAATATTAGAGATTGCCAGTTTTACATATAAAAGAATATTATCAATTACCAATTTCGTTTTGAAATAAGACCCTGGAAACAGCCTCAATAATACTAACCTCTTTCAAATTTCCCATCAAAACCTTTTTTCTTATGGCCATTGGTGTATATCGGAAAAGATAAATCAGTTCACCGATAATATCTGAACAAAAATATCTACATGCTTTTTATGATATATCGGAACTAAATAAACGGTATCAGAAAACTGACACATACTTTCTCCCTCAAAGTCATTTAAAACCAGAAAACTTATATGTGTATTAAAGCAAATTAACAATTAATTATCACACAAATACATACCAAATTTGATCAAAATCGGTTAGTAAATAACGGAGATAACGGTTTTAAAATATTTGCCATAAGAATAACATTGGACAACGTACTGTGTTTACCGCCGAACTAAAATATCAATTATCTCTGCAACCAGTTGACATAAACTAATGATTCAAAATACTGTATTATTTAGTTTTTCAAGTCAAATTTAATGGTTACAAGTATATTTTCTTTAGAGGTTACAGATTTTGTCAAATTTTAAAAATATGAATATTTTAACACTTAAACCCCCACAACTTCTGAACCTGAATTTTTACAGTCATGCGGGTGGTGTCATTTTGTTTGTCATCTTAAGCCCTAAAATCCATGAAATTTTTATCAAAATCGTTAGAGCCGTTTTTGAGAAATTTGTATTTTTGTCATTTTTATGGGTTTTTATGGGGTAAATATCCTTAAAAATGAAAAATTCAAAAAAATGGAATATACGCCTGGAGATACCACGACTTTATACCGATATGGCAAATTTCATGAAAATCGGTCCACTGGTGTCGTCTCTAGCTTTGTTTACATCCACACACACACATACATCCACACACACACACACACACACACACACACACACACACACACACACACACACACACACACACACACACACACACACACACAGACAGACAGACAGACACCACGCCAAAAACCACTTTTTTTGATTCAGGGAGCACTAAAACAAATATATCCACTATCAACTCAAATTTTGACGAAAACAATACTTTCTCCATATACATTGTATAGGGGGGAGAAAGTAAAAATCGAAACTTTCGATATATCGATATTTTTGCCATTCGACCTGGACTTCCTGACCTGGACCGACGGACGCGAGGAGGCGACGGAGCGTGGGTGACCGAGGCAGTAAATAACCCGCAGGCGCTGCCCACCATAAATTGTAAAATACCGCAGTTATGTCTTTATTTAAGTCAGTGATGCAGCCAAGAATGGGTATCAAGCACCGGTAGTTTATAGTCATCGCCGGGGTGAGTATAAATCCTGCGGCCCCGCCCACTGCAGCCCCGGGATCCGCGTAAACTGGCCTCGGCGTCAGCTTGAAAAAGAAAATATGCCAGTGAAAGCTCTCCGTGGTAGTAAGCCTGTTTGCTCAACGAATTGCCCCATGTTCTAGCCTTTACTTCAGCGGAAGTACGGTCTCATCGTAACCAAACGATATCACAAGTTTTTACTTCTTTAGGATAATTTTTAACAAAGCAAACAGGCGCGGGCTTGGAAACTGAGAGAAAAGCACTATGAGGTAAATTTAACAATATGATAAAGGAGTAGCTTGTTAGATTTGCTCGTTTGCATCCCCAACAAATCACCACCCCGTTCTGCTTTCATCTGTGTAGATAACCTGGAATAGGCTTTAAAGCCTTCCTCCACCTGATGTATCATTGTGCTTAACAACTTGTGAAGCTGACTTGACCTGTTGGGGTGGTGACTTTTTTTGGGGGGGGGCACCTAGACGCGTTCCCGGGATAATAGGCCGATGCGGCTGTTTGGTCCGTGGGTACGGACTGTAGGAGGGAGTCAAAGAAACGTGGCCGGGTGAATAGCAGCTATCTGAAGCTACGTAATGACTCAAGGATTGAAGTATACTTAAAAATTTTGATCCGAGTAATTTAATATTGATGCATAAAATCCAGAAGACACTCGAAAAGTAAATTACCTTCACTCTGGGACAAATCCTGACCCATGAAAGAATAAACGTCGGGATAGGGAGATTTTAAGAATTTAAATCATATTTACCTATTGGCATTGGCGATCCAGGCTAAAATCTTGAGGTGTTTGTAAGCCAAATAATTTATTGAATTAACATAATTATAAATTAAGTATTCTAGACTTAAAAATAAAAGTAATATCAGACAGTTGCATTAACTTAACAGTTACGCCAGGAGGAGATGGATGTCTTTAAGAAACCCATTAAATTAATAAAAGTGTTTTAGCACATGTTTTAAACCATTAATATAAAACATAGAGGCCTAACGTGATAAATGAAGGTGAAACTTCCTTAACATTTATTTATATTCCAATGGCTGTCATAAATTAATTTGTAACCCAACATTGACAGTAGAACTTATATATCTTGCCCGAAAATAATTAAATAATGTTTTATTCCAGCCTTGTTAGTATAAATATATACCCAGTCCAATAAAACCTGAGACATTTATTCGATTTCAAAGAGTCACTTACGGCCAAGTGGCGCCCACTTCGGCCCAATTCAGATTGAGACAAGACGATTTCCATTATAAATAAACAAATTCAATTTGCAAAACAAACGACTACGTGACGGAAATCACAAACGGATCGATTTCCTGAAACTTTACCGCGTCTGTTAACAGAATCTTATTCGATTTTAATTTTTGAAACAGACAAACATTAGATAACTCAGTCTAAATCGGCACATGGTGGTGTTATAAAGCTGGATGAACAATAGTGCTTTCTAAAGTCCGCTCGCAGCACCGCTCCACCCTCCGACCCCGCCTCTACGCTGTTACGCTCAAATTATAACACATTCAATTGGATCTCATTCTTTGCACGTCTATAAATTGTCACGTGTTAGTATTTCGATTGCGATGAACCCGACGCCTAATTGCTGGCGCAACGCTGAGGAATTCAATCGGCTTTTGTTGGAAGCGTTATTGCTAGTGTTGCAAGCGGTTAGTACAAGCGGGCAATTAGAACCACCGGTCGCTCTGTCTATCGCCGCCGTTCGCTGCGACTTCGATCCGTGATTCGATAGTTTTAAGCGTAGTTTTGCTGAGGATTACGGTTACACGATACTACATCAAGATGAAGTTAATGAAATTTGCACACAATAATAAAAATAGTGATTTGATTCATTGTTAAATTACTATTTTTTCGTTATTTTACAAACCAGTCAGATTCACTTGGATTATAGCAGTTACGTTTTGGCTGTTAGCTTAGTTATTCGTCAAGTAAACATTTTATCAGGTCTTCCTTTTGTTGAAACACGTTTCACGACAAAACAGATTTCATTGGCTTGGAAAGGTTTTGTATGTATAAACTTAATCATTCATTTGGAGAAACTCTGATTGCACTAAGAGAGTACTACTAAAGCGAAGACCTATTCCTCATCTCCCTGATTAAAGTATGAAAGAAAGAAACATCCACTTTGCAAACAGTGAATTAAAATGAATAGTTAGGCCTAAATCATTCAGAAGAAGACTGAAATTAAGAAATAACAAAATATTTCAATGAATCAGTAGGTTAAAAAGAGCATAAAACGTTATTAGTACCTATCATTTTAATTATGGCAAGGATATTAAATAAAATGTATCAGACTTCCATCACATTAATTTCTCTGTTTTTCCTTTGATACAATTTTATGATTTTATCACTTATCATTTTGATCCTGAATTTTAACTGACTTTTATAGGTGATGACATTTAATTAAGGTGCATGAAAGTTAGTGAAAAACCAAATTTAAAACAAATTTATAATTTGATAAATTCATATCGATTTTTTTGGGGGGGGGGGGCGCAGTTTTTTGCGCAACCCTTATATGCAAAAAATTACATATTGGTGATAAAGATTTTCAGTACCTACTTATCTTCTTGATTCTTTATTCGATTAGTTTTTAAAGAAATCAATAAATACCGGAGATCTCGAATCGTTCACTATCTGAAACAATATATGCAATATGCAAAGGGGAAAAATTGGAAAGTTAAAATCAGCATACCCATTATAACGTTTAATTTATTACGTATTTGAAGGTGTTTAGTCATAGTCATCTGTAGTAACAAGGCTGCAGCGCTAGTAAATGGCAACATCAGGGATAAAGCTGATTTATATATCCATGTTCTCTTACGGCACTACCTCTTGTTTACATTAAGCTGGCTCTGTAAGGGTTTTTATTATGCAAAAAACCCTTGAAAAGCGGCGTTACCAGTTCGAAGGTCGCAGCCTTATTACTACAGACGCTATGGTTTAATACATTAGGAAACTTTTGTTGGGTGAAAACAGGTTTAATAGTAAAACCTGTAGATGAACAAATATGTATTTCAGTTTCAAAATATAAATAACTCATTTTTATTAAGCAACAACAGAATTCACGTTCCCGCGTCTCAGACTTGTATCCAAATTTCCAAACGGGCGAGTGTCATAATAGCCTCGGCTGGCACACATTTCGCGCCATTTGCATAAACGCAACATCTATATAAAATCGCGGAGCGCAGGAGGGATAAAAAACCTATTAAATCATCCTACGCGATAAATATTAAAAGTGTTTCTCGAAAATAAATCTTCGCCGCCGCGATAACTCTTGTTCGAGAAGTGCGGGAGAGGCACACGCGATGTGGCTGCCGGGCCGCCGAATTTACAAGTGATTAAAATCCTACAACTCGGGAAAACTATTAAAAGCTCTCTATTGGACCGAATAATTGACCGCTGAGATGCTATCGCCGACCAAATGGAAATACTGGATTCGAACGACTCGGATTTATAATTAGTTTCGGGCCGGAGTCGTGGACGTTTAGTTATACTCTATGGAGTGATTGCTGCGCGGAGTGATACTCTGTGTCGACAATTAGTCAGCCGCGGATCAGCTGATTACCGCTGTCAGAGCCTAATGAGTGGTGACGGGTCTAACCTTTCCATCAGCTGGTAAACATAATATTCCGTCCGCCGGCCGCCGGCCCACTCGCCGTCCAATTACGATACAATCCCTAATGGGTTTGCTTTAAAATATTTCACGAACAGCGGCCTTTTAGTTTTGACATTCCCTGTCTCATTCTATACTATATATCATCTAAGATAACGGGATTTCGGCATCCTGAATGAGAAAAGTTAAAATATTTCCTTATTGGAATTATTAAACTCAGTCAAGGAAAAAATTATTTTAAATGTTTTGTCATAATAATGGAGTTAGTTTACGATTATATGACCAACTCCAATTTACCTTGCCAACTTTGACCTACAAAAGATGATCTGTTAAGAAAAAAGACCTGAAATAATACATAATGACAAAACAAATAAGTAACAGGTATTTATTAGGCTAGTTTACTTAAAAAAAAACAACAATCCCCATCACTTTACACCCACCACCCTCCACCTCCCAGCTCGCGCGACCCCCGGACCCCCGGCCCCGGACCCACCACGTTTTTGGCACCTCAGCCCGGCGTGGGTGCGGTGACAATTTGATAATGTACGTCCTTTATTCGCCCAGTATTTGCATAATTACCAACATCTATTTCATCACGTCTGAATAATGTATCTGGTGTGACGACAGCGCATTGTCCCTGTTGTTTCTGGCCGCCCACGCTCTGGTCTGGGAGAGATCGACAATGAGCGATGCAGGCTAATGCGGGATTTGTCCGATATTCGACACCCACGCGGAGGTAATCCCTTATCTCCGCCACATCGCTAAGCTTTATTGAGGTATTTAACAAGCAGACGACGTATGAACGACGTTAGTGAGTATATTATCAGCGCAGATTAGGAGCCGATATTTCACTTTGCAAAAATAGTATATTACGTTACTAGGCCGGGAAGTACTGTTTTGGCGGACGAGTATGATAGTTCCCGCGTGAGCGAAAGCGAGTACGATATTTTTCATCATACTACGCAGAAAAAAAACTTACAATCATAACGTAGTCCTTGCATAAACATACGTTTCTCAAACCTTCAAACCTAACCTTTAACAAACAGAACAAACATTTGCTACGGATGCAGTGCTGCTACTACATTCCTCTAAAAATAAACCAATAAACCACTAATAAACAAGCATTGAACGTCGGTTTGCTGCAAATCAGCTGAAATCAGCTGATTGTTTACTTCCGTTCTTTCCGTCCTAGGCCGGATAAGAGTTTATTAGGTAACTTTCGAGCCAACAAAAAGGAACTGAAAACAGATGTTTCTGTGTTAGTATGATGTAAAGAAAAGTCGAGCCTTAATTTAACAAAACTCTATTTTAACATAATAAACTGAGTAAAAAAATGCCATGCCTTTTGGTAGTCTGGACAGTTCCTGTTGTTTCTGGCCGCCCACGCTCGGGTCTGGGAGAGATCGACAATGAGCGATGCAGGCTAATGCGGGATTTGTCCGATATTCGACACCCACGCGGAGGTAATCCCTCTATCTCCGCCACATCGCTAAGCTTTATTGAGGCGGATTGTCCCGGTGGAGGTCCGCTGCTCCGTGACCCGCTCCGACGCTCCGACGCTCCGACGCTCCGAGAGCAATTAACGAGAGTCAGAGACGAGATTTATTTGTAAAAAGAAAAGCTTAATTTATTCGTGCACTTAAACTACAAGAGCTGAACGATTGGTTTGTACGAACGAATTTGTTTCTGGGTACACCGGTCGGTCGGACGTAGGAACATGACGTACGACTGTCTCTGCTGTTTGGGTGGTAGATTGAATAACGGTGGAGGTAACTTGGCCCTGTAGAACTAACGGGTAGTAAATAATACTTGCAATCGTACAGCAGGACTTGCTGCACTATTACTTGAATCGTGGGTTGCAATAAAACATGTAATCTCTCTAACACTTTCGAAGATTCAGGATACTTATATGTTACAATATGTTATACGAACGTTTTATCTTCTTAGACAGATACTATCTACAGTTGTAAACAAACTCGAAGAGAATATGTGACGGAGGCGAAATCGCCAAAACAACATTCTTAAACATCTGAGATACTAAAGTGTTAGAACGTCAAGCGGACAGACACAAATTCATTGGAGGATGTCCAGCTATTTGTAACATTTGATATCATCGTGGACTCGACACTTTAGTCCGATATTTAGACGTTCAACTGGAGTAGTTAAAGTTACGAGCTATGAGGTGGTTATGAGTTGGCACTCGGTTGCAGATAAATTCCCATCCAGTCCGACTGGCCATTCGTCATCGTCCACTTCAACACACACTTCCCAGCCGAGTTACTTAATTTAATTCAGAATTGGGTTTCGCAGAGGACTTTCAACCGCGTTCGTGAGTCAGTAAGGTGGAATGTGAATTTAATACAGACTAAAACCTAATGGTAGTTGAAAAGCTACTAGAAAACAGGCAAATGAATTATTACTCTTTAGTTTCTATTGTATTCATATCTTCCATAGTCAGTAAAATGTATAAAATATTACACAACTGAGAAATGCAAAAATTATTGGTAGGCCTAGGTTGTAAATTAATATGTTGCTGTTATTGCCAATATCGTAAATAATTTTTCGGAGGTTTTTGAAGACAAAATATTTATCACTAAGGTCAAGTCTAAAGCTCTGAAACAAAAGGTTGAAATTATCAGTACTATAATAGGTAGCATATGAACTTCACGTGATGACATCGTTTTGTGATATTGCAACCTCTGCCGGATACACTTAACAGATGAGCACAGTAATTTAATACTACGTTCTATGACCGTCCTCATAATTATACCAGTTCGTAAAATTGTTAACCGGGGAAATTGTGGTACGGATCCCACGTTAAAATGTAGGTCCCTTAGTTGTCATTGGCTGTTGGGCTATTAATTATCAGTCCTGTCTAAGGAACATGTCGGCCTTAGTAACAAGACTACAAGATCGCGCCACAGTAATCTTTTACTCATCTGTCATTCATACTTGGCTTAAAATACCTAACTGGGTAGGTCGCCATTTGAAGAAATGTAATGTGATGCGATTAAATGATAGTAGATTAACATCCTCACATAAGGCATATACTTCAGAATCAAAACGAGAATCCACTTTGGGTAAATTAGCTCATCCACCATTGACTCTTATTATATTGGGGGAGCAGCCTGATGTATTGATAGAACGCGAGACTTCGGTTCCCGGAGTCCCAGCCAATCCCCATTGGCAATTTGCTATATGTCATGATGCCATAACTAACCTTGAGGTCGTTCAATAAGCTAGTTAAGCCGCAATGCATGTCCATGGAAACTTCTTATCCTTTCCCTCATCTAGAAAAAAACCCTTATTTTATATTTTCTTTCACTTCCCTTAAACAGCGTATCTGTCCAAAAATCACACACAGCACCATTAAACATCAACAAGGTCAATCGTATGATAAAAGCGACCACTTATCGTTAGATCGGCGGGACTGTACCCGCTAATGGCGCGTGGCAGCGACTGTACCGGTGACACCGTGATGTCTGTGTCAGGAAGGTGTAGGTCGCGCGGTTTATGAATGCTCCATGAAGAATGTATGAATGAATCCTCCCAATCATTAGAACCGTCGACGGTGGAACAATCCCGGGCGTGGCGGGCGTGGGTCGCGCCTCCTCCGCACCCGACACATTTGTTTTTCACATTTATGGCTTCACTATCTCTTTCTTCAAGGTCCTCGCAGGTAATGGCACGCTTTTTGACATAGTAGATCGGTACGGTGGCGTGTCCTGTAATCCAGCTACTTGGAGAGATGGTCTCAGGTATCCGTGCGGCACTGGATGAATCTTCTACAATATCTTCAATGAAAACTTTCGTCTGCTAGCACTGATTTACTGTTCGTAGGACACTCGGTCGGACTGTAGGGCACTGATGTAGAGTGATCTAGTTGAAAATGGCAACAGCCGATGCACGTTTCCTACGAACAGTTAATCAATGCGAAAGTTTTCATTGAAGATATTGTAGAGGATTCAGCTATTTGGAGTTCACGAATTGTGGATAGTTATGGGCAATGGCTTGTGGACGTGGACCGAAGAATACTGCGTCCATCCATAGGCCATCCTTATAATTAGACCAGTTCATAAATTGTAAACCAGGCAAAATTATGGTTTGGATTCCACGTTAAAATTTAGGTCTCTTAGTTGCCATTAGCTGTTGGGCTTATTAATTAACAGTCCTGTCTATGGAACGTGTCGGCCTTAGTCAGTAACAAGAAAGACTACAATATCGTGCCACAATCACCCTACACTCATCCCTCACTCATATTCGCTTTTATATACCCCTTATTGGTGGTCGGCGTGCAATGGTAATGTAAATTGGTAAATTGTTATTGGGGCGAACACGTAGATTGCATTGTATTGTCAGATTGGGATTAGGGATTCCAGAAAATATGCATTTGTGTAAGTATTTTAGAATATCGAACATGCCCATCGGAAAGATATTCTTCGGGGACAGGAAAGGTAGATAATAATATGGACGAGATGTCCTATTCTTGAACAAAAAGGCTTACAAATTCAAACTTAACCGGTTCAACATTCCTAAGAGAATAGGCACATACCAGGTAACCAAGTTCAGAGAGGGGCACGCCCCAAAGAGACAGGGAGAAACCGAGGCACATCAGGGAAGCTGTTGCTCAGAACTGCAAAAAGATCTAAATATTTAACTACTTCTTTTTTACACCCAATTGAGTCTCTGCTCATGCATCGTAGCCTAATAATTACCAATTAGATTTATTAAATATAGTCCTAATCAAGGCAAAATCTCCCCCCTTCCCCCCCCCCCCGGTTGGGCCCCCGATGTTTTCGAAACTCCGACGACTCCGCACAAATATTAGCCTCAGTTTAGTTTGTAATTTTTGTTTCCTACCATACAGTAAATGCGTATACTCATGACAAGCAAAGACAAAATGAGTCACTGACAACATTTCTGCCAACCTTTAGCGTAACCCTTGGCACCTCAAGCGTGTTGTCTTGTCGTGTGCGCCGGTCCCTGATCTCCGAGCGAACCTTCAACAAACTTCTGAGGTACGGGGGGTGCCTGTTTGCAAGATTTTATACACTAAGCACGCCACATCCAACCTGAAGGAAAGCTTTAAAGGAAGCCTCTACTCTAGCTGCCTTCCGAGGCTGACTTATATTGTCAAATTTCCTCAAGTCATATACAAACCTTATGGCAGAGTTTTGAAGTCTCTGAAGTTGCATTGTAGTGTCAAGAGATAATCTGCCACCAAAGACTGGGAGACCATATAACACTGAAGGAAAATTACTAATTTTACTATTTCTAGTTTGGGTCAGCTTATTTCAGCAGCCCCCTTAACCTGAACCAGGATCTTAACTTACACATCGCACTGCAATTGCCAGACCGAACATGGCTCAAACATGTAAGATCTGAATCAAAGGTGACCCCAAGGATCTTGGGTGACAACGGGTGAGTCAGAGTGTGGGAGAGGCGGCGAGGCGATGAGGCGGTAGAGGCTGGAGGGCCTCGTGTGAGAGTGACAGGGCGCGGGCGGGCAAGGCCGCCACCCACACCCGGTGGGAGCTGTGATTGAAAACATCGAGATCACAACCGAGAAGTCATGGGGAACAGGAAAATAATATCGTTTCAAAATTAGCTTTGTTTTGTTTTGTTTTAAAATTTGTTGAGTGTTCTGATTTTTTTTTCTAAGTGCCAAAAGTTGGCGGCTTGGATGAAGCCACGTGGTTCTCTTCTGCTCATTCCATTACTTGATTGTTAGTAATCGGTAGGGAGTAGGCTGGCTGTTGGTCGGAAATCTGTGAAATGAAAGATAAAAAATAGTCAATAGTTAGTTAGTGACACATTTATGTATGAATAACTGTAAGAATTTACATTTGTGGTTAATCTTTCAGTTAGTAGAAAGTGAGATATTTGTTGGCTGAAATTGTACTGCTAAAAAAGAAAATGTTGGTTTTCAATTTTGTTTCAGTACTTGTTACTATTTTAGGATACCATAAAAGTACACGCGTGATAGAAAAAGTCATTTTACGATGTTAAGTGTCCATAAAGAGACATTATATGATTAAATAGGATAAGTCAAGTTTTATTTTTGAGTACGAAAGACGTATCCTAGTTTCAAATTACGACAAAAGGGATTTCACTTACAGTTTCTGAAGTTATATGTACAGCATATATAGGTATTGTATTGCATGCATTACTTTAAAATTCGTTGACTAATTAAAACTTCATACTTTGCCTGGCAGAACATTGCAGCATTAACGATTTAAAGTCAATGATTGCAGTGACAAGATGACTTTTAGAACATCGCAATAATATGAGGTTTTTGTACTATCACAAAAAAACGCAAGGCTAGTTGCTAATATATTCTTTAATATTAGGTTAAACTCATTTAATAAAAACAACTACACTTCAATCGTTAAAACACTTTAGCTGACAGCGACAAAAATAATGCACAAAAGAATGTGTCAATTTATTGAGAGATATTCACTGCAACATACCATCGAGACGGCAATTTCTGCGAAGGTCGTCTGCTTCGGTACAGCCCCAACTATTCTTGGTGCATCAAAAAGAAACAGCCCAACCGGTGATGCATCTAAGTGCATCCAGACACTGGAAGTTACCGCCCACGCCCCGAGTCCGTCCCAATTATTAAGCTATTTAATCGTCCCAACTTGTACGACCGCGCGACACCAGTGTGCTCAGGCCAAAAATGAAATATTCCCCACCAAGCACTACAAAATTTCTCCATGTGAATCCCAATGTTCATGTACATATTTAATTTTTATTTCTTTAGTGATAATAAGTGACATTTATAATTACAACTCGTATTTATTTCCTTATTGACCTATAAGCCTGTTATTTCATTTTTAAGGCTATGCAAATACGTGTCATTTATAAAAAAAGGTTCTCCGTTAGCTATGAATATTATCTCACTTTTATTTACCACTAATCATTAATGTCAATATCTTATTAAAAATAGCTTTTTATTAATGTCAATAGCTTACTTAAGCGCGCGATACGAAAGTTAAGTTTGTGAAAATTAAAAAAAGAAATTCAAAATGCAAACGTGTTTACAGGGTCCCGTTTTAAGCATATTTGTTACTAGTCATTTACCAATTACAAGTTACAAGATACGAACTACAACTAAAAGTAGTATCATATAAGTTAGGTGTTTGCTAATTAAAATCGTGTTAACTAGTAACTTGTCAGTTGTACTCTACTAACTTGAAGTCACTGTGAATCGCGCCCAGACTGAAACAACCTGTAAAATAGTCAGTTATGACAATTAAAACACCATGTATAAAAAAATCCACCCTTTTTCGCACTGCATCCCAACATAAATCCCTTATCTTAACCACTTATTAATTTTGAGCTCTAAAATCGCCAGAATGGTGAAAAATCGCCACATCTGCGCGACACTATCGCACTGGCAACCGCACACACACTCGCGTACGCACACATACTCACTCGCGCAGCCAGAAGTAGCCGCCCCTCTTTGTTACCACCCACAACCCGGTCTTTTGTCCACTCATTACGGATTTTGGCACCGAGATACATAATTTGAGAAAATGATCTCATTAGGTCCGTTGGGCCGAGATTGGTGGGCCGATAACAGCGCGAGGTCCGTAAATCTCGGCGACTGTTAGATCTATGTTGTCTGTCGCTGTCAGCAGCTGGGACGCTGGGACGCTGGGACTTGTCGCTCGTTTACATTGTTGTCCGGGCTGGGAAACGGAAATGAAATGCGAGTTCTTGTTAACATTGTTGAAACGCAGGTGACTGATTACAAATTAAGTTTCGGATGTAAAACCCAACTCTTTGAGTTTAAAAAGCAAAGTATGCATAAGAACAACGCAGACTAATTTTCACTTATGTTTTTAATCATTTTTGACTGATTTATTCCGGTGGTTGCCTTGGTTGGTTATTTCCCACATTCTTATTTAAGTCGAAAACTTTTGTTCGATAGTACGCATATGGATGTAACGTTATTTTCTCCTATAGTGTGCTAAAGAAAGTTTATTATACCATCTAAATGAGATACTTACTATCTGAGGGTTACGTTAACATAACACTACTGTTAAAAATTTAAGTAAATGTCTCGTGATTATCATATAAGATTTGTTATATGAGTAATCAATTTGGGTATTAATTGAGTATACATTGCCAATATTCTGTTTGTATGCATTTTTGTTCAAAGTAAGTCAGACCCACCAACATTTTTCGTTTACAACTCCGTCTACTGACAATTCGGTCCTAGTAAAAGAATGCACAATAAAGTCTTAAAAATGTGGTCTCTGTCGACAAACCAGTTTTTGGAGTTTCTTTGTTCAGTATAAATAAGGAAATTATTAATTAACTTTAGTGTTAATTTTACGTAAATATTCTGTCAGGTAAATGATGGTGTTTAAATATTTATCAAAATATTGTCCCCTATAACAAATCAATTACAATTCTAATCAGAAATATACAAAGTGTTTCTCCCGTAAAATAATAAAATTGAGAAAATATATGAATTAAATTACATTGGACTAGGCTATATCGAACGCGGTTACAAAAACGCGCAGAGGGAAAATAAAGGAATAACGACCTCATTAAACAATCTGAATTTTGCTAAGGAAATCTCAACCACTCAGGTAAGGAGAAAGCACCCCACACCCACAGCACTCAGCGTTGCCTTAGGTGAGCGTTAAGCAGAAAGTGTCACTGATTTCGTTTCTTACTGTTATTTTGTAAACGGTTCTTTTGTGTAATTATTCCACTACTATTTTTTAATACTATTTCGACCAATCCAGGAAAAAAATACATACAAAAACTAAAACAGCAAAAATTTCTGAGCTAAGGAGGATGTTAAGTTAAATCATATAGCTAATATCAATTTAACGACCTTAAACGATTATGTGACGTGTTTGAATTCTCAATGTCGATGACTGAAGATTAAATTTAAATAGATGAAGTTAGCACTAGCAGAATTGCAAAGAAATAAATAACATTTTTCCGTTGAACATATTCAGAGCAGACATGTACATATCTGTTCTTCATTAATTATAGCGGGAGAGTTAGAATGTTTTTTAGAGATGTAAAAACAATTTATTTAATTAAAAAAATAAAAATTTTTGTAAAAAAATATTGTTATTAAACTATTAATTTCACGATCTTGTTGTGGTCTTCTTACCCACAAAAAAATCTTTTGATAATCGTTTCTAAAGTTGTAAATTTGTTTCTTTCAATAATAAAAAAAGTTATGTCATGCTTGACCTTCACTCTAATCTACTCCGTATCTGTTCCTTAATCAATTTCCATCGATGACATACAACATACAACACGCACGATGATTATTTATGAAATTAAATAGATTATTTATGACGTCGACAAACGAACAAATCACAGTTCATACATGTAAGATCAGCTTTACAAATACAGAATTTTCAATCAGCTACGGTTAGATGAGACATGGCAACTATGTACGGAAGACAAACTGGCTGCCGAGAGCAGACCTATAAAGAATCAGCCCCACGCTAAAGGGTGTAGCCGTCAAACATAATTTGCTACTGTGACAAACGCTGCTCTAATCAAACTGCGTTCTGAACCCGAGTTCGTAATTGACCACATTTCTCTCGGCGCACTGCAAGGCACAGGTCTCCGAGTGCTCAGTAGATCTTTGCTCCGCAAGCAGATTTCTATTTGTAAACAACAATGGGTTCACTAGATAATTTGTTGATTTAGATAGCTTATTAATGTCTTGGTTTGAAACAGGATTATTTTATGTTCAGTATTTTTGTGATAGTTAGCGGAATTTAAGATTAACAACCTTTCTTTCATAACATTTATTTGTCTCCCAGTTATTGTTTAATGAATGTACCGTGAATAATTAAAGTATAATGGTGCACTTTTTCTGTTGGTTGCTATTGCACAAAGTTTTCTGAAATAGTTGGTATCCAGTGAATCGAACGTGAACGTAATCCAAAAAATGTGAACCTTAATCTCTGTAAAAACATCCTTTAGGCACTGTACTATGCTAACTGAAGTTACTCAGGGACAGTCAAACGCAAATCGTTATAGAAGATATGCAGTGTAAAATATTTGGGCTAGAAAATCACCCAAACCATATTGCTTTTAATATAATGTACAATTGCAACTCTGTACATTGGCTGTAAATATGCTTTAAGTGTAACTATGAATTTAATATACCGTTGAACAAAAAATGTTGGTTCGGTTTTTTTTCATTGGACGAAGACGAACAAATGTTTTGTAAAAATGTCCCTTATTTTTCTTATGTCTCATTTTTTGTAAAGTATATTATAAATTAAATAGTGTTAACAAATTTTAGGCGATGTACAACTGCGAGTTTCTAAATCACTTAAATAATCGATTCCCAATATAGTTTGGAATTTGCTGTTGAAGTAATTTTAGTACAAACTCTGTCAAATGGCATAAAGTGCATGGTAATTCGCAGAACTATGTAACATTGTCTGCAGACCATTTTTAGCAAAAAAAAGAAACAATTTTCAGTATTTAGTTTTTCTTTGACTGGTTCATTTGAATCTTAACAGATGAAACGTTAACATGAAGCTTACTGCATCAACCAAAAAAAATCCAACCCAATCAAAAAAAACTTAAGCATCAAAATAAAACATAAAAAATACCCATCCACACCCAGCAAACTACAGAATTTCCCCATCTAAGAAGCAACGCCGCCAGCCGGCAACATATTCTAACCACAAACAACCAAACTTTCTAGGGAATAAATTACACCGAAAATCAAGAAAAATATAAATATTCTGGTTGCGGAATAACTCGTTGTCACGGCTTCGCGGGGGTCGCGGCCAAATTACAACCATAATAACACGACTGTCCGAGTCATTATCGGACTAATAAAATACGAATCGTTAGCAGATGCATAATTTGATCGGTGAGCGCGGGGTCAGCAGGCCCGCGGCGCGGCGTCGCGTCAGACCAAACCGCGTTTAATAACCAAATGATGTGAATTGATGGGGTGGGTATAACGACGGTCTGTGGCCAATGGTGGGATTCACTTAGCATACCTGCGTCACGTGATGTATCGTTTATTTGTAGACCCGTTCGTCTTAATATTTTAGGCTTAGGCTCGTTTCGGCCGCAATGGTTTGCAGGTATAAGGTAGGCACTGGGCGCTTTGTAAATGTTTGATGACTGTGGTGGGTCGAGGTTACAAAATAGGGCGTAGAGATTTGTACCTCAGGATATTATTAAGGTAATAGCAGTTTTAACGTTCAGAAATTTTTAGTTTTTAAAATTATATTTCAAGGGTTTCCTAAGAGATTTCTCAACTATAGGCTACTCAACGATGTCATAAATTTTTCTTTAACTGCATATCAGATTTAAATTATTTTAGTTTTATCTAAATATCTATATTACTGCATGTATTTATAAATTTATAAACATGCATGAAATGCTTTTTTTATTAAGTTATTAGCCATTGTGTCAATTAGGAAAAGTGCATGAAAACATGAAGATGGATATTAAATATGAGGTTTCCCCTGTATAGAATATCAATTATTGTAATACTGCAGTGTAATAGGGTAGGTCTATACTACCTGTATTGTAGCATTGATGAATGAATAAATAAATAAATAATC
This sequence comes from Flexamia atlantica, assembly GCA_035578135.1. Lineage (NCBI taxonomy): Eukaryota > Metazoa > Arthropoda > Insecta > Hemiptera > Cicadellidae > Flexamia > Flexamia atlantica. Next base: position 30,827 of record JAQJVK010000113.1, on the reverse strand, counting down.
ACTGTTTGTTCATTCCAACGTCATTCTTCCCCTCCATTTAAAAAGTGCGAAAAACAAAGACTACTTACTTAACAAGTTTATTTACACAGGTGTATAGTATAATTGTTCAAACACAGTGTAAATGTTCACCAGAAAGTCCTAATTAAATATTAGCTACTAAGATTCAAGCGCGTTTTCGTTGTGGCCACTGGTTGAAAATTAATTTCTTGACAATAAACTTGAAGCGTTGACGCGAGAACACGAACAACACAATGACAAACCCGCCGTTATATCTCCCATAAACTCCGCGCGCCTGACAAAACTGGGAAATATAAAATATAAATTATCTTACAAACACCATTAACGAGCGGATAAAAAATTTCATCGCTTTAAGGATAGCGCTGAAATTCCTGCGGGTTGTTGGGAAGTTTCGGGAATTATTAACAGTGGACACAGCGCGTTCTGCCGGTGGTAGTATCAAGCTGCGACAATGGTTTATTGTCGAGGGCGTTGTATTCCACAACAGCCAGTAAGTAACAGCTGGTACGAGGTGTCCGCGTTATGACCACCATTTGCCGCCCCCCATAGAGAGTTGAGCGATCATTCTTGTGTACAAGAAAAATAACCCTAATAATTTCTTACGGCTTCTAAATCGTTTTGTTTATTTTCATTATAATCACTACTCCTTATAAGTCGTTATCATTAAAACGTACATTCGACCTTATAAGGTATTAGTGCTGTTGATTATAGTGTTTCATTGATGACTTATTTATATAGCTGTATAAAGGTATTAGATAAGAGGCTATTACACGAAAGCTTCACCCCGCCCACGACTGTAAAAGAAAACTTTATGACCAGTATTTAGTATTAAAAACTCAACTTTTATTACTAACATTATCTTTTTATAGTAAGGAAAGAAACGTTAATTTCAAGATATAGATGTCACCGTAAACATAAAGCTATAGCAATCATAAAGTTATATTGATGTTCATCCTCACTAAATGTGTTTCCATTGCATCTCTTTATTCACAATGACAGAAACTTTAGTCACTTTTGATTTGTTGATTAAGTTTTTGTCGCATTACCTTAAATATAAATAAGGTCTTTTTAAGCCTTATAAGTTACACTCTTTGGATGCACTATCTAAAAGGGGGAACGAGGACATTGGAAGACGTTGGGTAGCTGATGGTTACAGTATGGTTTTTGTATTTTTTTTAGCTCAAGATTAATCATGGGTTTTTAAAACTAAACTTATACTTTGAAATAGTTTCCCTTGTATCTATTAAAGACAATCTTCTAACAGTAAAAAGAAATTTTTACGTTAGAGTTCCAAAAAATTGACATAGTTTGAAATTTACTTAAGGGTTCATGGATTGTTTTGAACTTCAACAAAGTTTTAATTTATTTATCACGCAGCACTCAGATGCAATGTGAAACATTACAGTGGAATAAATAAGTTGTTCAAACAAACCATCCATCATCTCGTTAGGCTTACTAGTCGATTACAAATGAAATAACTTAGTCTTAGTTGTATCTTAGTTTTATCAATAGTTGCTTTTCTTGCTGTTGCATCTCTCATTTTTGTTAAATAATCTGATTTTGACGGATTTTTAACAGGTTATTGTTACTGCTGTTGTTGTAACAACTAAATACTAGGTATTGTTATCACTAATATACAGTATATACGTACTGTTTGTTTTTTGTTATTTACTGTTATTGCTGAATTTTGTTTTTTTTTATCTGGCTCTTACACTGTTCATAGCGCGGTTTTATATTTTTTGTTTCATTTGTTCCTGATGTTTATTGTTATAATATCCCCTGTGCTCCTCTCAAAATAAAATTATTGTGTTTTTGACCGCTCACTTTTTTCTAGTCGTTGTTTCTCATTTCACTGCATGAGCGTTGATTCTTGTTAGCCCAGCAACATTCCTGTAATTAGTTGCTACACAGTATAAATTGAAGCGAGCATTTTGTAAATGGTGAATCCGTATGTAAATAAATAAATAAACTCAGAGAAACGCCGAACACAATCGCCGGTAACAAGTAGACCACACAATCTCGCGCCTCGGCGGCGGCGGCGCGCCTACGGGTATTGTTCCTAACTCAGTGCGCGGTGTGACGGTGCGCCGTGCGGCGGAGTGGCGCTGGCGCGATCGCTATCAAGATAACAGGTGGAGGTGTATCGCTCACCCCTGACCCCGCGGATAACATCTAACACGTTGTTGATCTCACACAACCCATTGCTACTTCACTGCTAACTGCCCATTTTGTACTAATGGTGGGGCCCGCGCGCCAACTAGCTTCTTTTGACGTTTTTACGATGTAAACTATTTCTTATTTGTGGGCTCAATTGATTAATTGGCTCTATTTGACTTTGATTGGAAAAGATTATAAGTGGGCGGTTATTTGGAACGGTGAAGTGTTTTGGAAAATTTATAGGAGTTGTTTTGATGTGATGGTGAATTTAGTGAGGAAAATAGTTTAAGTAGTAATATTGTTTATATCATGTTAAAATGCACTGATAAAAGGACTGTTTCCAACAAACTAGTGAAGAAATAAAAGAGTAGATAACCTTAACCGTATAATAACCATTATTGTAATGGCTATCCTACTAAAGGGGGTGATTGAGTCGCGTTGTTCAAACCATAGACTTTAGGTACTCTAACCAATGTTTCTGCTGAGCTAGAAAGTTTTATTCCAGAATTGTGTGCTGTGGAAATTGCAATGCAAAGACACAGTGACATATAACGGATATTGAATCCCTTCTCCTAAGATAAAATCATTCCAAAATGTCCAGTACTAAATTTAAATAGCCTCGCTTTCAACCCCTCGATTTTTTTCGTCTTTGAGTATAAGTACCTGGTGGACCGAACTTTGCTCGGTGTGATTTCATGTTTACGAGTTCATCCAGTTACTATAAAATATTTCAATTTCATAAAATTGATAAATAGAAACCTTTTTTATTGCTCCAGGACTCTTCATACTTGCTGTTGCCTTGATGGCTGTAGATTCCAACCAGCTGTTATGATTACTTCATTTGTTTACTCTTTCCTTGTTTATTTTCGTTGCTATCACGACAACCCATAAGGCCAAAGTTAAAATTTTACAGTTTTTAAATACGATTTATTATGATAGTAGATTTTCTCAAGTAATATGCATAAAAGACGTTTCTGAGTCTTTTTGATTAGCTATAGAAGGAAATCCTCGGAGCCGTTTTTGAGATCGTTGTGCAAACATACATACAACCAAGCACGCAATATAACATCGTTCGTATAAGAGCATGGAAAAGGTTACCAACGCCCTTAACTTGACATCGGCACAAATAAAGATTACACTCTCGTATAGGGAATCTGGTGAAATATTAAAAAAAAATCAGATGAGAAGACGATGGGGTGTGGGTGGACCGGCAGAATCAGCTGGCTGCAGATCAGATACCCGGATGATTAATCTGTTCCCGACGTCAGACCGTCTCCAGAAGGACGCCGCACGCGGCTGCCTAATGACAATTTTAATTTGTTTAACAAATTGACCGGCTCCTATTTCAGTCTCGAACATTATTTTTTTCCTGTCTGTAAAGTTTACGTAATTTTCTTAGCTGATCGTACTTCTTCTTGTGTTGCGGTTAAAAGCAACAATCACTGCTTTTCGAATGCTATGTATTGATCTATACGCTTACTTTCAAGATTTTTTGCCATCTCTTCGTGATCTATATAGATAACATTTACAAACTGTGAATGAAATTTACAAACGCCGTGCGCACGTATTCGACCACATTGTCACTGTCATTGTCGGTTTAATGTGTATGTTTGTCGTGTTCGCGTGCCGTAATATGTGTGAACTTTTTAAAAACTTGACGCCGCTAGTTAAATCATCACAACAGCGAAGAATGCAGGAAACCTAGTGTACTGTATGTTTTTTATGGATGCTGATGATGGCCTAGGCTGAAACGAGTACATCCAAAATAAAACTCAGGATTGTTGGACGTAAGTTAAATAATTTAAGATATTGACAAAACCAATCCTTGGTACAAATCATATATAATAAATGTTTAGATAAAAAAGTAACCCTGTAGGATCGTAATCCTATATCACTTCCAAGAAACATGACGTTGGTCCTTTAAAAACGGTCCTTTGACAAAGCCCTAAGAGACAGCAAAACGCAATTATACCACAGTGCTCACGATTCCAAGCTGTAATAGACACTAAAACCAATGGTCTACAATGCGCAGTGTGGCTGCTGAATAAGAACTCACGCCTCCAAAGAAAAATCCAATTACATACCATTAATTTAGTCGTTTTGAACTTCTTTTTAAATGGTTTCGATCATTTGAGGGGATTTAATAATTCCTCGACAGTACAAAAAAAAACATAAAAAACTGTTTTCTCTTATTATAAGCTTGACATCTTTAAAAGTTGGATTGAGTCTCAGTTGAATGTAGGCCTGTATTTAAACAATCTATGTAACGTTTAGAGTCAGTAAAGTTACAACATAAAAACATACGATGCATTAAAAAGTTTTTTTGAAGCCGTAAGGGGTATGATACCTGGCACAATTTCCATTGCAATATATGTTTTTATCTGACAACAGTGTGGTTGGTACGTCTGCGAAAATTCAAAGACTTACCATTAATTTAGTTGCTTTGAACTTCTTAATAAAGTTTCGATCATTTAAGGAGATTGAATAATTCCTCGATTCTCTTATTATAAGCTTGACATCTTTAAAAGTTAGATTATGTCTCAATTGAATGAAGGCCTGTGTTAAAAAAAATCTATGTAACGTTTAGAGTCAGTAAAATTACAACATAAAAACATACAATGCATTAAAAAGTTTTTGTGAAGCCGTAAGGGGTATGATACCTGGCACAATTTCCATTGCAATAATATATGTTTTTATCTGTTAATAATGTGGTTGGTATATCTGCAAACATTTAAAAACATACCATTAATTTAGTTGTATTAAACTTCTTTATAAAAAGTCCTGTCTGATAGACCTCCCATTCTTATGGCCCAGCTGTAGCTAGTTTTGGGTGACCCAGACTTCAAAGTATACATAGTTTGATTAATTGCCAACAGAGAGTGCTTCTGTCAACCCCTTTTTTTAGCTATTTAGTTTAACTAGATAACACGTAGCTCGGAATCGAGCAAAAGTCATATAGTAAAAGAATGAAGAATAATCAGCCTACTAATACTTTTAAAGTTTACTCTAAGGGCTAAATTCATTAACAAAATTATGGCTTAACTACTGAAACTTTTAAAGTTAATTTGATCCACCGCAGGAGTTTCCGATAAACGTAAACGAATTTTTAGGGAACACCTTTATTTTCCCATGTCCTCTTTTTTCTGAAATGTATATTCTTAACACCGGCAAAAGGTCAAGCTCTGCTTACAGCAACATGTAGCTGACCGAGAGCAAACACTGGCGCCGTGAGCAATGACTTCCTTTGTTTAGGGATTGCCGCTGCACCTAATTGATAATTATCGCCAAAATAACAGATACAGTAGGGAACGGCTGTCTTTACAGGCAACCTTTCCTTTGTGGCAAAAACGCGTAAATGACGCATTATCTCTACCAGTCTTTTCATTCTTGAAATGCAACTCAACGCAATGAAAACATTTTTAGTCAATTGGTCTGAGGTTGGAAGGAGCATCAAATGTTACTTCGGGAGGGTGATGCCAGCGGTTGCGATCGTGTTTTTTCAGACTCCTCCGACCAGTCAATGTTCGTCTTCTTTTTACCGGTGGCATTATAAATGCACCAAATCCAAAAATAGATTTGCTCAGGTTAATATAACTTCAAAAACACTATGAGATATCGTAAACTACATTGTAAAATTCGTAACTGCAATGTTTAAGAGCTTTAAAAATTTCATAACATAACCTAAATTACATAATACATTTTTTTTGTAACACTTTATTTAATTTACAATCTGTTCAATTACAAATAGAACAATAAGCAAATATGATAAATTTTTACAACCAGTAGTCAAATCAGTCTCCATCCTGCGATAAAGCCAACAAACAATAATTTTTTTTTTAAAGAAAAATGTTAAAAACAAAGCCAAACCAGCTGTAAATATAAAAACTGCTCTTTTCAAAATTAATTATAATTGCTGCAATCAGTGGTTTATTTCAGAGATTGGTCATATGTTTATTTTGTAAACAAAGTAAACAGAGCTTGCTCAAATGTCCATGAATAGCGCTACTGTTCCGAAACTTCAGCCCTTTACTGTACTTTAGTGACGCCCTTTTTTAAAATTCAGAGACTTGTTGACAAATCTACATAAAATCCCCTTTAAATTGACACCTCAAACGTTAAAATCCGTCCTGCCCTTATTGCGGTTGGACTGTGAAAAGAAAACCGCTTGCGTATTAATATATAGATATTTTGTATTTCCTACTTAATAAATCAATCCTATCAACTGTCTATTGTTTGTTTTTTGTGACACTAAGGGCCGGTTTCGGATTTCGGGGATATCTTAATCCCGGAGTTAGTTAACCCGTGGGCTAAGATAGTCTTAGCATGAAAAATCGGATTTCGGAGCTCGGGGATAAGTTTCTTAACTCTCGGGTTATCTCAGTCTGAGGATAATTTTATCTTTGGACTTATGCAAGGAGTTACCGAGGTATTTTGGAGAATTTTCGTATTTGGGTAGTGGTGGGTACTGTGTGCAGACGCATTTTACTTGTTATTTCTTCTCTTCTCTATTGAATTCGGCTCTTGCTGTGTTCGGGTTATGCCTCCCGAATTAACTCTCGGGTTAAAGATATTCTTGGAGTTAGTTATCCTTGAGCTCCGAAACCCGATTTCTACAGTTCGAGGATAAAAACCGGTTCAAACTGGTATTTAGTCTGAGGATAAAGATAACCCCGAGCTCCGAAACCGGCCCTAGTGATATATTACTTCCTCCTGATGCCTAAATTAATAGGTTACTTCAGCACACTCTGTTGGTCATTCACTATAACTAAGAGCTATTTCCTGGGTCACTCAAAACCTGGTACACATTTTTTGATAATACAATGGAAGGTCTACTTGAAATTAAAAGTCAATGTTCCTGTATAAGACCTACAAAATCGTAAACATATCATCCCAACACTAAAATTTATGGTTATGAAATCATACTGTTTTAAAACCGGGATTTCTTATTCCAACAATCCTGAAGGCGGATCTTCTATACCATTCACATGATTCACTCATATGTGACGGCTCCAAAGTAGTGCTGAAATACTATCGATAGTACTGTCGATAGTATCGATAGTTTGCTGCTATCGATAGTTTTTCGAAAGTGAGACTATCGGTATTAAACTATCGATAGTTCAGCAAGCTGAATTATTGTTCAAAATAATACCGTTTTATCCATAACAATGACATAAATTAATAAAATTGTAGAGAATATCTCCATAATACAACTCTACGATGATTGTAACATTTCTTTGAAGGGATAATTTATTCATTATCTCAGTTTGAGTACACTACCATAACCTACCTTAGATTTTTTCGGTCACGTTGGAACGCTGCATAATACCACATTATCGAAATATAAAAGTATTTTATTATTCGATTTTTTTCTTATTGTTTTAACCTCAAGGTACGTTTAAGTGTTTAAGTTCAACCATACCTTAGTATTTACACATTATTGTAGGTGATTTTTCACGCATCTTCAAGCTAAATTTTTTATTTTTATCTAACAATTATAATATTTTATGTTATTAAAATATATTTTGATAATTCGAATTTGAGATTGCAGTTTTTTAATCACCTTAAACAAAAAAAACGCAAATAATTAATAATCACAAAAACTATCGATAGTACTATCGATATTATCGATAGTTTTTTTTAATTATCGAAAACTATCGATAGTCGGACTATCGATAGTATTTCAGCACTACTCCATAGTCAGTACTGTGTATAGACAGGCCGCGTCAGAAGAGCGGCCGGCGCGGCGTCTGTCCTGTATTGGCTTGCCTTTTATGTCGCATGATTTACGCCCCGAGGTGGCTATCATGATTGTTACTAGTGTGATTCTTCGGTTGATTTATCGCTTAGTAGTAAGTCTTCATCGCTTGGAGGCTGGGGAGGCGGTCGAAGACGTTTTATTGCATGTACTTGCTTCATCTCGGATAGATTAACTTAAGAGATGTCATTACATCTCTTATTATCTCTCTGGTGTATTACGTTACCAGACCGGTAAGTTTTGTTTTAACGGATGAGCATGATAGTTCCCGTGCGAGCCAGAGGAGAGTGCGAGAACCTACCCAAAATACCCTAATAGTAGTTTATGCAACGATTGTATAATGAATGCCTTTAAGCCACGAGTGCATGAGATGTAAGTTAGAACACGAGCGAAGCGAGTGTTCTAAATATCTCACGAGTGGCTTAAAGGCATAATACAATCGTTGCATACACTATTTTATCTACGACCAACAATATACGACAAAATTTCCCCCGAAGTTAAACAAAACTCATGACTTTTACTAATGATGGAATAGGTCAACTAAAATTTGAGCTTAGGCAAATAAGCAGACTGAACCATGAATCGTTGTGGAACAATCAGCTGATGGGATAAGTAAACTCAAACATGAATCGTAATGCAACGACCAGCTGATGTGCGAATTGCGTAATTGTTATTATGACACTACTTCCGTCAAATTCTGAGCTCTCATTGGTCTAGAACCAGTACTCTAAAGTGACTCCAGTACTCTAAAGTCGTCATTAGAGTACTGCTTGGTTTTTGGTGTTTTAATGTATATCATTATAATGTTTGTTGTAATACCATAATTGGTGCTTATTGCAATGGTCGTAGATAAAATACATTTGCTACTGCTACCAATGCTGCCACTACATTCCTCTTAAGTAACCAATAAAAATGCATGAAACGTTGGTTTGCTGCAATAAGTTGATTGTTTTGATTGTTTACTTCTGTTATTTCCGTTCCTAGTACATGGTATAAACTTACTGTGCACTTACGGTAAATTTACTGTGCAGTTATCGGCAAAGAATAACTTTCCAGCCAAGAGTAAGGCACAGAACAGATATTTCTATGTAGTATGATGTGAATGTATCTAAGTCTGCCAGAGTGGCCATACCGTTTTCGGGTGCGTTATGAGGTTGGCTGGATCAAAAGTTAATAAGATCTTCTTTCTTAATTAAATCAAAAGTTATCTAAATTAATACAACTATGAATCACGAAAGAGAGGGAAATTTCACTTATCGATCGCCAGAGCCAAGCATGTCGCTCAGTAAACAAACGAAAACCAACGAGAATTATTCCCAAGATCCCAATAATTATATCATTGGCTGAAGCATTTTTTTTTGTCACGACGTCATTTCATTTTGGTTAAATCATTGGATTTGTTGCTGTTTATATCTTGCCTTAAAGTTTATTGATCGTCCGCTAGATAGCAACTCTTAAACTTTGGAATTTCCAGATATTACGGAAATTTTCGTGTGTTTTCGTCTGCCTTCGAGAGGTTGGCCTGTCGCTGGCGAATAATAAGTATATAAATTTCCCTCCCTCTCGCGCTTCCTAGTTTATATTAATTCAAGTATGGTCAAGCATTTCCAGAACACAAAATAATTTATTTAAATAAATTAAATCACGGAGATTGACACAGTGTCCATATCAATGTATATTATGTCTCATTTTTTTGTGACAGTGTGCTTGGTCTGTCTGTAAAATTCAAATACTTACTTGTTTTAATATATTAGGCTTTATATGTTAAGGTTTGGAAGGTTAGGATCATGGGAGGAGATTGAATGATTCCTCGTACTTTAAATTTCTCCTTTGTTTGAGACTTAATGGCTTTGAAATTAAACAAAACGTTACTCCCACTTGGAGACAAAATATTGTTTTACTCACTCATTACAAGGGGGAAAAAGCATCTAAACAAAGCAGATGGAGGAGATTTGTTTAAAAAATGGAAAAGTCCAAACAAGAATTTTAACTCTTTAACCGTTCATAAGTTTTATTTCTATAAAATCACATAATTTCTATAAAAGAAATCAGATACCAATGGCAGATGGTTGTATGGTGTGAGTGCGTGGTAGACACCTACCACTGCCACAGAACACGTGGGTCTCCCCCACACACCTGCCCGCCACTCCGCGCCGCCTAGACCTAGTTACCCACCATCTGGACTGCTGCTGAGGCTGTAAATTAATCAATCAATGGATTTAAAAACTAAAATTAAATAATATTAAACAGATTTTTAAGAATTGTAAAACTTTTTTTAATTGGGAACTTAAAATGAAACCAGTGACATTCTTGCACAGTGCACACTCGTTAAACACTATTTGACTAAACGTGAGGAAAGATTGTTTCTTTATTGATCTATTAGTAATTTAACGGGAAGAATACAGTAAAATACAAGACTATGCAATGCAGTTACAATATAATATAATGGAATATAACTAACACAATAAACATAAATGAACTTAAATAAATAATTTATTTCCATAATGTACATAATTAAAATTTACAATTTTTACATTATGATGATTTTAACAGCCTTCGCAAATTCTACAATTAAATAGTTACTAGGACTGTAATTATGAACAATTAATCACTACTATTTTAGTGCTCAATATGGGTAGCTACCTCTTTAGCATTTGCTAAATAGAGGTGGCTTTGCTATAACGAATGCAATGTGGCAGGAACTCCCTTTAAACAAAATTAAAATAATGTAAAATTAAAACATGTTAATTCGGTCATTCTATACCTTGCTAAAAGGTGATGATTTACCTACTAATATCAAAATACAAACACAACTATAAGTATACATCGAGGAAAAATATCTTTGGTCCCGAGAGATATAATCACTAGAACCTAAATTCAAGTTCTTTCACTCCACTTAAGCTGTTGGTTAAGCTTGGATGGTCGAACTTAAATTTAACTCTAAAAAATAAAAATTAACTTAAAACTAACAGAATTTAAACTGTAATTTATGTATTTGTGCAAAAGATTGTTCAAGCTCAAAAGTACAATTGGAACCCTTAATTCAGTCTTAAACTAACAAATCATCAACTACAAATCTGTAAGCGTCAAAGCTCAATCTATCACAAACATTATAGTTCACGTTATACCTGAAAAAATTACGTTTGTTAAGTATTTCTGGAATGAAGAAGAACAAACATTAAACCCGCAGTTGACGGCAAGGTTTGTCTGTACGTGCGGTCGTTTCTCAGTGTCGTTGTCGTTGCGCCGGGTTCCTCGTGTTCCACTTATAGTCTCTCAGCTTCCATTGATTCGGGGGAGAGATTTATGTAGCGATTCATTCTATTGTGGTATCCGAACCGACACATTGATATACAGCCGGTCGATCGATATATTATCGACTGGCGTAACCCACATATTTAGAATATCTACCGAACTATTGTTTTACAATAGTCCTGAATAGGTTGTCAAATAGCTGTAATTTTCATTCCAAATGCGGTGCTTAGTTGCAGAATAGTATCTGCAGAGTTTAAATAGGTTTATAAAATCCACAGCTGAGTAATGTTTTATTGAATAGATTTTTCTAGTACCGTGATTTATTTCTGAAAATCAGCCCACAATTCAACATTAAGAATCTAATATAGCAATCAGATTTTGTATGAAAATTCAAAAGTATAAATCGTGAACTGTGGAAGTACTGTGTGGAAGAACTGTGGAACTATAAAAGGTGTCGGGTGCATCAAAGAAATTTATTGAAATGTGAATAATAAGAGTAATGATCATCATTATAAATCTTTGTATTTAATGAAAAGAATAAAGTGAATTTTGATAAAAATATTATGTTAATATTATAATAACGATAAGAAGTTATGTCGTTTTACTGCTTTGTAACTATCCGAAGAGTTGTAAGATTACTAAAAAGAATAGTATCTACTTCCACTTTTATTTAACGCTTTAGGCAACCCTAATACATGCTAAAATATTATTCGAATTTAACTTTTTAATCCTTATCCTTTAGCTCTATTCTGGATAGTTATTTGCGCTTAGACGTAATTTCTGTTAGGATTTATTATACTTCGTTGATAACACAATATTACGAAAATATTTACTGACAATGAAACTCTGAAGTCGTAGAACAATTGTGTTCTAAACTGTTGGAGGTTGAACTAGGACCATCAAAAATGTTTTGTTACTACGTTTGTTATTATTGGTCCCCTGATTGATAGTTCAAAATAAACTTACGATTACAGTGTCGTTCTAATGAAAATCACAAATACTATACACCATATAAAATAATTAAAATTAAAAATAGATAAAAACTACTTTCGTTCAAAAAAAATCTCCTTCGTTTTACTTATGAACTAATATAATGAGATTTAAACAAAGAGGAATGCAAGGGACTTTCGTCTTTCGTCAAAGTTGAAAACAATGGACCCTCTTCTTGTTTTACTTTAACTGGCGATAAAAAACACCAAGCTTTAAATGGGAGAGGTACGAGAGCTCTCTCACCCAGCCACTTTGCCACCCCTTCCCCCCCCTTCCCCTCCCCCGGCTCCCCCCTCGGTCCCCACAGCATCTTCTTGATTACGCTCTTGACCTCTACTCTAGCGTTAAATTCAGCCACTGCCATTTAGCTTTTTATTCGTTTAAACTCACTTTGTGTTGCATCAATCAAGTTTCAGTATGTTCTGAATAAATTAATTGAAATAAATAAATTATTAACTTGAGGAGAGTAATAAGACGATGATGGTAAATGTCATTATTTTTTACATTTTGAGCAATATTATGTGGATTTTTTTTTCTTATTCTTCTTCCCTTTAAATAGTTAACCCCAAGATTAAGGTGTAGAATGTATACAGATTTAATTTAATTATATTAAGCTGTTTCTTTGTTTAAAGGGGTTTATACATTTTATTGAGAACTCCCTTTCCATTCTTTTTTGTTTGTTAAAATATTTATATTGATTAATAAAACACTGGATGCGTATCAACCATTCCAAGTTCCCTACGGGACAGTTAGACCTGTTCACAACTAGTTTATAGAATTAAATATTTAAACTGGTTTTACAGGATCAAATATACTTATACTTGTGAGTCGATTTATCAATTAAAATGTTATATGTTTTGAAAACTTTGCAAACACTTTATTTTTCTTCTAAAAATCAACAGTTGGCTAGTTCCGTACGGGACACCACAATATTACATGTCATCATAGTTTTGGTAAAATCTGTTATTCTATTTTTAAAAGAGGTTGTCAATACAGAGTGATTAATTGAAAGACATATTTCTTAATTACTTAACACTATTTTTTATGTTTATGATTGGCTACTTCATATTTATATTGAAGTTCCGTTTCCATAAGGGACTCTGGTGAACGGAGGTTTCAAGTCAAGTAATTTTTATTTTATAAAATTTGGGGTGTTGTTATTTTATTGATACACACCGAATTAAAAACTTATTTATGTGTAGTTTGTTTTAAAGTTCATGCAATACGCTCACTTAAAATACAAAATTTTTAACCATAAAAATAACTTGATTTAGCCTAAAAAAACTGGGGGCAAATCAACAAAATCAAACATGAATGTTTAATGGTCGGGTTTATGTTTCAGGACCAAACATTCATTGAGAGTGGAATTTTAATACTTTTCTTATGTGGATTGAGAGAGGGATTGAGAGAGAATTACAATTTTCAAAGTTTTCCTTAAACGTACAGGAAAGACTTGATTTTAATCTTCCTGCTCATCTATTCTGGAATGGCTGTTATACCTACTACAATCTTTGATCCCTTGGGATTTATTGTAAAATAACTTTGAACACCTCTCGCCCTACAAACTATGACTAATTTTACAACATTTCACCGCATGTAACATCAACCTGATTTATCACCGCATTATGAAATAGGGACTGTGTAATTAAATACCCCATTAAATACCAGGTTTAATAACTAATTAGTAATTAATTACAACAGAGAGGCCAGACAGGCAAGAAGCGCATGCCGGCCTCCTTCGCGGCAAATGTCAGCTGATAATTAATCATCAGCTGTTATCTGATCTGTTGTCAGCTGTTTGGCACGACGCGACACCCACAACTCTCCCTGTTCGCCCGCAATGATAACGCCTGTTTACACGATGTTCGCTTCTTTCTCACGTTCGTCTTCGGGTTCGGAACCATGATGTATCTCTTGTTCCGGCGCCAAGCCGGAAATACTTATCAGATTTTTATTGGCTGAGGTTGCCATGAAACCGCCAAAATATATGGTTTGGTAAGACTAATGTTGTCTTTGAAAGTTGAACTGCTTGCCTTGTTAGTGAACGAAGTTCGTGAGGTTATGAAAATGTTACTCTTGGCGCTCTGGGTCTAATTCTTTTATGACTAACTGTTACGAAAAAAACTTTTTTTACGTATTCTGATAGATTTAAGACTTTCTCGATTTTTTTAAGCAGACAAACATTTTATTTTAAACTTTTCTTATTTGTTTACATTGATTAATGAAATAAAATCCTCGCATTATTTTTAAAGTGTGATCTGCGTGACCTTGATTTATATTTTCGTCAGTCTACACAGGAGTATATGACTTTCATTTTAAAATGCGGCTAGACTTGCTGTTTTAATTTAAAATAACGTATGCTCCTTTGTTGTCTTTTCTGATCACTAAAATTAGCTAAATATTAATCTTATGGTGAAAGCCTGCTTTCCCGGACAGTTATTTCCGATGAGTTTTAGAAGTTCCATACGCGACCGCAACAGCTGATGTTTTTCATTAAACTTTTATTGTAGAATAAAATTTGTTACTTGGTTTGTAATTATGTGACTCTTTGTAGTGTTGTAAAATTTATTTATTTTCATATGCACAGGATAGCTACTACAGGTTTACTTAACCTAAAACATAACTTAAAGAAATAAACGGCATAAACAGTACAGAACATAATAAAAACAATCATAACATAGAAATTACACTAATGGCAGTCTCTTCACGTACTTAGAAAAACAAAACCAACAAAATTATCGTTCAATACTCGTCAGAAAATCTCTTTGCCAGTATTTTTCATCTAAATTCTTTGCACCGCTAAATTCTTAAAGCGCTTTTCCAGACTATTAACGAAATATATCACAGGTTTTCTTTTAATGCAAACCATGTTTAAGATTGAAGAAGCACATATAGAGAACTAAATGTTGTTTTGATAATCTTTATATTTTATACAACCCATTAAGTTTGATCGCATTTAGCTTTTACATTATGTGTTCAAACAATCCACCATTGACATTTATACGAAGGTGTGTTCTCTCTAGCAAATTCCTGAACGTTTTTCAAAGTGCTCTTTGAATTTCTTGTATTAAATCTTTTGTTTCGAAGTGCTGAATAATATCCTGTGAATTGTTTTCGTAGGCCTTACTTTTTATTTATCCCCAAAGAAAATAATACCGTAGGGTCAAATCCGGGGTTCTTGAAAGGGAATAATCCTTCCCCGACAAAATAAAATATGGGTTGTATTAAAAAAACTCTCCCTATTGGGGTTACAAAGAGGTCAACACAACCACACAAAACTAGAAAAATCAATAAGAAGTACACAGAATATTAGACGGTGGACAAATTTATTGAATCCAATAAATAAAAAAACATCACGTACAGAAACAAAACGAAAGAACAAAAAAGGGCTTTCACTCGATGGCGACGTCGTCGTAGTTGCAGGGCCAGCGCTTGGTGAGCCCCTCCAGAGCCTTGGCGTCCGTGCTGGTCCAGCACTTGGGCACCGTCTTCCACCAGCACGGCGGCTCCAGCTGGAAGGGTGGCACGAAGTCGATGTTCTCGCTGAAGGGCGGGTACTTGTACTTCTGTCTGCAGGGGAGGCAGTAGTAGCCCTCGATGCCCTTGACGCACATCTCGCACATGCTAAGAGCGTTTTTCCAGACGAGTAACGAAATGTACTACAGGGTTTTCTTAATCGCAACCCATGTTTAAGATTGAATAATGCACAAAGTATTGTTTTGTTAGTCTTTAAATTTCATTTAACCTATTATTTAAGTTTGATCGCATTTCGCTTTCATTATGTCTTAAAACAATCCACGATTATCATTTATATATATATGTGCTTTCTCCATTAAATTCCTGAACACAATTTGCAAAGTGTCTTTTTGAATTTCTTGTATTACATTTGGTACGTTTGATTTGAGTTGCTGAATATATTGTGGACTGTTTTCGTAGGCCTTACTTTTTATGTATCCATAAATAAAAATATAGTGGGGTCAAATCCTAGGGTTTTTGGGGGAATAATCTTTCCCCGAAAATAGAAAATTTCGGTTGCATTAAAGAAACACCTGTATTTGGGTGCTAAAAAAGGCCAAACACAACTTCAAGAGTAGAAAATCAATAAGAAGTTCACAGAACTTTAGATGGTGGACAAATTTAATCGATTCTATAAATAAAAAAAAAACATCACGTACAAAAACAAAACGAAAGAACAAAAAAGGGCTTTCACTCGATGGCGACGTCGTCGTAGTTGCAGGGCCAGCGCTTGGTGAGCCCCTCCAGAGCCTTGGCGTCCGTGCTGGTCCAGCACTTGGGCACCGTCTTCCACCAGCACGGCGGCTCCAGCTGGAAGGGTGGCACGAAGTCTATGTTCTCGCTGAAGGGCGGGTACTTGTACTTCTGTCTGCAGGGGAGGCAGTAGTAGCCCTCCGTGCCCTTGACGCACGTCTGGAACCCCGCTATCTCATGGGCGGGGTCGCAAGGCGGCCGGATCAGGTGCGACGGGAACTCCTCCCTGAGCGTAGCGATGTGCGTTAGATATTTTGTGATATTAGTTACTTTCGTAATAGTTACAAAGAAATATTAGTTGGAAAAACCTAATATCTGTATTAGGTTCATTAGTTTCAGTTTACAGTTTTGAGAATATTTGGCTAAAAATTGAGCCTTAAAACTGATGAAAATTTGTTGAAAATAGATTTATGTAGATTGAAAAAATATTAAAATTGAAAATCACCGAGATTTAAGAAATTTTACTAAATTATTTGTTTATTTGTTGCTGTTACAGTTATTAAATTAATTTTGATGGTATGATATTTTTGTGATGGTGTTATTATTATTTGATTTTTGTTATTATTTATCATTTTAGTGATGAGTAGCGAAAAATCAAATAATAGCTATTAAATTATAAAGATAATTACATGCAAAACTATTACAACTGTTTTTAAAACAATCACAATGATATAATAGACCTTTAAAAATTACTCGTAACAATTATTTTCATTTTGTAACATACAATATTATGTGTATGATATTAATATTCGTAATACATAATATGCAGAATGCGATATCTCGTGCCCGGTGACCGCCATGAGACAACTCTCAGATTACTTTTAAATCATATTAGGAAAATTTACGACATTTATTTTGTCAATGCGAGCAATGAAAGAAACATAAATTCGAAATAATTATATCGGTATAGAGTGTACAATAAATAAGGCAAAGATGTTTTAGTATTAGTGAGAATCACATATTAGTTTCTTTGGAAATCAATTACTTTGACTTATCTAATACGAAAAACGTAATAATATCTAAGCCATCCCATGGACCAGGTATTAAAATTACAAAAAAAGCTATTACAATAATCTTGAAGTTAGTATACCTTGAATCAGCTAAAAATAAATTCAAAGAATTGAAAATTTTAACCGTTTATGGCCAATACATTTTTGATAAAATTAAAATTGCCAAAAGTCTTAACCTTTGAAGTTGATAGCCACCCTTATAATACCAGACACAAAAATCATTACCACAACAAAACATAAATTAACATTTTTTTCAGAAAAAACCCTCCTACACAGGACTGAATTTCTTAAGGCACTTGCCATCTAATATAACAAATGAAGATAATATATGTAAGTTTTAAAAAATTTAAAATGTTTTTTGATGGAGAAAGCTCTATGAAAGTGAAAGCTCCCTTGAGGAGTATTTTTCCACCTCTAAACATGAAAGTTTGATTTTCTTTTGGCTCTATGGCCATCTTGAAATGCATATATTCACTTAGGATAAGATGTTTAGTTTATTACAAATGACGACTATTCGATATACATACTACTGTATGTATTACATGAATAAAGATTATTTGTCTTGACTTGATCCCTACCTGGGCTTCTGTTCCTTCAGGGTATGGGTGACCTTCCACGGGGGGATCCCACAGGAGTGCTCGATGGGCGCCCAGGCTCCCTGCAGCTTGGGGTCTCCCCCGGTCACGTCCTGGTGCCGCGCGCTCCCCGAGTGGATCTGCATTCCCGTGCTTTTCATCTTTTTGGTTAAAAGCCTCTTAAACATTTTTGAATTTTGCTTGCAAGAATTTTAACGTGGAGGAGGAAAAAAATACGACTAATTTTGATTTTGGGTGCCGAAAAGTGTTGGTTACCTAGGTAATGTGTTTATTACTTCGGATATTGTTTTTTAATATCATACTTCAAAGTAAATATTGACCTCAGTAAATTTTAGTTTTAGTAAGTCTAACTCTAAAACCTGTGTATAGAAATACTCTTCCTACAATCTTCTACACGAAATTATTCCCTCTTATAAAAAATAATTTTACACAATTGGTTCATTTATATTTATAGGGTTCAACTCAGATAGGAAAATCTTCCTATACGCTTGAAAAACTGCATGCTATTTTGTATAACGATAATTTCTACAGGTTACTTCACATTTAAATTACATAGTCTTGATTGGCCAGCAATCAAAAATTTAATCAGAGTTTTAGTGTATTTTAAACCAAGCTAATTAACAATAGCTCCCTAAGGGGTAGCAGCTTTTACTTTTATATCGGTGTAATTTAAATTTGATTATTTAAAACCACTGAGTAAAATTGAAGTAAAATAAAATATTTTCCCCAATCACAGAAATGAATGTTAGTTAATCAGTATACATAAACCCTTTATATTCAAAGGTGTTTCATGTATGATTTCCTCTAACCGACGAATAGCTTTGATGAGAGACTTGTGGGTGACACCGACGCCTTCCTCTAGCCGTGACCCTTGCCACCACATCATACATCCAATAGCTGTTTGTATTTGATTAACATGATAATGTGCCGGACGATTTGGTTACAATCGCCTGCAGCCGCCGCCAGAGTGCGGGTGAGTGGCCATTTGACCCACTGTTGACGCTTTCATCCTGCCGTCATTTTACCTACAACTTCACATAGTAGACTCCCTCTCATCCGGGCACCTTTTAACCGGGCATCGGTTTAATCGGACTACTCTTGGCAGAAGTAGCATATTTTTAACCTGACATTTTTTATTCAAACATCAGTTTATCCGGACGTGATATGCAGGAATGGGTGGGACTGTATCGACGATTGTAATGGGAAAATATCTGAAACCAGTAATGACGTCTCTCAATTCTATCATCTCGTCAATTTATTTAAAATGAACTATTCTTTAGTGATTGAGGGGAAAACCCCCTGGAAAAGAAACGAAACGATAAAAAGGGTGGTATTGTGCTTGTGGTGGTATTGTGATATCGACAATGCCTGTGGAAATATAATAGGCAAATCATCGTAAAATATATAATTTTTATGGTTGGTTTTAATAATATTAGGAAATGGCAGTTCAATCGGAAAACCTGTGTCCGGACAGGCCCCGGTCCAAAGGTGTTCGCATAAGAGAAAATCTACTATAGGTACACATAGGCATTCCTTAAAGTTACTCTAGTACATGTATTTCAATAGTCCATAGTTTCATATCAAATAATTGATGGCATGCATTATTCCATAGTTGTCCTCTTTTCCTGAATTACTTTATAAATTGAATGTCAACCGTATACCATTAAAAGAAAAATAGATTCGGTGTCGTTTTTAGATCTCGGTAAATATATAGAACTTGAAGCTAATTTGTGGCGGAATAAAGGACACAATTCAGTCTATTATAATAAAAACATTCTGATGATTGTTTATAAAAATATTTATATATTTTCTATTAAGGAATACTAAGTTTGCTGTGGATCAAATCAGCAATAATGTATAAGTGACATGTGAGACTTGTTTTTACTAATCAGTGGTGACAAATGTCCGCAATAATCAAGACCAAATCGTAATATATCACTGTTATAGGCGACAACGTATTTTAAGGTGAATAAGAGTGTAAGATGAGTGTAAAATACGAGTAGATGACATGGAAACTGTTACAAACATCAACAACTGATTCACTTGCCGGAATAATTGTCCGTAACCCTTCTCGGTATAACTTTTTTGTGATTATAATAATATTAAATAGCGAACAACTAAATAATATTAATTGAGAGCTCAATAACAAATGAACGCTGGGTCCAGATTTGGTCCCAGCTACCAATTAATTAGACGCCACAGTTTTTTTAAAAATAGTAAAAAGCTAACAGTTAGTTTGACAGCTTCCAATCAATAAATATATAGGAATCCAATATATCCAATCAATCAATATATATCAATGTTATATATTTATCATGCACTTGTTGGTTCAAGAGTGAATTATGGTTTGTGTTGCTGTGGAGGAACTTATTTTTCCACACTGTCATCCATTGTAACCTTGCAGAAGGCTTTTATTAGAATTGTATTAAGGAAAAAAAGAATTGAACATACTTGGCCTCTATTTCTTAAACTCAAAGTTCTTCCGCTTAGACATTATTATATTTTTAGAACTTTAAAAACATTTTATATTAGATATTTAAATTGCCAAACTAATGTCGGAAATAATAGGTATAATTTTAGAAATGTTAATCTTGCACCAGTGCCTAGGCCAAAGCTCACCTCTTATAGACATTTTTATAAATTCAATGCTCCACGTATACATAATATTTTCACCCTGCAAAATTTATCAAGTGTTGAATCTGTTTTTAAGTACCTCAGCTGCTTAAAAAAATGGTTGTTTACAACTGAAAAAGTGGAATGTTTGTTTCAAATTTTAGCTTAATATAACTGTCACTTGCTTCTTTCTGAAGTTTTTGTTTTTGTGTCTATTATAACTGTGTTATTAGTTCATAAGTCTGTAAATTACTCACATTATGTAATTATTTGTTCATTTACTAATTACTTTACAACTGTGTCAATGTTGATTTCCAAGCAATAGTCCTTGATCAGAGAATAATTTAACCTAGTATACTGTTTAGTATATATGTTTAGTCTTAGTCACTCAGCCATTATAATAATGCTATGTGAAGGAGGCCTCGAAAGTGGCATTTCATGCCTAGGAGGTCCCTAGATTTATCCATCACTTTGATATTGTGGTTATTAACAAGTGTCATCTTAACTTGTATAACATGTACTGTACATTCATATATTGTATCATTGTATTATGTAATTTGATGGATAAATAAACGTTTCATTCATTCATTCATTCAATATGTTATGCGGCGTTTGTAAAATGTGAATTGTAAAGAGCTAATATAATAGATAAAGAAACATTTAGATAAAGACGGAAACAAGAAAAAACTAGATTTATTAACTAAACTACATCGTTTGTTTGGACTTCAACCAATTTGGTTTAATGACTCACGATATGTCTAAAGCGTCTTATTTATTTCCTTTTACTCAGTACTCCTGAGCAATTTCAGAATGTAAACTAGAACCTGTTCAGCTTGTATGCAAAGCGCTGTGTTTTTGTATACAGCATAACAGTGGTCGGTACCTGTGCTGTCACAGTAGTTCCTATACCCGCCACCGCGCCGCGCCACCATTCAACTCAACTGGGGCACCAATACAGTTTTATAAGCAGAATGGAGTCTATTATCTACATCCTGCCGCTTCCTGTACATTATATTACCATCACTCAATAATTGGCCATTGTATTAACATTGAATGGAAGTACTTGTCATATTTCAGTCGTTATTTAATACGCGCGGAACCGATATAAGTGAGATGATAAATACATGTACTGGGTTCAGTCACCTCTCGGGTTATGACGAGTGTGGAATTCCTTCAGCTGAGAGACCGTGGGATGGTGGAGAGTTAACGGAAATTAACTTACCATATTCTCTACCAATAGGCCGATAACTTGAATTTTATTAAATGTATAAATATATAATTTATTAAATGAAATACAAATATATTCATATTGCATTTGAATAACTGTGCACGATGCAAATTAGAAAGCAGCATAGTAAGAAGTCAATATCGAATTAAAGTTCAAATTCTTTTGGGTGTAAAGTAATGTAAAATATTATAGAATTATATGTGTATATTAAGCTTCGTTTGACGTATTATTCTTCAGTTTTAGTACTATTACTATGAGTACTATTAGAACTATTTTAGTACTATTTTTTAACATGGGCTACTGTTAATTACCAACTGAATAAAGAAATTCACTTGTCTTTGTTTTAAAATTGAAGAACGATGCATAACAAAATAAAACATGTACTTGCTTAAATGTTAGAAGGTCTTCTCTTATATAATTCTCTTAATAGAGTAATGTTTAAAAATAACAATTTTTATGGATATTAAATAACATTGAATTCTGCGTTATATCGTTTCTTAATTCGACTTTACTTATTATAACCATATAACTTATTTAATTTTAACTTATAAAAGAGAGGTAGGAGGCTAGCTGTTAAAGTATTGCTAAACCTTGAAACGTTACGATTGTTACCGAGTACGGTAAAAATGTATGTAAAAATAATAAAAAATCTAAATATTTTATTGTATTACGACAATTATACAATTGCATTAAAATCGTTAAACTTAAAATTTAAATCTTCTAATTATAACTATAGTTTATTAAATGCATTTAACTTGTCTACATATTAGGGCCTACTGCCCAAAACACTTATTCCCAAAATTAACTTAAGGAGTTTCAGGCAGGCTCCAAAAGGTGTTTCTTTAAAAGAATTTTGAATTTTGATTCTGAATCATCATATTATCATGCAGGAATATTATTCAGAGCTACATTTATTAAAATATAGCTTGATACGTGTATATAAAGTTAATATGTACGTGCAAAAGGCAAAATTACCAGAAGCGACACATCATGGTCTATAACTGTAACTAATATAACTAATTATAACAAAGCAACATGATATATCTTACTTTAAATCCCATTATATAAACATCACGACGAACGAACCCCACACGACACCAAACCCGGGTGAAACAAGACATTGTCTACCTTCAACTTCCAAATTAGCTCGGCTTTCCTCGTGTGAGCGCTGTCAGTGTCGGAGTCTGTGATACGCTTGTCCGGCAGTGTATGAGGTGCATGGCCAGCCCGGGTCCCATACACCCGTGTGTTTACTACCGCAGTAGCCGGGCGTGGGCGACACCACGGAATGTCTTTGTCCTCAACATCGGAAGATATGTTGAGAAATAAGCGACAAATAGAATTTTACTCATTTCCCATAAGGTTAACATTGGAATAACGTACTGTGTTTACCACTTTCTATATCTCGGTAACCAATGGACATAGAGCAGTGATTCAAATACTAAATTGTTTGTTTTTAGCTGATTTCAATTGTGCTAGTAAAAATTGGATTATTTTTATTTTTCTATGTAAAAACTCAAAAAACCTATTTTTTGGGGTTGACCCCCCTTAAACCCCCCCTCCCCCACGGTAGACCGATCGAGCCGGTTTACAAACTCGTCCGAATAACAACTACTTTACACATCCACGCCAAATTTAATTAAGATTGGACCATTTTTACGCGAGTTATCGTGCTAAAAGACATACATATATGTATGTATGTAGTATGTATGAAAATGAACGAATAGTGTTTTTTGCTTCTGGGGGCCCTAAAACGAAAAGTTATCATTGTCTCGGGCTTAGGTCTTACTATGAGTTCTACAGTAACAGCTTCTTCCCTATAAGGGAAATTCGCTAAAATGGCTTTTATACAAACGAAACAGTAAAAGAGCCATCTAGTTTTAATTACTGTACCCGATACACCCGTCTGTTTACTACCGCATATGCAGTAGCCGGGTGTGGGCGCCACGGAATGTCTTTGTCCGCCCCGCAGCTCCCTGCTTATTTTTACAAAATCAGAACAAAGCCGATAACGCGCGATTCATTCTGGCCGGGCGCCACAGCACCACGCGGCGGCGGCAGCGGCAGCGGCGACCTTTGCTCGAAATGCCTCCTCCTGGATTTATGATTGCAGAGCCACCGGTTCGTGGATTTACGCGGTTACGCGGCCGGAGTCGTGTGAACTCCCGGCTGTGTTCTTGTGTTCTTGCCGCTTGGCTCAATTTAGTCGTCATGTTGTACCTCCTTGGGTTTTGTTCGAGGATTGGGAGTTGTGTACGGTTAATTACTGTTATTTGGTTGTATTAGCGAATTTCCTTAAAGGAATAAGCTATTACCGTAGGTCTCATGGTAAGACCTAAGCCCGAGACCATGTTAACTTTTCATTTTGGGGCCCCCAGAAGCAAAAAACACTATTCGTTCGAATATATATATATATATATATATATATATATATATATATATATATATATATGTCTGTTAACACGATAGCGGCCGTAAATATGGTCCGATCTTAATGAAATT
Organism: Flexamia atlantica; assembly: GCA_035578135.1. Taxonomy (NCBI): domain Eukaryota; kingdom Metazoa; phylum Arthropoda; class Insecta; order Hemiptera; family Cicadellidae; genus Flexamia; species Flexamia atlantica. The sequence goes on along the minus strand of JAQJVK010000113.1, from coordinate 6,434 downwards.
TGGTACAGACGTGTAAAGTGGTAATCACTCGGACGAGTTCGTGAACCAGCCCGATCGGACAACAGGAAGGGGGGGTAAAGGGGGGTAAACCCCCCTAAAAATGGGTTTTTTGGGTTTTTGCATAGAAAATTAAAAATTATCAGCTCAAAAAAACAAACAATTTAGTATCTTGAATCACTGCTCTATGTCCATTGGTTTCCGAGATATTGAAAGTGGTAAACACAGTACGTTGTCCCAATGTTAACCTTATGGGAAATAAAGAAGATTCTATATCTCGCTTATTTCTCAAAATATCTTGATAAAACTTGGTAAATGGCTTCTTCTAGTTCAGATAAACTGAATATTTTATTAAAATCACCCAGTTTTAATATACCCGTAGCAGCAAACCTGCATACTCATTCCCCATGTTATTCTTATGGAGCTTACAAAAACATGTTGAATCACAGTATGTTGGATTGAAATATATTGTTTTGCATTTGAAATTCGCTGAGTATGCAGGTCTGCTGCAACGGGGGTATTTTTTGTTTATTTTGTCATATTAATTTACTTTACATATTCTATACCAATAGACCGATTACTTGAACTCTGGAAATTTTTATTCAATATACAGGGTGCCTCACTAAAGTGTCTCAAATGGATTGCGGACGAAATAGTAGTCCTACATAATGAAATAAAATCATTCCCCACTAAATCGACGCAAGGAACAACGTAAAAGTAGTTTTAGGTTATGGTAGTGTTAAAAAAGTCAAAATTTTGGGCAAAAACATTTAGTGGGTGTTCATGTTAACGTTTCGACCAGACAGAGCTTGTTTGAAAAATCAAGTTTCTTTGGGCTCTTGAGCATGATAAACAGTTTAACAATTAAAAATTTGTCACTTGAATGACGGGTTTTAAGAAGCAAACATTTTACATAACTTGGACAGTTAGGAATTGATAATAATAATCATTTGATTTACTTTGAATATCAAAACATTATTGAGAGATGATTTATTTTTGGATACATTGAAAAATCTATTCAAATCTTTTTAACTGATTTAAGTAACATTTCATCATAAATAGGCAACGCAAGGAATTTCTTTAATATTACTTCATCAAACTTACAGCTAATAATTCTTCTGGATGGTCAATATACTGCAGATTGATTTGATTGATTTGAAGTAAACTCAGCAAAATATCAAAATTGATTTTTTTCCAAGATATTATGCACGCTGACTTTATCTGCCTGTGGATATTTGATGATATATATAACGGCTCTATACATGTTTGTACCATAGTTTTTGTAGTTTTAACGTTTTTAATACGAATTATTTTCAATTACTAAGTTTGCTGCCTTTTGCTTTTGTTGTTTCGTTAAGCGCTTCTATTAAGTGTACCTACTCTATTTCAACTTAAGCAGGCTGTCGTGTATACAGGCCGTAATAAAAACTTTTATTGTTTATTTTAATTTTGTAAATTTGTGTTGTTAGTTTGAGACAATTAAATACAAAACCCACAAATTTTTTCCAACTGGTCCTACAGTGTGTCAACAGTCAATAGCGTTCGACGGCTCCGCCTAGTTTGCACAGACCGCCAACACCTCATTTAGCCTTGTCACTTTGTTTCTTCGCAGTGATTTGCCCGGACACTTCTACGCCACTTCTATAACACTTTTAAACTGTTGTATCATCATTTTGTAAACAAGCTCACATCCTCACCTACCAAAAGTATTTAGACGGATCGTAAGTATGTGGACTGAGCGTTTATAGTTTAGATGGTGAATTGATCTTGAAACTCAATAATGTACCATGATCAGCAGTGAATTCGCTAGTCTCTTGCGGCAGTGCGGCTAGTGCTGATATGCTTCTATAGAATGTTTAAGGGCTAGCTGTGACAAAGGCTATATTGATAATTGGCTTCGATGTACATTTGAATTGAAGAAATGCAAGACTAGTAACTACTGTTTCAAATTGAAAATTATAATTTTATTTTATCTATCACTTTATTACCTTTAATAGTTTGCCAACATACCGCAAAAAAAACACCGCGCGGACACCATGCGCACCGCGCGCACCGTGGTAGTGACATACCGTATATAAATGACACGTCTTTAAAGATTTTGCTTACTTGTTACTGAGAAATAATGACATTTATAAAGAAAAAGCAGTTTTTCCTAAAATTTTTCTGTGAAGAAACTTCTTTATGTCGTAATATTGAGTTGAAACTTGAGCAATTTTACTAACGAGTATATATAAATCATAGTTATAAATCAAGTTAAACCAAGGTTAATAGTCGTGAGAATAAGCTCAATCGCAGGAAAATATTGCTAGAACTGGGTTAACTACGACATAATTATGTCAATTGCCAACTTTATGAGGGAAAAGAGCGCTCTTCAAAAACGCCACATAAAGTAAAGCACGCCAACCACGAATACCGCGGCGGTCCTGCTACTCTCGCGCGGGGAATCCACCCGAGGGCGAGGCTACATTTTTTATCAACGCCGAAAAAGGTTATGCACTTAGGTAACCTGTGACATTCTTATAGCATCTGGACTCCCTGTACAAAGGCATGTCAGGCGCGCTTCCCGCACGTAATAAATAATGCAATGCGGCAGCGAATAAATATAATCTCGGAAATGTTACTATAACAATGTCCGTCTGCAAATGGAAACTGAAATTCAACATTTCTCGTTTAATATTTCTCGTTCTTCGATGTCATTTCAAATTAAGGGTATAAGCAGGGGACTCATATCATATAAACCTGTGGGGTGAGTACCAAGTTTCTTTTTATCACTTGACTAAGAGAGAAAGTTTGCAACTAAAATTTAAAAGCTGATGTTGTCTTATCACGATTTACTGTAAGAAAATTTATGTGTATTTTATTTAATCCTACTTAAAATATTGCATAATACAGTTTAAAATAATTTGGGTCATGAAAAGGAATGAAAATATAACTGTAAATTGTTTCTACTGCATTTAGTTAAGTGTAGCCAAGGAAAATTAGTTAAAAAAAGAGCTGTGACACCCACAGGCACCCAAAACTTTGGGAGGGGGAGTCCAAGAAATAGAATAAATCTACTTAGGGTATCCTAAGAAAGTGAAAATTTTAAAACACAAGTCAGAATCTGTCGCAATCTCAATATTTTATCATCATTCCCAAAGCGGATCAATGTACCAAAGATCTTCATGACTACGAACAAGAAATTACTTTAAACTAAAGAATTATCTATGTTTTTATAGCCTAACTCAAGCTAGTTTTAAGTATAATGAAATTAAACTATACAATCATGTGTCTGACAATATTACAGTGCTACCCTGTTTTAGTTTTAAGGTAGCAGTCAAGAGATTTTTTTTTGACAATGTTCATATGCGTAAACTAATCTTTGAATATTATGGTTGGAGTTCTATCACTGAAAATTTTATACAGGCAGAAAATCTGCTAACTCAAACACAATCCACAGTCTTAACAATAACATTATACGGCCTACTCTAATTTACATATTTTAATATTTGAAGATAAGCTTCCACGGGCACTGCAACCTTTCCTGGGGTTTCCGGAGTTTTACTGTGTTCTTTAATCGTGCTGTTTTCTCACTTCGATGTCAGTTGACCGACGATTGACGTGTTTGGACCGAAGAATCCGAACTTGGGACGATATACATTGAAATAACAACATAAGGGAAATCTAAAAAAAAAATTCAAGAGAAAATAATTGTTTCATAATTTTTAATACCAAATTTGATTCCTCCAAGTAGTTTTCTACCAGTTAATCCACCAAATTTTCCCTCTGCAAACTAAAAGTCCCCGGCAATATAGCAAAGTCGACTGATGACGTCACTGCGCTGTCATGTAGCGCCTTGTAGTCTGAAACCGTGGACTCACATCTCAACAGTATCGCTACCGTGCTGCCGATCGCTATCTGCCGGCCGACACCTGCACTACAGGCCCCACCGTGCTTTACGAGCCCGACTGTCCGACAGAGGTCCGATAAATTTATCACTTCAGTCCGACACGGGTGTTGATAAATTGTCGGACTTCTCCTCCACAGAAGATTCGTTTGTTCTTCGGCTCAATAAATGACCGATGTGGTTTTGTTTTGGGATTGGTACAATGTTTTGAGCGTTTAGCTGTGGCTTCAATTGGTTTAAAGAGGTTGGAGTTCATGTTATGGTATATAACTTAGAAGAAAACAATCAAAAATCTGCTCATGACGGTATTATCAACTTTTTTAATACCGTCCATTGTCAGATAACAAGTAACCAACAGGCCCTTTACCAAGTCTTTTATTGTGTTTCTCAAGACTTCAGGATCAATCTTTCGAGCTTCTTTAATACTTTTACCCACAATTATTTACGATTTAGTAAGCGATAAGTGCATTTAAATATTCTCAGCAATAACTTCAATGGAAGGCAGTGTTTTATTTTATACATAAGCATCTTCAATTCGCATAAATATTTAAATCTAAACCACCGTTGAGGATATATCCAGCAGATTATAAGATAAGCTCCGATCATAAATTACTGAAAATTCAAGTATGTTGAATGTTTTATTCAATTTTATTGTCATCACATAAATAAAAGTTAGAACTAGTTTGACTGGTTCAATATATACATTTCATTACTTTCACAATCCTGATCGAGGAAATCTTGGCACACCTCACACCATCTCACGTTGAGTATCAATAATGTCATATTGAATGAATATATTTTAGAGAGTATATAGTTTATTTTTATATTTCATAAAGTATACTATTAACTGTTTTCAGTATATTTCTGCAATTCCTCGATTTTCCTGACACGTTACTGGGAACATAAAAAATAAACACAGCCTCTTTCATTCTCACATCTAGGAAATTAGGCAGCTTACTGCCGATTTAATTGTACACGGCTAGAGAAATTCTGATAATTTATTTCAATCCTAGATGTTCGATCGCTATAAACAGTTCCCTTGCGGAACTCGCCACTCCCGACTACAGCGTCCAAGATGTTAGTTTCTTGGCAGCCGTGCCAACAACTTGATCCTTAGTTTTGAATTCACAGATTATCACGGATTTGTATAATCTGTTGTAACACACATGTAAATTACGCCTCGTTAAAATAACAAAACTGATGGTGGTCAAGATGGTAAAATGAATTAAACAAACAACTACACACTTTTATTCTAAACACACAATTTAGGTCATAATCGGATAGCCTATAAGTGGATTGGGCTACGGCAAAGACCTCACCCTGGTATATAAATATGAATCCTGAGCTAAAATAAGATTAATTAAAATAAAACCGTTTGTCCTTTCTCCCTCCCAGTTTACAACTTGCAGACCTATTAACACATATTTTTTTCATTAAAAGGTAATAGTTATATGTAAACCCTGTCTTTATATCTCCGTCGGCCAACTGAAATCCCTTTTGTAAACTACTTAAAGGGCTTTTCCTATACTGCAAGTATAGTAGAAAGAAAACACATTTCCCTCCATAATTTCGGAGTTTTTAATAAAACCCTCTTCCATAGTTTTTACTCTTTAACAAATTTTCTGGAAGTACAGTCGATATCCTTTAAACATCCTCTTACTCAATTGACCTTGAAAGTCCAAGGTCTTTGTCCACCTACACCACGTAAATACAGTCTATAGTATGTAAATAGCTCCGCCGTCTCCAGTACATGCTTAGTCTCACTACGTGTACGTTCTCACGTAGTGTCGCACGTAATGTCTCACTACAGGTACGTTCTGTTCACGCTTTTCAATTAAATTAACTTTTTAGAGCTTTATGATTTTTTATATATAGAAACCAGTTTTATTTAAAACCACCATCACAACCTTTTTTGTTTTATAAGTTCATAAAATCTTACAATATAGATGCAATAGTTGTTCAATGATGTTGTGAAGTTTTTTCCTTTTGTAGGACTAATACTTTTTTCAGGTATTTTTTTTTTAAATGGCGACCTGTCCAGGTAGGTATTTTAAGCCAAGTGTGAGAGATGAGTGTAAGATGATTGTGACGTGACTTAGTAGTTTTGATATTTAATAAGGCCGACATGTTCCCTACAGAAGCCCAACAGCTAATAACAACTATGCGGGACCTAGAGTTTAACGTGGGGACCGAAACACGAACTGATCTAATTATGAGGATGGCAGAATGGTGGTATGAACGTAGTATTCACTAGAGCGGACCTTAATCTCCACAAGGGCCGATTTGAATTTGAAAATTTGAAGGGAATACCACATCCACAAGCCATCGCTTTTTAACTATCCACTATTTGTGACCTCCAAGTAGCTGTCCCAGTCATGTTGTATACACATCTTGTGTCTTCTCTTTCAAAGTTTGTAAATATGTAAATCAAATATTTTCATAGAATTTATCAAGTTAATCATCTACGGACAAAAATTCTAAATTAAAACAAAAAATTCAAACGAGCAAACAAACCAAAGACCGGTTAAAATACGTTTGACATAAATTTCCA